>CM061266.1:89670000-90870000 GCA_030848825.1 Tadarida brasiliensis
CACACATAATTGTACATTTGAAATTAGGTCATTAAACCGACTGTGGTGAAAGGAAGGGCTTTTTAGTTAACACAATGCTTTGCAGTTGTCAGAGCATCTGGACTTCCCTCAGGAAGAGGCATTTTGTTGGAGTAAATATGAGCCTGTGCATAGACTTCTGATTTGAAAAGGATGGTTGGTTCCCACAAGACACCAAAAGAAGCCAAACAAAACCCAAAAGCCCTAGAAAATGTTGGTCAATGTAAGGCATCATGCTGCAAGAAAGAACATGGAAGAACCATTTGCAAATTCACCTAATTTAATCTTATTATAAACTTTCCACAAGAAAATCCTTCTAGTGAGGGTAACACAGCACACTTTAAAAGAGCGTTTTAAGCTTTTTTGAGTGAAGAATTATACTGGGAATTTATCCCCAGAGATGACTGGACAAGTAAATATGGATTTATGTAAAAGAATGTTCAATTCAGTGTTTTTTATAATAACTAAAAAACAGAAATCATTTAAACACCTAATAGCAGGGGACCAATTAAATAAATTATGATGGTATGTCCATTTACTGGAATGTTATGTGTAGTTATTAAAATGATGATGTAGAAGCTATTGACATTGACTCATAGTTATAATATGTTGTTAAGGTTATGAAATAGTATGTATAAAAGAAATATTTTTATAGAAAAATTTGTTTTCATAAGCTTAGAAATATATATATATCTAGAAAGCTATATAGCCAAATGTTGATGATTATTCTAAGAGATTGAGTGATTAATCACCTTCTATTAAAAACATTTTTACATTAAAAAAATTTCTTTTGCAATAAGCATGCATTCTTTTTATAGTAAAAATAACAATGAATCAATATGAAAATTGTCTTTGGAGACTCTGAATGGCCACTTGACATCTGGAAGTTTTGCTTCTTCCAATTCTGTAGTTCTTGAACAGTTCTTGGTCCCATTTAAATTTTGACGTAATGGACCTCCATACTTTTGATCAAGAGGATTGCATTTATTAAATCTCAAGGAACCTATTGCTATCAAAACAGTTTAAAGTGCATTCTACCTGGTGAGTTCTGATCTTCCCTAGATTGCTGACCTTGATTAACCTTATGGGTCTGACTGAGCTCATCTGGATGAGTCCAGAGTAGAGTCTACTCAGTTTTCAAAAAAGATCAACACCTCATCTGCTTGTGAGATTTTTGGAGCATATGGATCAGCACAGAGCACCAGCATACCAGGCCCTGCATCAGCATAACATCTCCAGTTGTCTACTCTTCATCACCTTCATCAAAGCTTGGCTCAGAAAAGTGATATTTATGGAAGATTGTTTTGAATTCATCTTTTCCCTTAGATTCCACAAGTTCTATGCTTGAATCAAACCAAACCAACAGAAATTTTCACTTTTGGAATGTATTTTCTAAGTTTCTCATGAAATTATATTCATTGGTTGCATTTTAATATTAAACTAGAAAAACAGAAAGTTTATTTTTATTTTTTAAATATGTTTTTATTGATTTCAGAGAAAAGGAGAGGGAGAGAAAGATAGAAACATTGATAAGAGAGAAACATTGATTGGTGCCTCCTGCACGCTGGGGATTGAGCCTACAGCTGGGGCATGTGCCCTGAATGGGAATCGAACCGGTGACCTCCTGGTGCATGGGATGATGCTCAACCAACTGTGCCACACTAGCCAGGCCAGAACATTTATTAAAGAGCCACGATGGTGTTGTCTCACAGGACTCTCTGGAAGAATTCTCCTTAGGGAGGACCAGGAAGAAGACCAAAGATCAGAAAGATTTATCTACACCTCTAGTTAGTGGTTTTTATTCCATCAGCTTTATTCCTTCCTTTCTTTGCAGACCCAGCCTTCTGAGCATCTTTGATTCAGGAACTTGCATGTTTATGAGCAGAATAAAGAAAGTGGTTTGTGCTGCCTTTACCCCCAAGGGTGGAGGAATTGGCCAGGGTTGGGGAGAGGAACAGGTAGGGGAAGTGGGTACAGTTTTCAGAGAAAAGGCATCTATTGCATTATAGTATTTTTAAAGAAAAAAAGTATTGCCATATTTTTGTCTTTTACAGGGTACAGACTGTTTAAAAACTTATTTTACTGATTCTATTTTATCTTCTTCTCTATACTTCAACAGCTTTTGGAGGTGGTATGTATTTCTATCACCTCGAATTCCCTTTACTAGAAGTTTTTGCTTTTGGGCTATTTTTATGTGTTAGCTGCGTCGACCCCAAGAAAGAAAATACCTACCAAGAGGGACTCCTGGTGGTTAAGTGGACTCAGATGAAAAAACACAATAACACAAATAAAACAGAGCCTTGTAGCCATTACTGAACAGGGGCCTTTCATACAAGGCATGCTCCAGGCAGAAGCTTACACTAAGTTGCCTGCGTTCTGCACTGAACTGCCAGCCTGCACTATGTTCCTGCCTTCTGAACCAATCTTTATAAAGTTTCTGGAATCATATTTCAACCAATAGGACTGAGACTTTCCCTGTTCAGTTGGAGCTGTGCAGCTACATCCTCATTAACATCTTCACAGACCAATTAGAGTAGCTGTTTTCTGACCAATCAGGACAGTTCATTTTGGACCAAACTGAGGATTTGGAGTTACTTGCATGAGGACTAAGCAATAAGGGACCACGAGTGGGGACTTCCGTCTTTTTTTTTTTATCCTCACCTGGGGACATTTTTGCATTTATCTTCAGATAGAGTGGGAGGCAGAGAGGAAGGAAGAGAGAGAGAGAAATATCGATGTGAGAGAGACACATTGACTGGTTGCCACCCACACAACCCCAACCAGAGCTGGGGATGAACTGCAACCGAAGTATGTGCCCTTAGCGGGAACCGAACCCGGGACTCTCTGGTCTGTGGGCCAATGTTCTAACCGCTGAGCCAAACTGGCCAGGGTGGGACTTCTGTCTTTCTAAGTCAACTGCCCTCTGGCTCAGGGAGCACACTTTCCCTTTTCACTGAAGACAGAATACTGTGTTTCCCTGGCTGGAGCAGAAACACTGAAGACATCTCTGCCTGACCAGAGCAGAGCTGGTTAGCTGTGCTGTTTCATAACTGAGCTGTAACATTATTGAACTGTTCCACAGCCATGCTGTTTGCATAAATAAAGTTTCTTCCATCACCACACCCCAAACTGGGGATTCCTGTTCGTGTTGAACTAGTGCCAACAACCATTGGTTGGCAGATGTTTTTATTAAAGAATAGATAAGAAATAGGCATAAAAAGTCATTTAGTGCATTTTTTTTTTTTCTGATAGGAATGGTGTTGAGGGGACTGTCAGTGACATCACTGAATAATTGGAAAGTTTCATATGAAAAAATTGCTTTAGAACATTTTGCTAAATATTAAATTAGAAAATTAAATATGACTGTTACTTTTTTCTGTGGTTCAGAGACAGATATAAAGCTCATCTATAGCTTATTGTGATATTTGTGTTTTTCTTTGTGTTGGTCTGAAACCATCACTCTCATATTTTCCTTGGTGCTGATGATCTTATTTAATTCTATCAATTATTGCAAATATTTTTATTGGAAGCACTTAAAAATATTTAGGGAGGGATCCCAGTCATAAATAAATACCAAATGGTTAATATTTAATATGAGTTTAATTCCCAAATCCCCCCACCTACCCATATCCCTTTCCATGTGTCTACTTGAAATTAGTTTTAAAATGGCTATTTCTTGTAATCTAAAGGGGTTAGCCATGTGTAAATGTCATATAGGGATAGACACAAGGGGAGATGTAGGGGATCTTTTTCTATCACTCCACATATAACATTATGTGGCAGCCCCCTAGAAATCTACCCATAAGGTTGGTGCCCAGTATACTTCTGTGCATGCTCTTTGCATGTAAAACTGAGTCAGTAGATACACATTATTGTCTTATGTTAAGTCAGCTTGTGCATGTGATAATATAAAATATGTTTGATACTGTTTATTAATTCTTATGTTGCCTTTTTAATCACTATTATTTTAATATAAAATACATTATGTGTGTGTGTATCTGTATACATATAATAGGTGTATTACATGTATCTATCATATAGATATTGTTACCAGAGGGGAGAATGCCTGGTCTCCCCCAGTTGCTGCTAGGGGTGGAGTTATTGGGGGTACTGCTGGAATAAGCATTTGTGAAGGCCCCCATGGGAGGATGAAATATAGTAGCTTTATTTTTGTGGAATTATACCCCTGGACACAGAGACAAACTGTGGCCAGGGCCCCTTCCCTGCGTTGGGACTACAACTATTGCTATGCCAGAGAGCACTGTCCTAGCAGCGATGTTGCTTGAGGTTGGAGGCTGCTTTTGTTGGAGAACTGGGTGGGGGCGGGGTGGGGGGAGGGGTGAGCAGGAGGCAGAACTCTGGGTCTGCGCCCCTCTCCCTCTTGGCAGTGTGCTGCGAAATCCAGAGGAGAGACGGGAGGGGGCGCCTTAAACTTCCAGCTAGGGGCCTGGGGTTGCGGGCCCCTCCCAGGCTCAAGCAAGCTGGGGGCACTTGGGGTTTTGCACACCTGGAGTAAATTTCAAGACACGATGAACCTCACATCGTAGGATCCTAAAGTACTTAGAATCATGGATTATTATCAGTGGAGTCTCATGGGGCAGAGCAGTAGCTTACACCTGAGTGTGGTTGAGGAGAGACAGCTTGAACTACGTTCTTGGGAAAGTCGCTTTTATTACATTTTCTCCTTTGTGGAGTGAAAAAGTGAAAAGCTTTTGGAAAGGAATCTAGTGAGCAAGCAAACACAATTTAGCAGGTGTCTGGCCAAAGATTACTGTATTTTCAGTCAGCTGAAAGCAGGGAGCCATTCTTCTGGCCGGTTGCCCCAGGCACAGGGACACATCTTGCAGAGAGGACCCCAGCCTTGGGTGGGGGGTGGGGGCATGGGGAGAACAGTGATCCCCCAAGGAAAGATGGGCAGGCCACTGACCACTTCGCCTTATGCACTTCTTTTTTCCTCTTTTCTTTCTGCCTTCTCTGTCCTCCTGACCTTTAATTTCTGTTCTTTTCTTTCTCTTCATTTTGTGCCATTCGCCTATGGCAGGCGAACGTTCTGATCCCTGTGTTTGAGGTTTTGCTTATAGCTCCTACAGTCTGCCAGACTCTCTAGGCTTTGGGGTGTTTTTTCTCACAGCCCTCTGGAGAACTTAAGGACAATTTCTCCACACCCACGGGGTTGCTCTGCTTTGTTGTCCCACTTAGCAGGGCTAGGGAAGTGAGAGCTGCTAACCAGTGAGGCTATGAGTCAGCATTTCTCCCCACGGACGCAGGCCTGCGGAGAGACCCTGGGAGAGGAAGTGGAGGAGGCACTTTCCTTTCCCAGACTGGAGACCAGACATCCCCAGGGGTGGGTGGGGGAAGAGGGGCGTTTGGAGAATGAAAAGTGGGGGGAGTGAGAAGTGGAGGCGGGGCGGGGCTGGGAGCATATTTGTATTCATGTGCATGTATGCATCACTGAATTTATTTTTGTGAACTAGTGTTACAATTCTAAAATGTGTTCTTAAAGTCTTAGGTTCTTAAAAATATCTGAAAATGAATTTATATAGGTCTCATAAGTCTGAGAAAATATACCTACTTAGTATGAGAAGAAAAAAACAACACATGAACTAGTTAAATTACATTATGTTTAAAACGTATAATGCAATTTTCAAACATGCTAAATAGTTTTAAAAATCTTTAAGAGGGTTTTTTCCCTTAACTTTTTTCTTATATTTAAAATTTCAGTTTCATGTTTATAAAAAGCTTTACACAAAATAGGCACGTAATAGGTATTCAGTAAGTTTTTGTTGGTTACAGGAAGTGCAATAAATTAAAGAGATCATAAGAGATTACTCTGGATTGAGCTTTTCTACTATTTTTAGTCAAAGAACAACATATACTTTTGAAATCAGAGATTCCTTATTGCTAATTGGGAGTTTGACTCTTTTGCAAAAACTGGTTGTCACATAATGTTATATGATGTTGAGATATCTAAGTTTAGGCTTGATATGTAGTGAATTATGTGGCTTTTCTCTAATTTTGAATAAACACATTTTAAAAAGCCCTCTGTTTTTTTTTATCTTCATGTAACTTGCTTGCCTCACAAAGTTTATTTCAGCAGTCACTTAAAACTAAATTTTTGACTTTTCACATTGTATAGAAATATTCCAGGAACCATTTCTGGGTTGAACAAGACTTTTATATTAGTTCCTGAGGCATGATAATATATTCTTGAAATTGGCTGTGGCGATAGCCAGTTTTCATTTCTGATATGGTGACATGGTTTTTATTTTAATTAATTAATTAATTAATTAATTTTATTATAACTTTTTCTGGCCTTCAGTTATTTTTTATTCCCCCTGAGAAGCATAGGAGTAGTTTCTATTTATATTTTTTTTATCACAAAAGAACTAAAGTTCATATTACTTGTAGTCTTCTTACAATTATTATTGGTATTCCTCGGGTAATAAATGGAAATAGAATATTGCCATTATTTTAAACTTTTCATTAAAATACATTTAAAATGATTAGCATTAAAAAGTTAATACAGAAGTATATAAAATCAAAAGTGGAAGTCCCATTTTTCAGCCCTGTTTCAAGGTGTCAGCATGAACATCCCAGTGTATTTCCTTCCAGTCTTTTCTATACCATTGAAATAGTTTCTCCTGGGGGTCTTCAGGAACAAAAAGCTAAATCATGAAAGATGGCAGGCTTTTGCCCGGCTGGTGTGACTCAGGTGTTTGAGTCTCATACCATGCACCAGAGAGATCGCTGATTTGATTCCTGGTCAGGGCACATGCTGGAGCCTGGGGCTTGATCCTCAGTAGGGGGCATGCAGGAGGCAGCCAATGGATATTTCTCTCTGATCAATGTTTCTATTTCTCTCCCTCTCTCTGAAATCAATAAAAGACCATATTAAAAAAAAAAAAAAAAGAGGGAAACATGGCAGGCTTTTTGCTAGGAAAAGACCAGAGACTAGTGGTTAGTTTGGCCACTTAGGATATGGTGACATGATTTTTAGTCACAGCCACTGGTGAGGACAGTTGACTAATTTAAAAAATGCTAGGCAAATACATGGGCATTGTATCCTGCTAACAGTCTTTACAGATTATTCCTTTTGTCTAACCCAGATTTCTCTTGATGGAGGTTAGACTCATTTCCTCTTGTTCTGCCTGTAGTGGTGACTAAACTCAGCTGTACTCCAACCTCTGAATACTATGGGAACTCTGAAGCAGGAGCTTTTCCAAAGGGCCTGACCTTGGAGAACCAGCCTGGTCCCTGTGTCCTTGTCTCCTCAGACTTGATTATATTAATAGCTTAAGCCATACTGCATCTCTCAGTGGGGTGATTCATCAGACCTCTGGTGAGAACGGTGGACATCTTTCAGGAATGCATAGCAAACATTTTGGCACCTCTCTTGGTAACAAGCACCACAGATAATGGAGTACTTCACCTACCCCTAGAAATCCACATCTGCACTACTAGGTAGAGCCAAACTTTTAGCATCAGGATACTTAATTAGTGCCATATGAAGTGGAAACGGCTTCTCTTCTCCATGTCAGGGTTTCCTCAGTTTAACATGATTGTATGTGTTATGAGACACTTTAGAAAAAGTGTCCTGAGACTAGAGAGTCTATTTGAGTTACTAAGAGAGTTTACATCTAGAATAATGGAACAAACTATATCCTAAGCCATCAATCCAAATATCATTCTAAAATAAAACATTGCCCAATTACAAAGAGTTTATTTTATTTTAGAGCAATGTGAGACTAGGAAAATACTTTTTCTGCATATCTTCTTGGAAATCAGGATGAGGTTCAGTCTCAGTAAAGTGTTGCTCAGAAACTTTCATGGAGAGTAAAGTAAAATTTCAGGATGGCACATGGCACAATGACTTGAATTGTTCTGCAGAATACTGATATTCTTTAGGCAGGACCAAATTGTTTTGCCACTAAAATATTAGAAAAATGAATGCCTTTCTTGATTTAAGAAAAAGAAATTTCCCTGCATTATATGTTGCTTTATCCTAATATTTTATTAATCAGATATCAAAATCTGATTTCTGCTAGAATTTAGTGTAAGAGAGTATCTGATTAAGCATAGCACATTAATTTCTAAAAATTTAAATGTATAGCCCTGGCTGGGTGACTCAGTTGGAGTGTTGTTCCATGCACCAAAAGGTGGTGGGTTCTATTCTCTGTCAGGACACATACTTAGGTTGTGGGTTCAATCTCTGGTTGGAGTGCATCCAGGAGGCAGCCGATTGATGTTCCTCTCTCGCAAAAAAAAAAAAAAAATCAATTAAAATACAAACAAACAAACAAACAAACATGTCCTTGGCTGAGGATTTAAAAAAAATTTAAATGTCTAAATATTTCAGAGTGCTTTGCAAGAATATCATTACTTTCATGCAACCCATCACCTGAAAAACTTTGAGAACCATTGTTATGGAATAAAGAACATCGAACAAAGTGTCAGGAGGACCAAGGTCTAATTATAACATTGCCATTAACTAGCTAGATGTTCATGGATAAGTCGAGAAGCTTCATGAAGGAGGAAGGGTTTGAATGGGATTCTGAAAGAAAGTCAGATTTTGGATAGGCAGAGACAAGTAGGGGAAGTTATTTCAAGCAACAGAGGAAGAGGAAAAGGGAGCAAAAACTTGAGAAGTAGAAGGTATATGTGGGTAATAAGAAAGTACATCTGCTTCTGATGCATTTTTTTGGGGGGAGGGTGTTGTTTAGGCTCAAATACAGGCCTGGTGTCTCTGTTCTCTGCTGCTATATCACCTGGCAATGTATGTCAGTTTATCATGCCACACTGGATTAAAAGAAATCCATAGACAGAGGGGAGCCCTGAAACCAGAAGACTTATGTTATGAATTACATACTACATTGTAATTATTTTTTCTTTAAATAATCAGTTGGCTTTTAATGAATTAATAAATGAGAAAAGAAGTCATTCCTATTGTTGACCCCAAGAATGAATGTACCTTTTGAGAAGGTGCCTGGTGGCTAATTGGGCTCAGATTTATAAACAGAGCTTAGCAGCCATTGCTGAACAGAGGCCTCTCACATAAGCCACACTTCACGGAGAAGCCTGCATTAAGTTGTCTGCCTCCTGTACTGACCTGCCTCTCTGCACTGTGTTCCTGCCTTCTGAGCCAACCTGTGTAAAGGAGTTTCTGGAATCATATTTCAACCAGTAGGACTGAGACTTTCCCTGTCCAATTGGAGCTGTACAGCTATATTCTCATTAGTATCTTTACCTACCAATCAGAGCAGTTCCATTCTGACCAATCAGGACAGTGCACTTTGGACCAGTCAAACTGTGAGGATTTGGAGTCCTCATTTGCATGAGGACAGACCAATTAGAGACCAGGGGTGGGGACTTCTGTCTATATAAATCAGCTTCCCTGTGGCCCAGGGAGCTCATTTTTCCTTTCCACTGAAGATTAAAGACTGTCTTCTCTGCTGGAGGGGAGTGGAGCTGTCCTGCATTGGCAGAGAGGACCAGACTGGAACAGAGTAGAGCTATCTGGTTGGACAGGGGCCTCTCCTGAAGGCAGCGTCACAGTCATGCTGTGTCACAGCTGTGCTGAATTACAGTTGAGCTGTTTGTACTGAATAAAGTCTCCTCCTTCACTGTTGCCCAAATTGGGTGTTCCTCTTGGCGTTAAATTGGTGCTAATGACCATTGGTTGACAATATTATTCACATATGTATCTTCCACCTGCAGGTCTGTTGGCAATGGATTCTCACAACTTGATTTTGTCTGCATATGCCTTTATTTCCCCTTCACTTTGGAAAGATATTTCTTACTGGATATAGAATTATAGCTTATAGCTTTTTCTCTCAGCACTTTATAGATGATACATCATTCATTGTCTTTTGGCTTGCATTATTTCTGGTGTAAGTCAGTGGTATTTTTAATTATTGCTCTCTGTGTTATGTCTCTTTCCTCTGTTTTGAAGATTTTTCTCTTTATCATTGGTTTACAGCAACTTAATTATGATATTTCTTGGTGTTTGCATATGTGTATTTATTCTACTTGTGATTCATTGAGCTTCTCAGATCTAAGGGCTTTCAACACTTCAGGGAGCATTTATTCAAGAAAAATGACTGAACTTCATAAGAATCAAGAGCTTTGTGCTGTTTAACTTGTCTCATTTTAGCTGCCTCTCCCCACCCCTTTTCCAGCTCCACAGTAGCCATGAAAACCAACAGCCTGAAAATCACAGTGAAAACAGCAGCCTGGTAGTCACTGAGAAGGGCAGAATGGGGTTAAAGTTCCTTCAAATCCCCATTCCCAGCCCTGGCCGGTTTGGCTCAGCAGTTAGAATATTGGCCTATGGACCAAAGAGTCCTGGGTTCAATTTTGGCCAAGGACATGTACCTCGGTTGCGGTTCGTCCCTGGCCCTGGTTGGGGTCGTGCGGGTGGCAACTAATTGATGTGTCTCTCACATATCGATGTTTCTCTCTCTCTCTCCCCCCCTCCCACTCTGTCTGAAGATAAATGTAAAAATATCCTTGGATGAGGATTAAAAAAAAAAATCAAATCCCCATTCCCAGAGACTTGTAATTATTTGACTTGTCTGGTGGTTCTCTGGAAGGCCTCACTTGCAGGGTTATCTTTATTTTGACCTGATTCAGAGGTCATCATGTGAATGGCCAGTTCTGGTTCCAGGGATGTTTGTTAAAACCAATAAGAAGCAAATGTTGAAATCTCAACTGCCTGAAGCAGTGGATAACAGTTTGGCAAACAATGGGATAGCCAAAAGGCTTAAAAGGAAAATCTGGGGAATGAGCTGTGCATAGGGGACTTTAAAAAGCTCTGACTTATTGACTTCCAGTCAAGATGGCGGCATAGGTGGACGAAGAATCGTGTCCTCCCACAACCACATCAAAGTTACAACTAAATCACAGAATAACCATCACTCAAAGACCACATGAAATCAAGCTGAATGGAAGCCCTGCAACTACAAAATTAAAGAAGAAGCAGAATGGAGACGGCATACTGCCCCCTGGGTCCCTCCATGTTGCCTCAAAGCAAACGAGATCTTGAAGCGGGGCGTGTGCAGAAGCTGAGTGACCCACCCACCACGGAGGAACCCAGGCGGAGGGAGAGAGCTGAACAATCCACCCACCCGAAAGCTGAGTGACCCACCGGCATGGAGGAACCTGGTCGGTGTGAGTGACCCCCACACCAATGGTGGAAACCGGGAGGAGCGAGGGAGCTGAGCGACCTCCCCACTGACAGTGGAAACCGGTTGGCGCGAGGAAGCTGAGCGACCCCTGACCTCCCATCCCCACGGCGAAAGCTGGCAACACATGGGAGAACTGAGCAAACTAAACAACGGAATTGACCCAGAGACATGGAGGTGGAGTATGGGGTGACGGGCCTCAGAGGAGGGGGGGGAGGAGGGGGGGAAGAGATGAATCACAGAGCCTATGTGCATGGGTGCATAACCAATGGACATGGACAACAGGGATGGGGACGGGGAGAAGGGGAGGGGGAGGAGGGTGTCAACGGAAAAAAAGGAGAAACATCTGTAACAAAAACAAATTAAAAAACTCTGACTTATTATTTGACAAAGGAGGCAAGAGCATACAATGGAGTAAAGACAGTCTCTACAATAATAGTGTTGGGAAAATTGGACAGGTACATGCAACAAAATGAAACTAAACCACCAACTTACACCATACACAAAAATAAACTAAAAATGGATAAAAGACTTAAGTGTAAGTTGCAAAATCATAAAAATACTAGAAGAAAACATAGGCAGTAAAATCTCAGACATCTCATGTAGCAGAATTTTCACTGATATATCTCCTAGGGCAAGAGAAACAAAGGAAAAAATAAACAAATGGGACTATATCAAACTAAAAAGCTTTTGCACAGCAAAAGAAACCAGCATAAAAATGCAAAGGGAACCCACAGTATGAGAGAATATATTTGTGAATGATACATATGATAAGGGGTTAATTTCCAAAATATACAAAGAACTCATACAACTCAACAAGAGAAAGATAAACAATCTAATTAAAAAATGGACAAAGGACCTGAATAGACACTTCTCCAAAGAGGACATACAGATGGCCAAGAGACATATGAAAAAATGCTCAACCTCACTAATCATTAGAGAAATGCAAATTAAAACCAAAATGAAGTATCACCTCACATCTGTCAGAATGGTTACCATTGACAAATCAACAAATGACAAATACTGGCGAGGATATGGAGCAAAGGGAACCCTAGAACACTGCTGGTGGGAATACAGACTGAAGCAATCACTTTGGAAAATTGTATGGAGATTACTCAAAAAATTAAAAATGGAACTGCCATTTGACTTAGTAATCCCACTTATAGGAATATATTATAAGAATCCTGAAACACCTATCAAAAAGAATATATGTACCCCTATGTTCATAGCAGCACTATTTACAATAGCTAAGATCTGGAAACAGCCCAAATGTTCATCAGTAGGTGAGTGGATAAAAAGCTGTGGTACATATACATAATGGAATACTATGCAGCTGTAAGAAAGAAAGGTCTCTTACCCCTTGAGACAGCATGGATGGATCTGTAGATTATTATGCTAAGTGAAATAAACCAGTCAGAGAAAGATAAATACCACATGATCTCACTTATATGTGGAATCTAAGGAACAAAATAAACTAATGAATGAAGTAGATCAAAGACATGGAAGCATGGAACAGACTGACAGATCTCAGAGGGAAGGTGGGAAGGAGGATGGGAAGAGAGTAATCAAAGAACTTATATGCATGTAAGCATAGCCCATGGATACAGATAAGAGATAGGTGAAGGCCTGAGGTGGGGTGGGAGATAGGTGGAGGGAGCAAAGGGGGGAAAATGGGGGACATCCATAATGCTCTCAACAATAAAACAAATTAAAAAAAAAAAAAAAAAAAAGCTCTGACTTATTCCTGGGAATCTAAAAGATCACATGCATGTGTAGGTTTGTGCAGGCCCAAGGCAGTTCATATAATCAGGAAAGGCCTCTAAGCTCTCATCTTTGGCTACTTATGGCTAATCTTGAGGCTCTGCACAAGCAGAAAATAAAGGCTAAGATGGAGTTGTAAACTGGTAAACTGCCCGGCTGACTGTTGAAAGTATGCCCAACACGCATACAAAATCCTTCAGTAAAGACTGGGAAATTTATTGATTCTAGGCATCTGAGGAAATTTCTAAGTATTAGCTGAACACCTAACTGAGCAGAGATTTCAATGGCCACATGTGACAAAGAATACAGACTTTATACTTTTGGTTCAGGAAAGTCACTAAATCACCACCACCAAACAGCAGTAACAAAAACAACTCCAGGAAGGGGGACAATCTGTATTCTGGAGTTGCCACATTATATTATTTAAAATACCAGTTCCCAACAGAAAATGATGAGATATGCAAAGAAACAAGGAAGCTCATACACAAAGAAAAAAAAACACACAAAAAAAACAGTCAACAGAAACTGTATCTGAGGAACCCCAGATGTTGGATTTCCTTTAAATAAATTGACTTTAAATAAATTGATTATATATATATTTAAGAAACTAAAGGAACATATGTGAATGACATCTCACCAACTAGAAATATCAAATAGAGATAGAAATTATTAAAAAGAGCCAAGTAGAAATTATTGAGTTGAAAATTACAATAAGTGAAATAAAAAATTCACAGAGGGGCCCTGGCTGGTTTGGCTCAGTGGTTAGAGCATTGGCCTGCAGACCAAAGAGTCGCGGGTTTGATTCCGGTCAAGGGCATGTACCTTGGTTGCAGTTCAATCCCTGGCCCTGGTCAGGTGGTCAGGTTGTGCGGGAGGTGACCAGTCGGTGTGTTTCTCTCACATGGATATTTCTCTCTCTCTCTTTCTTTCCCTCCCATTCTATCTGAAGATAAATGGAAAAAAATATCCTCTGATGAGGATGAAAAAAAAAAAATTCACAGAGGGGCTCAGCAGTAGATTTGAATAAGCAGAAGAATTAAAGAACTTGAAGATAAATCAGTGGAGATTATCTAGTCTTAAGAGAACTGAAAAGATCGATGAAAAATAAACAGAACTTCAGAGACCTGTGGGACACCATCAAAAGTACCATATACACATAATGGGAGTCCCAGAATAACAAAAGAGAAAGAAAAGGGCAGAAAGACTATTATTCTTATAAAGAAATAGTGGCTACAAACTTCCCAAATTTGAGGAGAAGTTAAATAACACATTACAAAATAGCCAATGGATAAAAGAAGATATCGGAAAGGAAATTAGAAAATACTTTGTAATGAATGAAAAGGAGGATACAATATACCAAAAAGTATCGGACACAGCTACAGCAGTGCTTAGAGAAAAATTTACAGCTGTAAATACCTATATTAAAAAAGAAAGATCTCCAAACAATAACTTAATTGAAATAGTCTAATTTTTAAAGAACCTAGTAAATAAAATAAAACTAAACCCAGAGCAAGCAGAAGGAAGTAAATAATAAAGTGGAAACAATGGAAATAGAGACTGGAAAGACAATTGAGAAAATCAACAAAACCAAACAATAGAGAAAATCAACAAAACCAAAAATTTGTTTTTTGAAAGATCAACAAAATTTATGAATTTCTGATATTCTGACTAAGAAAAAGAGAGATAAGACTAAAATTACTAAAGTCAAGAATGAATAAAGGGACATTACTATCAACCACAGAAAAAAAAGATTATCAACACTATGAACAATTGAATGCCAACAAGTTATATAACCTAGATAAATTGGACAAATTCTTAGAAAGACACAAATTACTGACATGGACTCACTGTGAAATAAAAAATCGTAATAGGTCTATAGCAAATAGTTTGAATTAATGATCAGAAAACTTTCCACGAAGAAAAGCCTAGGCTCACATAGTTTACTGGTGAATTCTAGTTTATGTTTATACAAGAATTAACACCAATTCTTTGCAAACACTCCTCCCACCCCCCTCAAAAGGAGGAAACACTTCTATACTCATTTTATGAGGCCATTCTTATGCTGATACTAAAATCACAGAAAGACATCACAAGAAAACTACAGACTAATATACTTTATGAAGATAAATGCAAAAATTTTCAAGAAAATGCAAACCAAATCCAGCAACATACAAAAAGGGTTACATGCTATTACCAGATGCAGTGTCTCCTAGGAATGCCAGGTTGGTTCAACATATGAAAATCAATCAACATAATACAATATATTAATAGAATAAAGTAAAAACATTACATGATTATTTCAATAGACACTTGACAATATAACAATCAATCATTATAAAAACTAGGAATAGAAGGAAATATACATAACCTGAAAAAGAGCATCTATAAAAAACCCAAAGCTAACATTAAACTTAGTAGTGAAAGATTGAAAGCTTTCCCATAAGATCAGGAATAAGACAAGGATATCTGCTCTCACTGCTTTTATTCAACATTATCCTGGAAGTCCTAGCCTGGGTAATTAGTTAAGAAAAAGAAATCTGGTGTCCAGATTGAGAAGGAAATGATCTCTATTGTAGATTGCATGATTTTGTACATAGAAAATCCAAAGGGAACTACAAAAAGTTATTAAAGATGATAAAGCAGCTCATCAAATTTATAGGAATCCAAGATGAATATCCAAAAATCAATTGTGTTTCTACATATTAGTAATGAACAATCTAAAAATAAATAAAACAATTCAATTTATAATGGGAATCAAGCCCGGCCAGTGTGGCTCAGTGGTTGAGTATCAACCCATGTACCAAGAGGTCACCGGTTTGATTCCTAGTCAGGGCACATGCCCAGGTTGTGGGCCCAATCCCCAGTGGGGGGCATGCAGGAGGCGGCTGGTCGATGTTCTCTCTCATCGATGTTTCTCTCTCTCTTTCCCTCTCCCTTCCTCTCTCTCTAAAATCAATAAAGAAAAAATAAATAAAAAGAATGGGAATCAAAAAGAATAAAATACTTAGGAATAAATTTTGCAAAGGAAGTGTAAGACCTGTACACTGAAAACTATAAAACATTGTTGTAATAAATTAAGTTCTAAATAATGGAATGATATCCCAACTTTTTGGTTTGGAAGAAGTTAAATTTTTAAGATGGCAAGTTTTTCCAAATTGATATACGGTTTCAATGCAATTCTTATAAAAATCTTAGCTGGTTTTTTGCAGTTAGCACAAACAAATCCTACAACTCATACAGAAATACAAGGGACCCAGAATAGCCAAAACAATCTTAAAATTTCTGGAATAGTTTGAGGAGAATAGGTGTTAGTTCTTCTTTAAATGTTTGGTAAACTTCCCCTGTGAATCCATCCAGAGTAGTTTTTTTGTTTGCTGGAAATTTATTGCTTACTGCTTCAATTTCCTAAGTTGTTATTGGTCTGTTCAGGTTTTCTGACTCTTTCTGGTTGAGTTTTTGAAGACTGTATGATTCTAGGAATTTGTCCATTTTTTCTAGGTTGTCTAATTATTTGGCATATAATTGTGCATAGTATTTTCTAACAATCCCTTGTATTTGTGTGGTGTGAATTGTTACTTCTCTTTCATTTCTGATTTTGTTTATTTGGGTCCTCACTCTTTGTTTCTTGGTGAGTCTGGCTAAAGGTTGATCAATCTTGTTTATCTTTTCAAAGAACTAGCTCTTGGTTTCATTGACCTTTTGTATTTTATTATTATTTTTTTAGTCTGTATGTCATTCATTTCTCTCTGACCTTTATTATTTTCTTCCTTCTACTTACTCTGGGTTTTTCTTTTTGTCCTCTCTCTAATTCTTTAAGTTGTAGGGTTAGAAAGTCAATTAGGAATTTTTCTTGTTTCTTGAGGTAGGCCTGTAGTGCTGTGAATTTCCCTTTCAGGACTGCTTTCGCTGCATCCCATAGATTTTGTGTTGTTGTGTGTTCATTTTCATTGGTTTCCAGGAAGTTTTTAATTTCTTCCTTGATCTCCTTGGTAACCCATTTATTGTTTAATAACATGCTATTTAGCCTCCAAGTGTTTGAATGTTTTTGTGTGTCTTTGTTGTAATTGATGTCTAGTTTCATGCCACTGTGATCTGAGAAGATGCTTGATATGATTTCAATCTTCTTGAACTTGTAGAGACTTAGTTTGTGTCCTAACATATGGTCTATCTTTGAGAATGTCCTGTATGCACTTGAGAAGAATGTATATTCTGCGGCTTTGGGTGAAATGTTCTGTAAATATCAATTCAATCCATGTGATCTAGTGTATCATTTAGGATCTCTGTTTCCTTGTTAATTTTTTTTTCTAGAGGATCTATCCAGTGAAGTCAGTGGGGTGTTTAGGTCCTTTGCAATGATTGTATTGCTACTGATCTCTCCCTTGAAGTCCTCCAGAAGTTTTTAAATATATTTGGTTGCTCCTATATTGGGTGCATATATGTTTACCAGGGTTATATCCTGTTGTTGGATTGATCCTTTTAATATTATGTAGTGACCTTCTTTGTCTGTTATTATGGCCTTCATTTTGAAGCCTATTTTATCAGATATGAGTATTCTCACCCCAGATGTCTTTTCATTTCCATTTGCATGAAAAATCTGTTTCCATCCCTTCACTTTCATCCTGTGTGAGTCTTTTCTTCTGAGGTGGGTCTCTTAAAGATAACATATATATACAGATCATGTTTTCTTATCCATTTAGCTACTGTATGTCTTTTGATTAAAGCATTTAAGCCGTTTACATTTATGGTTATTATTGATCAGTACTTATTTGTTGCCATTTTTATTTATATTTGTTTCTCTCTCTCTCTTTCTTCTTCTTCCAACAGTTGCTTTAGCATTTTTTGCAGTGCTGGTTTGGTGGTAGTAAACTCTTTTAACCTTTTTTTGTCTGTGAAGCTCTTTATTTCCCCTTCAGTTTTGAATGATAGCCTTGCTGTATAGAGTAATCTTGGATTCAGTCCCTTGCTTTTTATTACTTTGTATACTTCATGGCACTCCCTTCTGGCTCGTAGTGTTTCTATTGAGAAATCAGCTAATGGGAACTAATGGGAACTCTCTCGCAGGTAACTTTCTGTTTCTCTCTTGCTGCCTTTAATAGTCTTTCTTTGTCATTAATGTTTGCCTTTTTAATTATGTGTGTCCAGGTGTGGGTCTTTCTGGGTTCATCTTGCTTGGGACTCTCTCTGTTTCCTGGACTTGTGTGACTTTTTCCTTCACTAGGTTAGGAAAATTTTCTGTCATTATTTCTTCAAGCAAGTTCTTCATTCCTTTCTCCAGTTTGTCTCCTTCTGGTACCCCTATGATGCCAATGTTGTTACATTTATAATTGTTCCAACGTTTCTTTAAACTCTTCTCCTGCTTTTACATTGTTTTTTCATTTGCTGCTCTAATTGGGTGTTTTTTTTCTACCTTGTCTTCCAGCTTAACCTGATTCGGTCTGCAGTGTCTTCTAGTCTACAATTGAATCCTTCCAGGGTGTTTTTTATTTCAGTTATGTCATTTGTTATTTCCACTTGATTTTTATTTATAGCTTCTATCTCTTTTTTCATGGTGATGTAGTTTCCACTGAGTTCTTTATAAGTCTCATTGAGTTGCTTGTAATTCTCACTAAGTTGCTTGAGCACCCTTATAACCATTACTTTGAATTCTTTATCTGATAAATTGCTTGCCTCCGTTTCATTTAGTTCCTTTTTCTGGTGATTCTTCCTTTTCTTTCATTTGAGGGTTGTTTCTTTATCTCACCATTTTATTGGTTTGGTGGTCTGGGGCCAGGTAGGGCAGGATGAGTCATGGGATTAGGTCTCATTCAGGACATTGGGTCACAGTGGGTTTAGTGCACCAAATCTTGGATTTGGTCCAGTTGTCTGGTGGTGCTAATGGCTCTCAGTGGAAGTAGTGGGGCCAGCAACACTTACTGCAGCGGAGCTGGTGGGACAGTGGTTCTCTGCTCCAGGGGTGCCTGTGGTTCCAGCAGCTCTTGGCTGCAACAGGGCTGGTGGCTCTCTGCTGCTGATGGGTCCTGCAGGGTTGGTGGGGCCCTCTGCTGCTGGCAGGTCCCATGGGGGCAGTGGAGCCCTCTGCTGCAAGGGTAGAGGTGGTGGGGTTGGGCATGTCTATCTGTAGCCTCTAGGTGCTGGGTCTCTACCATTTCCTGCAGCCTCCTCCCAAGGAGGACCCAATGGATCCTCCAAAATGGCACACTCTCAGATCCTGAGTGTCTGGTAGGAGAGCTGCTTCTGCTGTTGGTAGTTCCCTCTGCCCAGAGTGCCCAAATGGCCTATCCTGGGTTCCCCTACTGATAAGCAGCTGCTCACCCACACACACTCTCTCTCACACACGCTCACCCTCTCACAGTCTCACCCTCACTCTGGTCATGCTTGCCACCATGTTGGAATCCCATGACTGCTTTTATAACTTGCAATGTGTACTTCTTAATCCATTTCACCTTTTGTACCAATCCCCCAACTCCCCTCCCATCTAGCAACTATCAATTTGTTCTCTGTATTTTTGAGTTTGTTTTTTGTTTGTTCATTTATTTTTATTTTTTTAGATTTCACATATAAGTGAAATCATATGGCATTTGTCTTTCTCTGTCTGACTTATTTCACTTAGCATAATACCCTTTACATCAATCCATGTTGTTGCAAATGGTAGGATTTCATTCTTTTTATGGCTGAATCATATTCCATTATATATATGCATCACTTCTTCTTTATCAATTCATCTGTTGATGCACACTTAGATTGCTTCCATATCTGGACTATTGTAAACAATGCTTCAGTGAACATAGGGGTACACATATCTTTTTGAATTAGTGTTTTGGATTTCTTCATATAAATACTGAGAAGTGGAATTGCTGGTTCATATGGTAGTTCTCTTTTTGATTTTTTTGAGGAAACTCCATATTGTTTTCTATAGTGGCTGCACTAACTTACAGTCCTACCATCAGTGCACAAGGGTTCTCTTTTCTCCACATCCTTGCCAACACTTGTTGTTTGCTGATTTGATAGCAGCCATTCTGACAGGTGTGAAGTGGTATCTCATTGTGGTTTTAATTTGCATTTCTTTGATGATGTGTGATGTTGAATATCTTTTTGTATGTCTATTGACTACCTGTATGTCCTCTGGAGAAATATCTCTTCAAGTCCTCTGCCCATTTTTAATTGAATTTTATTTTTTTGGTGTTAAGTTGTATGAGTTCCTTATATATTTTGAAAATTAACCCATTGTCAGATGTATCATTGGCAAATATCTTCTTCCATTCGTTAGGTTGTCTTTTTATTTTGTTAATTGTTTCTTTTGCTGTGCAAAATCTTTATAGTTTGATATAGTCCCATTTGTTTATTTTTGTTTGTTTGTTTCACTTGTTTGAGGAGAAAAATCTAAAAAAATATTGCTAAAAACAATGTCAAGGAAATTACCGCCTATGATTTTTAAAGGAGTTTTATGGTTTCACATGTAAGTCTTTAAATCATATTGAGTTTATTTTTGTACATGGTATAATAAAGTGGTCTAGTTACATTTTTAAAATACATGTCTGTCCAATTTTTCCAATACTATTTATTGGAAAGACTGTCTTTACCCCATTGTATAGTCTTGCCTCCTTTGTCACAGATTAATTGTATGGTCAATTGATTTTTGACAAAGGTGCTAAGATAATTCAATGGGGGAAACAATAGTCTTTTTCAACAAATGGCACTGGGACAACTGGATATCTATATGCAAAAGAATGAAGTTGTACTATATACAAAAATTAACTAAAGCGAGTATCAACACCCCAAATGTCCAGATAAATACTCCCAGACCAGAGACTTGGATTTTTGTCTTCTTTTTGTGGTATTTCCTGAATACTTACACTTTTGGTTCTCAGTAAGTATGAACATCAATCAAAGAAATCTTAATGACGTGATTTAATGGATATATCCATTAACATGATTCTTATGTCTAATTTCATATTCAGTATTTCCTTCTAAAAATAATGTGCCTTGTTTCACCTGTTTTTATTATTTTTACAGACTATTAGAGCTGATATTTCCCTTAAAGACCAGTATTTCATTATCCCATGCTATAGATAAGAAAAACAGGATTAGAAAGATGACATGCTCCCTTCATTCATAGGATTGTTCAGAGGTGCAGCAGGACCTGTAATACAGACCATTCTATTCACATTGCTGTGGTTGTTCATATTAAATATAGTTTTATTCCTTATTGCAAGTTTTACTGTCTAATCACCATATTAAAAAAACACACAATACAAATGTGAAGCTAAAAGTATAAAACTAAAAAAAAAAACAACAGGTATAAATCTTTGTCCTTGGGTTAATCAGTGGTTTCTTAGATATGACACCCAAATCACAAGCAAACAAAGAAAACATAGATAAGTTGGATTTCATCAAAATAAAAAACTTTGAACTTTAGAGGACACTATCAAGAAATTGAAAATATACTCACACAATGGAAAAAATATTTGCAAATCAGTCATCTGATAAAGGTGTAGCCAGAATATACAAAGAACTGTTACAATTTAACAATAAAAAGACATGTAACTCAATTAAAAAATGGGCAGTACATTTGGATATTTACCCAAAGAAACATACAATTGGCCAATAAACACATGAAAAGTTGTTTAACATCATTTGACATTAGGAAAATGCAAATCAAAAGCACAATGTAATGCTACCTAACACCCAACAGAAAGGTTAAAATTAAAGACAACAACAAGTGTTGGTGAGGATGTGTAGAAGTTGGGAATATAAATGTTTTAGCTGCTTTAGAAAACAGTTTGGTAGTTTTTTAAAAAATTAAACATAGAGTTACTATGTGCAACCCAGCAATTCCACTCCTAGGTATATACCCAAGAGCTGTCCACACAAAAACTTGTACATAAAAGTTCATAGCAGCATTATTCATAAGCTAAACAGTGGAAACAACCCAAATGTCCATCAACTGATGAAGAGATAAATAAAATGTTGTATATCCATACACTGAAATACTTTACATCTATAAATGGAATTAAGTACTGATATATATTAGAACATGAATGAAAAACTTATGTGATGTGAAAGAAGTCACACATGAAAGGCCACATATTATATGATTCTATTTATATGAAATGTCCAGAATAGGCAAATCCATAATGACAGAAAACAGATTAGTGGTTGGCAGGTGTTGGGGGGACAGAGAAATGGGAAGTGACTGCTAATGGATATTGGATTTTTATTTTTTAGGGTGATGAAAATGTTCTGGAATTAGATAGTGGTAACAGTTGTACAGCTTTTTTGCATGTGCTAAAAAACCACTGAATTGCCTGGCCGGTGTGGCTCAGTGGTTGAGCGTCGACCTATGCACCAAGAGGTCGCTGGTTCGATTCCTGGTCAGGGCACATGCCCGGGTTGTGGGCTCGATCCCCACTGGGGGGCATGCAACAAGCGGCCAATCAATGTTCTCTCTCTCCGATGTTTCTATGTCTCTCTCTCCCTTCCTCTCTCTCTAAAATTAATAAAGAAAAAAGAAAAAAAAATTAAAAAAAAACAACCACTGAATTGTACTCTTTAAAAAGGTGAATTTTATGTATGTGAATTATATCTTAATTTAAGAAAATGCCAATTAAGAGAGTATGCAAACTACTTGTTTAGTAATCTTCAGAATTGTCAAGGTCATTAAAAACAAGTGAAGTCTGAGAAATTGTCACATCCAAGAAGAGCCTAAGAAAACCTGACTACTTAATGTAATTTAGTATCCTGGATGGGATCCTGGGTTAGAAAAAGGACATTAGGGAAAATCTGAGGAAATTTGAGAGTAATGGCTTTAGTTAATAATAATGTATGGATATTGGCTCATAATTGTGAAAAATATGCCATACTAGTATAAGATACTTATAATAGGGGAAACTAGTTATGGGGTATATGAGAAGTCACTGTACTGTCTTCACAATAATTAAGAAATGTTCTAAAATAAAAAGTTTATTAGGAAAAGAGTAATGGGAAAAATGTAATTAAGAGCTTATTGGATTATTAGACATTAACTCCTAGAAAGAAAGAAAATCTTGAGGCTCCTATTTAGCAACAAGATTCCTGTACAGTTTGACCAGTTGAGTTTTGGGCTCTAAGTGTCACCAGTTAGCCTGGCAGCCAGACCCAGATTAATCCTATTTGTGGACTTCAGGGCAACAGGAAGCACGGAGAGAAAATTGTTCCCTTTAGTGGAAAGCCCCCCTCTCAGACCCACCTGCCAGCCTGCTGTATGTACAACTTAATCTGTTATTTTGAACATTTATCCTATCAAGTAAAGGTGATGCACTCCACTGGTGGCAGGTATTTGCTGTGTCCCTATTTGTCAGACATTTGGGAGCAACCAAGGTGAACACAGGCACAAGCCACACATTCAGCAGCTCATTGCATACATAATTAAGTACACTTGTGATAGTATGCATGATGTAAAACAAGGTGCTTTGAGAGCAAATAAGAGGAGCTCAGCTGGGTTGGCAGTTGGGAAGGGACTATAGTTTAAGCCCAGAGGAAGGACCAGTAGGACTGCTTGAGGTGAAGCTGTGGGAAGGGTGTTTCTGGCAAAGGGAATGTCTGAAGGGGCAAGGATTCCAGAGGGACTGAATGAGAACTCCTTTCAGGTCAGATGCTAGGATGGTGGATAGAAAGGGAAGGCTGGTGTGAAATTAAGGTGGGGAAATAGGAAAGAGGTCAGTAGGTAGTCACTGAAAGCTTTTAAGCCCTGAGGTGTTTTGGTCAGATACATAGAGGTATCCTTCGTTTTTTGCAAGTTACACCCCTTTGCTTTTATGAAAGATGTAGTGTTTTCACTCATCAAAAAAATCCAAAGAGAATTTTCACTTTTACGTAAAAACGTGAAAAGCAAAAATAGGGAGCCATAATGGAGGCAGTGGCACTTGGAGCAGGGAGGGTGGCCCCATCAGCTCCTTCCCTTGGAACGATACAGGGCATCTCTGCATCAGCTGCCAGAGTTTTGGACTGTGTTTGTGAGCATCTGTGCTTTATCTCCACTGATTTTGTGCATTATTAGCAAAATGTGTCCTAACTTATCAGAAAAGCCTAAGAGAGTTCGTAAGGGTGTTATGCTTAGTGTAAAGCTGGATGTAATTAAGCCTTATATTTGGTATGATTTGGTAGGTTCTTTTTTGGGTCTGGGAACATTCAAAAATTTTCCATATAAATAACTGTAATGGTAATTGCTTCTTCACTTTACACCATTTCGGATAGTGGGGGGAACCCATATTAAAAAACCAATACTCTGAATGCAGTGTATAGAATGGATTGGGGGAACAGTAGCAAGTGGGTGGGCTAGTTAAGAGGCTAATACTGATAGAGGCTTCGATAGAGTGATTGTTCTGAAGAGAATTCAACCAAATTGAGAGAAAATCAGGAGGTGGAGTCAACAAAAATGTTTGTGGAATGATAACATAATTTATAGATACAGATAACATAAGTACACAGGTAGCTTTTCTAAAAACATCAACACAAAGCAGAAGACAAAACAACAACTTAACTAATGAATCCAAAGATAAATGAAAAGCAAGTCCCCATCTGAAAAACAAAAAGCCCAGGTATAATTATGGAATGCCTGGTATATTTTTAAGCACAATTTATTCCTTCAAAATAGACTCTACAGTGGTTTTCAAAAAATTGGCTTGCTCTTTATCAAATTATATAAGATTTGTCACATGATTTGCGTCTGAGTTTTCCTTTGCAGTGGTTGGAGAGCAGTGATGTGTCTTATGAAGTTAGCCTAAAGAGAGTGTTGATTTGAAAGGAACTCTCTGAGGCAGGCTTGGAAATTTGTCAGTGCCCAGAGAGTTGGATTCAGGATGCTGTCCCGGCGAGGGTATTCAGTGACAAGGCAGGCCAGTGGCAGGGTCAGCTGTGACTCTGCAGACAGACTCACACCCACAAGGTCTACAATACACACAGCTGCAGCCTGGCTGCATTACAAAGGTGTCTCAGCAGAAGCAGTTTGGCTGCCTGAAATACGGCCTTCACACAGTCCTTAGACTATATTTTACAAGTTCATTTTCTAACACACAGGCACGCTTTTATGGCATCTGGAGCACTTTGCTGAATGACTTGATAGTGCACTGCTGACCAGACAGCACATTTCCAGATTTAGATTATAAGAGAAAAACAGCAAGTGGTAAGTTCAGCGGCAGGTCAATGGATACTTATTCTACAATTCCCTCACCGCACTGGGCTACTTTGTCCCATGGGGATCAGTACTGTAAAGCAAATTCAGCTGAGATGGCCCTAGGTGTTTGCTTTTATGACTGTTGGCCATTCTCACACTGGGAATGCGCTGTTATCGCATTGTAAACATGATTCTTAATATCAGAAAGAAGATTGGAGAGAGTGTCAAGAATTGGCATGCAAAAACTGTGATAGAATTGCCAATAGGTGGTCTTATTATTTTCTGGGCATTTCTGAGCTGCAGGAGGTAGGTGCAGCTTGTAAAAAACAGAGATGCTGAGAGACATTAACCGATGTTTATTGATTTTACTTCAAACTGTGTGTGTCCTACATGTTTTAGGTTCTTGGTGATGTTGGGATAATTTGGAGAGGACATAATGATGTTCAGTGACAAATAGCTTTCTGAAAGACTCGAGAGTTCATACATTATTCCACTGGATCAAAGACTCTCAGAGCTTTTCAAATTATGACCACATTTACCATTTAAAGTTTTTGTCCAATTTTACTTTTAAGAATGAGGGAGGATAATATGTCAATTATAGCTCAGTTAAAAACAAGAATGAGGGAGGATTAAAATTATAGTAGTATCAAACCTTAATTTTAAATGGTGGCTGTCAGCAAATTTGATCTCAAAGAGGACAAACTTTTAAAAACATTTGTACTGCAGATGCCAGACATTGCTTGACCACCCACAGTCCCTTAATAATTGCATTGTATCTTGCCTTGTCTGTTTGGACTTTGTTGGGCTCTTGACTTCACATCCAGGGATGTCTCCAGCCTTACTGACCAGTTACCAGCACCTGTGTACACTGGCCCACATATGTAGTATATGGGTCCTTCAGACTCAGCAGATGGAAAGCGAGGCTTAGGCCAGCTGGCTACAAAGGTCGTGTGGTGAACTTTGAGCCAAGGCAGCCATTTTGGCCAGGTGCAAGCTGAAGTTCACAGAGGCCAGTTGGTAAAGGGAAAGAATGTAACTACCATGTCAAGAGGGAGAGAGGCAATTAGAGAAGGAAGAGAGTAACTACCTAGGATTCTGATGGTTTCTGAGAGAGGTCTAGCTTACCTATCTGTTAAATAAATATACTTTTTCCTAGCACTAACCTGAAAAATGCTTAATTTTTACTACAGAAGAGAAATTATCCTTATCAGTGCCATGTGCCTGTGTGGCTGGCCAACAGTTAAAACTGGCAGCAGGAGGGACAAATCCAACTGGGAATCAAGCATAGCTATGAAATTTGATTTTAAATCAGGGAGCATTTCAAAGATTGCTACTTCCTTCTTCAGTCCTGGCTACTTTGGGGCAACCAACATTATTTCCATTTATTAAAGGCATACTTGCCTCTATATAAATTTTGTCTCACCTTTGGTGAGATTTCCTTCAAAGAAAATACTATAGCCATTATAGCTTACTCTTAGGCTTTTGCAAAGCAAAACAACAATGCCACAAAATATACCTGGGTCCTCTGAGGTTGAATTGAAAAAAAGGGGGCGGTTGTGAAACCAAGCCAAGGCTGTGACCATATGCCTGATGATTAAGATGGGACCCATGTAGGAGTTGAGTCAGTAATAACATGCCTCTTGCTGCAGCTCAAGTTGCCTGCAAACCCCCACACTTTTTAGCAAATATTATTTTGAATGTCAAAGTGCACAGAACTGTTCTCTAGGGTTGGGCTAAATTTGACTCTGTGGGAGAATAAACCTAGAATTCCAAATGTGGTGATCCCAACAGAGTATGTGATGCAAGACCAATTTTCCACTTGTGCCGGGTGGGTTGTTCAAATCTCATACAGAAATGAGAGATGCCAGACGTAGTGTTGACTTGCCCCAAACATAAGGTAGTAATTTAGGTTTTATTTTAAATAGGCATTAGAGTCTGTGTAAGCCAACATTTTAATTTAGGAAGGAGCCTGGGAGAGTGGCAGAAGACAGGCGTTAGGTGGCCCTTCGATGGAGCATGGGGAGTGGAGGAGTGAGGTCACATGTGCTTCAGTCAAGTTCTGGAAGACTTACTTTGTGATAAACTAAAGGCAAACTCTAAGTCTGTCTTAACATGACTCTGTAGACAGATCTAAAGGAGATTCTGAGTGTTGTGATTTGGAGTAGCTGTTTCTTTCTTTAATGTGCAGATGATTGAGTAAACTTGAATGATTAAAGCATTATAAGATGATTGTGGTGTTTAAACTCTGACCCAATTTCAGCAGTGACCTAATCAGGGTGGCCTGGGAGAAGGGGGCTCAGGCAGCAGCTTGTAAGAAATAGGTCAGAAGGATTTCTCCCAGCTCTCCTCAGGCAGACACAAGGGGCTTTTGCATTATGCAAAGTCTAGGTGTTGCATGAAGAATTCCCTCCCCAAATGCTTCTCTAAGCAACTTACTCTTGGTTCAAGTTGGTGCTTGTGATGCTGGGTCATTCTCTTGGTATGAGGATGCACAATGTATTCATTTAATAAATATTTACTGAGCGTATACTATATCCCAAGTATCATGTACATGGCTGAGAATGTAACAGAGAATAAAACAAGTCTGTTCTCATGGAGCTTACCTACTAGTGCAGAAAAGCCTGACTCCGTCAGTTATTAATAGTGAGTTACTTAACCTTGAATAAGTTAACCTTTCCTTGCCTTTGGTTTCTATGTCTACAAAATGGGATGACAAAATTGTACTTACCTCATAAAGTTGTTTTGAGGATTAAATGAGGCAATGCATGTATAGAGTTTACAAGAGTGGATGTATTATAGTAATAATTAAATATTAACAATTATATGTCAAATGAACTTTAGCTTCTGTCCAAGAGAAGAACAAGAAGGCATTCATGTTGCTGGCATAGAGCAAGTGTTTAGTGAGGCCTTCTACTGAATGTGTCCACTGGGTGTGGAGTTCAAAACCTGTGAAAAGCAAAGGAACTCAGAAGCCCTCATTTAGCGAACATTAGCTTTTGAAACAGAAGCCTAAGTGGAAATTGTTTGACTCTTTTTCCATAGGGCTTTAGAGTCAAGAGATCCTGCTTGGAATTAGTAGGTGGTATTAACAATGGGGGGCCCTTTAGGGAAGGAAACACTACCCCAGAGAAAGACTGGCTATGTGGATTTGCTGATGGGCCACCTGATGTTCTGAAACATTGATACTGCATTCTGCTTTGTGTGGGTGAGAGTGATTTGGTAACTCAATTTTTATATGAATCTTGAGAACTCTATGATTTCAAATCCTGGTGTTAACGTAAATCAGGCTGTTAAAGCTGACAGGTCACTTCACTGACTCCTAGCTTAATTGTTTTATGTACAAAACAGAGGAAGTTTGAAGCAGTAATCTTCGGTTAAAGCAATAGGACCATAGGAAGCAGTTCTATACTAATATATGCCCACATAACTAGGGCACCTGTAATATGGTGTAGTACATAACACAGCACACATATATTGTTTCAAGGTGATGCTCCACATACCTGGAGTAGATTCTGATGAGCAATGTCAGTTCTGTTATGCCTAGAGACATGATACTCTTTAAATAGAAAGTCATTTGTTTATCCCAGAGGCTTCTAGTTGTTATGGACTGCTCCTTTGAAATTTCCAAATATGGTTCTGAAGAAAATGGGTACATGTTATTTGGAGCAAAAGCTTTGTGAAACAAACAAGGGCTGTGTTACTGATGAAAATGTTATATTGGGTCTCATGGCAATTCATTTATTGCTTTCTTGACCTTGTGTCATCCAGGGAGTGTCAAAACCACATGGTGCTTCTGAGCCCTACAATTTTTGCAGTCAAGTCTCTGATTTAGCTGACAGATGTTAAAACACAGACATAGTAGGAGAACTCCCCAGTGACAACACAGATGCAAAACTGAAAAGTGCATTTATTCCAGCTTGCGGAGTTCTTATGTTAATGTTTTAAATTTTCCCTATTGATAGCGCTTACATCTTTTTTTTTTTTTTGGTAGTCTAATATGGTTTAGGTTAGAGGAAATGTGAGTCTCTTTTTTCTGGTTGATTCAATCTCCCATCTATACCTCTATAAAAATGTGCAGATCTGGAGCTCAGGAGACCATGGAAATATTAACAATAATAATGGGCTCAAGTCTATTTTATGGCCAGCACAGCTCTGACTGAGCCACTTTTGGCTCTGAAGAGAAAAATAGAGATCTTAGATCTGGAGGGAACTTTCCTTGGTGCTCACCCAGTCATTTTATGGATTAGGAAATAAGAGGCCCATGGTGACTTTCTCTGGGTCACAGATTGGACTAGCAGAACCAGTACTAGAATCAGGTCTCCTACTTCCCATTTGGGTCTTCTTACATTGGATTCTGCATCCTCTGTCTGTTCTTCAGATCCCACGTCAGGTGTCCTCTTGAGATTGGTGTTGCACAGTGAAGGCTGGGGCAGGGCTTCTGGCTCTGCTGTATGTTGGGCATGCCTCATCTCAACCCATTTCCTTTTGGGAACTGCTAGCCATACACATGGTTAGATTTTTTTACTATAGAGATAGTTCAAACCTGTGAGCTGATAAATGAAGGAACTGAAGTTCAAAGAGAGGACGTGACTTACTCAAGTTTCCACAACTAGTTGAGAAAACAATTAAATATTTATCAAGCACATATGATAGGTCAGGCCTGTGGAACCTGCTGGGGATTTCAGCAAGAATAAAACAGATGTGATTTTTACCCTGGAAGAACTTACTGTCCAGTAACAAGACAGACAGAATGCAGAGACAAATGGGTGGAATTTTATGAAGGGGTGTGCAGGGTCCAGTTGGAGAATTTAACCTGGTCTTACAGAATGTTAGTGGAGTTAAAAGCTAGGAAAAGATATTAATACATTTACTACATCACTACAGGGCCCACTGACATTAAAAGAATAATAATTGAATATATGAACAACTCTATACCCACAAATTTGATAACTTAGATGAAATGAATCAATTCTTTGAAAGACACAATCTGGTAAAACTCACACAAGAAGAAATAGACTACTTGAATAGGCCTATATTTATTAAAGAAATTGCATCAATAATTAAAAACCTTCCAAAACATAAAGTACCAGGCCCAGATTGGTTCACTGGTAAATTCTACAAAACATTTAAGGAAGAAATAATACCAATTCTCTACAATATCTTTCAGAGGACAAAGTAGAGGGAATACTTCCTAACTTATTCTATGAGGCCAGCATTACCCTAATATCTAAACCATCCAAAGTCATTACAAGAAAAGAAAACTATAGGTCAGTATCTAAAGTGAACACAGATGCCGAAATCAACAGAATATTAGCAAATCAAATCCAAAAGAGTATAAAGACCAAAAATTAGCTCAAAATATATCATAGACCTAAATGTAAAATACAAAACAGACAATGCAATATACAGATGTATAAAAATATACACCTGCAACTTATATGTTATTAACCAATGTTATCCCAATAAATTTAATTTAAAAATTTTTAAACACTGACACTAATTTTTATTTTTTTTAAATGACTTTATTTTTTAGAGCAGTTTCATAGCAAAATATGGAAGAGATTTCCCATGTCCCCACACATGCATAGCCTCCCCTATTATCAACATTTTCCACAGTAGTGATACATTTGTTACAATTCATATATCTATATTAACACATCATCACCCAGAGTCCATAATTTAAATTAGGGTTCACTCCTGTTGTACATTCTGTGGGTTTTGACAAATGTAGAATGGCATGTATCTACCATTATAGTATCATACAGAGTAGTTTTACTGCCCTAAAAATCCTGTGTGTTCTACCTATTCATCCTTTCTCTTTCTGTCACCATATATTTGACACCTTTTACCCTTTTTATCTTCCTACCATCCCCATCCCCTCTATTAATCACTATACTGTTGTCTGTGTCTATGGGTTTGTTTGTTCATTTGTTGCTTTCTGTTTAATATCCTACATATGAGTAAGTCATATGGTTCTCCTTTTTTGTCTGACTTATTTCACTTAGCATGATACTCACAAGATCCATCCATGTTGTTGCAAATGGCGATATTGCATCATTTTTTATGGCTGAGTAGTATTCCACTGCATATCTATCTATCTATCTATCTATCTATCTATCTATCTATCTATCTATCTACCTACCTACCTACCTACCTACCTCACATCTTCTTTAGCCAATCATCTGTCGAAGGACACTTAGGTTGTTTTCCATGTCTTGGCTATTATAAATAATAGTACAATGAACATAGAGGTACATATATCTTTATGGATAAGTGTTTTCAAAAATTTCAGGTAGATACCTGGAAAAGGGATTGGTAAATCATATAGTAGCTCTATTCTTATTTTTTTTGAGGAAACTCCATACTTTTTTGCATAGTGGCTGCACCAATTTACATTCCCACCAGCAGTGTCGAGGATTTTCTTTTTTCCACATCCTCTCCAACACTTGTAATTTCCTGTCTTATTGATAATAGTCATTCTAAGCAGTATGAGGTGGTATCTCATTGTGGTTTTGATTTGCATTTTCATTATAGCTAGCGAGATTGAGCACATTTTCATATATCTGTTGACCATTTATATGTCTTCTTGGGAAGAGTGTCTGTCCAGGTCCTCTGTCCATTTTTTTAAATTGAATTGTTTTTCGTTGTTGAGTTGTATGAGTTCTTTGTATATTTTGGATATTAGCCTCTTATTGGAAGTATCATTTACAAATATCTTCTTCCATTCAGTTGGTTGCCTTTTTGTTTTATTGAAGGTTTCTTTGCTGTGAAGAATCTTTTTAGTTTGATGTAGTCCTCTTCATTTATTTTTGCTTTTAATTCCTTTGCATTTGGAGTCAAATTCACAAAAGCTCCTCTGAGACCAAGGTCCATAAGTTTAGTATCCGTTTTCTTCTATGTATTTTATTGTTTCAGGTCTTATATTCAAGTCTTTAATCTATTTTGAGTTAATTTAAAAAAAATTTTTTTTCCCTTTATTGATTTTAGAGAGAGAGGAAGTGAGAGGGAGAGAGAGAGAGAAACATCAATGAGAGAGAACATTGACTGGCTGCTTCCTGCTTGCCCCCACTGGGGATCGGGCCCACAACCTGGGCATGTGTCCTCACCAGGAATCGAACTGGCGACCTCTTGGTGCATGGGTGGACGCTCAACCACTGAGCCACACCAGCCAGACCATTTTGAGTTAATTTTTGTGTATGATGTCAGATAGCAGTCTAGTTTCATTCTTTTGCATTTGGCTTTCTAATCCCAATACCATTTATTGAAGAGGACTTCCTTTTTCCTTTGTATGTTTTTGGCTCCTTTCTTGAAAATTAGTTGCCCATGTCTGTGTGGTGGGTTTATTTCTGAGCTCTCAATTCTGTTACATTAGTCTCTTGTGTCTATTTTTTTGCCAATACTTTACTGTTTTGATTATTGTAGCTTTGTAGTATAATTTGAATCCAGGGAGTGTGATACCTTCAGCCTTTTTGTGGTTTTATACACATTTGAAGATGTATTTTGTTCTATTTCTTTGAAAAATGCCATTGGGATTTTGATGGTGATTGTATTAAATCTATATATTGCTTTAGGTAATATGACCATTTTAACTATGTTAATTCCTTTGAGCCATGAACATGGAATATCTTTCTATTTCTTTGTGTTTTCTTTAATTTATTTCAACATTGTTTTGTAGTTTTCAGTGTATAGGTCCTTCACTTACTTTGTTAAGATTTATTCATAGGTATTTTATCATTTTTGTTCCAATTGCAAATGAGATGTTTTCTTCATTTCTTTTCCCAATATTTTATTGTTTGTATATAAGAACACAAGATATTTTTGTACATTGTTTTCTTATATTCTATGACATTACTATATTTGTTTATTGTTTTTAATAGTCTTTTGGTGGAGTCTTTGGTGTTTTCTATATATTTATGTCATCTTCAGATAGTGACAGTTTTACTTTTTTATTACCAGTTTAGATGCCTTTTATTTTTTTCTCTTGCTTGATTGCTCTGTCTAGGACTTCCAGTATTATGTTGAATAACAGTGGTGAGAATGGGCATCCTTGTGTTATTCCTGATTTTGGAGGAAAAGCTTTTAGTTTTACACCATTGAGTATGATATTAACTGAAGGTCTGTCATCTATGGCCTTTAATATGTTGAGGTACTTTTCTACTATGCCCCTTTTAATGAGTATTTTAATCATAAGTGGGTGTTGTATCTTGTAAAATGCTTAAAATTTTTTTTTATTAATTAATTCATTTTTGTTACAGATGTTTCTCCTTTTCACCCACAGACACCCTCCTCCCTATCACCACTCCACCCCACCCCCACCAAGCATTGTTGTCTATGTCTATTGGTTACACTTACATGCATATAAGCTCTTCGGTTCATCTCATCTCTCACCCATGCCCGCCTCCTTTGAGGTTTGTCAGTCTGAACCATACTCCTTTCTATGTCTCTGGGTCTGTTTTGTTCATCAGCTTTTTCTGTTCTATATATTCCACAAATAAGTGAGATTATGTGGTATTTGTCTTTCTCTGATTGGCTTATTTTGCTTAGCATAATACTCTCCAGGTCCCTCCATGTCGTCTCAAAGAATAAGAGATCTTTCTTACAGCTGCATAGTGTTCCATTGTGTATATGTGCCACAGCTTTTTTATCCACTCATCTACTGATGGACACTTGGGCTGTTTTCAGATCGTAGCAATTGTAAATAGTGCTGCTATAAATATAGGGGTACATATATTCTTTCTGATGGGTGTTTCAGGCTTCTTAGGGTATATTCCTAGAAATGGCATCACTGAGTCAAATGGCAGTTCCATTTTTAATTTTTTGAGGAAACACCTTACTGTTTTCCATAGTGGCTGCACCAGTCTGCATTCCCACCAGCAGTGTACTAGAGTCCTTTTTCTCCACACCCCACCAGCACTTGTTGTTTGATGATTTTTTGATGGCAACCATTCTGGCAGGTGTGAGGTGATACCTCATAGTTGTTTTCATTTGCATCTCTCTGATGATTAGTGACACTGAGAATTTTTTCGTATGTCTCTTGGCCATTTGTATGTCCTGTTTGGAGAGGTGTCTGTTTTGGTCCTCTGCCCATTTTTAAATTGGGTTCTTTGTCTTCCTTTTGTTGAGTTGTATGAGTACTCTATATATTTTGAAAATTAACCCCTTATCTGATGTTTCGTTGGCAATTATGCTCTCCCATATAGTGGGTTCCCTTTCCATTTTGATGGTTGTTTCTTTTGCTGTATAGAAGCTTTTTAGCTTGATGTAGTTCCATGTATTAATTTTTTCCTTTGTTACTCTTGCCTTAGGTGTTGTATCAGTGAAAATTCTTCTGTGTGTGATGACTGAAATTTTGTTGCCTACATTTTCTTCTAGGATTTTTATGGATTCACAAGTCACATTTAAGTCTTTTATCCATTTTGAGTTTATTCTTGTGTATGGTATAAATTGGTGGTCTAGTTTCATTTTTTTGCATGTAGCTGTCCAATTTTCCCACCACCATTGATTAAAGAGGCTGTCTTTCCTCCATTGTATGCTCTTGCCAACTTTTTCAAATATTAATTGAGCATAATGTCTTGGGTCAATTTCTGGATTCTCTATTCTGTTCCATTGATCTATATGCCTGTTCTTGTGCCAGTGCCAGGCTGTTTTAATTACAATGGCTTTGTAGTATAACCTGATATCTGGTATTGTGATCCCTCTACTTTGTTCTTCTTTTTCAACATTGCTGTGGCTATTTGGGGTCTTCTTTGGTTCCATATATACTTCTGAAGTATTTGTTCTAGTTCTGTGAAGTATGTCATTGGTATTTTAATGGGTATTGCATTGAATCTATAAATTGTTTTGGGTAGTATGGACATTTTAATGATGTTAATTCTTCCAATCCATGAACAAGGTATATGCTTCCACTTTTTTATATCTTCCTCTGTTTCTTTTTCAATGTCCTGTAGTTTTCTGCAAATAGGTCCTTTACTTTTTTGGTTAAGTTTATTCCTAGGTATCTTAAATATTTTTTGCCACAATGGTAAATGTGATTGTTTTTTTAGTTTCTCTTTCTGTGAGTTCATCATTGGGGTATAAGAATGCCGTCACTTTCTTGATGTTAATTTTGTATCCTGCTACTTTGCCAAATTTGTTTATTAAATCTAGTAGATTTTTGATGGAGTCTTTAGGGTTTTCTATGTACAATATCATGTCATCTGCGAATAGTGACAGTTTCACTTCCTCCTTTCTAATTTGGATCCCTTTTATTTTTTCTTCAGGTCTAATTGCTGTGGCTAAGACTTCCAGAACTATGTTAAATAAGAGTGGTGAAAGTAGACATCCCTGTCTTGTTCCTGTTCTTAAGGGAAATGCTTCTAGTTTTTGCCCCTTGAGTATGATGTTGGCTGTAGGTTTTTCATATATAGCCTTTATTATGTCGAGATATGATCCCACTATTCTCACATGGCTGAGTGTTTTTATCAGAAATGGGTGCTGGATTTTGTCGAATGCTTTTTCAGCATCTATTGATATGATCATATGGTTTTTATCTTTCATTTTGTTTATGTGGTGTATCACATGTATTGATTTGCGGATATTGTACCAGCCTTGTATCCCTGGGATGAATCCCACTTGGTCATGATGAATAATTTTTTTGATGTATTGCTGGATCCGATTTGCTAATATTTGTTAAGGATTTTGGCATCTATGTTCATCAGGGATATTGGCCTGTAGTTTTCTTTCTTTGTAGTGTCTTTATCTGGTTTTGGAATTAGAATTATGCTGGCCACATAAAACGAGTTTGGAAGTCTTCCTTGTTCTTGAATTTTTGGGAATAATTTGAGGAGAATGGGTGTTATTTCTTCTTTGAATATTCGGTAAAACTTCCCCGTGAAGCCGTCCGGTCCAGGCTTTTGTTTGCTGGGAGATTCTTGATTACACCTTCAATTTCCTTAGTTGTTATTGGTCTGTTCAAGTTTTCTATCTTTTCCCAGTTCAATTTCGGGAGACTATGTGTTTCTAGAAATTTGTCCATTTCATCTAGATTGTTCAGTTTGTTGGCATATAATTGTTTATAGTATTTGTTAATAATTATTTGTATTTCTGTGATGACAGTTGTTACTTCTCTTTTGTTTCTGATTTTGTGTATTTGGGTTCTCTGTCTTTTTTTCTTGGTGAGTCTAGCTAAGGGTGCCTCAATCTTGTTTATCTTTTCAAAGAACCAGCTCTTTGTTTCATTGATATATGTTTTATTAATTTAGTTTTGTTACAGATGTTTCTCCTTTTTCCCCCACTGACACCCTCCTCCAAATCCCCCCTGCCCCACTCCCCACTTTGCATCCCCAGCATTGTTGTCTATGTCCATGGTTATGCATACATGCATATTAGTTCTTTGGTTCAACTCTTCCCTCCTCCCTGTTCCCCTCTTCTGAGGTTTGTCAGTCTGTACCCTACTTCTATGTCTATGGGTCTATTTTGTTCATCACTGTATTTTGTTCATTATATTCCACAAATGAATGAGACCATGTGATACTTGTCTTTCTCTGATTGGCTTGTTTCGCTTAGGATGATACTCTCCAGGTCCCTCCATGTTGTCTCAAAGGATAAGAGATCTTTCTTTCTTACAGCTGCATAGTATTCCATTGTGTATATGTACCACAGTTTTTTTATCCACTCATCTATTGATGGACATTTGGGCTGTTTTCAGATCTTAGTGATTGTAAATAGTGCTGCTATAGCATAGGGGTACATATATTCTTTCTGATGGGTGTTTCAGGCTTCTTAGGGTTTATTCCTAGAAGTGGTATCACTGGGTCAAATGGCAGTTCTATTTTTAATTTTTTGAGGAAACACCATATTGTTTTCCATAGTGGCTACACCAGTCTGCATTCCCACCAGCAGTGTACTAGAGTCCCCTTTTCTCCACACCCTTGCCAGCACTTGTTGTTTGATGGTTTGTTGATGGCAGCCATTCTGGCATAGTTGTTTTCATTTGCATCTCTCTGATGATTAGTGATGAGCATTTTTTTTTATATGTCTCTTGGCTATTTATATGTCCTTTTTGGAGAGGTGTCTGTTTTGGTCCTCTGCCCATTTTTTAATTGGGTTCTTTGTCTTCCTTTTGTTGAGTTGTGTGAGTATCTGTATATTTTGGAAATTAACCCCTTATCTGATATATCGTTGGCAATTATGGTCCCCCATGTAGTGGGTTCCCTTTCCATTGTGATGATTGTTTCTTTTGCTGTGCAGAAGCTTTTTAGTTTGATGTAATTCTATGTATCAATTTTTTTCCTTTGTTTCTCTTACCTTAGGTGTTATATCAGTGAAAATTCTTCGTGTGTGGTGTCTGAAATTTTGTTGCTTACATTTTCTTCTAGGATTTTTATGGATTCATGAGTCACATTTAAGTCTTTCTTCTATGTTGAGTTTATGCTTATGTATGGTATAAGTTGATTGTGTTTCATTGACCTTTTGAATTATTTTTTTTAGTCTCTATGTCATTTATTTCTGCTCTGATCTTTACTATTTATTTCCTTCTACATGCTCTGGGTTTTTCTTTTTGTTTGCTTTCTAGTTTTTTATGTTGTGAGGTTAGATAGTCAATTAGGAATTTTTCTTGTTTCTTGAGGTAGCCCTGTAGTGTTATGAACTTCCCTCTCAGGACTGCTTCCACTGAATCCCATTGATTTTGTGTTCATTTTCACTGGTTTCCAGGAAGTTTTTAATTTCTTCCTAGATCTTTCTAACCCGTTCATTGTTTAGTTACATGCTATTTAGCCTCCATGTGTTTGAATGTTTTTGCATGTTTTTATTATAATTGATTTCTAGTTTCATGTCATTGTGGTCTGAGAAGATGCTTGATATGATTTCAATCTTCTTGAAGTTGTAGAGACTTACTTTGTGTCCTAACATGTGGTCTGTCTTTGAGAATATCCCATGTGCACTTGAGAAGAATGTGAATTCTTCAGTTTGGGGTGTAATTCTCTGTAGATATCTATTAAATCCATGTAATCTAGTTCATCCTTTAGAGTCTCTGTATCCTTGCTGATTTTTTGTCTACAGCATCTATACAGTGATGTCAGTCGGGTGAGAAGTCCCTTGCTATGATTGTATTGCTGTCAGTTTCTCCTTTGAAGTCCTCCAGAAGTGTTTGAATATATTTTGGTGCTCCTATGTTGGGTGCATATATGTTTACCAAGGTTATATCTTTCTGTTGGATAGATCCTTTCAATATTATGTAGTGGCCTTCTTTGTCTCTAGTTATGGCCTTCATTTTGAAGTCTATTTTATTGGATATGAGTATTGCTACTCCAGCTTTTTTTACCTTACCATATGCTTAGAAGACTTTTTCCATCCCTTCACTTTCAACCTATGTGAGTCTTTTGTTGTGAGGTGGGTCTCTTGTAAACAACATATATATATGAGTCATGCTTTCTTATGTAATCAGCTACTCTGTGTCTTTTGATTGGAGCATTCAATCCATTTACATTTAAGATTATTATTGATATGTACTTATTTATTGCCATTTTTGTTTATTGTGGTTATATTTTTCTTCCTATTTCTTCTACTAATTACAGCTGTCCTTTTAATATTTCTTGCAGTACTGGCTTGGTGTTAATATATTCTCTTAGCCTTTTTTTTTGGTCTGGAAAGCTCTTTATTTCACCTTCTAGTTTGAGTGATAGCCTTGCTGGATAGAGTAGTCTTGGATTCAGATTCTTATTTTTCATGACCTTGATTATTTTATGCCATTCCCTTCTGGCCTGTAGTTTTTCTGTTGAGAAGTCAGTTGATAGCCTTATGGGGATTCTTTTGTAGGTAATCTTTTGCTTATCTCCTGTTGCCTTTAGGATTCTCTCTTTGTCTTTAATGTTTGACATTTTAATTGTTATGTGTCTTGGTGTGGGCCTCTTTGGGTTTCTAACTTGGGGCTCTCTGTGCTTCTTGTAGTTGTATGCTTTTCTTTCACCAAGTTAGGGATGTTTACTGTCACTATTTCTTCAAATATATTCTCTAACCCTTGCTCATTTTCTTCTTCTTCTGTAACTGCTATGATGCAGATGTTGTTACATTTCATAATGTCCCACAGTTCTCTTAGACTATCTTCCTGTTTTTTTTTTATTGTTTTTCCTTTCTTTTTCCGTTTATTGATTTTAGAGAAGGAGGAAGTGAGAGGGAGAGAGAGATAGAAATATCGATGAGAGAGAACATCGATTGGCTGCCTCCTGCATGCTCCCCACTGGGGATTTGGCCTATAACCTGGGCACGTGTCCTGACCGGGAATCAAACTGGCGACCTCCTGGTGCATGGTTCAGTGCTCCACCACAGCCACACCGGCCAGGCTAATTGTTTTTTCTTTTTGGTTCTCTCATTGAGTAATTTTTCTACCCTGTCTTCGAATTCACTGATCCGATCCTCAGCCTACTCTACTCTGTTGGTTATTCCTTCCAATGTGTTCTTTATTTCTGCTATGTCATTCTTCATTTCCAATTGATTGGTTTTCAATGCTTCTATATTTTTACACATGCTGTTGAGCTTCCTCATGATTATTACTCTGAACTCTCCCTCTGATATCTTGCTCAATTCTGTTTCATTTATTTTATTTTCTGTCAAATTATCTTGTTCTTTCATTTGGGATTTGCTTCTTTGTTTCACCATTGTAGCTGTCTCAGTGGGTTTTGGAGCCTGCCAAATTTTCCCTGTGAGTGTTGATGTTCCACTGGTTGTGGCTCCCTCTACTGGGTTTGGATGAGTGTGGGGAGGAACCACATTAAACACCTCTGTCACGTGTTACTTTCCTGGGTAGATTTGCAAATCCAGGAAAGGTTCAGTTATCTATCTTTTTGCCTGGAGGCTATTAGTCTCAGTTACTTGATGAGCTTTGGGTTGTAGCCCTCAACTGAATGAAAAAAACTCCCTCAGTTGTTCAGGGTAAGAGGATTTCCATCAGGTGGGGCAGATGCTTGCTGGCTATTAATGAGCCTCAATTTGCGTTTCTTTGGCCTGGCTGGGTGGTGTTAAATTCCTGAAGGAGGGGCTGTTGCTTCTCTCTGGGCCTCTTTGAGTAAGATGGCAACTGTCCTGTGAGGAAGTGATTCAGCACTAAACTCCCATTGCCATCCCAGCTCTCCAATCTCCTGAATCTCTCCACACAGTTCCAGTCCAGTCTGCTCTCCTGCTGGAGCCCAAGGTGAGTGGCTGTAGCTAATTTAGTGCTCTGTCCTGGCCCTCTGCACTGTGGAGTCTGCTTGGGATTTTAACCCTGAAGGAGCTGCTCACAGGTAAAACAGCTGATGTCTGTGGGCTCCCAGCCCACCCTCTCACACTTTTGCAGTTTTTCCAGGGTCAATTTAGTGTCTGCTTCCTGACTGTGGTTATACAGGTCCTCTCCAGCTGCTTTTCTGTTGTTTTATTCCTGACGATTTGTCTTTATTTTAGTGGTAATTCCAGTTTGGTCCTGAGAGATGGTCTGTGTAGCTTCCATTCACTCTGCCACCGTTTTCCAAGTCCATCAAATGCTTTTTTTGCTTCGATTGATGTGATCATATAATTCTTATCCTTACTTGTTAATGTGGTGTATCACATTCATTGATTTGCATCAGTTGAACTATCCTTGTGTCCCTGGAATGAACCTTACTTAATTATGATGTATTATCTTTTGTATGTATTGTTGTATTTAATTTGCTAGTATTTTGCATTTATGTTCATCAGAGATAGTGGCCTGTAATTTTCTTTGTGTTGTCCTTGCTGGGTTTTGGTATCAGTGTAATGTTGGCCTCATAAAATGAATGAGGAAGTATTGCCTCTTCTTCAATTTTTTGGAAGAGTTTGAGAAGGATAGGTATTACATCTTCTTTGAATATTTGGTAGAATTCACCAAAGATTCTACCAAATGGACCACTGAAACCATCTGATCCTGGAATTTTGTTTTTTTGGAAGGTTTTTGATAACTGTTTTAACTTCTTACTATTCATTGGCCTGCTTAGGTTTTCCAGTTTTTCGTGGCTCAGTCCAGGAAGGTTATATATTTCTAAATTTGTTCATTTCTTCCAGATTACCAAATTCAGTGGTAATAGACTTTAATAGTGTTCTTGTATAATCTGTTGTATTTCTGTGGTGTCCATAGCAACTTCTCTTTCATTTCTAATTTTATTTATTTGAATCTTTTCCCTTTTTTCCTTGGTGAGTCTAGCCATAGGTTTGTCCATTTTATTTATCTTTTCAAAGAACACTATTTTTTTAAAAAAATTAATTTTTCTTTTTGTTCTTTATTTACTTCTTCTCTAAAAAAATATGTTTTATTTGATTTTTTAGAAAGAGAGGAAAGGAGAGAGAACCATTGATGTGTGAGAGAAAAATTGATCAGCTGCCTCCTGCATGCCCTCACTGGGCATCGAGCCCACAATCTGGGCATGTGCCCTGACTGGGAATCAAACGGACATCTCAGTTCATGGGACAATGCTCACTCCATTGAGCCACATCAGCAGGGTTACTTCTCTAATTTTTATTATTTCCTTCTTCCTGCTAAGTTTGGGTTTCATTTTTTTCTTCTTTTTCTAGTTCTTTAAGATGAATGTTGTATTGTTTATTTGAGATTTTCCTTGTTTCTTGAGGTAGGCCTGTAACGCTATAAACTTCCCTCTTAGTACTGCTTTTGCTGCATCCTAAAATTTTTGTCTTATTGTCATTCTTATTTGTCTCTATGTATCTTTTGATTTCTTCTTTTATTTTTTTGACTGAGTAATGGTTCAGTAGCATAGTGGTTTTGTTTTGTTTTGTGTTTGTATTTTTTTAAGCAGTAGCATGCTTTTTAAATCTCCACGTATTTGTGGTTTTTCCAGCTTTATTTTTGATATGATTATAATCTTTTGAAATGTATTGAGACTAAGTTTGTGCCCCAACATATAGTTTATCCTTGTGAATGTTCCTTGTGCACTTGATAAAAATGTATACTGTGTCATTTGGGGATGGAAAGCTCTGTAAGTATTGATTATGTCCATTTGGTCAAATGTGTCATGTAATGCCAACATTTCCTCATTGACTTTCTGTGGTTGATCTATAAGGAAAGATACCTTTGAGGTAATCTGCTTTCTTACCCTATATAGATATTTAGATCAAATTTTAAAAATTCCCTTTATATAAGGTGTTGTGATACTTTTATGACACTCTCTATCATTACCCTATTATTTACTACCCTGAAACTTCTGTTCAAATTATGACCTCACTTAGGCCACCCTAGGAGAAACTGAGGTAGGGGCAGACTGGTTCTTAAGGATCACAGAGGAACTAAAGCTCAGTACACTCCTGAGGGAGAGCTGTGTCTCCACAGCTTCTGGGGGCCTCTAAAAAAAGCAGGAGTGTGGAGTATTCATGCTGTGGACAAGAGCAGTTGATTGAGGCAGGACAGCAGGCTGAGATATTGATTTTCTGTGTGACTTTTGGCTAGGTTTTGGCTTTCTTGTTATAAACGTGTGTAAGCACAGCACCTCCTCACCTCTGGATCCAGTGGTGTAATATCTGGGAGGGTGTCCTGAACAATATAAAGCATTAGGACTGGGTCATAATATCCTGCTTTCAGACTCTGTCAAGTATGTAGAGGGTCAGGAAGTGTTACTCAGGCTTTTTAAAATTGATCCTGGATCCAGAACCACTCACTGGATTCCAATCCTAGTCCTTGCCAGAGGGATGGACAGTGCTGGGTTACCCTGATGACAGAGTCAACATGGCTGTTGGCACTGGCAAGAAGGAGGCCCTCAAGTAAGAAAATAATGCCTTGAAAAGGTTTAAATATTTGAGATATATATTATATATGTATAAGATAGTTGACGCATACACACACCTGACTGGTGTGGCTCAGTGGTTGAGCGTCCACCCATGCACCAAGAGGTCGCCGGTTCGATTCCTCTTCAGGGCACATGGCCAAGTTGTGGGCCAAATGCCCAGTGGGGGGCATGCAGGAGGCGGCCAATCGATGTTCTCTCTCATCACTATTTCTGTCTCTTTCTTCTTCTCCCTTCCTCTCTTTCTAAAAGTCAATAAAGAAAAAAATTTAAAAAAAAGATAATTGATGCACATACATATAGGGATACCTTGTTTCACTGAGCTTCGCATTATTGCAATTCACAGATTTGAAAATTAAAGGCAAATTTGAAAATTTTTTTTACAAATTAAAGGCAATACCCTCTACCATAAAAAAGATTACAACTTGCTTTATTATGATACTCACTTATTGCAGTGGTCTGGAGCCAACCTGCAATATCTCTGAGTTACGCCTATAAGTCTGTGTGTGTGTATATAAAAACATCAAGATTGACATATAATATGACAAGGGAACACCAAAACTTGGTAGGTTTTCATTATACTTATTTTAGGTTCTAAACCCTAAAGTTGTTTGAAATTTTAATTACAACTGGGGAGTGGGCATACTAATCTTTCCCGTGCTCATGGCCCCGGAAGCCTTTAAATTATTGATGTGGGAACTGCCCTCCTGCCCAGCATACCAGGGTTGTGCCTGCCACCCCTTCTCGTCCATTTCCGCCTTTTCTATGTTTTCCATGTTGGTGAAGACACAGCTCAAGCTCACCCTCTATACCATCAGGACAGAATGAGGCTTTACACACTATTTACACGAAAGAAAGGGTCCGGCCAGACACACAAGCCTTGGGAAGGCAATGCTCATCTTTGGGGGTAGAGTGTCTCAAGTCATATCCAGTTTGTTGTTTGTTGACAGCCAAGTAAATGATCACCACCAGTACGGGCATTTAAAAGGCTGAAGGCAGAAATATCACTTCTGGGTATATACCCTCGAAGAATTGAAAACAGAGTCTCAAAGAAATGTTTACACACTCATGTTCATATCAGCATGATTCACAATAGCCAAGGAGTGGAAACAACCCAAGTGTTCATTGATGGATGAATGGATAAGCAAAGTGTGGTATATACATACAATGAAATATTACTCAGCTTACAGCATGAATGAACTTTGAGAACATTGTGCTGAGTGACATAAGCCAGTCACAAGATAAATACTGTATGATTTCTCTTATGTGAGGTACATACAAAAGTAAAAATCATAGAGACAGAAAGTAGAATAGTGGTTGCCAGAGGATTGGGAAGGGGAAAATGGGGAGTTATTGTTAAAAGCGTAGAGAATTTGTTTTGCAAGATGAAAAGAATTCTGGAGATAGGTTATATACCATGTAAATATACTTAACACTACTGAACAGTACACCTAAAACTGGTTAAGATGGTACATTTTATTTTATTTTATTATGTATTTTACCACAATTAAAAAGCAAACAAACAACACACTCTACTGCCCTGGCTGTACCACAGAGCAATTAAGTCAGAATCTCTGTGGGTGAACCACAGCTATCTGTATTTAAAAATTTCCTCGGATTAATCCAAGGCAGAGAACCACTGGACTCAAGGCAGATCACTGCTGTAATCCAGGGATGCAATGAAAAGGAAAGAGGCCACAGGGAATAAAACAAATTGGGTGGTTTGAAAAGAGAAACGTCAGTGTCCATTGATAGATTAGATATAGGGAGAAAGACAAAGAATGGATCAAAGAGATTCCTAAGGTCTTAGACTAAATTGTGGAAAAACAGAATTTATGGTGAGGTGTCTGGGAAAAATTTGAGGGCAATAATTTCTTTGATGATTTGGTAATGTACTTTGGTAGAAATTTCTTAGAGGCAGCTGGGGATTTTCATATACAAAATAATTTATGCATTTTCCCTATAGAAGTCAGGGTTCCATTTTTACATTAAAAATTAATTTTATTTAAAAAAGACCAAAGGCAGAAAAATTGCCCAGTGGATGTTATATCTTCAGGAACCAATATTATTTCAGAGCTCCTTTTGGCACAGCTGTGAATTTGGAGAGCTTTATTTGAGGCAGTCCTCCCCTTGCTGTTTTCTTCCCTCCTTCAAATAGTCTGTGCAGCTCCTGTTCCCTAGGATCCCGTCTCAGTGAGGTTGCCCGGTTCCTCTCACCTTTCTGGAAAGCTCACAGTACTCAAATGCATGTAAGGCAATAAAATCTTCCTACTGTAGTTTTTCTGACAGCATTCACATTTTAAAAAACAAACTGAATGAAGGGAACAGTATTTAACAGAAAGAATAAAATAAGAATGATACTGTTTCAGGAAGGAGACATTTTTATTAAGAAATTTTGATATTCTCAGATATCTGCAAAGCACTGTCATAAACAGTCCTGGTTAGATGTTCAGACCTAGGTAAGTGAGTGGGGGATTCGATGAAGTGAATGGGCAGTGAGAGGAGATTAACAAGTCACCTACATGATCAAGCCATATTGACATTGGGGGGAAAATCTATGGAACATTAAGAAGGTCATCTTCCTGCATATGGAATCACGTTTTCTAAGCAGAACAGAGCCATGTTTTCTACTGTACCTGCAGTATTCAGTGGATTGAGGATTCAAGGAAGGCCTCAGAAACTTTCCCCCAACTGGACTTTGAGATGTTTTCATTGCACTGCCCACCTTGCATGCTCTAAGTTCAAGCTGTTGCTGTTTATTTTGGACAATTTAGGGAAGAGAGCCCAGGCTGCTCTTGGAAACTGGGAGAAGAAAGAAAAGAGCCAGAGAAAACTCCTGAAGGAGCATGTGGAGTTGTTGAACTATTCTCTGTCTTTCTAGTTCAGTGTCTAGCACGTATAGGTTGTGCATAGACACTTGTTCAATGAATGAAGACAGTAGAAATCGTTTCTGTGTGATTAATTTTATGGTTGTAGTTTTATTGTGTTATGTGTGGGTGGCACGTTGAAGGAAAACCCAGAAGGCTTAGATTCCAGTCCTAGTTTCGTCACTTATTAGTTCTGTGATGTTGGCCCAGATACTTTGACTTCTCTGAGCTTGTTTCTTACTTGTAAAGTGGGGACAATGAAGCTATTTTTTTTGTTGTTCTTTGTTACTCCCACGGTTGTTGCTCACATTAAATGAGGTAAAGGGTATGAAAAATTATCGAAAATGCTAAGGTACTCTACAAATACAGAGTACAATCATTTTGAAAGCACTTGACCTTGTAGAGAAGTGTGTGAATTAAATGTGTATTAATTAAACATGCATCTCATTAGGTAAAAACTGAAAGTAAATCTCATCTACCTTAGGATGTGAAAATAAGCTCAGCAACTTGTGTAACACTAATTTCAAGAAGTAGTATATTAATTTCAAGTAGGAAATTTGTAAAACCAAAACAAAACAAAACTGAAATGTGAAAAATGTTCAACACTTTTGCCTTTGACTTGCTCCTTGTGTCCAGCATTTTTACAATTCTCCCTAAGAAATTTATATCAGGGTTAAAACGCATGAGTATCCACGAGCAAATACTGAGTTACTGTCATGCCAAGTCACTGCCAGGCACCAGTTATCAGTGTTATGTTTCTATTGCCGTTCTTAGAGAAATTGCTAGTTTATTTTGCCAGTGGCTACTAGTCTTTCCAGGTGTGTGTGTGTGTGTCCTATCACAACAGTTTCATTAGCTTGGCAAAGCACTGTATTTACTTATTTATATGACAAATACCTTTCTAATGTGTTAACAACCTTAATGGGTATAGGGTCACCAGGAATTTTGTATTTATTTTTCTATCTCTAATGCTAGGTTTAAGTATATATTTTTGAATAGCTATTAAACATCAGTTTAATATTAGCTGGATGAATAAAGTTTTAGTTATTGTATCCTCTTCAATATTAACAAACTCTTTTTACAGCACAGAAAAAGGGAACTGACTTCTGATTTGACTCTGGCTAAAATGAATTATGCTTAAACATTTTGTAGTGGTTTATAAAGTTTGGCTTCTTCATAGTGTATTAAAGGATTTATTTAAATGTTGACTATAAATTTGGTAAAAGTGACAAAGCATCTTATGCTTTTTTATTGTATTTTCTCCCCAAATGCAGCTAAATCTTTATCTATCATAATTGGAATTAGAAAGGGAAAAAAAAAAAAAAAACCCACCTCTTTTTTAAACCCATATGCTCTTGCACAGTAATTTTCTTTATTACACTTTGCTAGTGCTGTAATCCAGGCAGAGGCAGTGATAAAACTCAATACAGTGCAGGAAAAGAGTGAGTAAACATAGCGATGATGACACTTGGATGCTGTACACATCTGCTGCTTATATACTTAAAAACTAAATAGGAAAATCTTACTCATCTTGGTAGAAAAACAGGGTAGAGATTACAACTTGGGGACTTCGTGATATTTTGTCTGTTGCAGTTTGTCAAAAGGCAATTTATCTAAAGCTGGAAAAGGATATGGTTTGGCTGACTAAACTGTGAAGTGATACAAGTGATACGCATCGATAAAAATGCTTAGGGGAATTTTCGGGGCGCTCAAGCCATGTGTACAGCACTGTGTGGGTGTAAAGAGCAGACTTCTCTGTCTCTCTTTTGCTCAGTTTTCAAAACTGTGAAAGTTGCTGACATTTTATACCACATGCTGGACCGTTAAATCACAATTTGCGTGGTCACTTGTAAATATGCCTGGTGGTGGAGTGAGAACTTGTTTGTGCATGCTTCTTTCTCCTGTGCCTCTCCTCTGCTAAACTCCATTGGATCCTTTTTATTTTGGTATGCAGGGCTCTCCAAACTGTGAGAGAGTTGGGTGAGAACTCCGGAACTGACTTATTTTCGTAAGTGCTCCCTGAAGGGAGGTTTGAAGGATAATTTAGAAAAACTAGTCTCCCAATCCTCAAACAAAAATATTCTTTCTGACCCGCTTGCCACAAAACCTGAAATTCTGACCTGAAGGGGTTTCTTCCTCCCCAACATTGGGGTTTGGAAGTCCCTGGATATTTTAGTGGGGCAAGTTATTTAAATTCATTTTCACTCTCATAGGTAAAATGGGGCTACTGATACTTACTGATAACTGATTAGTAATTGGTAAAATGATACTTACTGATACTTAAAATGAGGCTACTGATTCTTACCAAAGGGGGTGTTCATGGAGATGAAATGAGACAATGCAAAACAAATATTTGATGTAATGCTCAGTAGTGATAGTTGTAGTTGTTGCTATTTTTCTGTTTGTTAGGAGGAACAGGAGGAGAAGCAATAGGCCATTAATATGGTTGGGGGTATTTTTCCCTTCCCAGCTACATCCTGGGAGATTAATGATGTGCTGAAGGAAAGGCTCTGATGTTCATTGCCCAAGAGGGCTTTTTGGAGGGTCTTAGCAAAACAAAACAAAACAAACAAACAAGCAAAATAACAAGAACCAATGAGTTTTGGAAAGGGGATATGGGAGGCTGCTGCATACTAATGTGTTCATTTGCACGGTGCTTTCACTTTTCAAGGTGCTAAGTCATCTGCTGATTTGTTTTCACAATATATGGGTGCAGTTGGCAGGGTAGGTCTCCTTTTCCTACAGGTGAGGAAACTGAAGTGCAAACAGATAAAGGAACCCATCTCTGTCACACAAGTTAGTGGTAGAACTGGGATTAAGACCTATGTCTCAGACTGAGCATAGCACCCTTTCTATTATGGGACATTCTCAGAATCAAATCATCTCCTTTACAGGTTTGTGTCTAGACCTTGATTCTCTACTGATGAGCCTGTTATCAGTATTCTGCAAAATAGCAGGGATGAGAAATATAGTGGACTCATGATCCAAAGGTCTGGTTTCATCTGGAAATGGCTGGAGGTAGAGCACCTGAGTCAGGTGAGTTTTTACTTTCTGGCCATGGATGGAGATTTTTTTCTGAACCTGGGCGAGGCAGAATAACTGACTAGGGAGGTCAGACTCCAGCCAGAGTGCTCTCTAACACATCTCTGCACTGCACTTCAGAGTCCAGTGGCTTCACTGAAAAGAATGAAAAGGAGGTACCAGTAATTTTGAGAAATACTAGGAAAGCTGGATGCCTTTTTACCATCTTCCCTCTTTCTCTGCCCCTCCACCTTTTTTTCATTTTATAGATTCAAAATATTTCCAGAAAATCAGAGATGGGTTCTATAGATGTTAAGCCCTTGTGTTATGACTTTAACTACAAAGCCCTCAGGGGCATTAGATTTCCTAATGTTTTGGGATAACTGCAAAATTTAATTTTAGACAGAAAAGGGTCAACTTAGGGTCAATGTAATTCCCAAATCATCAGTGTGCAAATCATCTAACCATATGTGAAAAATTCAATAACATAAAGGTAATTCTCTGGGAAAGTCAAAACAATACACAGTTCTTTGGCCAGAAATAAGGATTTGGAGCATTTCTTTATACACAGAGAATTCTCTAGTAGGCAAATTTGAATTCATGTTACTCATCATAAGTTAATGTGGAGTACTGATAGGTTATTTATTAATTTAGCTCTATGTTTTTTTTGATAAAGGAGAGTTAAGGTGGTTTAGGAAAGAACATAGACACACTAAGACAAAAACAGAGGAACTCCAGAAAAATTCTAGAAAGAAGAAAGGAAGAAGGAGAGGATGATAGAACAGCAGTGAGAACTCCTGGCTGAAGAAAGCTTTACTGTGTTAATATAAGTACCTGAACTTTCTTGTGGCTTGAGGAAAGACAGTTCCAGAATGAATTGGATAGCTCTCATTGTTCTATCTAGTACTAGAGTGTCTATTTCATTCATAACTTCATTTATTCATTCATTACAATGAAACTAATTTGCTCTATCTTGTATTAACTTGGCATTATGCTGAGCCCTAGAAATACAGCAGTGAACATGATCCAGAAATCTTTACCTTCATGGAGCTTTTCCTGGGAAGGAATGTAGATAAATTATTACAAAGTGCTAAGGTCTAAAAGATGTGCAGTGAAACATATTAAACAACACCACCTTCTCAGTAACATAATCTTGGGATTTCAAGGCTGCTTTTCAAAAGGAGAGTTTGATTTATTCACACATGACTTTACAACTAATTAATTAAATCAAAGTTGGCAAGCATTTTTATTTATTTATCTTTATTGTTGAAAAGTATGACAGATGTCCACGTGCCACGCACTCTAGTAGTCCTTATTTGGTGATTTATGTATGGCTTGAAATAGGATCTACATTATAGGTTGTTTTCCTCAGTATGTGATTTCTGTCTTGGTTCTGGGTCCCTTTGCTGTCTCTCCAGGTACCTTTAATATGAGGGCATGGCCTAGTCATAGAAACTTCACACGTGCTGGTTTATCCCAGTCTTGAATGATAAAATAGGATGAGGTAATTAATTAAAAAATTAATACTCCCAGGGCTCCTTAGAGAACTAACTCAAGTTTTTAATAAAGTTTGAAATGTAGAGTGGGGCAATATAAAGCTGAAAAGCTTTGTTTTGTAAAATATTATTATATAGTACATGTAAAATATTTTTACTGAACCCTCAAAAGAGCTCTGGATTTTAAAGTGTAGAGAATCCCTATAAGGTGGGTGTGGCACAGGGTAGTGTACTTAAGAATCCAGAGTAAGGACAAGTTCTGGTTCTGCCACGTTCTGGTCACAAGAACTTGGAGAACTTGTATAGGTTATACAATCTGTGCCTCCATTTGTCCGCCTGTAGCCTGGGGATTTTATATATGTGTGTGTGTGTGTGTGTGTGTGTGTGTGTGTGTGTGTGTATATATATATTTTTTTTTCGTTAATCCTCACCCGAAGATATTTTTCCATTGATTTTTCAGTTAGAGTGGAAGGGAGGGAGAGAGACAGAGAAAGAAACACCAATGTGAGAGAGAAACACAGCAATTACATTGATTGGTGGCCTCCAGCATGACCCTGACCGGGGTGGGGATTGAACCTGCAACCCAAGTATGTGACTTTGACTGGGAATCAAACCCGAGACCCTATGGTCCAAGGGCCGACGCTCTAACTGCTGAGCCAAACCAGTCAGGCAGATAGTAATTATCTTATGGAGTTGTAATGAAGTCTATGTGAAGGTACCCGAAATACTCAGCCCAGTGCCTGATACACAGCAGAGGCTCAATAATCACTAACTGCTCTTTTTTTTTTTTTTAATCCTCACCCGATTTTTCCATTTTTTGTTTAGATAAAGTGGGAGGGAGAGAGAAAAACATTGATGTGAGAGAGACACATCAACTGGTTGCCACCCACACGACCCCAGCCGGGGATGGGGACAAACTGCAACCAAGGCACATGCCCTTAGTGGGAACCGAACCCGGGTCTCTCTGGACCACAGGCCGACGCTCTGACCGCTGAGCCAAACCGGCCAGGGCTACTAACTGCTCTTAATATTAGAGTAGAAAACGTAGGACTTTGATAACTAAGAAAAAGTATTCTAATTTGCTATAATATTTGAATTGGAATCTACACAAGAATACGTCTTTTAAGAGGATATAGGACCAACAAGCACAAATGGCCACCACTTTTTAATCTAAAGATTCCATGAGGTCAGTATAAATGAAGAAAAAAGGTTTATGTAGCTAACATCTACTCAGTTGTTATAATTCTTATCATGTCAGAGAAGTCAGAGAAGCCCAACACTCTGCATAGAAGTGATTTTTGAAAGAGGCAGGACTTACTGAGGCATAGAGAAGCAGTGTGCATGGTGGTTAAAGGCACAGACTGGATCCAGTGAGCCCCACCTACATTTGATAGCTGTGTGACCTTGGGCAAATTACCTGATCTCTCTGTATTACTTTCCTCTTCAGCCTAAAGATGATAATAAGAACACCTACCTCACTGGATTGTTGTGAGGATTAAATGAAATAATCAAAGTGTCCAGGACAGTGATGCGGCATGGCTATCAGTAAAATAGCTATTATTTATCTTACCAGGATGCAAACTCCTTGACAGCAGATATTTTTTTCCATTCATGTATCTCTAGTACTTCATAAGTGCCTGACATAACAGTTTCTCAATAAATAGTTGTTAAATGAAAAAAAAAATGAAAGCTCTGTTAGTCAAATAAGAGGATGAAAAATCTGGGTTAAAATGTTGAAAATTATTTCCCGACTGGTGTGGCTCAGTGGTTGAGCATCGACCCATGCACCAAGAGGTCGCTGGTTCGATTCCTGGTCAGGGCACATGCCCAGGTTGTGGGTCCGATCCCCAGTGGGGGGCATGCAGGAGGCGGCCAATCCATGTTCTCTCTCATTGTTATTTCTATCTCTCTCTCTCCCTCTCCCTTCCTCTCTCTCTAAAATAAATAAAGAAAAAAATGTTGAAAATTATTGAAACCAGGTAATAAATACCTGAGAGTCTAATAGATGCTTTTCTTTATTTTTGTGCTTGATTGAAAATTTTTATAATAAAAGTTAAAAGACTATACTGATGTAGCCATTGGAGATAACCAGGTAATAGAAAATATATTTGTATCATTTTTTTTTGTTATAGATTAAGAAAGTAAAAGGCCATATTATATTACTAAACACCAGTATACTGCTAGAGACTGGTGAAACTGTGGTCCCCAAAAGATATTTGTTTTTTTTAAGGACTCTGATGGCAAGCAAGACTTCCAATAAAAACGAACAAAGCTGACCTGCCCACCTGTACTATTCTTCCTATCAGCATCCTATCATCATTCATCCAAAGACCTGGAAGGACCTTGGGATGATTTTGTTCACCTCCCTCAGAGGTTGCTCAGGTAGCCATCAGCATTATTCACTCCCCGTCAGCACTTTAGCTGCTCTCTTCTTTCCCTCCAGGCCAGAGGTCATGATCTCCACATTTAACTGCTCCACAAACTCTTGGGCTCCCTCACAGTCATCTCTCCAGACCCTGCCTTCCTGTCTTCCCCTTGAGCTTCTGTCCAGCTCACTTTCTGACCCATTTGGTTCTCCTTTGCCTCTCCCTTCTTGTCTTGCCCCAGTCAGGTGAGATGCCCTGGCCATGGAGTGCATGCCTCAGGCCTGCGAGGCTCCCGTGGGACGCGGCCTCTGAACCGCGCTGGACTCTTGGTGCGTCTCTGTAGGGCGCATCACAGCCTCTTTGCACTAGACAGCACTTCAGCACTATGTTGGAGCCTTTTTAAACAGTGAAGTTACCAATAAAAAGAACAAAAAGGCAAAAGACATGACATTAAAGATGGTGGAAAGGATACTTGTTTATACTGTAAGAGCTGAACGAGAAGGCAAAGTGTCTCCTTGTTGGACCTCAGTTGGAAATGTGTGCATCAAACGATCCAAAATTTTCACAGCTCCTCATGTCTGCGAATGACCATAGAAGTGCTGTGAATATTGCTTTTGGGATTACTAGCACATTTAGCAAGTAGGGGAATTTGTAGATATGGAATCCATGAATAATGAGGATTGAGTATATATTTATTAAGTGTGCACAGTATATCATTATGTTTAATAAAACAAAACATGCAATCTACTACATGTACGTTATAAAATATTATATATAGCTATATAAAATCCTGGTTCTTAATTCCATATCTTTGATCCAGAAGATCTGAAATGAGAAAATTAGATTATAAGGTGAGGGGCAGGATCGGGAGGAGGGTGTCAATGGGGGAAAAAGGAGAAACATCTGTAACAAAAATAAATTAATAAAAAAAAAAGGGAACATTTTTTCTGCCAAGGGCCGTTTGGATATTTATAATATCACTCGCGGGCCATACAAAATTGTCAACTTAAAAATTAGCCTGCTATATTTCAACAGGTTAATTTGGTGAGGCATGTGATGTTAGCTGGTATTGATTTTGAGGGTCTATACGGCCCACAGGCTGGACATTCTCCACCCTTGCCAGATATTGTTTATATATTTGTATACTTTTTTGTATGTTTTATAACGTATTGTATTTTATCATATATATAGCTTGCAATATAAAAATTTCCTTTATTTCAATGGAAAAAGTTGAACTGAGACAATTTTCAACAATTACCTGAAATATTGTGTTTATATTTTTAAAAATATTAAAATCTAAATACTGTAGATCTAACCTGAAATATATATTTTTTATTTTTTCTCCTTCACCATGGTGAAGAATGAGCAGAAGGAGATATTTATTGTTATTATCACACCATAAAAAGTCATTTCCAAATTTATGTCTAATCTCTTCAAAGGGCAAAAAATTTTTATATTTAAAATATCATGAAGGCCAAGTTGCCTTAGCTTTTAAGTGGAAAATTAGCCATTCCAAGGGCAATGATCATATGGAATGCATTATTAGGAGCTTTCACTGAGAAGCAAAGGGGAGTTTGTCTTACTGGATAAACAGAACAAAGGAATAGGAAATAGAAGTTTCAGAATAGGAAGACACCCTTCGTCTGCAACAGAGGCTTCCCAGATGTATTTCAGCTTCTCCAGTCTTTAGAGTCAGCCTCTTGTAACTCTATGTCATAGGGTGCTTATATCATTGTCACCTCATCTTCATGGGTGCAGTAGAATGATGGAATTCAGGAGATGACTGGACATTTTCAACACATGGTGATCATAAGGAGGATATGCTGGTGCTTGGTGCAGTGGTAGGAAAAGCTAACCAAAAAGATGAACTAGAGAACTAGGTACTCTTTTTCTCCCAGTAATCCAAAGTGTTCCTGAATACCATGCCAAAAGGCAAATAAAAGATTGAGTGTCCATCCTGACACTAAAGAATAGTAGGGAGAGATGTCATAAAACACGCCACAGCTAGCCCAGACGTGCAGTGGGTAGACTTGCTTCAGGTGAGGACTCCCTTCACCTGCTGACTTTAGCCTGGTCTGGGGTGTGCTAGAGGAGGTGTGGTCTAGTGGATGCAAATGGAACCTTCTCAAGGAAATGCAGCACTCTGTGTGAACACGCACAGTACTTATCAGTGGGGAAAGAGGATGTGATTTGAGAAACAGTTACACTCAAGGTGTGTGGTTCTTAAATGCATGTAATCACCACGGAATGAAGAAACACAGGAATTGCTGGGGCAAGGAGAAAAGAATAGCAACATGACCGAGACTGGAGTTGAGAGTCCTATGTGGAGTCATTTGGCATGTTGCAGACATTAATCAGAGCATGCAATTTCTCAGTTGGGTGCTGGGCATGAAAACTGCTGGGAGCTGAACCGTAGTTCCCTCAATGATACATCTTTTCTCAGCCCCCAGTGTGTGGTCAGGCTTACTCTCACAAATTCCACTGAAAATAGTCTTTCTTTTTCATACTTAAAAACTCTTTCCAAACAAGTGTTTCCTTTTAACATTCCCAAAGCAGACTGACTTTTTGAGCTTCATATTGCTTCCAACTCTGTCAATGTCAAAGGGCTCAAATTAATTTCAACATCTCGTTGCTGTTTTCCCTTAAGAAGTCCTGATGGTATTGAACGCATTTTGGGTTCAATCTGTTTATGCTTATTAGAGTGCCCATTAGACCCACATTTCCACCTCTCTGCCCCATCCATCTTGGTTCAGGAAATGCCTATGATAAGCATTGGGGATCTTTATAGTTATCTCTATCACTTTTCTTCAGTCCATCAGTTATGACACAGTTATATCCAGTTAAAATAAGAGAGGAGTTGTGTGGAAAGGAGAAGGGGGGCAATTGAACACCATTGGAGTCTTGAGGAATGAAGGCTACAAGGTGAAAAACATTGCATATTAAGTAGCTCAGCCTAATAAAAGCCAAAGGAAACAACCCCAAACTATTACAGAAGATTGTTTTGAATTTTCAGCCCATTCCTTCCTGCTTCTGTTGGTGATACTTGGACAGACGTATGCCACCACACACAGGCTCACACATGCCCTGCCCTAACTTGTGAGTTAGTTTTACCCCTGGACGTCAGGTTCTAGGCCTGTGAAGTTTCATGCCTGATGTCCTACTGCATGTCCTTATCAGCTAGTGAGGAGAAGATCTGGAGAAGGCCTTTCTTGACCACACAAACTGAGGAGTGCCCACTCTGCTGCCTTCCCTCTTGTCGCACTCTATTGCATCACTTTATTTTATTTTTCTGTCTGGTAACTTACTACTCTCTTGTGTATTCATTACTTGACTTGTTAATTATCAGTCTCCCCCAACTAGAATGTAATTCTATGTAGGAAGAGACTGTCTTGTTCAGTGTGATATCTAGGTCCTAGAACTGTCTTTGGCACATAATATCTCTCTAGGAAAAATCTATTTACTGACTATGAAATAATGAGAGAATAAGTTTGCATTATTGTGTTGTGACTGTGTGGACAGCACCCAGCAAAGTGACTGGCAGGTATTCACTGTGACCCTCCCTTCCCCACACTCATTGTAAAATGCATTTTAAGTCACAGGCTGAGGGGTAAGAGGATCACTGTACTGTTGACTCAACTTTTAACTGACTTCTTAGGTCTGTTTCTGATTTAGTTTGGCCTTTGGGATGGGCCAGGGGTGTGCAGTGAAAACAAACACACCACACACCAGACTACTGGAAGCTGGGATCTTGTGCTACAGTCTTGGTTTCAGCCCTGACTCACTGTGTGAAATATGGGCAACCTACTTAACTTCTCTGATTCTGTTTCTTCGTTTGTAGAATGAAGAGGCTAGGTAGATGATGCTTAAGATCCCTTGCAATTCTTGCATTTTATAATGTCACCTCTTTACCTCTCTTTAAATGTGAGCACAGACCACTCTCTTCATACTTGGAAAGTGTCCTGCAACCCTTAGAGAAATGCTGCTGCAAACATTCAAAGTGTAGTATCACTATGAATATGCATCACCTCTTTGTTTCATGCAAGATCTCAGAACTTGTGCTTTTTGCCAGGCGCTTTGGGAATCTTTGTACTTGAAGTCAATTTAATAAATTGCCCTTTATAGTTATATGGCATTTTTCATCTGAGGATATAAAGATTTGACTACAACCTGTCTTTAAGTACTATTGTTTTTAAAGAAGTGAAAGGATGACCTGCTTGAAATCCTAAGAATCATCTATCCTTTAGATTCTGTCACTGCCGTATATTAAAAACTCAGAGTTACAGAATGTATTTCGTATGATTATATGCACAATAGAATTCCATCATAAGCAGCTGCTAACTACATGAATTAAGAATATCATTTGCCAAAATGTTACCCTACAAATGACGGGGTCTACTCAGTGTGCTTCCTGAGACCATTCACTTGTCAGGTGACTGCAGTTTGTGCCTTCCTCCTTAGTTCTCTGAAAATACTCTTGCTTTATAGTGGGTACTGCCTCTTGGTCACTTGTTAATCTTTATCTTATTTGGTGGATCTGTGGCAGATTTTCCTGTACCCTCTTACTGTGTCCCACCTGGTACTTGTGCTGGGTCACACATCTATGCTTTGTACATGCTCTCCTCTGCCTGCAATGCCCCAACCTCATTTGCCTGGTAAACTCCTGCTCATTTTTGAACATGGGGCTCAAACATTTCATCCTCTTTGAAGCCTTTCTGACCCATTCTCCCTATTTGGGGAAGAACCAGCTTATCTCTTCATTGTACTAACATACGCCAACATATAACAAAGATAAAGTATTTATTCTGTATTATGGCTGTTTTTTTTTTTTTTCCATGTCTTTATCACCTACTGAGAATTAATTGTGAATAAGAATTTTGTCTTTTAAATTTTTATGTCCTTAGGCATAGTTTAGTAATCTCAATAATGTTTGTTGAATGACTGAGAATACAAGATTTAATTTCTGGCCCCAACACCAAAGTTATAAAAAGGTTTTGATCATTACGTATGAAATACTCTTTGAAATGGCTTTCTGGGTAGTAATGGGATTAAAAGTAAGTTCAGAGGATTCCATGAATCCCATGAAGAAAACCTATAGGTAAATATGGTATGAATCAAGCTGTGTTTTGGTTTAAATTAATTCATCCAATTAAGAGATGTTAATTAGATCAACCTGCCAGCAAGGGGATTAGAACTGGTATTAAGATGACTGGTTTCTTCTCCATCATAAAATGTTTAGCTTGCACAGTCCGTAGACACACTAATGAAGTGAAATTTGTGTAGCAGCCCATTGATTGAATTGGCAAAACTTCAAGTACATTAAAAAAACATGGCTCATAACTTTTTATTACTTTATAATTTTAATTGAAAAAATGATTTAATATCAGAATTAAAGAAATACAGTAGGGAAATTAAATCACTGAGAAATCTATCATGCTAAGCAACAGATATTTTAATTGTTGCATGTTACCTTCTCATGCATACATATTTTTACATAGCTGCAATCATATGTTTATTTATTTTTCTATGGACTTTCTATATATGATCACTTAAAATGTATATATAGTGCCCTGGCTGGTTTGGCTCAGCAGTTAGAGTGTCAGCCTGTGGACCAGAGAGACCTGGGTTCGGTTCCCGCTAAGGGCACGTACCTCAGTTGCAGTTTGTCCCCGGCCCTCGTTGGGGTCGTGTGGGTGGCAACCAGTTGATGTGTCTCTCTCACACTGATGTTTCTCTCTCTCTCTTTCTCCCTCCCGCTCCATCTGAAGATAAATGCAAAAAATGTCCTTGGGTAAGGATAAAAAACAAAAAAAAAATATATATAGCAAAGTTTACCAAAAGATACTTTATAGAATGCGAGTTTTCTTGGGATTTTAACTGATGTTACCTGGGGAAAATAAAACATCTCTGACATCAGATAACTTTGAGAGGTTGTAAAAGTAAACATATCCTTGACAGTAGGATTTTTCAAAGTGGATAATATTATATTTTAAAGATGAAAATATGACATTTTCTTTGAATTAATTTTAATATGAAAGCTAAAAAATATATATATAATGAAATATCGGTTCCACAAATAAGTGTTTAGAACACACTTTGGAAATCACTGATAGGTAATATACTATGTGTTGAGATATCCTAATTTACTAACCCATTTCTCTACTGTTGGACACCAGTATTCAATCACACTTGGGATAAAGCCTATGATCCTTCACACGTCCTACAAATGTGTATTATCTGGTACTTCTTGGCTTATCTCCCACTATTCTCCTACCACCCTGGTTCTTGAATCCATTAAGCTCTTTCCCATTGTAGACAGGGCTTTTGCACATCTATGTTTTTTTTTTCTTTCTTTCTTTTGTTTTTTTTTGTTTTTTTTTTGTTTTTTTGATACGTGCCCCTAGCGGGAACCAAACCCGGGACTCTTTGGTCCGCAGGCCAACGCTCCAACCACTGAGCCAAACCGGCCAGGGCGTGCACATCCATGTTTTGACTTTTATAGATAAAAGCACATTTATCATATCTCCTTTCATTATTTGCTAATTTACTACTCATTTTCAGGAAATATAATTAGTAACTTAAAGGCATATGGTACTGTTGGTTTCATCTTCAACCAGCACTATGTTGCATGGCATTTCCCTGTCTTTTTAGGAACAGCCAATCAGGTTTTGCTATTATGGATGTTAGCCTAAGCAAAACTGAAAGAGAAAGGCACACAGTAGATTGCAATACCAAATATCAGTGACTTTCAGACCAGTTATTCTATTCCTTTGGTTGATAAGATTGACTGAATGTAAATCAGCTTTCTTCCTTCAGGGATTTTCATAATATATGTTTCACATTGTTACACATCATAGCTTTTGAGGATTTTGCTCAATGTGACACGGAAGTGGCAATTTGTTCTTTTCTACATTCTTGAAGGCCTATGGTACTCTAAAGGAAGTGAAGGATGACTGTTGACCTAGTTAAAGCCAAGAACACAAAATGAGACCTGGGGTACACACATACTTCTCTGTCATTTTGCTCCTACTCAGTAATTTTATCAGTAAATAAGATGAAAATATAGAAGGAATATTTATCAAAAGTCTAAGGGAACCCAAAATTATGGAATGAGGTTTGGTCCAACCCATTAATTTTGTAGATGAGCAATGCCAGATCCCAGGCCTGAGCCACTGCACAACTTAAGAAGGTGCCATCTGCATGGACTGTGGTGTGAACGGGATTCCCTGAAGTTGTTCAACGTGGCTGTCCTGTTCAGAGAAGTTAAGAGACTTTGTGGTTTTAAGCTGCCAGTCTTATATGTTTGATGATAGAATAAAGAATTAAACATTTTTGACAGGTGGTAAAAATCAATGTAAAACAAAAATGTAGTGTTCAGTTTAGATTTTGAAATCAATTGACCCAATCTAAGCTGGGGAAAACCTGACTTGAGGGTATTTAAATTATAAAGGTCTTGTGAGGAGTTAGTTAACCACAAGTACTGTTAGGAACCCAAAAGCTGTAGCTGTGATAAGGTCTAGTAGAATCCTAGGCTGAAGTAATAGAGACAGAGCATCCCAATCCCCTGCATTGGTCAGAACACTTCAACAATTTTCACAAATGTAAAAAGAGCTATGATAGCATGTAAAGGGGACCCGACCTAGTTTGTGGCATCAGAGGAAGTTCCCTGAAAGAGTGATATTGAGTTGAGATCTGAAAGATGAATAGGCATTAACTAAAAAAGGAGGGAAACTTGAGAGAGCAATCTAGGCATGGCTGCTGGGTAGTGATGGAGATGATGTAAGATATATACAAGGTAAAATAAAAAGGGACTTTATTATTATTTTATTTGACAAATGTCATATTCCAGGCATCTCTTTAGTTCTGGAAATGTGATGGTGAATGAGAGAGATTCCAACATTTGAAGGACTTACATCATAGTGGAGGGAGAAAGATAAACAAACATGCAAACAGATAGTTTGTTGATGGCACCAGAGAGGTAAGTGGCAGGATGCATTTAGGTTCTAGGTTGGGCAACTGGATGGATGCTGGTGCCATTTGCCCATATAAGGAACGCTGAAGGAGGACCATATTTGTCCAGGAAGAGCATGGGTTCAATTTTGGAAATGCTATTTGAAGTGCCTTTGAGATAAACAAGTGGATCTCAAGTTGTCAGTTCTATATGTGGGTTTGAGCTTCATCATTGTCTGGACCTGAGATATACATTCTGCAGTCATTGATGTATAGATAGTAATTAAAGCCATAGGAGTAGATAGAACAGTTCTTATGACCACATAAGCCAGGCACTGTACAACTCGAGGGGGAACCATTTACATAGACTATGGTATAAATAGTGTCTCCTGGAACTGTGCCAGGTGGTGGCCATGGATGTGGAAAGGTGATCTAGGGAAGGAATATAGAGTGGGAAGAAAAGTGAGCTTTTATGACCAAATTTTGAATAATTTCAACAATAAGGACCAGGCAGGGAGGAAAGAGTTATTCAGGGAGAGTGAAGAGAAGCAGCAGAGTGCTGGGATGCAAACCAGGGGAGTGATGTCAATGACACCAAAGGAAGAGAGGGTTTTAAGGGAGGAGTGGTCACCAGGGTCTACTGATGCTGAGAAACCTAGTAAGATGAGGTCTGGTGGACTTAATAAAAGCTGTGTTGGTGGAGTAACAAGGCCAGGTTGGAATGGGGTTGAGGAGTGAGTGGGAGATGAAGAAATGTAGACAACTGCTGTGTCTTATGATGTGACACTGGAAAAATGTCCTTGCCCAACCATGCAGGATGAACCCCAAATTGAGATGATTTGCTCAGAAGGAGGTGGTAACTTTGCAAGAACCCTAATTTGAAGGTGTGTTGGTCTTAGTAATTGTTAGGTTTCTGAGCAACAGGTTTTTCTTCTTTCTCTTCCTCTGCCATTTTATTGTCTGGAATATGACAATGATTAGGATGGCAGTGTCTGAAGTGATGACAAGAGAGTTTTTTTGGAAAAGGGGCTGGAATTTCCAGGACACACATTGAGTTGATTCTGCTCTTATATTTGAACAGCACTAATAAATTGGGAAAACATGGTGCAGACCACACACAAATTTTGGAAAGTCCTCCACTGATGTAAGGAGCATATTCCTCAAATGCTTTTGTTTAAATATGCCCTATTATTCTTTCCCAGTGTATCCATTGCCCTTTAAGGTGTATCAATCTTCTGATCACATGCAGCTTATGATGTTTCTCAACCTAGTGTTCCCTAGGTGAAAATTAGTTTTGGGGAAGAGTCTAGAAAGGTCACTCGCTTTCGGATACATTTGTTGGGACTGGCAGGTCCCCCTCTTGCTCTTGTCCTTGTGGTTTCTGTGTATTGTCTATGCACTTCAGGAGTACCATTCAAGGCCCTCCTCTCTCTGAATCTACAGCATGGGGCTGCCTGCCAGAATGCATTTTAGAAAGAGCCCCAAGGATTGGAATGTATGCAAGTTCAGAAGAGAATCTTTTAAATCTATTTTCAGAGACATTTTCCAAGAAAAATTTTAAAATCTCATAAAAAAAATGGTTCATATATGCTTGAGATAGCCCAATATAAAAATTCAGTGCATGCTGCAGTATAATTCACTGGATGGAATGCATGATAGCAACAGCATTTCCAAGCAGGGACCCTAGCACTAATTATTGCCTTCTCCTCAATGCCTGTATTTGCCCAATCTAACATATTTTAACCTTATAAAGAATAGTTGTGATGTGAAATGTTAGTCTCGTTTATGCAAAACCTGTGACTCAGGAATTCACTGTTAAGTACAATATTAAAAGAATGAACATATATTCACTCTTCTAATAAAATTCTGTGCACACAAAGTGTTGATAACTTGAAAAAGTGAAGAACATATATGATAGTAATGTGAAACAAAAACTCAAGGTAAGAGAGATATTGTTTTGCTGTTCAAAAGGAGAGTAAGAGTCAACAGAATTTTAATTTCACACACCGGTACAATGAACTTAGTTCTGCCCAGCTAGCCTTCTTTCAGTTTGGAATGAATCAGTGTTTGGAAAAGCCGTGGGGTGGGATGCCTTCTGACTCTTTGGGAACAACTGGAAAGCTAATGAGAAAGAGAAAGGTCTTATCTTGAGGAATCTTATTAACAACATGCCTAATAGAATAAAGGTCAGTATATATTTATTTTTCAGTCTCTGAATATGTCCATCTCTTCTGGACTGTGTATTTCTATTTGCATTCTTTACTTTTAGAATGGAAATCTCTCAAGAGCAAAGTATTATCCTTTCAAGGAAAGTACCACAACAACCCACATGATAGACTCTTATTCTTGTTCTCAGTATTGCTTTTACCACTTGCTTTTCTTGTGTTCTCTCTTTGAATGGTCGTATGTCAAGCATTTGTGTTTTGGGGCAGGAAGCCTTAGTTTGCTAAGTTGGTGACAGGCAAGTTATCAGTCAGCTGAACCTGGAACAACTAGTACAGGTTGTTGCTGTTGTAATTCTTTGGGGATGACATCACAGTGATACCTCCAAACAGTGTCACAGCAATTTGCAGTCTCTCAAGCACTGATGTCATTAAGGAATTCACTGACTAGCATATTTAGAACTATTAAGAGATTTTAAGCAATGCTGCATGCATACAGAGTTGAGAATTTAAAGCAACAAAGAAGGCCCATTCTATATTTAATTTTTTTTCTGATTATAAAGGTGATACTTATTGCATACAACTTGAAAAATAACCCATTTAATGTTAAGAGAAAAATGTTCCTTTTATGGAGACTGTGTTTTTGTATGGTCTGCATGAGTTCTTGGGGACTTGAATTCATGTCAATATAGGACAACAGTATCTCACACCACTGTCCTCTCTGCTTTGCACCTCTGCTCCAGTTTTCTTTCCTTTCATGTCATGATAAACAAAACCACATGTTATTTGTGTGGCCAAGTTAAAGGAAAGCATAGCTCACCAAAATAAAAGAACTACAAGTGAAATATAATAAACCCAGCCTTATTATGTTTTTTCTTTTCTTTTTAAGTTGTTCACAGCAAGCTTGAAGTAGCCAGTGTGAGCCAGTGGTCATATCTCTAGTCATCTGTCTCTCTCTCTCTGTAGACTGTCCCTGAAGCTGGCTTTCAATCCACTGGAGAAAAGTTATCTTAAACAACAGGACTTTTGACTTTCCAAGTTCCTTTTCAACTTTAGCTTGGTTTTATTGATGTTGAATGTATTTATTTATTGTGTTTGCTCTGGTGTTGGAGCTGTCTGTGTGAGCAGACTTGACCAGGTTATGAATTATACATTAGTCACTCTCCACAATTTCTCTTGACAGCCATTTTCTTTTCCCAAATCCAGTTTATAGAATGCAGGTGTACCGAACAACATCACTTGTCTTCAGACATGTTTAAATCTCTCCTGCTTTATACACACACACACACACACACACACACACACACACACACACGCCCACTTAGAAGAACTCTTTGGCTAATGTGTTTCATGTTTTCTTTTTGGAATGTGATAGAATGAAAGTTTTTAATATAAGAATACTTCCAGTTTTTAAACTTGTCCCCCTTCTTGCAGGATCCTGCTTTTCTGGGTCTGGGAGAAAGGGAGGTGAACTATCCCAGGGATACCAGGGCAAGGGCTGGAAGAGCGTTTGGGATTAAATACTCAGGAGAGAAGTTTGGGAGAAGTATGAAGTCAATAGAGGAGAAGGAGGAAGGTGATATTAAGGAGTGTAGATGGGAACTATGTATGTCCTTCATGCTGTTTGAATTATTTTGAAATTACTTTTGGTTGCATGAATTGGGATTCAACACAAGTATGGTGGTCTTATAAGCCTTATAGAGATATATGATATATCTGCCTTTAATGTCCATTTTAAACACATTGCATGGTATAAATGCATGTTATGGTACTGGTGAGAGTGAGTGGTGTGGAGAGTTTAATGTGCCTCATCCTGAACTTTGATCCCCCAGGTCTGTGTGCACCGCCACAGACCGCTAGAGCATACCTCGACGTTTGCTCCCATGCTTTGGCCTGTCCTCTCTGAAGGATTCCATAGACTCATGCTTGTACCATGAGAATGATACTGAAGAACACTTCCTGATCCTCTAAGCTATGTGCTGTGAGTAACACTTGACTTCTGTGTGAATGGAGAGGAGTTCCTGTGTTCTGAGTGGCTCAATGCAAAGGAAACATCCCTGACATGGGGGCTTTTGTAACAAGAAACAGAAAGCTTCCCTGAACAAGCTTCTGAAATGCTCTGATTATACAGTCCAAGTGGACACCATTCTTACCTTCCTGGAGTTCACAGTTAGCCCCTAGAACTGTGACCCAAAGTGGCCCCCACCCAAAGAGTGAGCACCTCAGTCATTCCTGTTGATTCTTAGATCACTCTTTGCCATCATCATCAAGATTCTGGAGGACCCAGTGACTGTCCTTGGGTGGCAGTGTCTTCCCTGTTCACGCCCTTTGCAGCACCTCTCTCCTCCCTCTCCCCCATGTCCATGGAAGCAGCATGCTTGGTTAGCTGCTTAGAGGAAGAAATTATAAGATTTTCTCTGGTGCTTGTAATATCTAGATGATGTACATATATGGCACATAAATATGTAATATGTAATATTTACACATATACACTCTCTCCAAATATTTTTTGGTGTATGAAGTTGGGAGGTGTTTCATATATATTTATATATACATGTTATGTTGATATATTTTCTATATCAGTATATTTCAATATATATATATTTATACTTAATACATTTTTTATATTTTCACCCCTATTTTACATCTTTTTTTTTTTTTTTCTTGTTGTACTTTCTGGAATATTTTCTGAATTTTAACTTCTAGCCCTTTTAGTGAGTTTTTCATTTCTGCTCTCATATTTTTAATTTCCAAGACTTTCTTCTTTTTTGTTCTCTGAATACTTAAAAACATCAGGTTCTTTTTTTTCTTTTAAGTGCAATATTCTTCCTCCTCTCTCTGAGGTTATTACACACACACACACACACACACACACACACACACACACACATATAGATGCATTTTTTGGTAAAGTATTTTTTTTCCTGCATGATCTGTTTCCTCCAAGGTGTTATTTTCTTTTTGCTTATTTTGTATTTGTCTTTCATAATAGAAGTTCTACTCCAGTATCTGGTATCCTTAATTGCCTGCTTATATGCAAATATGGGACATCAGAAGCAGATTGGGAACCCTTTGTGTGTGTGTGTGGTACACTTGAGGGTGATTTGGCTGGGCAGCTTGTATGGTGAGTTTCTGATGTTAATAACTTTAGGTTTTTTTCTTTGGGCTGCTTCGATTTCCCAGATCAGGCTCTTCCAGCCTCTTGCCAGAGGTTATAAACCTGACTGTTAGTGTTATGGGAACTGAGTGAGAAAAGATCCCGGAGTCTCAACATCTTCCTGTTTTTACTTCGTCTTCCTGTTTTCAGTATGGCACAACCGCCCTCTGTAGTGCCTGTTGTCTTGCAATCCAGAGATCTGTTTTACCCTGTCTAGAGAATAAGCCTTTGTCATCTTGGGGGTTGGGGGTGGGGGAGGTGTTGGGATCTGAAGAATTTTAAACAAACCTATTTTAGTCTGTCCTTCTCTATTTTCAGAAATGCCAAAGCCTTTTGTAGGTTCTAAGTTATAAATTGGGTTGCTTCTGGGCTTTCCCCAAATGCCATGTTAGGACTCAGCTTTCTTTGTTCTGTGATGTCAGTTACCATATTTTCATCAGCTTTCTATCATCTAAATTTCTTTGCTGTTATCACCTCTCCCATCTTTACATTTATCTTTATGGGCTTATGCCATTAAGAAAGTCTCTTTATTGTTGTTTTAGTAACGTTTTGGCATGAAGCAAATTCTTAAGTATGTGTCCAGTCCATCATTTTCAACAGAAAACCCTTTTCAGTGATTTTATTTATCTCTTCCTCTTCTTCAACCCCTCTTTTTTTTTTTTTTTTTTGCTAGTCTGTACCACGCTGTGCCCTCTAAGACTGGGGCATTGATGTTGGGCCAAGCTTATGCAAATGTTTTCACCAGAGAGTGAATTATTTTTAACTTGTTCCTCACTTCAATCCCTCAAACTAATTCATTCTAGTTGAGTTGCTTCACTTATTTTTTAGACATGACCCCAGAAATCTGAATTCTAGCTGCAGACACAGGTTAGGCTCAAACTGGAATCCCTTTCCCTCATCATAGCCTCTCTCACTAGAAAGTCAAGGGTCTGCTGCTTGCATTGGTCATGGTATTACACTGTTGGTTTGTAATAGAAGTCCATTTTCTCTTGTTTGAATATTAAAATTCTAGTTATGGGAGACTACACAGATGTTGCCTTCCCTATTCTGGGGCTAATTAGTAATTGGTTGGAGATATTCTGATTTTCTAGAATATTTTTTTCAAAAGATACATTTTTATGACAAGAGATTCATGATAAATACTGAGTTATATGCTAAAGCTATAAATACAGTTATTTTCTGAATTGTATTTCAAAATATTCATGTTGACATGAATATTTTTTGCCTTAAATGATGCTGATATAATATAGTATTAAGAACAAAATTATATAACATTTAGAGAGATCTATATAAAAAATTAAGACTATCAATTTTAGTACTTATAGCCTACAGAATTCTTGGTCCTTTGTATGACATAAAACTGCCAAAAAGATGTCTCATCTTAATGTTTTCACATGTACATCAAAAGAATACAAATGCTTCCAAGATGTTGTCTGTTTCATTGAATTTCAGAGCTTTGTGTCCCAGTCAGGAGGCTGTAGTGGAATCAGGAGGCCGTAGTGGGGCCAGGAGGCTGTAGTGGGGCCAGGAGGCCGTAGTGGGGTCAGGAGGGTGTAGTGGGGTCAGGAGGGTGTAGTGGGGCCAGGAAGGTGTAATGGGGCCAGGAGGGTGTAGTGGGGTCAGGAGGCCGTAATGGGGTCAGGAGGCCATAGTGGAGTCAGGAGGCTGTAGTGGGGTCAGGAGGGTGTAGTGGGGTCAGGAGGGTGTAGTGGGGCCAGGAGGCCGTAGTGGGGTCAGGAGGCCGTAGTGGGGTCAGGAGGCTGTAGTGGAGTCAGGAGGCTGTAGTGGGGCCAGGAGGCCGTAGTGGGGCCAGGAGGGTGTAGTGGGGTCAGGAGGCCGTAATGGGGTCAGGAGGCCGAAGTGGGGCCAGGAGGCCGTAGTGGGGTCAGGAGGGTGTAGTGGGGTCAGGAGGGTGTAGCGGGGCCAGGAAGGTGTAATGGGGCCAGGAGGGTGTAGTGGGGTCAGGAGGCCGTAATGGGGTCAGGAGGCCATAGTGGAGTCAGGAGGCCGTAGTGGGGTCAGGAGGGTGTAGTGGGGTCAGGAGGGTGTAGTGGGGCCAGGAGGGTGTAGTGGGGTCAGGAGGCCGTAGTGGGGTCAGGAGGCTGTAGTGGAGTCAGGAGGCCGTAGTGGGGCCAGGAGGCCGTAGTGGGGCCAGGAGGGTGTAGTGGGGTCAGGAGGCCGTAATGGGGTCAGGAGGCCGAAGTGGGGTCAGGAGGGTGTAGTGGGGTCAGGAGGCCATAATGGGGTCAGGAGGCCGTAGTAGAGTCAGGAGGCCGAAGTGGGGTCAGGAGGGTGTAGTGGGGTCAGGAGGGTGTAGTGGGGTCAGGAGGCCATAGTGGGGCCAGGAGGGTGTAGTGGGGTCAGGAGGCCGTAGTGGGGTCAGGAAACTATAGTGGAGTTGTGCGAATGCGCAGGCTGAGACATAACGCTAAAGCAGGAGTTCAGACTCTAGCACTCAGATACCTCCCATCACAAACATTTCTCATATAAATTCAGAGCCGAGATGGCCTCTGCAGGCTTTCCCTAAACTTTCGCTCTGGCTATGATTCAAAGCTAGTCATTTTACAGTCTCAGGTTAATAACACTGTCCATATAGTGGAGGCACGACACTTGATAAATTTCCAAAGCCTAATGCTGCACAGTCTTTATTGCCAGAGCAGTAACATGTGACATAATCATTGTGGTGGGCAAAATTTTTGTCTGCTTGTGGATACCATTCCTTCCTGATACTTGGGCTTTGAGGTTCTGATGGGGCTGACTCCACCCTCTGAACCCAGAGGCAGGAGCATGACCCAGACCCGGGCTACTGAAGTATTCCATCTACCTGATTGCAGTGCGGTTTAGGCCTGGACACACGGCCTAGCCCGCTGTCTGAGCCTGCCCTGAGCTCTTGCTCAAGCTGTCTGGGATGAGGTACAGTCTTTTTGCTGGCTCACTAGCTGTAAATACACGATAAGTCTAAAGCTACTCCTGGGGAGGAATGGTCTGGAAAATGAGTCAACACAGAGGAAACATGGCTAAGGGATGGAGGAAAAAAGGCAGGTAGGTTCTTGATGATGACAATATTTATGCGACAGTAACAGTTAAATGCTCCTGGACATTCTAATTAGGGGATTCCAACATACATTCTCCTTTTAAAAGTGCTGGTTTAATACCTACAATCGAAAGAGTCTTGACTAGTATGGTTATATTGGTCTCCATCAACTGCAATTTTTCTGCCAGCCTATGTACATTGGTCAGATTTCAGATGGCAATCAAGTTGAATGATACAACTGGATTATTTAACTTGATAGTTGCTAAATCTCTACTTCGTACTACGGTGTGGACACTAGTGATAATGAACTGACATTCTAGCTGCAAATGATTCATTTTGACAAACTATCTGCCTCCTGGAGCCTAGAGTCCTTACCTGTAAAATGACAATGAAATTACCTGGTTCATAGAGACACTGCGGAAAGTACTTCACGTAAGTCCTTTAGAGATCCTGAATATACTTCATTGTAACAGCAAAAGTGATTTTACTGTCATTATAAAATGTCTGTTAACCTCTCAGTTGATCAGTAAGAATTTTCTCAAAAGTTATCTAATTCTAAAATGATTTATCTAAATAGATTTTTCAGCTTAAAAATCTGAGAAAAATCCACATAGTTTTATTCTTTTGTGTGCTCAGATTACATATATAGTTTATTTATGAAATGTTGATATCTAGTATTCTAGAGTTTTGGTCTGGCAATTCTTAAAATATTTAAAGAAAATAGTTTTTTAAAATAATGCCAATAATTAATAATGATACATTATACATTATTAGTGCAAATTGTTAGGGTCTCCAAAGACTTTGCATACCAACAAATATAATATATTTCAGATATTGACTTGCCAAATGTTCCTCTAACCTCTCTTTTTTTCTTAATTTTTTTTTCTTTATTGAGAGAGAGAGGAAGGGAGAGGGAGAGAGATAGATATATCGATGAGAGAGAACATCAGTTGGCCACCTCTGCATGCCCTGCTCTGGGGATCAGGCCCACAACCTGGACATGGGTCCTGACCGGGAATCAAAGCGGTGACCTCTTGGTGCATGGGTCAATGCTCAACCACTGAGCCACACCGGCTGGGCCAGCCTCTCTTTACATATAATACACACTGGAACTCTTCCTTGTGTACCTTAAGTTGGCCTTCTGTTCTTCCACTCTATTATCCTTTTCAAAAAAACAGCTTTACTGAGATATAATTCACATATCCAATTAAGTATATAATTGAGTGGTTTCCTCTCCATTATTATTACAGAAAATAAAATGTACTCTGTTTATTTCCTTCATTGCACTTATCAAAATTTGTAATTGCCTTTTTACTTGTTTATTTATTGTGTATGCAACATGATTTCAATTTTGTGAGACAAAATAATTCATGCATTGGAAAGACAGAGACCCAAATAAATACTGTACAAGATTATGATGTTTTATTTTCTTCCTTTAAATTTTTTGGGTTTTTTAAATTCTCCAATGAGCATGAGTTCTTTTTGTTTTTTGTTTTTTCTTTATCAGAAAATTGAGCTCACTCTAAAATCAGCCTTCAGTGCAATACAGGTGAACATTAGTTTATTCTCTTTTGAAGTTTCAAAAGACAACACACAATGTAATGTACTTATTATAGTATTGAAAACAACCTAATTAAAATACAATTTTTGTGAACGAGTATATAAATGCTATGAAACTATACAAAACAAAAGCAAGGGAGTACTGAGCATGGGATTATTTCCCATATTCAGAATGATAGTTATTTCAGGTGGGTAAAGCTAGGGGATGGGACGTGTGTGGGAATCATATAATTAGAGAGAAGCTATTGTTAAGAATCTAGCTTTTATTTGTTTTGTGGGTAGTTATAATATTATTCATAGAGAAAGAGAGAGAGAGAGAGAGAATGGGTAGATAGATGCAGGCCATATTAAAAAGAGTTTTCAGTTTTCTTATTCAAGTTGCCTACCTTGCAGACTGCAATACTTTGCAAGTGGGGCCAGAATTATAGGCCCAGCACGGCAACCCAACCATATCTCTGTGTTCTCCTTCCTCTGAGAGGAGCCAGAACAGGAGTATGGGCTGGTGCAGGGCAGAGCCCACACTCAGCCGGGTGCACCTGTGTGGCAGGCCAGCCTGTGTCTGTGCTGCTGATTGGGTGCCTGTTCTGATTGGTTGGGACCCTCTCCTAGTTGTTCAGTGTTTTCAACATTTCCTCTGGTCTGGGCAAAGCTCATCCATTGACAGGCCAATCAACCATATTCACATGCAGCAACACGAACACAATCAACTTGTACTTGGGCTGATAATTACAAAGAGGGGGAGAAAAGGAGATCATTGTAGGTTCAAAGAGATAGTACCTTTTTTTGTGGTCAGTCAGATCTGTATGAGAACTGAAGAATTTTAAGTCAGAAAGTGGCTCCACATTTCACGGTGCTTCCGATGTCTGCTCAGCTCTATTTTCACAGTATTTCCTGATGCAAGAGATGTCATCACCTCTTGTCTCTGCTACTCATTTTAGACACATACTTTAGATGAAAAAGATTGCTAAAGTGAGGAAACTGGAAAGATAACTAAGTGTCCTTTAATAAATTTTTCCCAATATAGAACCAGGTGTCTGGAGTGGTCCTCAGAGAGCTCCCCACACTTAGCACCTCTCACTACACAGACAAAAGACACAGGCCTTGAGAGCCCCCGAGCTCTGCCAGCACTGGCAATCACTGCCAGGATCCAGGTCCCCTGCCTCCCCTCCCCACATGCTCCCCACTCTGCCACACAGTCATAGCATGTTGGCATGTAGAGAAATATGGCTTTAAATGTCCCGATTATTATTTATTCTATGAGTTTTACACTACCTAATTTCAAAAAGAATTTCAAATAGTTTACAAAGTTATAGTACCTGAAAAAAATACACACACACACACACACACACACACACACACACACATAGAGAGAGAGAGGTTGGAAACCACTTGCAGGTAAGAACCTGGGATGAACTGGTTTCTGTGATGGAGCTTGGCTATGGGGAGCATATGGGTATCCTAGGATCCAAGGCGAGTCAAAGTGTGGGAGTATCTTCATATGTGTGTTAAAAAACAAGTGAAAACGTGCATAAACACAATATAGTGCGGGCTCACTTTACCTAACAGAAATAGTACTGAAAAGCTGTCAATGTCAAAACAAATCCTGTCCTGTATTGTATATATATCCAGGGTCTGCAAACTTGAGTCAAGTCCTATTGATTTTCTTGAAAATATCGTGGTTCTAGGGGCCAGAGTGCTGGGACATCCATCAGGAAAGTCTTTGTTGTACATGGGGGAGCTTGTAGGGTGGAGAGAAGTAAAGTCTTCTCCCTTTTATAGGCCAGTACTAGTAGAACCATCTCCATCCCTCCCTCTCCTGTCACTGCAAGCCTGAAAGGGAAAGACAGAAAGGTAGGAAACATACTGAAATTCGCTAGATAAAAGTATGACATGCTGGTAAGGGGTGAGGACTGTGATGTTGGGTTATAAAGACTTGGATTGATGTAGTATCTGTTGTTGCACTGGACTTCACCTGTTTGCTGTCTTCTCTTGTGAGTTGTGCTGTTATAAAGACAATAGAGCTGCACTAGACCTGGTTTGTTCTTCGGTAGCTGTGGTTTTTTACTCTGAATCCTAGAAATCACAGTCTCTTCCCTGTTTAATAATGTGAACCATTCTAATAAAAGTTTTTTGACCTGTGGTATTTATAGATGGCATTAGATCCTTGGTTTAATTCTCCAAGACGATGTTTATATCTTTTTGTTTTTGTTTTTTGTTAGTCCTCACCCGAGGGCATTTTCCCATTGATTTTTTTAGATAGAGTGGAAGGGAGGGAGGGAGAGAGGGAAACATCTATGTGAAAGAGACACATAGTTGATTGCCTCCCACACCTGCAAACCTGCAACCTAGGTAAATGTCCTTGACCAGGAATCGAACCTGAGGCCCTTAGGTCCAGGGCCCGATGCTCTAACTGCTGAGCCAAACTGGTCAGGGCAGTGTTTATATTTTAGCAGGGATCTTTGAGTGCTTTAATTCCAAAGGGGAAAGTGACGGCAATTTCAGGCTGTTTCTAGATCATGTAGAAAGTAGTTTGTGGGTAAGGGACTTTAAACCACACAGAGTAGTTCTGGGCTTCTATTGTGCAGAAAGCATTCTTGGGGGAGGGGTGCCGATGGTGCATGCTCTTACATAAGGTGGTCTTTATGACTCAGAGCACAGGAATTCCCTTTACTCTCTAAGTCTGTGTTCTTTGGTGACCATAATTTTAGGTTAATAAAATCTTTTTGTACATTTCCAAAAACCTGCAAGGTTTAGATTAAGCCAGGGCATCAGGTTTTTTTGTTTTGTTTGTTTTTTTGTTGTTGTTGTTGTTGCTGTTGCAGGCTGAAGCTGAGCTGAGATTTGGAGATAGCCCTGAATAACATCATTATCTCTGTTAACACCAGATTGTCAGTCTCCAGATCCACTGTTCACAGCCGCATCCATCCTGGAGAAGATTCACATCTTACTATTATTTGGTGACTCTGTCTGGGCATCCACTGAGTCCTACCCGGTGATTTCTGCAGTGTGACTGAGGTATGCTCCCTTAAGAGGCCCTGGATTTGCAAAAATTATATTTGCAGCCAGAGAATTTATAATTTGCTACATATGGCCACTTTTTTTCAGCATCTTTCCTTCTTTCTTTTGCATTTTCCCACACCCACTCCCACTTACTGTTGGCTGCCCTCCCAGTACCTTCTTACCACTAGGGACTTATATTATTAGGCAGATTTCTGTAGACTCTGCGAGAGAGCCCCCAGTTACATTATTTGCCTCTTGTTTTCATTTAATTATTATTTTTTACATTACTGTTCCTTTACACTTGTACATTAAACATGAACTAGAAGTCAAGCATACAGTCACTGGGCCAGGAGGAGGAATCTACATTTCTGGACTGCTGTAGGATGGGAAGGAACAGGGCAACACCAGAGTGGTGACGGCTGCAGTGCAGGGCTTCTGCAGAGGCCATGAGGAATGGAGGGCCCAGGTGGGGGCTCAGTGATAAAGTCCGGGGCTTCTGCAGAGGCCGTGAGGAATGGAGGGCCCAGGTGGGGGCTCAGTGATAAAGTCTGGGGCTTCTGCAGAGGCTGCGAAGAGTGGAGGGCTCAGGTGGGGGCTCAGTGATAAAGATGAAAGAGCATGATATTGTGGAGTTGCACTGACCTTAACTGGAATGCTAACTCAGCCACTGACTGCTATGTGGTCTTGGGCAAGTTATTGGACATTGACAAGCTTCAGATACCTTTAATCTCATTTGCAAAAAACAAAACAAAACAAAACAAAAAAACAAAACTTGCAAGGGTGTTATGATAATCAAATGGGAAGATGGATATGAAAGTACTTAGTGGTAGATATAGGGCACTTCAATAAATATTATTTTCCCTTTCCTTTCATTATGAGGGAATTTTTTAAAAAACCAAAGACATGAAAATCCCCATGTTCTATAAATAACAGCTCCCATTTTTCTTTTCCATAATATTTTCATAATACTTTAAACCATGTAGGTAATTGTTTCAACATTTAATTTTTCCACTGAATTATTTAATTACATTTATGACAGGCACATATTTATTTTGAGTATGTCAGTGGAACCATTAATTTATCCTAATGGATTTACAACATGGCCAGATAATTTTTTCATCATTAACTTTGTGGTGATAGAAAACTATGCAGCCTGCCATAGATTTATCTTGCTACAATCATATTTTAATCAAAATGAATTCCTGAAAAGTCTAGGTAAGGGTCCCCCTAGAGGAAAGGAGTAAGAAGATTTTCTCCGAAAAGTATGTATAAGCCTGACAGTTTCGCAGTCCAGTTGAGTCCCACTTTTGCCCTCAAGTGTTAGCAGAGGAAATTTGTTGAGAATTTTTTCTGGGGGCAGGGGGGTGAAGGAGGGCATCGTGGTGGAAGACAACTAATGAGATTAGAGATTTGTTTTTCTAAAGAGAACGTCATTCTGCACATCTGGAGCGTGGTGCGGGCTTTTGTTTGGTTCCCAGATGCTTGTGCAGCCCACACTTCAGCGAAGACCCTTTGCTTTTGTGTCTTCATTACCTTCAAAGGGATTTCTTTCTGAGCGCGGTAATAACGTTCACTTCCACAGCCTTCCCTGATTAATGCCTCAAGACTGGTCGGCCAGTCCTGACTGGTGGACAAGTACTGAATTCCCCATTTAGTACTCTCAGGTTTTAAACATCCAAAATGACAGTACATAAAACACATGCCTTTCATCACCTATATTTTCACATCAGCCCATGGTTTAGGAGTTTAGGTTAACCTTTTAGTTATAACCAGACTTTGAAACGAACAATGAAAGCTTCCCAGCAGTTCTTTCTGCAATTTGTTACTTATTAATTTTTAAAATTTTAAATTTATTTATTGGCAGAGGCTGAGGGGTACTGAGGTGTGAGGCCTGGTTCTTGAACAATAGTTGCAAAAGAGGATTCTAAGCACAGGTAGTTGCAGATTAAAAATACTTTAGCAATTGGTATTTTCCACCTAATGGTTTAAAACTGAAAAAAATTTCCAGCTGCAGAAAGATACTACAAAATAAGGACAGGCTAATAGATCTTGCACTAAAACATTCTCATTCTGGGAAAAGCGTCACCCTTCTCATTCTTAGCCATAATAAAACAAAGTAATAACTTTTTAAATTGTATGCACAGTAATACAAATTTTTTCCATGAAAAATTTACTGAAGCTACTAAATAAACACACGGAGAGCTATAAGAACCCTAACCTGAGCTATTAAACACACAATCTACATCTAACTATTATAAATCAAACATTCCCCAGAAGGAACAGTGTTTAATAGCCTGAAATGGTCTTGTTTATGTTAGGATGAAATAAAGATGACAGTAAAAGGTTATTAACCAACATTTATCTCCCTTATTATGGGCTTTACCTAAGAATGGTTTGATGCTTAAAATTTGAGGAGGTAATTTGAATAGTGTTAGCTTTTTAAAATTTTAAAATAATTATCAGCTTTGTCACAAATACATAATTTCTTAAAATATATGATTTCGAACAGTTTGTCATATTCTTTGTCTATATTTCTTATGTGCAAGATGTTTATTTTATGGAAGTATAACAATGAAAATCAAGGGTAAATAGAATTTTATTTATAGAAAATTTTTTTTCTCCCAGTAACTTTGAGTTATACTTCTACATGTTTTATTTGCTTTCCACTAGGGTGGGACAATGAGGAAAGAAAAACTAGCCTTCTGAGTTCTTGAAGATCACAGCTGTTACCTTGTGTGAGGGTCTTCTCTCCATTCAATCTAGAAGGGACTCTACCAGCAAAGGCCAAGGACACCTCTGTCAGCCCTAGAATACCTTCGGTGGTTCTGCCATGAGGCTACATCTAGGAGCAGGCCAAGGGCACTCTAACTCTGTCCATTCAGTATGTCCTGTTCGGATACCTGGATTCCCCAAGTGCCCAGGGCAAACTCCCAGGGGAACCATGGTGAAATCACAGGTTGGGAGATAGAATTGTACCCAAAATAGTCCTCTCAGATCACATATGTTCACAAATCTGAGAGCTTAGGGGGAAAAAAGGCAAGTGTACAGGCAGTTTTCATCAAGCTAAAGCTTCCAGATATAGTCCAAGTCAGCCTGAGCTATCAAAGTGGTTGAGGCCACTAAAACGATTTATGTTTTCATAGAAGTTTTTTGAAGAGCAGAAATTAAAAAATAGTGCCAAAGGCTGTCTAGTGAGTCTAATGATTCTCTCAACAAATTGAAAAACTCTGCAAGCAGTCAGTGTAAGCATGTAAAGCAAAGTGCTCTTTGAATTATATCTGGCTTTTAAAAAAACACAGTTTTCTTGTGGGGTTGGGAAGGCAGGACCAAAATATTCTTCCACTTTGTTTCAGTGGGGAAGTAGAGAAGTAATGTTGGCCAAGATGCCTAGGATGGAAGAAAAGGGAGAGGGGACAGTTAAGGATGTCGACTTGCAACTATCCTGAAGAAAGGGAACTTTAGTCAGAGATGGAAAAATTAAGACTTGGTCCCCTGGAAGAAATATGTAATCTTTGTATGACAATCTTCTATATATCACTCATTTCCAAAAATGATATGAGATGGATTGTTTTTATCCAGGCCAGCCTTGGAGTAGGGTAGCAAATGGATGACCAACAGGGGTCACAGTCTGATAATGCTTTCTTCTGTTCTGAGACCAGATAATCATGCTAAATGTTGAGTCCAGCTCTGAGGTGGGGAAGAGAAGGAAATGATACCACTGGCTGCTGGTGCTAAAGGCTTTCACTAGCCTTATAGAGCTGAGGTGTGTATGTGTGTGTGTGTGTGTACTGGGTAGCATAAGAGATGAAAGTGGCTGGTGGTAACCAACTTCCTTCTTCTCTTCCTCCACACAGTTTTCTGGGGCTTTTGGCTGCCATTTTTGACAGTGGATCATCTTTGTTTATTCTCCTCCCTATGGAACATCTCAACGTTCTGTTTATTGCTGTTTTCTCTGGTAAAATTTTGGCCCCATTGAATGAGATTGGTCTTAATGTTCGTTTACATAAGTTTTACCTGTCTTTGCCCTATGTGTGTGTTTGGAGTGGCACATACATATATGTTTGCATTTGTATTGGGAAAGATATCCCAGTGATTTGCTCTGTGTTCTACATCCTTTAAAGGAGATACTGTTTCTTAGCTTATATTTAGTAGGGAGATAAAATGGGCCCTCTGTGGGTTTAGACAAGGTATAGGGCAGAACAGATGTTGTTTTATCTTTTATAACTTGCCACCAGTCTTCTCTCCTTGAGTGGTGGAATAAAGACCTAAGGGAAGACATAACAAATCTACTAGCATTAATGTATATACTATATTGCATTCCATAGAGATTTTTGAAGATCTCATACCTTAATCTAAAAAAAATATCTCTTAGAGTAGAAAAGTTAGGATAAGTAGAGAGGCTTTCAGCATCCTTTAAATCACATATTATAGTTCTCACCTGCTAACCCCAAGAAACTGGAACGACTTTTTTTTTGAGAGCATGGTTGTTATGTTGAATTTGAGTTGTCCGTGAGACATTCAGATGACTATGTGGATGGATAATTAGAAGTACAGTTTTGGAACTTAGGTGAGGGCCAGAGGTGTGAAATTTTGGGAGCCATTGGTCAGTGGGTAGGAGTTGAAGTTGTAGATCACTGAAAGAGAAATGAAAAGAGAAGCTGCTTAGGACAAGCCAAAACAGAAATGTGAACCATGCTAATGTGTGGGCTATACTCTTGGTGACTTTGTGATCTTGTTAAACTGATAGCAAGAATACAAGAACTAATGGCATAATACTTTAAGTTTAAGGACCAAGTTTAGTGGAAAGTTAGGCAGTTTGTTTAAATGTTGCTGAAAAGAAATTTATCATATTGCCTCTTTCATGCAAAGGTGGAAATTAATGGAATTCAACCTACCAAAGGTTTACTATCTGTAAAGAACTGTGTTTCATGCCAACAGAAAAAAAAAATCACAGATGAATTAGGTCAGTTCTTATTCCCAAGAAATAAGGGAGATAGATGTACAAACCACCTAACTGTGACATACAGATGAATGAAATAAGGGCTATAATAGTTGTGAATGCAATGGGAGCTTAACAGAAAGAACATTTCAAAGTGGTGTTTGAAGGAAGTTTCACAGAAGAGGAAGGATAACTAAGACTTCGATAGGCAAGTAAGTGAGAGGAGAGAATCTCAACTTGACGACCCTTTTCATTCCCTGGGCGGGAGTCACCGAAGGGCTAAGCGGGGTTGAACTTGCTGGTCAAACACAGAATATTAGGGAGATATCTGGTCATTCTCCATGTGTGGCCTCTCTAAACTCTACATCTTGAACCCTACATAAGGAAACAAGAGCTTCCAAAATACAAAGCCCTCTTCCTGACCAGCAGTTAATGTTGCCTTCCAACAAGGACCTCCCAGTGATACAGCAATAACAATGGGTACGTCACAGTTCCTTACACATGGAAGCGAGAACCTCAGAATGAAGAGTGCACCTCGAATAATATTCTTATTAAAATACAGTGGGAATCCTTTAATGGCACTGAAAACAAATTCAGCAAGATATAGTCTATGTAAAAGATAAAATGTATTGCTTTAGTAGCTGAAAAAGAACAAAACAATAATGAAATAGAGCCGACCAGTTTGATAGGAGTTATTCTGGATGCCACACCCACTTCATTTTTGAAGGAGAAAGAACAAAAATGAAAGAGGAAGGCCCTGCTCTTAAGAAAGACAATGAAGAGATGTAAGAGTTCTCTATTTCTCTCCACCATATGAGGATAAAGCAAGAAGCTGACCATCTGCAAGCCAGGAAGAAGGCTCTCACCAGATACCAAATTGGCCAGTTACTTCATCTTGGACTTTTCAGTTTCTGAAGTATGAGAAATAAATGATTGTATAATTCACCACCCCACCAAAACCAACCAACCAAACAAAAACAAACAAACAAACAAACAAACAAACAAACAGACAAAACAACAAAGAAAACCCACTTAAGTCTTTCCCTGGCACACACAATGTTGTCAGTGCATTTTTGAGGTCTTCATGTTTGAAAAACTTCACACAGTGGGTGCTGGAGTTTAGCCTTGCTTCATCTATTTAGTATTTGAGATTTATTTAAAAAGATTCTCTCAAGTTTTTAAATATATGGTCTCTCCTCTTTGCATGATATTTAGTTAGTACAGAGCTGTGTTGAAAGTCTACCTCAGCACCGTCTTGCTCCCTTTTCATGCTCTCTCCCCAAAAGTTAAGTGTTAATCCATTTGCTGACTTAACAAAAGAAGCCCTTGGGAAATGATTAAATATTAAGTAGAATCTTCTTTCCTCTCTGGCACCTTCTTTGGCTGTCTTAGACTTAATAGCTTCCTTTGTTTGACTACTTCTGTACTGTCTTAGTCTGTTTGGGCTGCTATAACAAAATACCACCGACTGTGTGGCTTATAAACAACAGATATTGTTTTTCCACAGTTCTAGAGTCTGGAAGTCCAAGATCAGGGTGCCAGTATGGTGGGGTGAAAGCTCAGGTCACAGACATCTTGTATCTTCACATAGGGGAAGGAGTGAGGGAGCTCTTTAGGGCCTCTTTATAAGGCACTTAATCCCAGTCAGGAGGTGCCTCCCCTATGGCCTCATCACCTCCCAAAGGCCCCACCTCCTAGTACCATCACCTGGGATATTGGGTTTTCAACATAATTTGGGGAGGACACAAACATTCAGATCATAGTGTGTACTTTCTAATTATAACTGTTATATATTATGATGGATAATAAGAATTTAATTATTGACATTGTCATCTACTGCATTAGACTGTGAGTGACAGGTGGGCAGAACCTATTTTGTTAAGTAGTTTCAGCACTCTACAAAGTGCCAGGTATGTGGCACAAACTCCATAAATGCTTTTGAAAACTGAATATATGCGTATTATAGAAATTATTGCATCCTAAAAACCTATTTGGATTCTTTAAAGCCATTCTGAACACATTCTACTTTTAGACTAGACAATGCCAAATATGGCTTGGAGGAGCCATAGTATGGTGAGGGAAATTAATGATCTAGGTATAACTGGGTCATATCACTGGCTTTGAACTACAAATCTTGTCACAGTGGGTAGTTTTTTTTTGTTTTTTTAAATCTCTCCAAGTGTGTGTTTCCATCTTTAAATTCATACCACTGGACCAAATCAGTATTGCAACCTGCTTGGGGGTATGGTAGAGGAAGACAGAATGGGATTATTATATCATATAATTTTGGTTTTTATGAATTTATTTATTAATGCAGTCTAAGATTTCCCCTACCTTTTTAAAGAATAGGCATTGTCCTATTACTGCATTCTAGTAAGCTTTCAGTTAATTAGAATTCCCAGATTATTCAAATTGAGCTGCTGTTTCTAGATTACAATTTTCAATTTACTTTTTTTGAAACCTGAAAAGGTCTGCACAATAACCCAATTAAATTTAATCTTGTTTGTTTTGCTTAGTATTTTACTAGTTGTGATACATTTGAATATTGTATTTTAACATATTAGTTATCCTCCTCATTTTCTGGTCATCTGTAGATCTGATAAACATGCTTGCTAAGTTTTCTTATAAATCATATGCATCCCCATGTTTATAGCAGCATTTTTTACAGTAGCTAAGATCTGGAAACAGCCCAAGTATCCATCAACAGATGAGTGGATAAAAAAGCTGTGATACATTTACACAATGGAATATCCCGCAGTTGTAAAAAAGAAGGAACTTTTACCCTTTTCAACAACATAGAGGGACCTTGAGACTATTATGCTAAGTGAAATAAGCCAGTGAGAGAAAGACAAATACCATGTGATCTCACTAATATGTAGAATCTAATGAACAAAATAAACTGATGAACAGAATGGAACTGGAAATATGGATACATGGAATAACTGGCTGATGCCTGAGGGGAGGGGGATGAGAGTGACTGGATAAAGAAGGTGAAGGGATTCGATAAAGAACACATATGCACACCCCATTGTCACTGACAATAGTTTGGTGAAGGCCAAGGCAGGGTGGATGGGTGGAGGTGGGCAAAGGGGGAAAAGGGGGGACACCTACAATAATGTCAACATTAAAAATGCTTAATAAAAACAGCCTTAACTAGAACAGATTTAAGGACAGAATCCTGTAGTACTGTGTTGGAGACTTTCTTCCAGGTTGATAACAAATGATTAATTAACACTCCAGCTATGCTTGCTTAGATTAACTAGCTGTAAATCTATCCTACTGAACAATCATTCAATCATAGGTTTACAAAGATTCTAATTCTTACCTCGACCTAAAATTTCAGGGGACTCACTGGTTGGAACAATTTTAATTTGTACTACTTGAAAGTCCAAAACAAATCTTAATGTGGACTTCGCCCATAGGAGCAACCAAGACTCCCAAGGAGGCCCTGGAACCATTCTCTGCCCCCAGCAGAGGTTCTGCGAAGTTGAAGCTGCTTGGTCAGAGATGGATCTTAAAATCAATATTCCCAGACCCTTGAAAAACTCAGCTATCTGCTTCTGTCTTAATTAGGGCAAATTAAGAAGTAGACCAACATTTCTTTATTCCAGTTTGGGACAACTTTCCCTGCTCCTGTGACGCATCTTGCTACTGGAGGTTGGTTTACTTTTCTTGGCTGGGATACACTCTGTCCTCTGAGCTTTCCCCTTCCAATAAAGATTGTTACTCTTTGGTGACCATTACATGCTTCTAGGTAATGGAATGGAGGTATTTGCTTGCATGGGTGTAACACACACACACACACACACACACACACACACACACACACACGCCCATGCATACACATGTGCATGCAGGTCAACGATGAGCCAGGGAACCTTTGGTTTCCCAGTTAATGAACCCACAACCTGGGTATGTGCCCTGATCTGGAAAGGAATCCGCAACCTTTCGGTGTATGGGACAATGCTCCAAACAACTGAGCCACACAGGCCAGGGCTCAATAATTGATCTTTTAAAACTATTGAGTATTTTCTAAGAAAACAGTTTTGCCCAAGCATTCATCTAATGTGTCTACTGTGCTGAGGATCCAGTGGTTTTCAATCTTGATTTTATTTGATTGTAATGTCTCTATGTACAGTAAATTTTAAAAATTTCAACCAGAGCAAGTCTATATATCAGGCAAGAAGAGACTCAACAAATACTTGAGATTCAATGAAGATTTAATCAACATGTACCTACTATGTGCTGAACTCTGTTCTAGAGGCTGGGACTAGAGCAGAGAATATGACAGAGAATATCCCCGATCTAGTACAGCTTATATTTTAGTGAATGGAGACAGGCAATAAGCTAATAAATGAATAAGTAATAAACTAGCAAACACATAAGTAAGATAATCTCAGGTATAGAGGTAAGTGCTAAACAGAAGGTTAAATGGGGTCATGTCACAGAGAGTGACTGGAGGTGGCTTTAGCTTGCTGGTCTGAACAGGCCTCTCTGAGGAGATGACTTCTGAGTTGAGACCTAAATGATTTACTATGTAAATTTAAAGTTTTGGTGTGGCTTTAAAATGTTAGCTGTAGCCCAAGCATTGTTCACTGTTTTAGTGACCGTGAAATCCATTTAATTGATGTCCAAGGAGGAATGGCAGCATTACTTAATGAAAACAAACATGTCTCCTGAAGGCATCTCTCCTGAACTCAGTGGGTAAGGTCTCAGACTGCTTCTACTCCAGGGAATTTCTGTGTTAGGTGGCAAGTTCCACTTTAGTTCACTTTCCTGTCAAGGCAGTTGGCCTTGTTTACATGCCCTGTATGTGTGGAGCACTTTGCTAGCAGCTTTTTGGTAGTTTTAGAGGAAGTAGAAGTCATAGAACCTACCCCTCCAATTTACAGAAGAAGGCAGGACAGACCAAGGACCAAGGAAAGGTAGATAAAACCACAAACCACAGAAAGAGAGGCATCACCAACTGCAGCTGTCCATGCCCAAGGGCCAAAAAGGATGCCAGAGTTACTGGGACCAAATAGGACTAGTCTCCAAGGGCACAAATTTTCCTACACTGTTTTACGCTAATCTTCTCCCCCACCCTCTCCACTTCAGAACCCATTTATTTTGTTTCTTTGGGTTCGTTTTGAGAAGACAATGTCAGAATGACATTTTTCTAAAGAAAATATTCAGATGGCCAATTAGTGCATGAAAAAAGTGTTCAACATCACTAATTATCAAGTAAGCACAAACCAAAACCATAATGAGATATCACCTCACCTCTGTTGGAATGGCTACCTTCAATAAATCAATAAACAAGTGTTAGCGAGGATGTGGAGGAAAGGGAACCCTTGTGCATGGTTGGCGAGACTGCAAAGTGGTGCAGCCACTATGGAAAACAATATGGAGGTTCCTCAAAAAATTAAAAATAGAACTACCTCATAATCCAGCAATTTCACTTCTGGATATATAGCTGAAAGAAACAAAACCACTTTCTCAAAAATATATCTGCACCCCTATGTTTGCTGCAGCATTATTTACAATAGCAAAGACATGGAAACAACCTAGGGGTCCATCAACAGATACATGGATAAAGAAAATTATACACACTCCACACACACAACTGAAATGGAAATATACACAATGTGGCTATTCAACTACAAAAAAGAAGGAAATCCTGCCGTTTGGGACAACGTGGATGATATTGAGGACATTATGCTAGGTGAAGTAAGTCAGAGAAAGACATACCGTATGATCTCATTTATATGTGTAATCTTAAAAAAACTCATAGAAAATGAGATCAGATTTGCAGTTCAGAGGCAGGGAGTGGAAGTAGGGGAATTAAGTGAAGGTGGTCAAAAGGTAAAAACTTCCATTTATAAGATGAGTAAGTACTGGGAATGTAATGTGCCACCTGATGACTGTAATGAACACCGCTCTATGGCATGTTTGAAAGGTGCTAAGAGTAGATCCTAAAAGTTTTCATCCCGAGGGAAAATATTTTTTGTGTGACTATATAAAGGAGAAGGATGTTAACTAACTTATTGTGGTAATAATTTCAAACAATATATGCATGTTAAGTCACACGCAGTACACCTTAAACATACACAAAGTTATATGTCAATTTATCTCAATAAAACTGAAAAAAAAAAAGATAATGTCAGAAAACAGAGTTATACATGCCTATTGAAGGATCAAGGGTGTGGAAAGAACTTTTTTTTTTTATCCTCACCTGAGGACATTTTTACATTCATCTTCCGATAGAGCAGGAGGGAGAGAGGAAGAGAGAGAAACATTGATGCGAGAGAGACACATGGACTGGTTGCCACCCGCACGACCCCAACTGGGGCTGGGGATGAACCACAACCGAGGTATGTGCCCATAGCGGGAACCAAACCCAGGACTCTCTGGTCCGAGGGCCAACGCTCCAATCGCTGAGCCAAACTGGCCAGGGCGTGAACTGACTACTTTTTTAAACTACTTAATTGATAATTATTCATGACCTCCTGTGATAATTTATTACATCCCAGACTGAACTTATTATTTTACCCCTGTGCTCCTCCTCTGACCTCGCCATTTCTATTCCTCCTTCTGTCAAAGCCTTGTTGGTCACTCACTTATCAATTCCTATATATTTAAAGCAACTTTTACTTTTATTTTTTTTTTTAAAATTTACTAGTGCACTAATTGCATTCTATCTGTTTGAAATACCTGGGATAGTTTCAGTTTTCTTGATTGTATAATTGTAAACGGTTTTTTTTTAATCTATCAATTTAAGACTTTTTTCCCATCCCCTCTATAAATGGAAGCTTAAGCCAGTTATACAACATCCATATATTCTCTCTTCCAATTTTGATAATCATTATTTTAAAAATTCCAATTTTTTAAAATTTATTTTTTTTGTTGACAATATTACAGATGTCCCCCCATTTTCCCTCCTTTGACCCCCTCAACCCAGCCCCTGATCCACCCCAGGCCTTCACTATACTATTGTCTATGTCCATGGACTATGCGTATATGCATATAAGTTCTTTAGTTATTTCTTCCTGCTCCCCCCCACCCCCCGCCTCTAAGATCTGTCAGTCTGTTCCATGCATCCATGTCTCTGGACCTATTTTGCTCATCAGTTTATTCTGTTCATTAGTTTCCACATGTAAGTGAGATCATGTGATGTTTGTCTTTCTCTGACTGGCTTATTTTGCTTAGCATGATATCTCCAGGTCCATCCATGCTGTTGCAAAGAGTAAGAGATCCTCCTTTTTTTTACAGTTGCACAGTGTTCCATTGTGTAAGTGTATCCACTCATTTACTGATGGACACTTGGGCTGTTTCTAGCTCTTAGCTATTGTAAATGACGCTGTTATGAACATAAAAGTGCATATATTCTTTCAGGATTCTTAGGATATATTCCTAGAAGTGGGATTGCTGGGTCAAAAGGCAGGTCCATTTTTAATTTTTTTTTTCTTCAGGAATCTCCGTAATGTTTTCCACAGTGGCTGCACCAGTCTGCATTCCCACCAGCAGAGTATTAGGGTTCCCTTTTTTCCACATCCTTGCCAGCACTTGTTTGTTGATTTATTGATGGTAGCCATTCAGGCATCAGGCAGGTGTGAGGTGATACCTCATTGTAGTTTTAATTTGCATCTGTCTGATGATTAGTGAGATTGAGCATTTTTTCATATGTCTCTTGGCTACCTGTATGTCCTCTTTGGAGAAGTGTCTATTCAGGTCCTTTGCCCATTTTTTTAAAAACATTTTTTCTTTATTGATTTTAGAGAAAGAGGAAGGGAGAGTGAGAGAGAGACAGACACATTGATGAGAGAGAACACTGATTGGCCTCCTCCTGCATGCCCCCCACTGGGGACTGGGCTCACAACCTGGGCATGTGCCCTGACCGGGAATCAAACCGGGGACCTTTTGGTGCATGGGTCAATGCTCAGTCACTGAGCCACACCGGCCGGTCTTTGCCCATGTTTTAATGTGATGGTTTGTCTTCCTTTTGTTGAGTTGTATTAATTCTTTATATACTTTGGAAATTAACCCCTTATCAGATGTATCATTGGTGAATATATTCTCCCATACAGTGGGTTCCCTTTTCATTTTGATGATGGTTTCTTTGGCTGTGCAGAAGCATTTTAGTTTAATGTAGTTCCATTTGTTTATTTTCCCCCTTGTTTCTCTTGCCCTAGGAGATGTATCAGTGAACATTCTGCTGTGTGAGATGCTAGAGATTTTACTGCCTCTGTTTTTTTCTATGGTTTTCTTTTATGGTTTTATGACGTACATTTAAGTCTTTTATCCATTTTGAGTTTATTCTTGTGTATGGTGAAAGTTGGTGGTCTAGTTTCATTTTGTTGTCTGTACCTGTCCAATTTTCCCACTATCATTTATTGAAGAAACTGTCTTTACTCCACTGTATGCTCTTGCCTCCTTTGTCAAATATTAATTGACCATAATGGCATGAGTCAATTTCTGGGGTCTCTGTTCTGTTGCATTGATCTATATACCTATTCTTGTGCCAGTTCCAGACTGTTTTGATTCCAATGGGTTTGTAGTATAGCTTGATATCTGGTATTGTGATCCCTCCAACGTTGTTCTATTTATTCAAGATTTCTGTGACTATTCGGGGCCTTTTTTAGTTTCATATAAATTTTTAGAATATTTGTTCGAAACCTGTGAAATATGCCGATGGTATTTTAACAGGGATTGCATTGAATCTATAGATTGTTTTGGGTACTATGGACATTTTAATGATGTTATTTCTTTCAATCCATGAACACTGTATATGCTTCCACTTTTTTATATCTTCCTCTATTTTTTAAAATTTATTTTTATTGTTGAGAGTATTACAGATGCCCTCCTTTTCCCCCCCTTTTCCCCCCTCCACCTGGCTCCAATCCCATCCCTGGCCTTCACAGCACTATTGTCTGTGTCCATGGGCTATGCATATATGCATATAATTTTTTTTTTGTTAATCTCTTCCCTATAGTCCCCTGCCCCTTCCCTCTGAGATCTGCCAGTCTTCCTCTATTTCTTTTTCATTGTCCTATAATTTTCCAAGTACAGGTCTTTTACCTCCTTGGTTAAGCCTATTCCTGGGTATCTTGTTTTTTTTTTTGCAATGGTAAATGAGGTTTTTTGTTTGTTTGTTTTTTAGTTTCTATTTCTGAGAATTCATTATTGGTATATAAAAATGCCATTGGTTTCTGGATGTTAATTTTGTATCCTGCTACTTAGCCAAATTCATTTATTAAATCCAGTAGTTTTTTGGTGGAGTCTTTAGGGTTTTCTATGTACAATATTGTGCCATCTGTCAAAAATGATAATTTTACTTCCGCCTTTCCAGTTTGAATGCTTTTTATTTTTCTTCTTGTCTGATCAGTGTGGCTAGAACTTCCAGTACTATGTTGAATAAGAGTGGTGCAAGCAGATATCCCTGTGTTGTTCCTGTTCTTAAGAGAAGCGCTCTTAGATTTGCCCATTGTGTATGATGTTGGCTGTAGGTTTGTCATATATGGCCTTTATTATGTGAGGTATATTCCCTCTTTTCCCTCTTTGCATAGAAGGATTCCTCTAGTTGTTGTTATGCCTAGGGGAGAGAGAGGGGGAGGGAAGGAGAGGAGGAGGAAGGGGAAAGGGAGGGGGAGGGGAAAGGGGAGGAAAGGGGGGGGATGGGGAGGGGAAAGGAAAAAGAGGAGGGGGAAAGGGAGGGGAGGGGGAAGGAGAGGAGGAGGAAGGGGAGGGGGAGGGGCAAGGAGAAGAGGAAGGAGGGTGAGGGTGAGGGTGGGTGGGACAGAGACAGAGACTGACTTTGAGTGAACCTCTTGTTTTGTTTTCCCTTTTCACCACTGCCCTGGGCCATGCTTGTCAGCTTTGAGCCTGGAGGGCTAGTTACCTTTCTTTTGTGACTTTTTTTGTCACTCTTTGTCTCAGATTCACTCATTATTATCATTGTTCATTTGCTGTCTTGTTTCTTCTACTCTTCATTCATGCACTTCTCATACATTTCATGATATTTCTGATTTCTCTGGTAATTTCCAACCTGCTCTCATGCACTTCTACTGGTTAATTATCTTCTTCTGACTATTTTTGTTGTCATTTTTCTGTTTTTGTCCATTTTCCTATAAGTTGACCAGACTTTTTCAGGTGAGGACACTTGCCATTGCCTTAATGGGATTCTAGGCCTGGACAGAGCCTTAAATGTGGCTTGGTCCAAACTTCTTTTATAGAAATGAGAGCACTGAGGACTTAGAAGACCAAGTTGTCCATGTCACATAACTAAGTTAGTGATAGGGTCAGGGCAGAGGTCCAGCTTTCCTGCGAAGTTTTGCGTATGCATCCTCCCTTAGATTGCAGGCCTCCTTCTGTGCCTGGAAGATTTCATGTGAAATTTTGTCACCTTAAGTGTAAGATCTGTTTATGATGAAAAATGCGTGTTACCAAAATTATTCCAATAGACAGATACTTAGACTATGTTGGATAGATGTACTAACAAAATTTTAAGGCTTCCCATAGCTCTGTGTTATTAAACCTTTGTGTGGGAAATAATAGAGTTCAGGGATTAGAGATAAAAAAAAAAAAAAAAAAGGAGAAGAATATGCCTTTATTTGGTGGAAATGTTACTATAGAAATTTTCTTCTTGTTTGCCTGGAAAAGATAGTGAGAAATCTTTAGTGAGACTTACGAAGCATTTGCAAATTATTGCAAAATTCCTGCCCTCCAAGCTGCTGGAAATTTTTTTCCTGTTTAGTTTTTTTGTGGCTTTGTCATGGAATTATAAAAGAGTATAAGTTAGTTTTTGCTTTTGAAAAAAGAAATTGTTTTATTCATATATGCATACATTTGAGAAACTTATTGTGGAAAACATGACTGAGTTACTTTGCACAAACTGTTAAGAATATTAACTGAATTAAATGGGAGTATGCATCTGTTTTATAATAGGTGCTGGAACACAGAGTCTCTATCACCAACACTGCACATTCAAGGATGGAAAGAGGAGAATAACAGAGTTATTGTATGTTTAATGAACAGAGGATTTCATTCTGAAGAAATAAGATAAAGCGAATCAGGAGTTTTATTTGTGTCTTACATGGAGGAACCTCATAAGGTAAAGCCAGATATGTCTCAGAGACTTACAGAGATGATCTTAAGTTGTATGATACTACCATTATCTTGTTCTAGTTTCAAAAGAATGATCAATAGTGAGAATAGTCATCTCTGATAGCGACTCGGACCTTAGGTTTCTCCTTCCCCACCAGTTTATAGTGATATGAACACTTTGTGAAAAAACAAAAACAAAAACTAGAAGTAGCTTTTCATCAGTTAAAAATAAAAAAGATCTCCTATCTCTGTTTCTTCAAGGACAGGTTTCTACTTTTGTCTTTCTGCTCATTAGGACCAGGATGATGAATGGCACTTTCCAGATGTATTTCCGAAAAAGGTGAATTTCTGAGAAACAGCTGTGTTTGATTAACCCTCTTGTTCCTAGGACAGTTGAGTAAGTGGGAAGTAGGGAGAGATGTGGATCACAGAAGGACCAATGTGAGCAGTTACTTATTCTGTGCTTGTGTGTTTAATCTAGGATGTTAAATTAGCTTAACCTAGGATTTAATCTGTGAAATTTCAAAATTAAACCTTCAATAATACATGTGGATAAAACTTCATTCTTCAAATGGGTTTTCTTATTTACAAAATTTAAATTTACTATCCTTGGCATTATAGCCGGACTGTTCTATTAAAATGTAGCTCTAACCCTGCTACCTCCCTGATTGTGGTTCTATTGTGGAAGTCCCCAAGATCCTAAGCAATAGTTATACAAGCCCTTTGTGCTTTGCCTTCTCTCAGTCTCCCCAGACTCATTTCCTTCCCCTCCCTGCTTTGCACTTGACATTTTATACTCTAGTGATTCCTTCACACTCTGTGCTGCTCAACATTTCACAACAATCCTTCTCTGTGGAATACTCCTGTTTTTGTTTTACCGTTTTTTTTTTTTTAACTTGGTTGACTATTGCTGGATAAGCCATCATTCTCTCCAGAAAGTCTTCCCTTAAACTGGGTGGGATGAAGGGCCCCTTCTCTAGATTCTATGGCTTCTGGCTTTTTAATAAATATATTAAAATTTTGTTCAGGTGTTATTTGACATTTTAGCCTATGAACATCTTATAGAAGGAGACTATACCTTATTCATTTTTTTCATGTGTTGAGTGCAGTGCCAAACACATAATATGTGCAGAGTAAGTCTTTGCCAGCAACTTCTGAATATTAGGTATTCAGCCAACTAATGTTTCAGTTATTTTTACTTAGTAGTAAAACTGAACTGAAAAACCACAGGAAAGTTTCATAGTGATAAATGGTAAATAACAGTTATGTCAGGAAGTGAGTAACAGATTATTATTTTTCTCTTAGTATTTTTAATGAGTTTAGATAAATCCACTGCTTATGTAAAGAATATATGTACACACAACATGTGCAGTAGGGGTCACAGATAGTACTTAGAATTAAGAGCTACGAGAAAGGTCCTTAGATGTCTTCCAGGACAATCACCTGTGGTTTTTATAATATTTTTTGATAAACAGTCATGTAATTTCCACCTAAACACCTCCTTTAATGGCCCTTCTTTATCCTACTAGGCAGCTCATTCCATTTTTGAACCATTTTAATTTTCAGAAAGTTCTTTGTACTAACTCAAGTGTACCTTCCTATACTTTTATACCTTCCTTTACTTCAAGAAGAAAATACAATAAATCTAGTCTCTCTTCTTCCTTAAACCTTGTAGATACTGGTGAATCATCAAATGTCCCACAAGACGTCTCCTCTCCAGGTGAAGTTTCCTCAAGTCTGGCAATTGTTCTTCATATTTTGGGGGTTCTGTTCCTCTCCTGGTGCCAATCACTCCTCCATGGGGTGCTTCAGTGTGTCCAGAAGTGAGCATGTTATTCTAGGTTCATTTGTCAGTATAAATTTGAGCAGGACTCGGGCAGACATTCCACTGAACACTCTACTTTGGTTCCTGAAGCCTGAGATTACATTTGCTGTTTTTGGTAACCATGACACTTTGCTGACATGCATGAAACTTTCAATCGAGGAAATCCTCTACGGTTGTTCACCTCATATTGTTGCTAAGACTTTCTGTGATTTGGTTGTGCTGTTTATGTTTTCTGAATGACAGTACACAAGAAACTTTCAAATCAACAAACATTGACCAACTATTAATAATACGTTTAGATCAAAACTAGGATAAGACAGTGCCCATGTCTGAAGGTCTAGAAAGTATTTTCTAGTAGTTTTTTTTATTTATTTACTTGTTTTCCTTTACGCATGGAGACAATGAAATTGTAAAGTCATCAAAACATTTAAAAACTAAAATTTCAGAATTAATCCATTCAAATCAATATGGCTCTTTAAATCAGTGACCTTGCAAGATTATATATTCAGTCCAAAGGGGCTTTTTTTTTCAGTTATTAGGATATCTAAATATTTTTTTGAGTGTCTGCCATGAGCTTAGTACTCAAATTCTTTGTTAAATTTCTACCTTTCAATTGCTTTTAAAGTCAGTGAGTGAACCACACAGGAAAATTATCCTATTTTCAGTCAATGTTTTTCTTTTGATCCCAGAACTCTAGTGCAGTGCAATTGGCTCCATATGACCTTTATCCATCTCTAAAAATCAATTATATCTTCCACCATGGCACCTTGAGGAGATTAGCAAGTGTCCCCATGCAGGTTTCTGGAGCAGGCTCACTGCTGGGATGGCCAAAAAGCCTCATCAAGGCCTTGCTTTACTCTCTCTACTTAAAAGCAGCACTCCTAGAGATTGTGCCTGGAGGCCCCAGCTCGTGGAAAAAAAATTTTTTAAAATTTATTCTAAGACCAATTACCAATAAAGCACTCAGTGGAGAATCCAGATGAAATATTTCTCTATCCAGCTGGTAAGAAAAATAATTAAACCAACCTACCATGCTGAGCAGGCTTGCAGCAAGGTAACAGTTACAGCAGTTGCAATAGATGCAGACACAGATGAAAGCTGGTGTTAGACAGGTCTGTGCATTTCAAATGACCATCCTTAGCAATGATAGCAGAAGGCCCCGTCTTAGATTCAGAAAAGCAGCTCACAGCCCTTTGGGTATGGTTTGCAACATTTTAAGTATGTTTTTATTGATTTTTTTTCTTTTTTAGAAAGAGAGGAAGGGAGAGAGAGATAGAAACAGAGGTGTGAGAGAGAAACATTGATGTGAGAGAGACACATCGATTGGCTGCCTCCTGCACAACCCCCACTGGGATCGAGCCCACGACCCGGGCATGTGCCCTGACCAGGAATCGAACCAGGACCTCTCAGTCTATGGGATGATGCTCAATCCACTGAGCAACACTGGCTGGGTGGTTTGCAATATTTTAAAAAAGCACACATTAAGTGTGCTTGTCTGTGTGACTGGCGAAGGTTTTTCATGGAGCTCAGATAAATAAGTTTAAAGGGCCTGCCTAACTTGATCTAGGATTTGTCTGCTCTCAAGAGTGGCAGTGACATGAGCACAACTTTTTATTTATTTATTTATTTATTTTTTATTAATTTGTTTTTGCTACAGATGTTTCTTCTTTTTCCCCCCATTGACACTCTCCTCCCCACCCCCCCGCCCCATCCCCAGCTTTGTTGTCTATGTCCATTGGTCATGCATACATGTATATAAGTTCTGTGGTTTATCTCTTCCCCCCCAAATCCCCCCTCCTCTGATGCTTGTCAGTCTGTACCCAACCTCTATGTCTCTGGGTCAATTTTGTTCATCAGTTTGTTTAGTTCATTATATTCCACAAATAAGTGAGATCATGTGATATTTGTCTTTCTCTGCTTGGCTTGTTTCGCTTAGCATAATACTCTCCAGGTCCTTCCATGCCATCTCAAAGGATAAGAGATCTTTCTTTTTTATAGCTGCATAGTATTCCATTGTGTACATGTACCACACCTTTTTTATCCACACATCTACTGATGGACACTTGGGTTGTTTCCAGATCTTAGCTATTGTAAATAGTGCTGCTATGAACATGGGAGTACATATATTCTTTCTGATTGGTGTTTCAGGCTTCTTAGGGTATATTCCTAGAAGTGGGATCACTGGATCAAATGGCAATTCAATTTCTAATTTTTTTGAGGTAACACCATAGTGTTTTCCATAGTGGCTGCACTAGTCTGCATTCCCACCGGCAATGTACTCGAGTCCACTTTTCTCCACACACTCACCAACACTTGTTTGATGATTTGTTGATGGCGGCCATTCTAACAGGTGTGAGGTGATACCTCATAGTTGTTTTAATTTGCATCTCTCTGATGATTAGTGACATTGAGCATTTTGTCATGTCTCTTAGCCATTTGTATGTCCTGTTTGGAGAGGTGTCTATTTAGCTCCTCTGCCCATTTTTTAATTGGGTTCTTTGTCTTCCTTTTATTGACTTGTATGAGCACTCTATATATTTTGGAAACTAACCCCTTATCTGATACATCTTTGGCAATTATGGTTTCCCATATAGTGGGATCCCTTTCCGTTTTGATGGTTGTTTCTTTTGCTGTGTAGAAGATTTTTAGTTTGATGTAGTCCCATGTGTTCATTTTTTCCTTTGTTTCTGTTGCCTTAGGTGTTGTATCAATGAAAATTCTACTGCGTATGATGTCTGAAATTTTGTTGCCTTCATTTTCTTCTAGAATTTTTATAGATTCACGAGTTACATTTAAGTCTTTTATCTATTTTGAGTTTACTCTCATGTATGGTGTAAGTTGGTGGTCTAGCTTCCTTTTTTTCAAGTAGCTGTCCAATTTTCCCAACACCATTTATTGAAGAGACTGTCTTGATTCCGCTGTATGCTCTTGCCACCTTTGTCAAATATTAATTGAGCATATTGCCTTGAGTCAATTTCTGGGTTCTCTATTCTGTTCCATTGATCTATCTGCCTGTTCTTGCGCCAGTACCAGGCTGTTTTGATTACAATGGCTTTGTACTATAACCTGATATCTGGTAATATGATCCCTCCTACTTTGTTCTTCTTTTTCAAGATTGCTGTGGCTATTCAGGGTTTATTTGGTTCAATATAAACTTTTGGAGATTTTGTTCTAGTTCTTTGAAATATGTCATTGGTATTTTGATGGGGATTGCATTGAATCTATAGATTGCTTTGGGTAGTATGGACATTTTAATGATGTTAATTCTTCCAATCCATGAGCAAGGTATATGCTTCCACTTTTTTATACCTTCCTCTATTTCTTTTTTCAATGACCTGTAGTTTTCTGCAAAGAGGTCCTTTACTTCTTTGGTTAAGTTTATTCCTAGGTATCTTAATTTTTTTGTTGTGATGGTAAATGGGATTGTTTTTTTAGTTTCTCTTTCTGTGATTTCATCATTGGTATATAAGAATGCCATCGATTTCTTGATGTTATTTTTGTATCCTGCTATGTTGCCAAATTCATTTATTAAGTCTAGTAGATTTTTGATGGAGTCTTTAGGGGTTTCTATGTATAATATCATATTATCTGCAAATAATGACAGTTTCACTTCCTCCTTTCCAATTTAGATCCCCTTTATTTTTTCTTCATGTCTACTTGCTGTGGCTAAGACTTCCAGTACTATGTTAAATAAGAGTGGCAAAAGTGGGCATCCCTGTCTTGTTCCCGTTCTTAAGGGGAATGCTTTTAGTTTTTGCCCATTGAGAATGATGTTGGCTGTAGGTTTTTCATATATGGCCTTTATTATGTTAAGATATGATCCCTCTATTCCCACATTGCTGAGTGTTTTTATCAGAAATGGGTGCTGGATTTTGTTGAATGCTTTTTCAGCATCTATTGATATGATTATATGGTTTTTATCTTTCATTTTGTTTATGTGGTGTATCACATTTATTGATTTGTGAATATTGTACCATCCTTTCATGCCTGGGATGAAAACCCACTTGATGAATAATTTTTTTGATGTATTGCTGGATCCCATTTACTAATATTTTGTTAAGGATTTTGGCATCTGTGTTCATCAGGGATATTGTCCTGTAGTTTTCTTTCTTTGTAGTGTCTTTATCTGGTTTTGGAATTAGGATTATGCTGGCCTCATCAAATGAGTTTGGAAGTGTTACATCTTCTTGGATTTTTTGGAATAGTTTGAGGAGAATGGATATTAGATCTTCTTTAAATGCTCAGTAAAACTCCCCCGTGAAGCCATCTGGGCCTGGCTTTTTGTTTGCTGGGAGTTTCTTAATTACATCTTCAATTTCCTTTGTTGTTATTGGTCTGTTCAAGTTTTCTATCTCTTCCTGGTTCAGTTTTGTGTGTTTCTAGAAATGTGTCATTTTTCCTAGATTGTCCAATTTGTTGGCATATAATTGTTCATAGTATGTTTCGGTGATCCTTTGTATTTCTGTGGTGTCAGATGTTACTTCTCCTCTTTCATTTCTGATTTTGTTTATTTGGTTTCTCTCTTTTTGTTTCTTGATGTGTCTGGCTAAAGGTCCATCAATCTTGTTTATCTTTTCAAAGAACCAGCTTTTTGTGTCACTGATCTTTTGAATTGTTTTTTTAGTCTCTATGTTTTTTATTTCTGCTCTGACCTTTACTATTTCCTTCCTCCTACTAGCTCTGGGCTTTTCTTTTTGTTTACTTCCTAGTTCTTTAAGTTGTAGGGTTAGAAAGTCAATTAGGAATTTTTCTTGTTTCTTGAGGTAGGTCTGTAGTGATATGAACTTCCCTCTCAGTACTGCTTTTGCTGTGTCCCATAGATTTTGTGTTGTTGTGTTTTTGTTTTCATTGGTTTCCAGGAAGTTTTTAATTTCTTCCTTGATCTCACTAGTAACTCATTCGTTGTTTAATAACATGCTATTTAGCCTCCAAGTGTTTGAATGTTTTTGTGTGTTTTTACTGTAATTGAATTCCAGTTTCATGCCACTGTGATCTGAGAAGATGCTTGATATGATTTCAATTTTCTTGAATTTGTAGAGACTTGCTTTGTGTCCTAATATGTGGTCTGTCTTTGAAAATGACCTATGTGCACTTGAGAAGAATGTATATTCTGCAGCTTTGGGGGAAATATTTTGTAAATATCAATGAAGTCCAACTGATCTAGTTTGTCTTGTAAGGACTCTATGTACTTGTTAATTTTTTGTCTAGAAGATCTATCCAGTGGTGTCAGTGGTGTGTTAAATTCACCCACTTTGATCGTGTTGCTATTGATCTCTCTCTTGAAGTCCTCCAGAAGTGTTTTAATATATTTTGGTGCTCGCATATTTGGTGTGTATATGTTTACCAGGATTATATCCTCTTGTTGGATTGATTCTTTTAATATTATGTAGTGATCTTCTCTGTCTCTTATTATGGCCCTCGTTTTGAAGTCTATCTTGTCAGATATGAGTATTGCTACACCAGCTTTTTTTCCATTTCCATTTGCTTGGAAAATTTTTTTCCATCCCTTCACTTTCATCCTGTGTGAGTCTTTTGTTGTGAGGTGGGTCTCTTGTGGACAGCATATATGTGGGTCGTGTTTTCTTGTCCAGTCAGCTACCCTATGTCTTTTGATTGGAGCATTTAAGCCATTTACATTAAAGGTAATTATTGATAGATAGTTATTAGTAGCCATTTTAATTTTATGCCTGTGTTTCTCTCTCTCTCTCTCTCTCTCTCTCTCTCTCTCTCTCTTTCGCTCTCTCTCTCTCTCTCTCTCTCGTTTCTTCTTCATCTTACCACAGTCCCTTCAGCATTTCTTGCAGTGCTGGTTTGGTGGTGGTAAATTCCTTTAGTTTTTTGTTGTTGTTGTTGTTTTTTTTATCCGTGAAGCTCTTTATTTCTCCTTCAATTTTGAATGATAGCCTTCCTGGATAGAGTAGTCTTGGATTCAGACCCTTGACTTGCATTACTTTGTACACTTCATGCCACTCCCTTCTGGCCTGCATCGTTTCTGTTGAGAAAGCAGCTGACAGTGTAATGGGAGCTCCCTTGTAGGTAACTTTCTGTCTCTCTCTTGCTTCCTTTAAGATTCTTTCTTTGTCTTTAATGTTTGCCATTTTTATTATGATGTGTCTAGCTGTGGGTCTTCTGGGGTTCATCTTGCTTGAGACTCTATATGTTTCCTGGACTTATGTCTTTCTCCTTCACCAGGTTAGGGAAGTTTTCTGTCATTATTTCTTCAAACAGGTTCTCTATTCCTTTCTCTCATTCTTCTCCTTCTGGTATCCCTATAATGTGAATGTTGTTATGTTTTGTATTGTCCCACAGCTCCCTTAAACTTTCCTTCTGCTTTTTAAACTTTTTTTACATTTGCTGCTCTATTTGTCTTCTAAGTTGCTGATTCAGTCTTTAGCTTCTTCTAATCTACTATTGAACCCTTCTAAGGTATTTTTCATAACAGCTATGTCATTCTTTATTTCCTCTTGATTTTTATGTATAGCTTCTACCTCTTTTTTTTAAGCTTAAGTAGTTCCCCATGAGCTCTTCATAATTCTTATTAAGTTGCTTGTAGTTCTCACCAAATTGTTTGAGGACCCTTAAAATCATTGCTTTGAATTCTTTATCTGACAACTTGCTGTCTTCCATTTCCTGTAGTTCCTTTTCTGGTGATTCCTCTTTTTCTTTCCTTTGGGTGTTATTTCTTTGTCTCCCCATTTTAGCCGTCTGGTAGCTCTAGACCCGGTGAGGGATGTTTGGATGTGTAGGCAGCTCACTGTATATCAAATAAGGCTACTGTGCCTCCCAGACTGTTTTGTTGCGTGTCGCCTCTTGCCTGCTGTGGAACCTGGAGGACTGACTACTGGGGGCTGGTATTGGTGTGTCCTGGTAGGTGCTGCTGCTGGATCACATGGGCCCCTCTGGAGCTGTGTTCCCAGCTGGTCACTTGTGCCACCTGTAGCTTTATAGCTCAGGCACTGTTGGAGCTGCGCTCCCTGCCTGTACAGTGGGCTGCTGTGTTGCACAGGCCTCACTGGAGCCCTGGCTCCCCGCTGATCTTGTGGGCCGCTGGGTTGTACAGGCCCAGTTAGAGTCCCCGCTTCCCACTAATCCCGTGGGGATCTGGATTGCACAGTCCCTTTGGAGACCCAACTCCACCCTACCAACTCCACCCCTATCTTGTGGGTAGCTGGGTCACACAGACCTCTCTGGTGCCCCTGCACCCAGCAGGTCCCGCAGGCAGCTGGATCGCTCAGTCCCTTTGGAGACCTGGCTCCACGCCCATCTTGTGGGCAGCTGGATCACACAGTCCCTTTGGAGACCCGGCTCCATGCCTATCTTGTGGGCAGCTGTGTTGCACTGGCCCCGATGGAGCCCCAGGTTCCACTGCTGGTTGCTGGGGAGTGCTGCTGCCCCGTGGGGCTCAGCTCCTGTTTAGCCTTTACTGTAGTTTTTGGGGATGGGTCTCAGCTGCTGGTCTGTGCTTCTGTTGCCTGGGGATGGATGTCTGCTCCCCAGCCTGTGCTGCTGGGGGTATATCTGGACTCTGATCGGGCTGCTACTGTGGGGGATGGCGCTGGGCTCCTGGCCATTTGTGGCTTCCGCAACCGGCACCTTGGCAGCTCCGCTACTGTGCACTGGTCTGTGTTGACACAGGGTGTCCACTGGTCTGAGGGTACCAGGTGCACTGGTGGGCTCAGGTTGCTGGGCCCTAGCCGCTCCCACTGCCTCCTCCCAGGGAAGATCCGGGATCTTCCAAAATGGTGGGACCTCCCTGTGGTGCAGGGAGAAGCGCCCTGAAGGGCCGCTTACCGTGGTAGCCGGCTGCTCCTGTCCACAGCGCAGGAACCTGCTGCTCCGCGTCTCTGCACTGCACGAGTTTGGTCGTCCACCTTCAAGTACACTTACTCTCTCTCACACACTAGCTCACTCTCTCATGCATTCACCCTCCCTCCCGTCCTGTCCGCCGCCATCTTCTCTGAGCACAACTTTTGATTTGTGAAGAGTAGGCTTTGCTCTTGTCACCCAACCATTTCAGCCTTTCTGAGCATCATTGAGGTTAGGGAGTATATGACTTCTCTTAGTACTAAAAATCACTAGGAGTCCTGTAACCTGTAGTTATCACTTGGAGCAATTGAAATTCCTGTAATTTTTTAGTACTTATCAGATCTTGATGAAATTCTAGAATACTATAGAATATCTTCAGTGTTTGAAAAGTGAAGAAACACACATTTTATTTCAAATGGCAGACTGAACAAATAGACTTTAACTCATTGTTTTATGGCATTGTATAAAATTTGGTTAAAAAATCTGTTCAATCCTTCTCAGACTATTACAAACCATACAAAGAAGAAGAAGAAGAAGAAGAAGAAGAAGAAGAAGAAGAAGAAGAAGAAGAAGAAAAAGAAATGTCAAGCTGCTTAGCTGCTGAAACAAGAAACATATTTCATCTAGTAAATAATAATAATAATTTTGCTGCTGGTGACAATAATGAGATCATGGATTTCTTTATCTGGGAAAATTAGCCCCAGACCAGCAGTATTTAAGAAGTTAGTCTGAGTAATATAATTTTAAAAATTAGTGAAGCAAGAATTTTAATGATTTCAGAAAGAATAATACTAATACCTTGTATGTACATAGCACTGAGAAATTTATAAAGCATTTTTCACATTTCAATAAAGGATTTTGCAGAAAATGAGGCAGGGCTCATATGGTTAAAGTGGCAGAATCTGAATTTGCTGTTCTGTTTGCCACCTATTATTGATTCAGTAAAACTCAGTCAATCCAAGTCTTCTTGACTTGATAGATTTATAAAAGCCTGTGTACTGAGTTCATTTGTGGCATGTAGACTCTTGATTCTAATGGTGACAAAATATTTGCAATGGAGATACAATATTAAAAATTTTTTCAGATGTATTTTCATCTATTGTAAATCTTGATATTATAGTGGCTTCCCACTTATTGAAATGATGAACTCAAAAGACCAGCAAATGGGGCTTTTAAAAATATCAATAACCTATCAAGGATTTGGTCTGGAGGACTCAAATCATTCAGTTTCTTCTGAAGTATTCAGAAGATTCCTGTTCTGCCTCTATAGGCTGAGTCTAGAATCTTTTTGCTCTTGGGTAGAAGGAAGACATGATGTAGAGAGAAATAAGCAAAGTTTGCCCTTCCAGTCTGGATTGATTGTGGAAATAGGGAGAAAGTCAGGGTCCTTGTTTCTCTTCTTCTCTTAGGGCTCAGCATGGAACAGGGAAGGGTTTGTGGCTTTAAAAAGTATTACTCATATTGGAATGAGGGAACCAAAGAAGCTTGTGCTCCTTTGGACCAGTGTGGTGAAGACTGAAGCCCTGCAGGAAAAGTACAGCATGGCTTGGCACTATGGCCGCATGGCATATGAGTCAATAAAGGTGGTGTTGGAGCCCAGGTCAGCAATTCTGCACCCTCTGGGCCTGTACATGATATGTTGAGGACTTTTAAGTTACTTTATGCCCAAGGGAGGGGAGGTGGAGATGCTTAGGATCCTGGGAAAGAAGAGGCTCTGATATAGGACATAGTTCATTTTGTGTAAGGGCTTAAAGATGAAGATAAACAGCTTGGATCATGGGTTCCAACAGTGAGTGTCAGCACATGTCCTCAAATGGCCAGGCAGGCCCATTTGTACCTCTTTGCTCATCAGGCTCTGGCAGTAAAGACTCAGTGAGAACCTAGGTAACCCATGTGGCTCTGAGGACTCCCTTTCCTCCTCTATCACATTGTCACATGTGATCATTGCTGCTCCCCCAACCCGCCACCATGAGGATTGGGAGGGAAAGGAGATTTTACCCAAATAGATCAAGCCATTAATCAAAGGGACTGCTGTTTGTAGCATCAAGTGAAGTTTGCTGGATTGGAAAGGCTTTTCATTTTTTTCCAGGTTTCTTTAGGGGATAGGGGTTTATGAAGATCATATGGGTTATGGAAAGAAAGTATAAATTCCTATATTTTGTCAAAGCAAAGATGCCATTGACTAATAGAAAAAACATTTTTTTTTTTTATGAATTACTGAGGAAGGAAAAAACTGCTATATCAGTCAGGGTTCATCTGGAGAAACAGAACTAGTAGGAGATATATATTAAGAGATTTATTGCAAGGAATTGGCTTATGTGATTGTAGGGGTTAGCTAGCCAAGTCTGAAATACTTAGGGCAGGTTGTTTGGTAGAGAAGGCTGCAGCTGTTGGCATGAGCTGAAGCTGTTTCCACAGGCAAAATTGCTTCTTCATCAGCTTTGCTCTTAAGGCCTTTCATCAACAGATTGTATCAGGCCCATCCAGGTTAAGATAATCTCTTTATTTAAAATCAACTGATTATGTCCTAAAATCACATCTATAAAATACCTTAATAGTAACACCTAGATTAGTGTTTGATTGAATAGCTGGAGATTATAGCCTAGTCAAGTTCACACATAGAACTGACCATCATAGCTATCAATTAAACTTATGGGAAGACACATCTCAATTTTAGAGATGTTAAAATGTAAAAAAATGTACATTTTAAACTCTATGAAATGCAGTGCATTTTCTGGGTGTAGTGTGAGTAAATGTAGAACTCTACTTGAAAGACAGAAATTTGGTATAAGATGCTATTAAAGGGCAAGCAGGTAGTAATTTTTAAGACTAGAATTGGGGACAGTTAGGGGCTTTTATTCCTTATATTATGCATATGCAAAATGACCTTACTAACAAGGCCTAATTAAGTAGGGTAAGAATACTAAATACCCTTTCCCTCTTCCCTACCCCCCCCTTTTTTTAATTTAAAAAAATTTTAGTTGAATTTATTGGGGTGACATTGGTTAATAAAATGATACAGGTTTCAGGTGTACAATTCTATAATACATCATCTGTATACCAAATTGCTGTCTTTAAGTTTATAATCACTTCTGTTTCCATGGTTCCTTGAAAACTTAATGACCCCAAGGTAGGGTTGATGAAGAGGGAGGCAGCATAAAATGAAATATGCAACCACTTAAACACAGGCTCTGTCCTGGGATTAGCATCAACAGATTCCAGGACGAAGCCACAGAGCACCTGTGGTTCTTTGAAAAGTATCCTGAATGACAGCTGTCAAAACTTCCATCTGGGGGTTTCCTCTGCTAATTGAGGTCTTCAGCATTATTTTAACTCTTTGTCTGATAATAAAAAACTCTCTGAAAGAAATTAGAACTCTATTACATAACCTCACTTAGTAATTCTGGAGATTAGTAGCGATTTTGTAACCCTGTAATGATTTGTAATTCTAGAAATTAGTAGTGATTTTGACCACTCATTAGCATTCAGGAATATTGAGATACAAAGAAAGGGAAGATATTTTCTGAGGGCCACTTTAGGCAGGGTTAGAATTAGGATCCAGTTTTCTTTCTCATTGTCCTTTGAGTCTAGTTCTGTCCATTTTATTAGAATCAGGAAAGCAGATTGCTGAAATGTGAATTGTGATTCTCCAACTGGTGTCCCTGATCACTGAAGGGTTCCAAAGGGTATAAGAACTACTTCAAGGAACCTAATATAAAGTGCACATTTAATCTGAGGTAAAGTTCATGGGCTAAATAAGATGTTAAGTTGCTTTGCCTGTGACCAGAGTTCTATATAGTTCCTTAGGTCACTTTGTTTTCATATGCTGATCAGAAGCTCTGATTATCAGTTAAATGGGTTCTGTGGGTTATTTACCTGCTTGCTCTCTAAGCCATTGCCTACCTTCCCTGTTCTGCCCTGTATCAAAGGGAACAACACTTCCCAGGTTTACTTGCAAACTGATTTCTGAGTAGGTTAAGCTAATGGTAGACATCAGAGGAGGACTAGAGAATGGGAGAAGGGGAGAAACCAGGAATCTCTCCCTTCTGCTCTGCCTTGGGCTGTGCCTCTTTCATTGGTTGTGTTTCCTGAGCTGCTCAAACTTTCACTTGACAGTTCTGGGGTCCCATCCCATCAGGCAGCCTCCAATGTGGTCCTTGTTCTTGCTGGATGGACCCAGCTTTAGACTCTAACAGCGACATCTCTTCTCTCTATTTCTTCAGCCACAGGAGTGGCAACAGCTTCTTGCTCCTGCAATGTTCTGGGTCGCCTTGCCTTGGGAACCCTGGGTGCTCTCTTCTAGCTTTCCTATCATCTGTTCAATCAGTTTTTCATATCCAATTCTCTCTGTTCAGAATTCCTAGAGTCCTTTGTTTTCTCACTGGAATTTTACTGATACACAAACTTTTTAAAATTACAGTGGGAAAATAAATCAGTTATTACATGAGAGATACAGATTTGGTGAGATACTATCATTTCCCTCTTGCATGGCTTCCAAGAGGAAAAAATATGAAAAAGAAGAAAGTGTCCTTGGAGTGGAAGAGTTGGGAACCCCTGAGCAATGAGGGCATTCAAGGTAGTGCTAAAGGGAAATGAGTCCCAGAGAAATAGGGGGACTTGTCCATAGTCACTCAGTGAGTTGGTAAATGAATAACCAAGACCAGAGCTCAGTTACTTCCAGACACATTTTGCAAAGCGAAATTGGAAGGGCATTTGCATCAGAGAGGTTAGAATCCCCGCTTCACTGCTCATTTGCTCTGTGACTTTGGGCAAGTCACTTTTATCTCTAAATCCTGGTTTTCTCATCTTTAAAACAGCGATAAACTTCACAGGATTTGTGAAACTGAAAGCAGTTACTTTAAAAAGTGCTTGGCAGGGTGCTTGGCCAGAGTAGTCACTAAGTATGTTACCTTTCCTTCCTTCCATGCATGATTTTTCTATAACAGTATGCAGAACAATCAAAATATCCAAGGTGTGTGTGTGTGTTTTAAGTTTTCTTAAAATTTCTCCTTTTCTTTTACTGACTTGCAATAAAAGAAATTGAATGAGCCGACAAAATATTTGATTAATATAACTCAATGCTTTTAAAAAACGCCTGCAATTGTGTCCTCAGCACCCTCCTCTGTGCCATCTTTAGTTGCCATTTTTCCCCTTAAGACATTAGAGGGAGAATTATGTCCTAATGAAGGTAAGTATGCTATGAACCTGCTCTGTGACACTTGGCAATCAGCAATCATTTAGGACTGCTTTCCTCGATTTTCTAATGGTTACAGACCAAAAATAGATTCTGTTACTCAAAAAAACGATTTTTTCTGCCCTGGCTGGTTTGCTCAGCGGTTAGAGAGTTGGCCCACGGACCAGAGAGTCCTGGGTTCAGTTCCTGCTAGAGGCACATACCTCGGCTGTAGTTTGTCCCTGGCCCCGATTGGGGTCGTGTGGTTGGCAACCACTTGATGTGTCTCTCTCACGTCGATGTTTCTCTGTCTCTCTTCCTCCCTCTCTCCCTTCCACTCTCTCTGAAGATAGGTGCAAAAGTGTCCTCGGGTGAGGATTAAAAAAAAAAAAGAAATGATTCTTTCAGCCCTGGCCGGTTTGGCTCAGCAGTTAGAGCACTGGTCTGTGCACCAAAGAGCCATGGGTTTTATTCCAGTCAACAGCATGTACCTCGGTTGCGGTTCGTCCCTGGCCCTGGTAGGGTCATGAGGGAGGCAACTAGCTGATGTGTCTCTCTCACATCAATGTTTCTGTCTCTCTTCCTCCCTCTCCCTCTCTCCCACCCACTCTATCCGAAGATAAATAGAAAAATATCCTCGGGTGAGGATTAAAAAAATAAGATTCTTTCAGAGGTCTGCTTCTATGGGCACAGGCTTTGGGAGCACCCAACTGTTGGCCCAATTGAAAAGCTGAGCTGTGAAGTTGAGGAAAAAGATGGTGGTGGGCAGGACCGGAGTGAGGGTGAGTGTGTGAGTGAGTGTGAGAGAGAGGAGCGTGAGTGGATGTGAATGTGGCTGAGCAGCCTCGAGCAGTGCAGAAACATGGGGCAGAAGGTTCCTGTGCTGTGGATGTGGAGCAGTAGGTGGCATTTCAGGGCACTTTTCCCTGCACAGCCAGAAGTCCCTACCATCTTGGAAGATCCCTGGTCTTCTCTGGGAGGAGACAGCGGGGAGCGGATAGGGCTGAGTGAACTGAGTCCATCACTGTGCCTTGCACCATTGGACCAATGGACTCCACTGTGTCAACGCAGACCAGTGCATAGTAGCGGCTATCAAGATACCTGCTTGGAGAAGCAGCAACCGGCTAGGAGCTGAGCACCATCCCCCACAGCAGCAGCCTGATCAGAGCCACGCATCACCCCCAGCAGCAGTAGTGCCAGCTTGGGAACCCAGCACCTTCCCCCACAGCAGCAGTGACTGGGCAGGAGTGGAGTCCCACCCCCAAGAGCAGCTGAGGCTCAGGAGCTGAGACCCATCCTCAGCAGCATCAGCAGAGGCTGATTAGGAGTGGTGCCCCAGCCCAAGCAGCAGCAAGGCTCAGGCAGCCGAGACCCGTCCCTGACAACTGCAGCAGTGGATTTGGAGTGGAGCCCCTCCTCCAGCAGCAGCAAAGTCCTGGGAGATGAGCATCCTCAGCCTCGAACAGTAGCAGAGGATTGGGAGCTGATAGTACCCCCTGGCAACAGCAGCAGCAGTAGCAGGGCAAAACGGGAGCTGACACTCACTCCCAGCAGCATCAGCAGTGACTGATCAGGAGCTGAGGCCCACCAGGCAGCAGCACACCCAAGAAGCACACCAGCTGGACCCAGCAACCCAGGAGTGCACAAGCTGGAACATGCACCCCAGCAGCACACCAGCAGAACCCACACACCCCATAAGTGCCTACCACAACAGACCAGTACTAGCCGCCAGTTGTCAATCTTCCAGGACCCACAGAAGGCAAGAGATGCCAAGCACCAAAACAGTCTGGGAGACACAGAAGCCTTATTTGATACACACCGACCTGCCTACACATCCCAACATCCCTTACCCAGCCTAGAATGACCAGACTGCTAAAATGGTGAGACAAAGAAACAACACCCAAATGAAAGAAAAGGAGGAATCACCAGAAAAGAAATATATGAAATGAAAGCATGCAACTTGTCAGATAAAGAATTCAAAGCAATGATTTTAAGGGTGCTCAAACAATTTAGTGACAACTACAAGCAACTTAATGAGAATTATAAAGAGCTCAGGAAGAACTACATCAGCCTAAAAAAAGAGGTAGAAGCTATGAATGAAAATCAAGTGGAAATAAAGTAAGTCATAGCTGATATGAAAAATACCCAAGAAGGTCTCAATAGTAGATTAGAAGGAGCTGAAGACCGAGTCAGTGAATTAGGAGACAAGGTAGAAAAAAACATCCAAATGGAGCAACAAATGGGAAAAAAATTTATTAAAAAGCAGAAGGGGAGTTTAAGGGAGCTTTGGGACAATACAAAACAAAACAACATTCTCATCATAGGGGTTCCAGAAGGAGAAGAGTTGGAGAAAGGAATAGAGAATCTGTTTGAAGAAATAATGACAGAAAACTTTCCTAATTTGGTGAAGGACAAAATCACACAAGTCCAGGAAACACAGAGAGTCCCAAGCAAGATGAACCCAAAAAGACCCAAAGCTAGACACATCATAATTAAAATGGCAAACATCAAAGACAAAGAAAGAATCTTAAAGGAAGCAAGAGAGAGACAGAAAGTTACCTACAAGGGAGCTCCCATTAGATTGCAGCTAATTTCTCAATAGAAACACTGCAGGCCAGAAGGGAGTGGCATGAAGTGTACAAAGTAATGGAAGGCAAGGGTCTGAATCCCAGACTACTCTATCCAGCAAGGCTATCACTCAAAATTGAAGATGAAATAAAGAGCTTCACAGACAAAAAAAAAACTAAAGGAATTTACCACCACCAAACCAGCACTGCAAGAAATGCTAAAGGGACTGCTGTAAGTAAGAGAAGAAATATATATATATATATATATATATATATATATATATATATATATATATGAACACAGTCATAAAATAAAAATGGCAACTAATAACTATCTATCAATAATAACCTTAAATGTAAATGGCTTAAATGCTCCAATCAAAAGACATAGAGTAGCTGACTGGATAAGAAAACACAACCCATATATATGCTATCTACAAGAGACCCATCTCACAACAAAAGACTCACACAGGATGAAAGTGAAGGGATGGAAAAACATTTTCTAGTTAAATGGAAATGAAAAAAAAAAAAGCTGGTGTAGCGATACTCGTATCTGATAAGATAGACTTCAAAACGAAGGTCATAATAAGAGACAAAGAAAGTCACTACATAATATTAAAAGGATCAATCCAACAAGAGGATATAACCTTGGTAAACATATATGCTCCAAATATAGGAACACCAAAATATATTTAAAAACTTCTGGAGCACTTCAAGGCAGAGATCAATAGCAATACAATCATAGTGGGTGACTTTAGCACCCCACTGACACTACTGGATGGATCTTCTAGACAAAAAATGAACAAGGACACAGAATCCTTAAATGACGCACTAGATCAGTTGGACTTCATTGATATTTACAGAACATTTCACCCCAATGAAATATACATTCTTCTCAAGTGCACATGGGACATTCTCAAAGTCAGACCACATGTCAGGACACAAAGTAAGTCTGTACAAATTCAAGAAGATTGAAATCATATCAACCATCTTATCAGATCACGATGGCATGAAACTAGAAATCAATTACAATAAAAACACTCAAAAGCATTCTAACACATGGAGGCTAAATAGCATGTTATTAAATAATGAATGGGTTACCAAGGAGATCAAGGAAGAAATCAAAAACTTCCTGGAAACCAATGAAAATGAACACACAACAATACAAAATCTATGGGACACAGCAAAAGCAGTCTTGAGAGGGAAGTTCATAGCAATACAGGCCTACCTCAAGAAAGAAGAAAAATATCTAATGAACTATCTAACCCAACAATTTAAAGACATAGAAAGAGAACAAAAAGAAAAACCCAGAGTTAGTACAAGGGAGGAAATAATAAAAATCAGATCAGAAATAAATGACATAGAGACTAAAAAAAATAAAAATAAAATACAAAAGATCAATGCAACCAAGAGCTGGTTCTTTGAAAAGATAAAAAGATTGATCAATCTTTAGCCAGACTCATTGAGAAACAAAGAGAGAGAACCCAAATTAATAAAATCAGAAATGAAAGAGGTGAAGTAACAATGGACACCACAGAAATACAAAAGATTATAAGAATATACTATGAACAATTATATGTCAACAAATTTGACAACCTAGGCAAAATGGACAAATTCTTAGAATCATACAGTCTTCCAAAACTCAACTAGGAAGAGTCAGAAAACCTGAACAGACCGATAACAATTAAGGAAATAGAAGAAGTGATCAATAAAATCCTAGCAAACAAAAGCCCTGGTTCGGACTGCTACACAGGGGAGTTTTACTGAACCTTCAAAGAAGAACTATCATCTTTTCTCCTCAAACAATTCCAAAAAATTCAAGAGGAAGGAAGACTTCCCACCTCTTTTTATGAGGCCAGCATAACCCTAATCGCAAAACCAGACAAAGACACTACAAAGAAAGAAAATTACAGGCCAATATCCCTGAAGAACATACATGCCAAAATCCTCTACAAAATCTTAGCCAATCAAGTCCAGCAATATATTAAAAAAATTATACACCACAATCAAGTGGGATTTATCCCAGGGATGCAAGGCTGATACAATATTTGTAAATTGATAAATGTGATGCACCACATAAACAAAATGAAGGATAAAAATCATATGATCATATCAATAGATGCTGAAAAAGCATTTGACAAATATCCAGCATCCGTTTTTGATAAAAGCTCTCAGCAAAGTGGGAATAGAAGGATCATATCTCAACATAATAGAGGCCATTTATGACAAACCTACAGCCAACATCATACTCAATGGGGAAAAATGAAAAGCATTTCCCTTAAGAACAGGAACAAGACAGGGATGTTCACTTTCACCACTCTTATTTAACATAGTACTGGAAGTCTTAGCCACAGCAATCAGACAAGAAGAAAAAATAAAAGGGATCCAAATAGGAAAGGAAGAAGTAACACTGTCATTATTCACAGATGACATGATATTGTACATAGACAACCATAAAGACTCCATCAAAAAACTACTAGATTTAATAAATGATTTGGCAAAGTAGCAGCATACAAAATCAACATCCAGAAATCATTGGCATTTTTTATACACCAATAAGGAACACAAACAAAGAGAAACCAAAAAAAATCCCATTTACCATTGTGGCAAAAAAATTAAGATAACTAGGAATAAATTTAACCAAAGAAGTAAAGGACCTGTTTGTAGAAAACTACAGGGCACTGACAAAAGAAATAGAGGAAGATATAAAAAAGTGGAAGCATATACCTTGTTCATGGATTGGAAGAATTAACATAATTAAAATGCCCATAATACCCAAAGCAGTCTATAGATTCAATGCAGTCCCCATTAAAAAACCAATGACATATTTCACAGAACTAGAACAAACATTCCAAAAGTTCATATGGAACCAAAAAAGACCCCAAATAGCCACAGCAATCTTGAAAAAGAAGAACAAAGTAGGAGGGATCACAATTCTGGATATCAGGTTATAGTACAAAGCCATTGTAATCAAAACAGCCTGGTACTGGCACAAGAACAGGCATATAGATCAATGGAACAGAACAGGAACCCAGAAATTGACCCAAGACATTATGTTCAAGTAATAATTGACAAAGGTGGCAAGAGCATACAATGGAATAAAGACAGCCTCTTTAATAAATGGTGTTGGGCAAATTGGACAGGTACATGCAAAAAAAAATGAAACTAGACCACCAACTTACACCATACACAAGAATGAACTCAAAATGGAATAAAGACTTAAATATGACTTGTGAATCCATAAAAATCATAGAAGAAAATGTAGGCAACAAAATTTCAGACATCACACGCAGCAGAATTTTCACTGACAACAACGCCTAAGGCAAGAGAAACAAAAGAAAAAATTAATATTGAGACTACATCAAGCTAAAAAGCTTCTGCACAGCAAAAGAAACAACCATTAAAATGGAAAGGGAACCCGCTATATGGAAGAGCATAATTGCCAATGATACATCAGATAAGGGGTTAATTTCCAAAATATATAGAGTACTCATTCAACTCAACAAAAGGAAGACAAAGAACACAATTAAAAAATGGGCAGAGGACCTAAATAGACACCTCTCCAAACAGGACATACAAATGGCCAAGAGACATATGAAAAAATGCTCAATGTCACTAATCATCAGAGATATGCAAATTAGAACAACTATGAGCTACCACCTCACACCTGCCAAAATGGGTTGCCATCAACAAATCATCAAACAACAGGTACTGGTGAGGGTAAGGAGAAAAGGGGGCTCTAGTACACTGCTGGTGGGAATGTAGACTGGTGCAGCCACTATGGAAAACAATATAGTGTTTCCTCAAAAAGTTAAAAATGGAACTGCCATTTGACCCAGTGATCCCACTTCTAGGAATATACCCTAAGAAGCCTGAAACACCAATCAGAAGAATATATACCCCTATGTTCATAGCAGCACTGTTTACAATAGCTAAGATCTGGAAACAGCCCAAGTGTCCATCAATAGATGAGTGGATAAAAAAGCTGTGGTACATATACTCAATGGAATACTATGCAGCTGTAAGAAAGAAAGATCTGGTATCCTTTGAGGTAACATGGAGGGACCTGGAGAGTATTATGCTAAGCGAAATAAGCCAGTCAGAGAAAGACAAGTATCACATGATCTCACTTATTTGTAGAATATAATGAGCAAAATATGGTGATGAACAAAATAGACCCAGAGACATAGAAATAGGGTTCATACTGACAAAATTCAGAGGAGGGGTTGGTGGTGGGGAATAGATAAACCAAAGAACTTATGCATATAAATACAACAAATAGATATGGACAACAATGTTGGAGGGGGGTTGGGAACAGCAGGAGGGTTTCAATGGAGGAAAAAGGAAAATCATCTGTAACAAAAATAAATTAATTAAATAAAAAAATAAAGAAAGAAAAAGTGAAAAAAAGAAAAGATGAGCTGCATGAAAAGATGCCAGCCTCATGGTTACAAGCACTCCAGCCCAGTCCGGTTACATACTGCTATAAAGGTGTAAATAAGCAGTTATCTATACTCCTCAACCCTGTTCTCTTTTGAGATGCTGTTGCATTGGAGAGTGCCTGAAAGAGCAAGGTCACCTTGGCTTTCAAAATGCTGATGCCTGGTCAACAAGTAACCACCTCCTCTTTCTCCACTCCTACTTCCCTCACCAATCTCATATTTTGGAGACTGTGTTGCATTAATTTTTTTTTGTCTTAGAATATTGTGGTCACTTATTCATTGCACCTTCATATTCTTGGCTACATGTGGAGAGCTTCCTCACTTTGAGTGAGTTTGGATTTAGAAGGTTATTGTTTAACGGTTTCCTTTCAGGCAGTTCCATTTTGTGTAACCATGATGCAAAGCAAGCAGCGAGCCGGCTTAAAGCTTTAGGCTGGTCAGAAATATGGAAACAGAGTTCTCCCTGATTAATATAGGGTTGGTTTTATTGAATTAATGGCTGAAATTAGCCGAGGATGGTAGGTTCTGGAGTCCATACCTGCCTAGCCAAGGCCACCGGAAACCTGGTGAATATGATTATGTTTAGAGAGCTAATCAGAGAGCTTTAAATTCTGTGCAGATGACATTTCAACTCTCCATTTTAAAATGCTCGTTATTTTTTTGCTCACAAAGTACCAGAAACAGAGGCCTCAGGAATGCAGTTCTATGCATGACCTGAGGTGATGGGACACCTCTATTTATGGCAAATGGCTTTGACTTCTATAGGATTGGGTCATATTGTTACAGCTGCAAGACCAAAAAGGATTTGAATGATTATATTTTGACTAGAATTCTTCCTACACTTTTAAGGAACAGGGAAACTTCAGTTTCTCCCTTTCTCTCACCCAATCTCTTCTTACTTTCCCTTATTCTGTCTCTCTGCCACTTCTCCAAATCCCTTTTTTGGAGACAGTGTTGCACTAATCTTTTATTAATTATCATGGAATATTGTGCACCACTCATATTGCACATTGGTATTCTTGGCTACATATGGGGAACTTCTTCACTTTGAAGTGAGTTTGGATTTAGAAGGTTATTGTTTTTCTTGTGGTTTCCTTTCAGGCAATTCCATTGTATGTGACAATGATGCAGAGCAGGCAGAGAGTTGCCTTGAGGCTTTGGGATGGGCCAGAACTATGGAGACAGATTCCTCTTTGGTTAATGCTATAGGTGTGCCTGACTTCAGTGTCATCCCAGGGACACAGTTGATGGTTGACAACACAGAGAAAGAGTAAACAGGAGAGAATGAAGGAGTAGCATATGATTAAGAACAAAAATAGAAACACTCAATGTCTGTAATAATTATCTGAACTTTCCATCATAGCTATTATTTTTAGTTTAAAATCAGGCATTGCAGTCCAGTGTACCTTATACTCAGTAGTGGGAAGGAGAACTAATATTTACCCATGTCTGCAATTCACCAGACCCTGTACTGGGCCCTTTATTTGCATTATGTTATTTAAGCTTTGCATGAACACTCTGAGATAAGAATGTATACTAGTCTGTAAGTGACATAGATCAAGTGCTTAGTGCGTGCACGCACACACACACACACACACACACACACACACACAGAGGCACACACATGTGCCTACACTCCTGCTGGAATGTTTTAATTTAAATAACTGAGATGGCAGTAAAATAGTGCCAATCCTCAGCCTATAAACCTACTGAGGATTTTGGTTCTGGCTTGGCAAAATAAACCCAATAGAACCCATATCTCCCATTGATTCCAACTACAAATACTGGACAAAATACAAATAAAAGAAAACACTATTTGAGGACTAAAAACTAAACCAAAGCAGGCAGTGTGTTGAGGAGGGGCAAAATTTGCACAAATGACCATATGGTAGTGAGATTTCAATTTCTTCCTCTTTTTTCTTATAGCTTTATGCCAGGGGTGGGTGGGTACTCATTATGGAACAGTGAGGGAGTGTTGGCAGTATGGGCAGATAAAAGCTTAATAGAAACCCAGTCATTCTGACTAGAGGAACCAAGAAAAGGATCCTGTGGGAGCTGGAGAGTGCAAGGAGAATACCACCGTGGAGAGAAGTGGAAAAGGAAGCCCTAATTCTATGCATGAATCTGCACAAGTCTTTGGCTTATTCTTGCAGTACAAATGGGAGTGACAGACATAATCAGAACAGCACGGGCTTTGACAACTAAACGGAAGTTTGAATCAGTGCCCACAGATGGCAAGATAGAACTTGCAATCTGAGCCTAAACAATTGATTGCCACTAAAACCAGAGCATCACCATTCTCCAGAGAATTATAATAGGACTCAGTGTCCACAAAATATAAAATTCACAATGTCCCCATTCATTTCAAAAGTTACACAACATATTAAAAAACCAAGAAAATGTGTCCACATCTTTATCCCAACAGAAAAGATAATCAACATGTGCCAAACTCAATATGACCCAGATGTGGGAATCATTAGACACAGACTTTAACGCAGCTATTATAACTATGTACCACAAAGTAAAGAAAACACACTTGAAATGTATGGAAAGAGAAGCTCTTAGAGAAATAGAAGAGAACCATGTAGATATTTTAGAATGGAACAAGACTAAAATGGATAATTTAGAACTAAAATATACAATATCTAAAGATTGGATGAACTCAATAGCAAAATGGAAATGATAAAGAGTCTGTGGTCTGGCCGATGTGGCTCAGTGGTTGAGCATTGACCCATGTACCAAGAGGTTATTGGTTCGATTCGTGGTCAGGACATATACCCAGGTTGTGGGCCTGATCCCCAGTGGGGAGCATGCAGGAAGCGGCCAATTGAAGTTCTCTCTCATCGATGTTTCCCTCTCTCTCCGTCTTACTTCTCTCTCTCTAATCAATAAAGGAAAAAAAAGAAAAGAGTCTGTGAACTTGAGGATAGATCAATAGATGTTATCCAGTCTGAAGAACCCAGAAAAACATTTGGAAAAAAAAGAACATAACCTCAGGGACCGGTAGGATAAAGCAGAATGTGTGATTGAAGTTCCAGAAGGGAGGGATAAAGAGATTGGGGTGGAAAAAAAATATTTGAAGAAATAATGGCCAAAATACTCCACAAATTTTGTGGAAGATGTAATTTACAGATTCAAGGAACTCAGTGAACCTCAAACAGGATAAAATTTAAAAAGATTGTGCTTAGAGTCCATCAAAATTAAACTTATTAAAATCAATGATAATTTAAAAATCCTTAAAAGAAGCTAGAGAAAAATAGTGCATTATACACAGGAGAATACTACTTCAAATGACTGTAAATTTCTTATCAGAAGGTACAGAGAGTCAGAAGATAGTAGGACAGAATAAAATACTGAAAGAAAATCACTATTAATCTAGAATTCAACATCCAGTGAAAATATCTTTCAAGAATTAAATCAAAATAGACATTTACAGATGAAGAAAATTTTCTCCGCATTCTCATTGTGGTATTGATTTGCATTTCCCTGATGATTAGTGAGTGATGTAGAGCAACTTTTCTTGTACCTGTTGGCTATTTGAATGTATTCTTTGGAAAACTGTCCATTCAGTCCCTTTACCTATTTTAAAATTGAATTATTTGCTTGTTTTTTTTGCTTTTGAGTTTTATGAGTTGCTTAAATATTTTGGATATTAAACCCTTATCAGATATGTGGGTTGCAAATATTTTCTATCATACCATAGGATGACTTTTCATTTTGTTGATTTTTTGTTTTTTGCTACACAGAAGCTTTTTAGTTTGATATAGTTTCACACATTTATTTTTGCTTTTATTGCTTGTCCTTTGGGTGTCATATCCATAAAATCATTGCCAAGACCAATGTCAAGGAACTTTTTTCCTTTATTTTCTTCTAGGATTTTTATGGTTTCAGGTCTTACATTTAAATCATTAATCCATTTTGAGTTAATTTTTGTGAGTAGTGTGAGGTAGGGGTTCAATTTCATTCTTTTGCATGAGGATATCCAGTTTTTCCAGCACTACTTATTGAAGAGACTATCTTTTCTCTATTGATAAGTTTTGGCTTCCTTGTCAAATATTAGTTGACCATATATGCATAATTTTATTTCTGGATTGTTGATTCTGTTCCATTGGTCTATTGCCAGTACCATATTGTTTGAATACTATAACTTTGTAATATAGTTTGAAATCAGAGAATGTGATATTGCCAGCTTTGTTCTTCTTTCTAAAGATTGCTTTAGCTATTTGGAATCTTTTGTGATTCCATATAAATTCTGAGATTGCTTGTTCTATTTCTGTGAACAGTGCCATAGGCATTTTGATAGAGATTGCACTGAACCTATAGATTGCTTTGGGTAAAATGGACATTTTAACAATATTAATTCTCAATACATGAGTGCAGAATACTTTTCCATTTATTTATGTCCTCATCAATTTCTTTTATCAATGTGTGTTTTTTGTTTTTTTTCAATGTTATATATTGTTTTATTTTTCAGCCATCAGACATGTTTTAAGGAGCTCAAAAGGAGAATTCACAGGAGAAAAATAGTCTATCATATTTGTCCAAATGTTTACCATTTTTGCTACTTTTCCTTTATTCCTGATGTTTCAAGAAACATCAGACTTGAAAGACTTATCAATGTGTTTTAAATTAGAAGTCTGGCCTTCAGACTGCAGCTTTTAAGACAAGCAATCAGGTCTTTTGCCCAAAAGACTGGGTAGTTTTAGTGTGCTGCCTCTGCACTGGGCCATGGGGGGATCACTAGGGCGAGTTTATAGGGGGAGCCCTTTAAAAACTGTCTCTGAGTTTTCTATAACTTTGTTGGCTTTAAAAGCTAAATGATTTGGAGGCCCATCTCTCAGGTAGAAATCTTAAAAGTTGTGGTTCAGAAGTAAAGTCTAAATCCTTCACTCCTTAGAGAAAGGTGAAAGTTGTGACTTCCTTCCCAGTTGTGTGTTGCTGGGCCAGTGCTGAGGTTTATGGTGAGATTGTGTCTCAGCTTTTCCTACTCATTCCAATGTGGATTCCGCCCCCCCCCCCCATTTGCCTGATATGTAGTTGTTGCTCAGATAGCTTCTGGATTTCTTTCATATATAATTGTTCCACATATAACCATAGATTTGTTGTGTCCATGGGAGTAGGTGAGTTCAAGAGCCTCTTATGCTGCCATCTTGAACAGGAACCAGCATTTTCTTAAAGAGTTAGAATGCACCTATTGTACGATCCAGTCATTCCACTCCTAGGTATTTACCCAAGAGAAAAAAAAAGAGTATAAGTCCATACAAAGTGTAAGTTCCTTCAACCCCATTAGCTGCTCCTAAAATTGTATACAAATGATCATAGCAACTGTATATATAATAGCCCCAAACTATAAAAAACCCAAATGAACATAATAAGAGAAAGAATGAACAAATTATGGTATAACCATACAATGGGACACTACTTATCCATAAAAAGGAATGCAGTATGGGTACATATAACAACATGGATGATCTCAAAATTATTATGTTGGGTGAAAGAATCCAGGCACAAAAGAATAGATACTATATGAGTCAATTTATATAGAATTTGAAAATGCAAACTATTCTATAGTGAGTAGATAAATGGTTGCCTAGAAATGGGGGTAGAGGGAGGGAGAGATTAAAAAAGGGTGAAACTTATGGCAAGGGTGAAACTTATATTTATCTTTGTGGTGATTATTGTTTCACAAGTATATGTATTTGTTAAAACTAATGCAGTTATACACTTTAAATGTGTGCAGTTCATTGTATTTCAATTATACCTCAATAAAAATAACTTGGAGAGATACTGCAGCAAAAGTTAAACAGAAATATGTTGCTCTTCTAGACTTTACTCTTTGAACCTTGAATTTTAGTTCCTTTTATATCTTTCATGTTAAGTTTAAGCTCTCTGTAACACATCCAAGGCAGAAATTGAGACAGAGAAGTCTAAGTCAGAGATATAATATTGGATTTCAGGTAGGAAATAGCCTTTAAACTTTCAGAAGTGGACATATTTATCTAAGAAAAGTGTGAGAAAGAGAGAAAGTTTAGGACTGAGCTCTGAGGAGCATCAGCAATTCCAAGGTAAGAAAATGAACTGGAGCCAGCAAAGGAGGCTGAGAAGGAGCAGCTAATGGGGTTGAAGGAAATCCAGAAGATTGTAGAGTCAGGGAAGCCAAGAGAGAAAAGTGTTTCAGAAAGGAAGCAGGGGTCACCTATGTTCAATCCTGCTGAACACGGAGCAAATGGAGGCTATAACAGTGTTCTAAAACTATGGGAGTTTGAATTTGGAATCAGGAAAAAAAAATAATAACACAAGTAGAGCTATGTCAAAACTTGCCAACATGTAACACATTTTGCCTGCCTTGAGTTAATGGGTTTCTTACTTGAGGAATACAAAATTGAAAACAACCTATTAAAATTCAAAATAAATTAAAGATATATAAAAAAAGCTAGTGTATCTGGTGTGATGCAGGTTATAGAGGTTATCAAATTACATTATTACCTTTTAACTCTTTGAGAGTCACCATCTTTACTGCTCCCGAAATCTTATGTGTAAATGATTATTCATCGTATTACTTTAATGTTCACCGCTAAAGAATTTCTGAGATTTTTAGCTGACCCATATGATGAAGTTGTGAAATATCCTTATATCACCAAAATGGAAAAACCATGGTAAACTCGTGCAACAATTGAGTTACAGCATGGGTTTTCACCTGAGGTACCAACCGTTAGCCCTTCATTGGAAAGTTAAATTAACATTGGACATGTTAAAATAGTGCTGTAATTCCATTTTAATTTGTGTAGAGAAGGATTTAAATGGCAATTCAGTGTAAAGAACCTTGACAGTAATCTTGATTTATAATTCTTGAGGGGTTCAACTAGGGCTTTAGGGCATGAGGGCATAAAGAGAAGTTGGCCAAATCTGTTGCTGAGGAAGGCAAGTTGCTAGCAAGCAGGTTTCTTCCCCCTCTCCTCTACAGAAGGAGGACATCCCTCTGAGGAAAACCATCACAGAGTCAACAGTCACCCAAGAAAGTGGCTAACGCTAAAATAATAGAGGCATTTGAGGCAGTGACAATTAATTTTTAGAGAGATGGACTCTAACTGGATGAGACTACAATGCTCTCCTTTCTGAGAAGCAGGATATTTCTGCTGAGAGGCAGCTGGGAATGAACTAAGCTTCGGCCTACAATATTTTGCTGACATTTTGCCATATTTCCAGTGATGCATAAGAAAAGCGGCAGTGGAATCATACGCTCACACTGCTGTAGTATCCATCTAAGGTATGAGAGTGTCTGGTCCCCTGCTTTAAGAATTTAACACCTGAGCATGCAGGTCCATTTTGACCACACCAGAGAAAACTGACATCATAGCTATCCCTGGGTGCAGCACTGTCCATAAGGGGTATCTGTTGGGTAACAGATGGTAGAAGAAATTGGGGTGAACGAGATGACCCTGCCAGCAAGTGTTTGAAGGTGCTGGCTGATCTGCTTAGAAACCATTCTCTTTTTACCTTCTCAAGACAAAGGACTGCTCTGGCTTCTCGTACCTGTAGACCCTGCTTGTCCTTGTGGCCTCCTTTTTCTATGCTGTGACCTTCAATCAAGTTTATTTGAATTGGTTTCACACTTGTTGAACAAAGGAAAATGCAGGTTGGTGGTAAGGCTGAAGAGTGGGAAAATAAGGATGGAAATGAGAAGGAAGAGGGTGGTTTTCTCCACCTGCCCTGGCTCCAGACCCCTGTTAGCCACCCTGGTGATGGTACTGGAAAGGTTTCCTCTTTGTCCTCCAGGCAGGAGGGAACATGATCTGCATGGCGGGCAATCAATGAAAAGCAGCAGCAAGGTAATACAGTTAATGTTAAAACACAAAACAAAACTAGTGCAGTTTTAAGAATCTGGGAAACCAACTAGAAAAGCGAGAAAAAAAGGGGGGAGGGGGTGGAGCAGGACAGATAAAAACACTGTTACAACAAGAAGGAAATGGAAAGTAAATAAAGGAAATTCCTTAACTCAAACTAAGCCTCTTGAGGAAGTTTTGTTAGAGTGGATGGATGGTGGGGGGGATGGATAAAATTCATGTAAGACTGTACATTTGTAGGGGATCCCGCTAAAATCAATTAAAACAGGACAGCCTAGAAGAATTTCGATAGGACCCATTTGGGTTTACTACCATCCTTGGCAGTCTGCACTTTCTGGATGTGTTGATTTAGGAGGTTTAGATCATTTGTTGCCAGTCCCACTGAGGTAAATAGCTCAGCGCACTCAGTGCATTTATGATTGTCGTAGAGAGGAATGTAGCTGATGAATTACTTCCTTTCATCTGTCTTTTGACCAGAAAATGTATGGTTTTCTAGCAATTTGACTTTTAACCTGTAACATTTTTCTTTCAAGTTTTGTTTCAGGTTTAGTAGGGCTGGTGCTAATCCAGGCCTATGCAACATGCCTGGTAGGGTGACCCAAAGGTTGGATCTGTGTCGTGCAACGTGGTAGCCAGTGGCCACATGCGCTGTTGAGCACTTGACATGTGGCTAGTCTAAACTGAGTGCTGAGAGAGCATGCTGGATTTTGGAGACTTAGTATGAAAAAAGGAATGTAAGCGATTTCATTAATAATTTTTATATTGATTTACATGCTAAAATTATATTTTGGGTATATTGGGATAAATAAAGTGTTATTAAAATTGATTTCATCTGTTTTGTCTTCTTACTTTTAAAATGTGGCTACAGGAAAACTTAAAATTATATATGTGGCTCACATTTGTGGCTTGCTTTATATTTCCATTGGACAGTGTTGAATTAAGAGCAAGAGTTTAGAAAGTTCAAGGCTTGGCACTGCCATTTCCTGCCTCATGACCTTGGATAAATTATTAAAATTTGCCAAGCTGAGTTTCCAATCCCCAGTTAAATGGAGGTAATAGTGTGTACCTTGAAGGATTGTTGGGAGTATTAACTGAAACAAATCTTGTAATACCTGGCACATAATACGTACTTGACAAATGTTCATTCTCGTCTGTGTGCAGTTTTTCACTAGTAAATGTAGTCACTTTGTTTATAAAGAATTCTTTGGGACCAGGATAATGTAGCTTGTCCAAATGGTTTAGATGCTTGATAAACATGTGGTCACACAAGGTCTGAAAAAGGAAGACACCATTGTTGTTTGGATGGAGGATGAGTCTGTGGCTGAGCTTGGTGCCTGCTGGCATCTGCCAGATCATTCAGGCCGGCCACTGGGATTGTTTCACGCATTGGAAGCCACTGCTTAATGTTCTGTTAAGTTGCTGAAGTGTCTGAGGTTCTGTATTAAAACCCCCAAATAAGTTTTTGATCTTGTGGGAAGGGCACACCTTCAGCTTCAAGTGCTAACATGTAGAGTATCCTGTAGACATTTAAAAGCACACAATTAAGAAACTGGGCCAGTCTCTTCACAGCCCCTACTTTTCTTCCTCTGCCTTATTCATTTTCATTCTATGAGGAATAAAAATGTGCAGTATGGAGTTAGTTTGCCTTTTTGAGCACCAAGATACAGTAACCCTTGGTGATAGGTTATCTTCGGGGTTAGCACTTTGTCAACAACCTTGCACCCTTCTGGACTGCCTGTCCAATTTTTCCAACACCATTTATTAAAGAGGCTGTCTTTACTCCACTGTATGCTCTTGCAACCTTTGTCAAATATTAATTGAGCATAATATCTCGGATCAATTTCTGGGATCTCTGTTCAGTTCCATTGATCTATATGCTTGTTCTTGTGCCAGTACCAGGCTATTTTGATTGCAACGGCTTTGTAGTATAACCTGATATCTGGTATTGTGATCCCTCCTACTTTGTTCTTTTTCAAGATTGTTGTGGCTATTAGGGGTCTTTTTTGGTTGGATATAAACTTTTGGAGTATTTGTTCTAATTCTGTGAAATATGTCGTCAGTATTTTGATGGGGATTGCATTGAATCTACAGATTGCTTTAGGTAGTATGGACATTTTGATGATAATTCTTCCAATCCATGGTTTTTATCTTTCATTTTGTTCATGTAGTGTTTTACATTTATTGATTTGCAAATATTAGGGGGACCGGAAAGTAATGTCGTTTCTGCGCATTTCGATATTCGGTTGTCATTTATCAGCTCATTGTGTACCTCAAAATCGTGCTAAAGACATTTTAAGGTTAGAGTGACTTGTTTACTTGTAAATAATTAAATCTTAATTTTTTTTTTTTTGCAATTTATAGTGAAATGGCCAGCCAAATACCAGAAGAGTTACATATCCGGCATTGTATGCTTTTTGAGTTTCACAAGGGTAGTAACGCAACAGTTGCTACCAAAAACATCTGCGATGTTTATCCAAGTGCATTAGACATTCATAAATGCCAAAGGTGGTTTTCTAAGTTCAAATCCGGTAATTTTGATCTTTCTGACTCGTAGCGATCAGGAAGACCAACAACTTTAGACAGTGACATGTTAAGGGTGGAAGTGGAAGCAAATCCGTGTCAGACAATCAAGGAACTGTCAAACACTCTTAACCAACCTTGGTCGATCATCCAAGAACATTTGCAGCAGACTGGTACAGTAAGCAGAGCAGGTGTTTGGGTCCCATATAATCTGTCCGAAGCAAACAAAGCTAACCGGTCCACCACATGCAACTTATTGCTTCAGCGGCACAATACAGAAGCGTTTTTTGATCACTTGATCACTGGAGATGTAAAATGGGTCCTCTATGATAATCCAAAATGCAAAAGGCAGTGGCTCTCTCTGAATGAATCGCCAGGAAGTACAGCTAAGTCAGGTTTACACCCCAAGAAGGCACTTTTGTGTGTTTGGTGGAGTATTCGCGGGGTCGTTCATTTTGTTTTTTGTTTGTTTGTTTTAACTTATCTTTATTGTTGAATGTATTACAGATGTTCCTCATTTTCCCCCCCATTGCCCCCCTCCTCCCCACTCCCGCCCCCCTCCTGCCTTTCCCCACACTGTTGTCTGTGTCCATTGGTTATGCATATATACATATAAGTTCTTTGGTTTATTTCTTCCCAACCCCCAACCCCCCTTCCCTTTGAGGTTTGTCAGTCTAACAACCAATTTGTACTTCTTGATCCCTTCACCTTTTTCACCCATGCCCCCAACCCTCCTTCCATCTGGTAACCAACAAAAGTTCTCTGTATCTTTGAGAATGTTTCTGTTCTGCTTGTTCATTTTGTTTGTAGATTCAACTGTTGATAGATATGTACTTATTGCCATTTTCTTTGTTAATATTTTTTTATCTTTTTCTTCAAGAAGACCCTTCAACATTTCATATAATAATGGTTTGGTGGTGATGAACTCCTTTAGCTTTTCCTTGTCTGGGAAACTCTTTGTATGGCCATCGATTCTAAATGATAGCTTTGCAGGATAGAGTAATCTTGGTTGTAGGTTCTTGCTTTTCATCACTCTGAATATTTCTTGCCACTCCCTTCTGGCCTGCAAAGTTTCTTTTGAGAAATCAGCTGACAGTCTGATGGGAACTCCCTTGTAGGTAATTAACTGCTTTTCTCTTGCTGCTTTTAAGATTCTCTCTTTGTCTTGAACCTTTTGCATTTTGATGATGATGTGTCTTGGTGTGGGCCTCTTTGGGTTCATCTTGTTTGGGACTCTCTGTGCTTTCTGGACTTGTATGTCTGTTCCCTTCACCAAGTTAGGGAAGTTTTCTGCCGTTATTGTTTCAAATAGGTTTTCAATTTCTTGTTCTCTCTCTTCTCCTTCTGGCACCCCCAAGATGCAAATGTTGGCAGGCTTGAAGTTGTCCCAGAGGCTCCTTACACTATCCTCATTTTTTTGCATTCTTTTTTCTTTTTGCTGTTCTGATTGGGTGTTTTTTGCTTCCTTATATTCCAAATCGATGGTTTGCTTCTTGGCTTTACCTACTCTACTATTGATTCTGTGTAAATTATTCTTTATTTCTGTTAATGCCTCCTTCATTTCTAACTGTGCATCCTTCATTTCTGACTGGTCCTTTTTTATACTCTTGAGGCCCTCACTAAGTTCACTGAGGTTCTCACTAAGTCCACTGAGGTTCTCACTAAGTCCATTGAGCATCCTTATAAACAGTGTTTTGAACTCAGCATCTGTTAGGTTGCTTAACTCCATTTCACTTAGTTCTTTTCCTGGAGTTTTGTTCTGTTCTTTCATTTGGGACCTGTTTCTTTGTCTCCTCATTTTGGCTGCCTCCCTATGTTTGTTTCTATGTATTACTTAGCGAGAGGTATGGGGCTAGCTGAGACCAGATGCTGCTTGTTTGAAAGAATTTAGGAAAAGCTGAAGCAGAATCCAAGACAGGCCAATCCTATGGTCAAGCAACTGGCAACAGCTTGGGTGGGCCTGAAAGTTGGGTGGTGCGGGGCCTCAGGGAATCACCAGGGCGGGGCCAACAGTGTGAGCCAGGTTGCTGGAGTCCCAGATATGGCACCTGTCTGCCGGCCCAGGGAAGGGCTCACCAAAGGAACAAAAGCCTCTGATAGCACTTCTGTCCAGGAGAAAGCTGCCTCTCCAGCCCTCGCTCCAATGCCAAACAACTCAGTTCTTCCCCATATGACTCTGGTGCCTTTCAAGCTGCCTCCCGCATGCTGGGGCCTGGTGGGTGCGAGTCCGAGTAAGTCCATGTGCGGGCCCTTTAAGAGGAGCTGCTGGGGGCTCCAGCCACCTCAGCCTCAGTTCCCGCTGGTTTTTCCAGCCAGAAGTTATGGGGATTCTCTTCCTGGCACTGGAACTCTGAGCTGGGCACCTGGTGTGGGACGGGGACCCCTCACTCCTCAGGGAGGATCTTCCCAGCCGAGGTATCCTCCTAATTTTTATCCGCCACACGTGGGTGTGGGACCAGCCCGTCCGCCTCCGCCCCTCCTACCAGTCTCGATGGGGCTTCTTCTTTAATTTCGTAGTTGTAGGACTTCCATTCAGCTTGATTTCAGGTGGTTTTGAATGATGGTTGTTCTGTAGTTTAGTTGTAACTTTGATGTGGTTGTGGGAGGACGCGTTACTGCATTGCCTACGCCGCCATCTTGACCGGAAGTCCTGGGGTCATTCATTTTGAAGTGCTGAAATTGAATGCAGACCTTTACTGTGAACAATTAGATCAAGTAAATCAATCTTTAATTGAAAAGTTCCCAGCGATTGTCACCAGAAAAGGCATTATTCTGCAACACAATAATGGAAGACCGCACTGCGCAAGACCAACCCTGGAAAAAATTAATGAATTGGGGTGGGAGGTATTGCCTCACCCACCATACTCGCCCAATATTATTCCATCGGGTTTCCATTTATTCCGATCGCTACAACATTTTCTAAGTGGCAAAAAATTTGAAAATTTGGGTGATGTCCAAAATTCCATCTCCAGATATTTTGCTCAAAAACCAATTGATTTTTATCGATCCGACATTGAAAATTTGCACACTAGATGGCAAAAGGTTGTTGATAACGAGGGTGATTACATCATTGATTAAAAATAAAAACTTGTTAAAATTTATCTGTTTGAATTAATGTCATAAAAACAGGACATTACTTTCAGGTCCCCCTAATACTATACCACCCTTGCGTCCCTGGGATGAATCCCACTTGGTCATAGTGAATAATTTTTTTAATGTATTGCTGGATTCGATTTAATAATATTTTATTAAGGATTTTGGCACCTATGTTCATCAGGGGTACTGGCCTGTAGTTTTCTTTCTTTGTAGTGTCTTTATCTGGTTTTTGAATTAGAATTATGCTGTTCAAATGTTTTGCCCATTTACAAATTGGGTTTTTCTTTTTATGATTGAGTTTTTTATATGTTCTTTATCAGATATGTTTTTCAGTTATTTTCTCCCAGTTTGTGGTTTATCTTTTCATTCTCTATTATAATAGAGTCTTTTGAAGGGCAGACATTTTTAACCTTGATGGGCTCTCTAATTTATTAATTTTTTTTCTTTTGTATTATGTATTTAGTGTTATATCTAAGAAATCTTTGCCTGACCTAATGTCACAAAAAATTTTCTCAGTGTTTTCTAAAATAGGAATTTTATAGTTTTAGTTGTTACTTTTAGGTCTATATTTCATTTTGAGTTAATTTTTGTATATGATGCAAAGTATGGATTGAAGTTTATATTACTGCATGTAGATTCCAATTATTCCTGCACCATTTGTGGAAAAGTCTGTCATTACTCCACAGACTTGCTTTTGTAGTTTTGTCAAAAGTCAACTGTTTATATATGTGTGGGTCTATCTTTGGACTCTCTATCCTGTTCCAGTGATTTCAGTGTCTATCTTTATGCCAATACCACACTGTGTTGATAACTGTGGCTTTATGATAAGTCTTGAAATCAAGGGATGTAAGTCCTCCAACATTCTTCTTTTTCAAATTTACTTTAACTATTACAAGTCCTTCTCATTTTTCATATGAATCTTAGAATTAGATTCTCAACTTCTGTAGAAAAATTTGCTTTCAGCTATTACAAAAATGAATTTTGATTGGAATTCAATTGTATCTATAGGTCGGTTAGGAGGGAATTGACATCTTCACAAAATTGCTCATAAATCTACTTAATTAGACACAATGACAGGAAATACCATTGCCAAACCCTCTGGGTTGTGGAACTCCCACTCTTCCCTGGGAGTAACACGTGCATCTGATGTTCAGATGGAGTAAGATGTCAGGGCTGATTCATATAATAAATTCAACATCAGTGAAGCTTAATTTTTTGTCTTTTAAAAAGTAGAAATAAATTGAAAATTAAGTTTTAAATATTTTCTTCCCATACCTCAGTGGATCAATATTGGGAATGATGTTTGGTGCTTAGAACACTGGTAAAATGTCTTTCTATCTCTAAGGTGCTACAAAAGAATGAAACATATTGTACCCTGCTCATCGCAAGATCAAAATTATATTGTATTCAGTGATTACTGCATTTGGTCTTCAAGGTGGCATCCACTGTGTTTACCTTTTACTCTCTGTGACTTGGGGAAGAGAAGAAATAATAGACGGCAGTTGGCAGTGTAGCTTGGTATAACATCAAAAACAAGACACAGCAATTACTTCTTAACCATATTGCTCTGATTGCTGTTTGTTGACAAAAGTTGTGGGAAGAAATACCAATGCCTGTAAACAGGAGAGATTTAGTAATAATTTGTGCTTTTTAGAAAATGACAGCAGCTAAAAAACACTTTCAAAGTATTCAAACCACCTATTACTAATCACAGGATGGCCCGTGTGAACCTTGTGAGGTGGTAATTAAGCTATAAACTTCATTTAATACCAGAGGCTTGCCCAGTGTCTGGTACTTCAGAGATGCTCAGAAAATAATTGTTGGATGAAGAGAAGCTGCACTCCCTATCAGAGGTCATGTGAGACCTTCAAACTGTCACATTTAAGACCTCCCTTTTGCCTGCTCTTACCCTGTTTGAACTCTGCTGTATTTGACACTATTAGTCACCTTAGCATTGAAATTCTTTTTTTTCTCTTCCTTCTTTCTCTTTTACTGTCTTTATTTTATTTTATTTTTAAACTTATCTTTATTGTTGAATGTATTACAGATGTCTTCCCTTTTTCTCCCCATTGACCCCCCCCTCCTTCCCAATCCTGCCCCCATCCTGCCTTTGCCACACTATTGTTTGTGTCCGTTGGTTATGCATATATGCAGAGAAGTTCTTTGGTTTATCTCTTCCCACCCTCCCTCCCCCCTTCCCTTTGAGGTTCCTCAGTCTAACAACCAATTTGTGCTTCTTAATTCCTTTATCTTCTTTACCCATCCCCCCAGCACACTCCCATTTGGCAAGCAACAAAAAGTTCTCTGTATCTAAGTCTGTTTCTGTTCTGCTTACTCATTTTGTTTGTAGATTCAATTGTTGATATATATATATCTATTGCCATTTTATTGTTCATATTTTTGTTCTTCTCCTTCAAGAAAACCCTTCAACATTTCATATAATACTGGTTTGGTGATGATGAACTCCTTTAGCTTTTTCTTGTCTGGGAAACTATATGTCCATTGATTCTAAATGACAGCTTTGCAAGATAGAGTAATCTTGGTTGTAGGTCATTGCTTTTCATCACTTTGAATATCTCTTGCCACTCTTTTCTGGCCTGCAAAATTTTGTTTGAGAAATCAGCTGACAGTCTTATGGGAGCTCCTTTGTAGGTAACTAACTGCTTTTCTCTTGCTGCTTTTAAAATTCTCTCTTTGTCTTTAACCTTTTGCATTTTGATGATGATGTGTCTTGGTGTGGATCTCTTTGGGTTCATCTTGTTTGGGACTCTCTGTGCTTCCTGGACTTGTATGTTTGTTTCCTTCACCAAGTTGGAGAAGCTTTCTGTCATTATTTTTTCAAATAGGTTTCCAATTTCTTGCTCTTTCTCTTCTCCTTCTGGCACCCCCATAATGCGAATGTTGGTATGCTTGAAGTTGTCTCAGAGGCTCTTTATATTGTTCTAATTTTTTTGGATTCTTTTTTCTTTTTTCTGTTCTGATTGGGTGTTTTTTGCTTCCTTATATTCCAATTCGATGGTTTGCTTCTTGGCTTCACCTACTCTACTATTGATTCCCTGTAAATTATTCTTTATTTCAGTTAGTACATCCTTCATTGCATACTGGTCCTCTTTGATGTTGTTGATGTTCTCACTAAGTTCTTTGGAGTTCTTCTTAAGTTCCTTGAAGTTTTCACTAAGTTCCTTGAGCATCCTTATAACTAGTGTTTTGAACTCTGCATCTGATTGATTGCTTATCTCCATTTTGTTTAGTTCTTTTTCTGGAATTTTGTTCTGTTCTTTCACTTGAGACATGTTTCTTTGTCTCCTCCTTTTGGCTGCTTCCCTGTGTTTGTTTCTATATATTAGGTAGAGTTGCTATGTCTCCTAGGCTTCGTAGGGTGGCCTATTGTTGTAGGTGTCCTGTAGGATCCAGTGGCACAGCCTCCCTGATTACCCCAGCTGGGCCCTCAAGGTGCACCCCTAGTGTGGACTGTACACCCTTCTGTTGTAATTGAGTCTTGATTGCTGTTGGCCCATCAATGGGAGGGATTTACTCAGGTTGATCAGCTGCAAGGATTGGCTGTGCCCACTGACCACTGGCCTGTAACTCCCTTGGAGGATCAGCAGTGTAGGGGCCCACCACACAATGCAAGACTTACTTCAGCAGGGCTCTGGTACCCACTGAGTCTACTCACTGAATGTGTCACTTGTGGAGGTGGCTGGGTGGTGGTGCTTTGATGTGGTCTGAAGCTGTCCACTGGATGTGCTGGCTCTGAGGCAAGGTCAACCACTGCCTGTGTTCTACCTAGGGCCACCCAGCATAAGCTACAAAGTGATCTGCAGATGGCTGCTTCTTGTGCTGGGCTTGGAGGTGCCCAGGAAAAGCCAAGTTGTGAACCAAGCATGGCTGCTTCTAGTGCTAGTCCTGGGGCCACTTAATGAGAGGTATTGGGCTTGCTGAGACCAGATGCTGCTTTTTGAGAGATTTTAGGAAAATCTGAAGCAGGATCCAAGACAGGTCAATCTTATGGTAAAGCCATTGGAAACAGCTTGGGTGGGCCTGAAGGTTGGGCGGGGCAGGGACTCAGGGAATCACCAGGGTGGGGCAAACAGTGTGAGCCAGGTTTCTGGAGTCCCAGATATGGCTGCTGTCTGCTGCCCCAGGGAAGGGCTCACGAAAGGAACAATGGCCTCCCACAGCAAGTCTGTCCAGGAGAAAGCTGCCCCAGTGCCAAACAACTCAGTTCTTCCCTGTATGTCTCTGGTGCCTTTCAAGCTGCCTCCCCAACACTGGAGCCCAGAAGCAGTGAGTCCCTGAAAGTCTGTGTATGGGCCCTTTAAAAGGAACTCCCTGTGGCTCCAGCAGCCTCAGCCTTCCTCAGCCTCAGTTCCACTGGTTTTACGGCCAGAAGTGATGGGGACTTTTCTTCCTGGCACTGGAACCCTGAGCTGGGAGCCTGGTGTGGTATGGGGACCCCTTGCTCCTCAGGGAGGACCTTCCTAACCGAGGTATCCTCCTGATTTTTATCCACCACACGTGGGTGTGGGATCAGCTCATCTGAGCCTCTGCTCTCCTACCAGTCTCACCGTGGCCTCTTGTTTAGTTTCGTAGTTGTAGGACTTCCATTCAGCTTGATGTCAGGCGGTTCTGAATGATGGTTTTTCTGTAAGTTTGTTGTAATTTTGATGTGGTTGTGGAAGGAGGCAAGAACCATGTTTACCTACTCCGCCATCCTGACCAGAAGTCCTCTTTTCTTTATTTTTATTTACAACTTCATTGTAGATAATAAACATATTTTTTTGGATGAATGAATGAAATGTTAGTTTTCCTTAGGGTTCTGTCATTCCTCTTTTTTCTCTTTCTCTCCTGCCCTCTTTTCCATGGTAAACTTATCCAACACCATGGCTTCACTATTATTTGTAAGCTGGTTCAGACTGGTATTTTCTTTTAAACATTTTTTTCCCCTTTATTGATTTTAGAGAGAGAGGAAGTGAGAGGAAGAGAGAGATAGAAACATCAATGAGAAAGAACATCGATTGGCCGCCTCCTGCCTGCCCCACACTGGGGATCCGGCCCACAACCTGGGCATGTGTCCTGACTGGGAATCAAACCAGCCAACTCTTGGTGCATGGGTTGATGCTCAACCACTGAGCCACACCGGCTGGACCAGACTGGTATTTTCAACTGATTATTTTATGAGTATTTTCAAATATTTATTTTTATTTTACTGGTTTAGACTGCTATTGTCCTATAGATGTCTTAAACTCAACCTAATTCAAACCAACTAGTTTTCTTCCCTAGCTATTCTCATCCTTCTGTATCTTCAGTAAAATTCCCCACTACCCAGGTAGGGGGATCTAACCCCAAGACCTAAGATTATTCTCTACTCCTTTCTTCCTCTTCCACTAATAATACATTCTTTTGATGCAAGTGAAATGTCCTTCTCTAGTTTCCTCATTTTTACATTCCTAACCAATGTTGCCTGGTTTTGTAGTTCTCAAGTTTTTGTGTGTGTGTGTGTGTGTGTGTGTGTGTGTGTGTGTTTGTTTTGTTTTTATTAATTTGTTTTTGTTACAGATGTTTCTCCTTTCCCCCCCACTGACACCCTCTTCCCCATTCCCTCCACCCCATTCCCAGCATTGTTGTCCATGTCCATCAGTAATGCATACATGCATATAAGTTCTGTGGTTTATCTCTTCCCTCCTCCCCCACCCCCTCTTCTGAGGGTTGTCAGTTTGTACCCTACATCCATGTCTCTGGGTCTACCCTGTTCCTTAGACTGTTATGTTCATTATATTCCACAAATAAGTGAGATCATGTGATATTTGTCTTTCTCTGCTTGGCTTGTTTTGCTTAAGATAATACTCTCCAGGTCCCTCCATGTCATCTCAAAAGATAAGAGAGCTTTATTTCTTACAGCTGCATAGTACTCCATTGTGTATATGTACCACAGCTTTTTTATCCATTCGTCTACTGATGGACACTTGGGCTGTTTCCAGATCTTAGCTATTGTAAATAGTGCTGCTATGAACATAGGGGTACATATATTCTTTCTGGTTGGTGTTTCAGATTTCTTAGGGTATATTCCTAGAAGTAGGATCACTGGGTCAAATGACAGTTCAATTTTTAATTTTTTGAGGTAACACCATAGTGTTTTCCACAGTGGCTGCACCAGTCTGCATTCCCACCAGCAGTGAACTCAAATTTTTTTAAAAAAGAAAATCCTTTTAAAAGATGAACTCTTACATAAGGAATTATTATTTAAGGTAGATGAAGGGGAGTTGCTCTAGTTGAAGGTGAGGGAAGGGGTCTTGGAGGCCCCACCCCACCCAATGAGATGGTACCAGAAGATGCTATGGTTTGAAAACCACCAGCCTATGTGATGGCAACAGCCTTTGAAAAAATGCTTTAAAATTTTTTATATGTAAAACATGAAAATAATACTTACCAAAAAAGTTATTGTGAAAATTAAATATAAATCCTTTGTTTCTCGGATCACAATGGCATAAAGCTAGAAATCAACTACAATAGAAAAACTCAAAAACATTCAAATACATAGAAGCTAAATAATATGTTATTAAACAATGAAGGTTACCAAAAAGATGAAGAAGAAATAAAAAACTTCCTAGAAACAAATGAAAATGAACACACAACAACACAAAACCTATGGGACATAGCAAAATCAGTCCTGAGAGGGAAGTTCATGGCTTTACAGGCTTGCCCCAAGAAACAAGAAAAAGCTCAAATACACAAATCTAACTTCACAACGAAAAGAATTAGAAAGAGAACAACAAGAAAAGCCCAGAGTAAGTAGAAGGAAGGATATAATAAAAATCAGAAGAGAAATAAATGATATAGAGACTAAAATAACAATACAAAAGATCAATGAAACCAGAGCTGGTTCTTTGAAAAGATAAACAAGATTGATGAACATTTAGCCAGACTCATCAAGAAACAAAGAGAGAAGACCCAAATAAATAAAATCAGAATTGAAAGAGGTAAAGTAACAACTGACACCATAGAAATACAAAGGATTGCCCTGGCTGGTTTGGCTCAGCAGTTAGAGTGTTGGCCTATGGACCAAAGGGTTGCAGGTTTGATTTCTGGTCAAGGGTACATACCTGGGTTGGAGGTTCGATTCCTGGCCCAACTTGGGGTTGCATGGGAGGCAACCAATCAATGTGTCTCTCTCACATTGATGTTTCTCTCTTTGTCTCTCTTTCCCTTCCACTTTATCTAAAAATCAATGGAAAAATATCTTCGGGTGAGGATTAACAAAAGAAAGAAAGAAAGAAAGAAAATAAATATAAAGGATTGTAAGAAAATACTATAAGCATCTATATGCCAACAAACTGGACAACCTGGGTAAAATAGATAAATTCCTAGAAACATACAATCTTCTAATACTCAATCAAGAAGAATCAGAAAATCTGAATAGGCTGATAACAACTAATGAAATTGAAGGAGTAACAAAAAAACTTCCGGCAGTCAAAAGTCCTGGAACAGATGGATTTATAGGCAAGTTTTACTAAACATTCAAAGAACTGACACAAATCCTCCTCAAACTGTTCAAAAAAATTCAAATGAGAGAAGACTTCCAAGCTCTTTTTATGAGGCCAGCATTATCTTAATTCTAAAACCAGATAAAGACACTGCAAAGAAAGAAAATTACAGGCCAACATCCCTGATGAACATAGATGCTAAAATCCTCAAAAAATATTAGCAAATTGGATCCAGCAATACATTAAAAAGATCATATACCATGACCAAGTGGGATTAATTCTGGGTGTGCAAGGCTGGTACAGTATTCACAAATCAATAAATGTGATACATCACATAAACAAAATGAAGGATAAAAATCACATGATCATATCAGTAGATGCAGAAATAGCATTTGACAAAATCTAGCACCCATTTTTTATTAAAACTCTCAGCAAAGTGGGAACAGATGGAACATACCTCACATAATAAAGGTCATATATGACAAACCTACAGCCAACATCATACTCAATGGGCAAATACTAAAAGTGTTTGCCTTAAAAACAGGAACAAGACAGGGATGTCCACTTTCACTGCATAGTACTGGAAGTCCTACTCACGGCAATCAGACCAGAAGAACAAATAAAAGTCATCCAAATTGGAAAGGAGGAAGTAAAACTATCATCATTCTCAGATGGCATGATATTGTTCATAGAAAACCCTAAAGACTCCACCAAAAACTACAAGATTTAATAAATTAGTCATATCAGGATACAAAATAGACACCCAGAAATTGATGGCATTTTTATAACCAATAATGAACTCTTCAAAAGAGAAACTAAAAAATCAATCCCATTACTATTATAATGAAAAAATAAGATACCTAGGAATAAACTTAACAAAGGAGGTAAAAGAACTGTAATCAGAAAACTATAGGACATTGAAAAAAGAAACAGAGGAAGACACAAAAAAGTGGAAGCATATACCATGTTCATGGACTGGAAGAATTAACATAATTAAAATGTCCATACAACCAAAAGCAATCTATAGATTTGATGTAATCTTTATTAAAATATTATCAGCATACTTCACAGATCTAGAACAAATATTCCAAAAAATTCATATGGAACCAAAAAAGACCCCGAATAGCTGTAGCAATCTTGAGAAAATAGAACAAAGTTGGAGGGCTCACAATACCAGATATCAAACTATACTACAAAGCCATTGTAATCAAAACAGCTTGGTAATGGCACAAGAACAGGAATATACATAAATGGAACCAAACAGGGAGCACAGAAATAAACCCATGCCATTATGGTCAATTTATATTTGACAAAGGAGACAGGAGACTACAATGGAGTAAAGACAGTCTCTTTAATAAATGGTGCTGGGAAAATTGGACAGGTACATGCAAAAAAATGAAACTAGACCACTAACACCATACACAAGAATAAACTCAAAATGGATTAAAGACTTAAATGTAAGTCACAAAACCATAAAATTCCTAGAAGAAAAGAGGCAGTAAAATATCAGACATCTCACATAGCAGAATTTTTGCCAATGCATCCCCTAGGTCAAGAGAAACAAAGGAAAAAAAAAAAAAAAACAGAACAAATAGTCCTGCATCATACTAAAAATCTTCTGCACAGCAAAAGAAACCATTCTCAAATTGAAAAGGGAACCCACTGTATGGAAGAATATATTTGCCAATGATACATCAAATAAGGGGTTAATTTCTATATAAAGAACTCATACAATTCAACAAAAGGAATACAAACAATCCAATTAAAAAATGGGCAAAGGACTGGAATAGACACTTCTCCAAAGAGGATATATAGATGGCCAAGAGACATGAAAAAATGCTCAGCCTCACTAATCATCAGAGAGATGCAAATTAAAACTACAATGAAGTATCATCTCACACCTGCCAGAGAGGCTGCTGTCAATAAATCAACAAACAAGTGCTGGCAAGGATGTAGGGGAAAGGGAAAAGTACACTGCTGGTGGGAATGCAGACTGGTGCAGCCACTGTGGAAAACAGTATGGAGATTCCTCAAAAAATTAAAAATGGAACTGCCTTTTTACCCAGGGATCCCACTTCTGGGAATATATCCTAAGAATCCCAAAACACCAATCAGAAAGAATATATGCACCCCTGTGTTCATAGCATCATTATTTATAATAGATAAGATCTGGAAACAGCCCAAGTGCCCATCAGTAGATGAGTGGATAAAAAATGGAATACTATGCAGCTGTAAAAAAGAAGGATCTCTTTTCCTTTGAGACAATATGGATGGATCTGTAGATTATTAGGCTAAGTGAAATAAGCCAGTCATAGAAATACAAATATCACATGATCTCACTTATATGTGGAATCTAATGAACAAAATAAACTGACGAACAAATAGGTCCAGAGGCATGGAAGTATGGCATAGACTGATGGATCTCAGAGGGAAGGTGGGAGGGAGGGTGAGAAGAGATTAACCAAAGAATTTATATGCATATATGTATGGCCCATGGACACAGAAAACAGTGTGGTGAAGGCATAGGATTGGGCAGGAGTCAGGTGGAGAGGGGCAAAGTGGGGGAGTGGGGGATATCTGTAATACCCTCAACAATAAAAATAAATTTTAAAAAAGTTATATGTCTGGGACATAACTACTCCTTCAAATATATATATATATATATATACAGGGTGTTCCCAAAAAATGTATACAGGGTGTCTGTCGATTCTATTACACTTTGAAAATGAAATGTATTTGAATAAACACTGGCTTTATAATTATTCAAAGTGTGTATACATTTTTATGGTACAACCAATATATAAGTCCTTTGGCATGTGGTATGTACTCAGCAAATGATAGCTGTAATTATTATTATTCTTTATCATCTTTAAAAAAATTAACTTCTTAAACTAACTTTTTAATTAGACCTTGCTATTTTTTTTATTCATATCTAATTAATCACTCAATCTGGACACTTAATATTTTCTCTCTTCATTTTCTTTCTCACCTTTCAGTCCAGGCTTTCATATCTTCATTGCTTTATGACCAAACTAACTCCTAACTGGCCCCCATTCTTCCCATCAGTTCCCCTATAGCTCATCTGTATGTTTTATTCCCAGGTCACATATACTTCCATGGGGCAAAGTTCAAACACCTTAGCTTGGTACTACCATGCTCTATGACTGGTCCTTACTTTCATTTCAACATTTTCTTCTTTTACTCCCACAAATAGACCCTCTGCTGCAGGCAAGCTTAGGTTTTTCACTGCTCTGGAACACACCAGGCATATTCCCACTCCATGTTTTTCCCTCATTTATAGTGGGAGAAGCACTCTGCTTCTTTAAGTCCTAGGCATCATTTGAGACCTGTTATATAGTCTAGTCTGTCTTATCAGTTCTTAAAAGACTCTAACAGGATCCACTTTTGACTGGAGCTTCCTTAAATGCACCATGAACCCCAAGCAATCAGGAGCCAATTGATTAATTGGTTCATTCATTTATTTAATAAATATTTGAGAAACACACACTATGAGCTAGGTGCTGTAGTAGGTGCTGGGAATATAATGGTGATCAAGATAAATACAGCCCCTGTCCTCAAGGAGGACAGGATGGCAGAGGAAACACAATAACAGCAAAGTAAAGTAAGCGCTCTCATGGGGGATCCTAGGAGCGGTGGACATCTATAGAAGAAGACCTAATACAGTGCAGGAGGATGCCATGGTGGGGGTGGGTATGCCAGCATGGCTTCCTGCAGGAAGAGACTGTAGGCTGAGACCTGAGGTGATGAAGAGAAGGAAAGATGTTCCAGGCAAGAGAAACATCACTGTTGGTTGTCTCAGGGCAGGTCAGTTACTGGGAGGTGGAGGAGCAGGAAGAGTTCATGGCAGGATTCATATTTAGCTTAAAAAGAAAACTCTGGTGAGTCTGGTTCACCAGACTCTATCCCTTCCTTAGCTCTCCAGTCTTCTCTGACCAAGCCCCCGCCACCTCCCCGAAGTTGCACATACACCTCTTTCTTTCAACTTGGTACTCTTTGGGATTTGTTCTTTGAAGCCAATAATTTGATCTGAAGCAGATGACCTTCAGCAAACCACTAGGAGCCTGCCCCTCCCCCACCTCCATGTGACAACCCAAAATAATTCTGAGCTATACAAACCTTGAAACCACCTAAGCCCCCCCGCCCCAGAGGCCTCATAACTCTTTTAAAAAATCTTCCACAAACAGAGGAATTTTGTGGGTTTGTTTGATCTTTTTATGCTGCTGTTTTCAGGATGTAACCTCTCTTTTCCTCTCAAGACTGAGCTCTAGGCAGTTATCCAAGAGAGGAGAGTCAAGAGTCCTTGGCTGGTCCCAGGGCACATATCAAGGTAGAGATGAAAATATAGGCAAATGGTCTGGGATGTCTTATGAACACCACTCAGATGACTTGGCTGAAATCTCCCTCTTACATCAGAACTCAATGGTTTTAACAACACGGTTTGGTAAAAAACATTTTCTTTAGCTGTCATGTTCCAATCATTGAGATGTAACCTTGGGAACTCTATACATGATTTAATTCCTCTTTGAACTAATTTCTCCTAGTTTTACACACATTTACTGTGTTTTTCCATGTACAAAAGGAGTTTCTAAAATGACACCCATATGGATTCTTTGCTTAGCATAATTCTCTACTAATTTTTGAGTATCCTTACCTTGAGGTTAGTAGTAAATATAAAGCAAAATAAAAATTAATTTGAGACCAAGTCACTTTCCAGTTTTAAAATGGAGATGGTAATACATACAGGTCTACAAGTTCTGATCTGAAACATGTAGAGCCAAATATATTTAAGAACTCAAAATTTTTCAGATTTCAGATACTGTGGTGGCTATATTACATAGTATTGCAGGCAGGGTTGGAGGCAGCACTCCACTCAAGCATGGTATTTGTGACATAGAACATCTGAATACTTAGCTACATGGGGTAACCTCACGTTAGTTAACCAAATGAGTTTTTTGTGCCAAACTTAGGAAAAAACTTTTGGTTTTCAGAGCATTTTGGATTTTGAAATTGCTAATAAGGAATTATGTGTCTGGCCTCATCTTGCTTCACTGAGCTGTATCAAGTATGGTGTTAATCCAAAAAAATGTTATTTCAACACAAAATGTTATTTTATAGCCTAGCTCAACAGCACTGAAATACGTTTGTCTTTTTGGGGGACATATATGTGCTTACAAAATCCTTATAAATAAAGTCATTTCTCTTTTTAGAAGTTCCATCTATTGCTGTCTAATCTTAACTCATTATCTTACTATTAATTGCTCTTTGTTGACGTGGTTAGCTTTCCAATATATGTATTTCCTTCTCTACAAATTGCAGGGTTACTCTTTCTAGATGACCTACTGAACACTTGTTTTAAGAACCTTTTCGAAAGTTAGCTGTGTAGTTGACAGTGTCAGTCTCGTGGGCATTACACATTTATTTGTGTAGAAACAATGCTCCTTGGGGGTTTGGGAAGAATAAAGTACTTAGAATACTCAGAACTCCTGGAATATCTTCTTTCTAGCTGTGGTGATAATGGCGCACACTTCATTTAACTTGTCTGAGTCTTAATTTCTCAACTCCAAAATGGGGGTAATAATAAGTGCCTTTGCTACTTTTCAGGCATGGTGTGAAGTGAAATGAGATGTTGCTGCAAACAAGAAGAGCTGCTGAAATTCACATTCAAGGAAAGAGAACTATACATTCAAGGTCCATATGCATGGAGTATCTATTGATAAATGCCAGGTTATATGGCTTTATAACTGCTCAGATCTGGGTGCAGACCACTTATTAGTGTCTGCTGTATCAGGAACTGCAGGAATCGTCCTTGTTTAATCCTAACAACATCCCGTTGAGGTGGCTGCTGTTAGTCTCCACTGGAGAGAGACTTGGCCAAAGTCATACCACTATTGCATGGCTGAGCCAGATTGAAAACCAGATTTGTTTGATGGTGAAGTCAGCACCCCTTCTAGTTGTAAAGACTGTTTTGCAACAGTGAATGTTTTGAGATTGGTTTGTGTTTTGCAAATTGAGAACAAGGTGAGAGTCATAAAAATTTAGACAATTCACTTGAGTGTAAATTCCAGACAGTATCATTAAATAACACACTTTGGAAGTTCAGGGGAAATTAGTCATTATTTGATGCATTGAAAATCTTCATTTATTTCCCTTTGTGGTAGAATTTATTCTTATCATGCAATTCTTATAAACAAGCAAAAATGTTTTGCTGGTTTAAAAAAACATTTATCAATCCATTTTTTCTTCATTAATCTCAAATACAGTAAAACAACATCATCTTTCTTTACTATCCTCTTGGCCTAATTCTTTGCCATCTTTGAATGAATTGTTGAATTGAGAGACCCAGCTGAGCCCCCTAAAACATTCTGCTTTCTTATTTCCAGGAAATATTCCAATTTTCAATGAGCTCTTAGTCACTAGTGACTGCATATACTGAGACCCTGTCTGTAGTCACTGAGATGAGGAAGCCCGGGGAAGACGATAGGATGAGGGTGGGAGTTTGACTGGTAAGCACTGCGGAATTTCTTTATTTCCATCTCTGACAGTCTTTCTCTTTCTCCTTTAAGAAGATTAGAGCAGGTCTTGCTGAGAAACAGAGCCCAAGGGTTGTTAAAAGGCCTGTGGCCCACAAAGACTTTCCCTGAGTCATGCTTTTGCCAACTGGGGTTTCATTCTGGAGAGAGTAAAACCTCTTTATGGCTTCAGACACCTCTTGGCTGCATCCCGCCAAGTGTTAATTAATGCCTAAGTGTTAGTGGCTCTAATTAGGTAAAATGTCTAGAAGGATAGCCTTAATGAAAAGGACTTTAAGTGAGAATGAATTTGAGGAAAAGAGAAGAGAAGTTGGATTCTAGCTTTTATATGATTTCTTTTGGACAGTGGCTGTGGGGGACAGAGATGTAGGTAGGATGGGAAGGAACTAAGAGCTTTACTGGCAAATATTGCATTTGTTTAGTGGCTCCCGTGACTTTAGGTTTTCTTGATTTTTTTCCCTCTATAATCAATTAAATAATTTTACTGAGCACTTAATATTTGTCCAGGGTTCTGTGCTCCAGATCTTACTACAGTGATCAAACATGAAGGTAGCAATTGCTCTCCTGGAATTCTTAGTCTAGTGAGGGAGGTGGATTTTAATAAAATAACTGCTTAAAACACTGTATATTGTCACTGAAGATGAGGTTTATGGTGGTATTAGAGAAAACTTTGTGTGTGTGTGATGGATTCACCAGTGGTGGGGTTGTTACACCCCATTTTTGTGAACATCAGGAGCCTTAGATACTTTTATTATGCACAAAAAGGAATATCCAGTAAGAAAAAGATTATGTAGTTTTTAAGTGGATTGCTGGATTGCACTAATTTTTAAACATATACACATATTATATATGTAATATACATTACATATAATGTGTGCAATATATATAACATATAATATGTAGGTGTGTATATAAATATATAAAATTTTGGATACATACATATATTTTGTTTTTTAACCAACATCTCGCCCAGATTATAAAAGCAATGTGATTTATCTTAGGAAATTTGAAAAATAGAAGAAAAAAATTAAAATTCTCCAGAAATAACCAGTGTTAACATTTTGAAATATATATATATATATCTTTCCAGTCTTCTTCCTAGACATGCACATTTTAAAAAATATAATTTGGCATCCAAACCCAGTAGAGGGAGCCACAAACAGCAGAATACCAACACCCACAGGGAAAATTTGGCAGGCTCCAAAACCCACCGAGATAGCCAAAATGGTGAAACAAAGAAACAAATCCCAAATGACAGAACAAGAGACCTCTACCGAAGATGAGATAAATGAAATGCACTTAAGCAAGTTATCAGAGGTAGAGTTCAGAGCCATGATATTGAGGAAACTCAACAGCATGAGTAAGGACCTCAACACCATGAGTAAAGATATAGAAGCATTGAAAACGAACCAAGTGGAAATGAAGAATGAAATAGCAGAAACAAAGAACACATTGGAAGGACTAAACAGCAGAGTAGAAGAAGCTGAGGATTAGATCAGTGAATTAGAAGACAGGGTAGAAAAAATCAACCAATCAGAAAACCAAAAGGAAAAAACAATTAAAAAACAGGAAGACAGCTTAAGAGAACTGTGGGACAACTGGAAATGTAATAATATTCGCATCATAGGCGTCCCCAAAGAAGAAAAAAATGAGCAAGGGTTAGAGAATATATTTGAAGAAATGGTGACAGAAAACTTCACTAATTTGGTAAAGGAAGAAGGCATTCAAGTTCAAGAAGCACGGAGAGCCCCAAGGAAGAAGAACCCAAACAGGCCCACACCAAGACACATAGTAATTAAAATGCCAAAAATTAAAGACAAAGAGAGAATCTTAAAGGCAGCAAGAGATAAGCAACAGGTTACCTACAAAGGAACCCCCATCAGGCTATCAGCTGACTTCTCAACAGAAACACTACAGGCCAGAAGGGAATGGCATGAAGTAATTAAGGTCATGAAAAACAAGGATCTGAATCTCAAACTACTCTATCTAGCAAGGTTATCATTCAAAATAGAAGGTCAAATAAAGAGCTTCCCAGACCAAAAAAAAAAAAAAAAAAAGGCTAAGCTTCCATTAGCAAAATATGAAAGCAGTTATCTTACTAGTTACTCTTGTCAACACTGAATGTGATCATTGTTAATTAAATAGTTGAAAAAATATTATCTTCTTTGAATTTGCTATTTTGTTCTACTAACGGAATTAAATTTTGTATGTGTGTTTTAGCCATCTGTACTTCTTTCATGAATCTCAGTTCATGTTCATTTCTTTATTGTGCTTTTTAGTAATTTTTTATTGTTTTTAAGAGCTTTTTATTTATTAAGGATATCAATCTTGTGTCATAGGCAAAAATTTCCAAGTCTTTTTGCTTAATAGAAGTTTCTAATTTTTATGTAGTCAGATATACTTGTGTCTTCTTCTGATTTCTTTTGCGTTTTGTGCAGAAAATCTTTCCCTATCTTATTAATCAGAGAACATTTTGTCTATATGTTTTAAATCTGGATAAATTTTAATTGTAGTGCTCATCAGATAATTCAGAAAACTTGTTCAGTGCTTAATATGGTATTTCTGAACGTGATGTGTGGTCACTAAATGTTTGCCTAATAGTTTGATCTGAACACACATTGGTCATTGGGACAAGTGTTATTTAAGCCAGGTTTTGAAAGAAGAGGAAACATTGCTCAGTCAAACCAAAGGGAGAAGGATCTTCCAGATAAAGGGACCAGCACTTATGAGGGTACAGAGGTGAGAAACCAAAACCGTGATGTGGAAGGGATGCCAACAGCTGGGGCTCAGTGTGCATGGAGGGAAGAGAGGAGTTAGATATATCAGATAACACAGGGCCTCTGAGGCCTTGCTGAGGAGTTTAAACTTACATGTAATCATCACACGGTTTTAAGCAGGAGGAGGACATTGATCAAATAGACAGTGGGAAATTTTGATAAATTATTCTAATTTACTCTAAATGGCAGAGAAGAGGATTGGGGGAAATGAGAGTTGAGTCTGGGCAATCCATTAGGAAAGAAAATGTTACTTTTATCAGCAATATTAAAAAATTTGGGAAGTAACATCATATGGGCTAGAAAGAAACAGATTCAAGAAATATTTAGATGAAAGAATTTGCGCACTCGCCCTCTAGTCTTCTATTGACCTTAAACATGGACAAAGAAGGCAGCACAGCATAGAGGGCAAAACTCCAGATTGGGAACCAGGAGCTGGCCCCGCCCCCAGCATACGATCTTCACTAATTACTTCTCTCAGGGCTGCTACTTCTTCATCATCATAAGTACTTTCTGGACTAGATGATTTCTAAAGTCTCTTACAACTTTAAAAATTCTCCGTTCTCATAGTTTTCCATACCAGCTTAGTGTTTTGAAACTGCAAAATAGCCTGAGAAATCTTGTGAAAATAGGAATTTGTACTTTTCTAGGATTTTTACTTCCTGTTTTTATAAAATTTGAGCCAGAGAGAGCTGTAAAAAAATGTCGGGATGAGGCCCGCCGCTGCCTGGCAAGCTGAACAGAGGAGGTTTCTGATGCCCAGAGGTGCGGCCGTTGGTTTAAGGGGAGTTGACAGCAGGAACACAAAACTTTTGCACAGGCCTCTTACCTCTCCTGTGTCTTAGTTGACATCATTATTATACCCTGCTGTCTTGTGACCAAAAACCAAAATAAAAACATGCTCAGAAATGACAGCCAATTCAACTATTGGAAACTCAAAAACCGTGGTTCAAATTCATTGGCAATTTTTATAAACTTTGTGGTTTGGTTCATTCAATTTGAAAATACTTGCCCAGCTCTGCGGCTAATTACTTACTGAAACCAGTTTTGCTTACTGTCCTTTTAGTCTTTAGTCGGGGCAGGGAAACTGCAGGATGTGAAAGAGAAACGCCTTGCATTTCAGGAGTTTCTTGCTCTTTGGTTTTACTTTGCTATTTTCTGTCATTTTTGTCTTGAGGCATTAGAGTTGAGTCTGTATTCTGCTATTTGTTTTGCAATCTTATCTAAGGAATCTATAAGCAGCTTAACCCTGTTAAGGGGAGATTGTGCTAAAATGGCCTCTACAGGAGGCACCAGAATTCCACCCCTCAAGCCATTAGCTGTGTCTTGCTTACAAGAAGCTTATCACGCTACCCTCAGATAATTTCCATCTTATCATCGGCTGCATCATAAATAATGGAAAAAACTGTCTGGAGCAGTTTGAGTGTTTTCTTAGATTATTTAGAAATTTCCAGCTTCATGTACTTGACAGAGGACCTCTGACCTGTGGGACGACAGCATGAAGACTCGGTGTGGCTTCTGGGCAGCCGAGGAGAGCCGTAATGACTCTGCAGACGCTTTCTGTTATTTTTGTCGTGAAATCTCTGAGTGTAGTCACCAAGCACATGGGAAATGAATTCACTTTAGGGAAAAAGCATAGCAGAGAGAATTCATTTCTCAAGTGGAAAACTTTTAAAAGCCTTTTATTTATCTGTCTATAATCTTAAGAAGGAGTTTTAAATGAAATGTTATTGAAAATTTATTAGTTTCTTTAGGAAGCAATTTTAAGGAAAGCTTAGGTTAATATGTAATTCTTTATATACTTAAAATTCTTCTAGGTAAAGTTAAGGACAAAGTTTATATCAGTTACTGCAAGTTGCTGAAAGCTTAAAAATGGAATTTGCTCAGTCCTCTTACTTTTTGTCACAGAAACTCTTTGCAGTAACAATCATTTCATATTATGAAGTCAGTGCCCCCAGCTTTGCTTCCTGGTCTGAAATTGAAGCAAAGGGATGGTCAAAGCAAAGCTATGCACTTTCATTGCCCTTGAATTTTGTTCATACTGTCATTCCTGACGTCCTTTTCTCTCCATTTCTGCCTGTAAAAATTGCATTTGTCTTTTAAGATTCAAATCAAATGCTACCGTCTTAGGATAGATTAAAAAAAAAGGTCTGTGAACATTTGGGAAAGGAAGCAGTGGTTACTAGTAACCACCAGATGCTACGTGGGCTCCTCTTCCCATCTCTGTTGCTCTGGATTGGGGCTCCCTGCGTGGGTTGAGACCCCATGCTCCTGGGGGGAGGGAGTTTTGCACCCATGATATCCCTCTGGCTTCTCAGCTGCCACTGCACCTGAGTGCAGGGTCTATCCTTTTCTGGTTCTCTGCCTTCTTACCAGTCTTTATGTGACTCCTTCTATAAACCCATTGGTTGTTATACTTCGGTTCAGCTAGCCTTCAGCTGGTTATTCAGGCTGCTTGTTCTATAGTTTAGCTGTAAATCTAGTGTGTGGCTGCAGCCATCTCGGCATCTGCTGCCGTCTGACTCTTTCTTCCTCTGTATTCAGGGAGTGTTGTTCAAGTTTGCCCTTTACTTCTTTCATTATCTTTTATCTACTACTTTTTGCCTCAAAAGCAGCTCTTTTTTTTTTTTTTTTAACTTTATTGTTGACACACGCTTTACTTTGCATGAACTATTTACTTTCAAATAGTTCTCTTTTTACCATGGTTTAGTCTTTTATTCACAAAGATTATACTCTTGTATTTTATTAATAACAAAAAGCATGTTATTATTTTTTTCCTTCTGTTCTTTCAATATATCTACTTTAGAAGGTAGTGAGTCTCCCAGAGTGCCCTGGCCTTTCTTCTCATCTCTGTGCTTTAGGATATCTTCATATGCCCAGATTTATTTCTCTTTACTTATCCAACTGGAGAGAGATCTGTGAAAGCCCAATTTTTAAGTACAGGTAAGACATGGCACTTGCCCAGTGGTACACAGCCTCACCTAGGGAGATACAAAGGGCCTTCTTTGGCGCTAGATTAAAAGACTAAAAAGCACACAGGGCAGGTGCTGAGCTGGCAACCAAGTGCTGGAAGAAGTGACTGCCGCTGTGGGACTTCATTTCATGGAAACTGTTCCTGAATCCCCCTGGCACAGACTCCAGTGGCTTCTGGGAGAAAAGGCTCACTGTTATGCCTTCAGTCAGCAAACACGAGTTTCTTGGACCCACAAGCAAATTGGACCAGCTGGGAGCAGGCAGAGACAAATGCATAGGTAGAAGGAAGTCAATATAAATGTAGTTTCCTGTGGCAATGGGAATGAAATGGTCTCAGGGTAGCGCAGGATGTAAGACCCACTGCAGGGCATGAAGCACTGAAGTGAAATGAATAAACCCAGATGCTGGCCGCCTGCTGTGGATTAAGGAGGATTATTTAATTATGTATTGGAATCTAGAGTGCTGTAATTTCTAAGGTTTTATGTTATTACATGGACAATTTTCTTATTTCATATTTTCTTTGTTCATGTAGGTGATTTTGGTGGGAAGGTTTTTAGAATATGCTCTTGTTTTTTAGCCAGAAACCCAAAGGCATTTCTTTGTCTTAGGAAACAGTGCTCCAACTCAAAGGATTTGTGTCTAGGAATTTCAGACACCAGTTGGCAGACAGGGGAATCTGTCAACTCTCCAATCTGAATATAGGATGGCTCTAAGAAGCCATTTTAAAGCACAACCTTAGGTGGGACCTCTGGGCCAGTTTCTGAGAGATGACTGGGGCAGGCCACCTCAGTCTCTGCAGCCGAGGAAAACATTTTCAGAATTCAGGCACTTTAGTGAAACACAAATACACATTATGAAGCAAACAGAATTGGGATAGGTCTTGTGGACCTGAAGCATTAAAAAAAAAAAATCCCAGGATTCTAATATAGGCACAAACAACGTCAGGGTCTGTGAGCAGCAGCTGCAGCATTTAAATAAACGTCCAGTCTTTCTCTGCACGTGCGTGCGTGGCAAGGCCTGTCAGCATCGCTTTTCAACCCACCTGCTCTCCCAGATGGCGGCCACTGCCAGCAGCCTCGGCTCCTCAAGGACAGTTCTGGATTGTTTCACAGAGGTTTGCTGATGGGAAAATAACTACCCATCACCTCAGGCCAACACTGGGAACATTCTTGTGCATTTTCTTTATCACAGATTAGAAAAGGTCCCACTTTCCTTTTTTCTTTCCCCCCCAAAAGTCACCAGTTCTGACAACCTCACATCTTTTGCAATAAGCCTGGAATACAAGCCCATTAAATGGCACCAAAGTGGATTTGCACAGTCTCCATGAATACTGCCAAAGGCTAGGTGGGACCCCGATGACCCTGGGCAGAGTCACTGAACCAGGGTTGGCTCTGGGATTTGAAATGACAGCCACTCCTGGTGCTGTTTGGGCTAAATCTGAAAGGATAGCTCAGCTGCCTGTGCTCTTTGGAAACTCCCTTCCCTCATGGGGTACCCAGCACAGCCCTGTCTGCTCCATCTCCTCTCTCTCTGTGTTCTTTCTTTCTTTCCTTTTTTGTTAATCCTCACCTGAGGATATTTTTCCATTGATTTTTTTTTTTTTATAGAGTGGAAGAGGGGGAGAGAGAGAGACAGAGAGACAGAGAGACAGAGAGAGAGACAGAGAGATGTGAGGGAGACATCCGATTGATTGCCTGGTTGCCTCCCGCACAACCCGACTGGGGCCAGGATTGAACCTCAACCCAGGTACATGCCCCTGACTGGGAATTGAACCCACGACTCTTCAGTCCATGGGCCAATGCTCTAACCACTGAGCCAGTCCGTCCAGTGCTCCATGTTCTTTCTTAGTCTCCTCTATGCTCTCCCTTCCTGGCTCCTGAAATGTTACTGTCCTCAGAGCCATACTCTTGGCTCCCATCCCTTCCTTCTCCGTATGTCGTCTGTGGGTCACTGGATTCCCGACTTCAGCCCCATACCCACACTGCCACCTCTTTTTAGGACCTTTTCTCCTGGGTTTCTATGAGCTTCTCAAACTTCCCTCGTCCTAAAACCATGTTCTTTGTCTCGGTTACTAAGTGCCCTTGTCCTCTCCTGAGTTGCACTGTCTTTCCTTGTACCAGCCTCGTCCTCTCTCTTTGATTTTTCTCTGTTTGCGGCACATTGCCTTAGCTTTCGCATCTGGAAAAATATTTGTTTTTAAAAAAGTCCTGTCATAGGCTAAAACCTTGTGGAACTTGACTCAATTCTCCTTCCCCTCTGCTGGAATTAATTGCTGCCTTCATTGGTAAAATAAACATTACCGAGGACCTGGTGGGTGCTGAGGCACAGGGCAGGTACTGGGGACCCTCGGGAGTTCGGTGTGGAGACAACTGTGGTTAGTTAGCACCTGAAGGTGTGCACTAAGCGCTGTGGAAGCACAAGGGACAGTGTCACAGACACCCCATTACTCTAAATCCCGAAGGTCTGTTCCAGAGCAGTGTGTAGCCCTAGGGGTTACCTCTAGAGCACTCCCAAGCTGCCAGCCCAAATTGCCTGGTTTTCTTCTTGCCTGTCCCCCCTAGCCTCCCATCCTGTCTTCCTTCTTTCACACTCATCTATTGTCTACTCCCCTTAGAAATCTCTGCAGAGTGAGGAGAGTTTCATTTCTCCTTGTCCTCTTTCCAGATCTCAGTGTGAACTCATGACTTTAATGTCTTTAACTCCTTCAACCTGACACGATGATGTTGGCAAAAAATATATCTGGCAAACTAAAACTAATTCTTAAGTGGTGCACAGGCATGATGAACCTCCAGGGTCTGCTCCTTTAAAAACCTTCTCATCAGGGATCGTGCCTGCCATGTTGAGTGCATTTCTTTCCTGCAGGCTCTGCTGTACTTCTTTCTGGTGAAAATGATCCTGGGGGTGCTGTATGTGTAGCACACATCACTACACCATGCTTCATGGCTTAACATGTCATATCAACTGTTCTGGAGCCAAGGGAGAGACGAGGCCTCATCTGGAGCTAGGACAGTGAGGGAAGTAAGCATCTGGGTCACTGTCCCATCACGTGGAATCTGGCAAGCTTAGGGGATGATCTGTAGAATGAACTCATGGATGACGAATTTGAGAGATAGAAGGGAGTTTAGCAATCATCTAGTCCAACATGCGTATTTTACAGATGACTGGATTGAAGCCCAGAGAGGTGAAGTGATGTGTCCATGGCTCATAGAGAATCCGTGGCCAGTTTGCCTGATGTCCTGGTCAGTGGTGCTCTTTCCACTACACTCTCATCCCTGGAACTCTGTACTTGCGTTATCCTTACTATAATAGTCAGATGAGATAGGTTTTTCCTAATTTACAGATGAGGGGACTGAAGTATATAGAAAACAAATAAATTGCCAATGATCACATGGCACCATCACATTCTAACACACAGAATAGGAATAAAAGTGTTAATTTTTGAAATGATAAGAAATTAGGGAGATAAAATCTGTGAGATAGTTACAGATGATCTCCGATTTATAATGGTTCGACTTTACAATGATGTGTAAGGGATTATATTCAGTAGAAACTGGCTGGGCTAAGCTATGTTTGGTAAGTTAGGTGTATTAAGTACTTTTTGATTTACAATATTTTCTATTTACGATGAACTTATTGGGAAATAACCCCATCATAAGTCAGGGAGCATCTATATATCGTGAAGTGTTATTTTGTGTCTTTTTCTTTCACACTCCCTTTCACCTTGTGATCCCCTTTTATTTAGGCAGCTAGATAAGAGGGAATCAGAGAATTGAACCAGATAGCAAAGAAATCAAATTCTTAACTCTTAGGTTAAAAAAGTCTCGGTCCTTGCAGTGGATACTTACCTTTTTTTCTGTCTGTTAAGAGTTCTGAGGCCCTTTTGATTTTGTGTATCTCTCTATCACATGAGTCTTAGTGGAAGGCAGTCTCCTGCCTCCCACTGTGGAAATGCATGGGGGCATGAGGGCTGGATGTTCCATCTTTCTGCTACCTGGCAGCCAGCATGTAGATGTGTAAACTATGCTCCTGCCAAAGGCTGTGTGTGAAGGTGGTGACCCAGAGCTGCGGGGAGAGTTACTGATTAGTCACAGCGGTAACAAAGGCATGCTCAGTGGTGGCAGGGTCTTAACTCTTCAGTGTTTGGTTTTTGCTGTCCAGCCTCTTTTGGTTCTCAGCTGATTCTCCAGCCTTCCTGGTGATTCTGTGAACCACCCAGTATAGATTCAATAATTTTTTTTTTTTGCATAAGTTAGCCAGAATTGTTCATACCAAGAACCTGGACTGGTACTGTTTAAGTATAAGGTAAAATTTTGAAACAAAAACAGTAGAACAATTTTTTTCCAACAGAGAAATGACAAAGCTCTGTGTAAGAGAGTTGGAAAGATAGAGGGTGGGATATCAGAGAAGGGACTGTGTGTCTTAGCTTTCCCTCTTACTCTGTATAACAGAGCATGCAGAGAAGTTTCTGTTCAAGAATAGAGAGGATGTACACCTCCTTCTTCTCAAGCCCTGGGAGGAGGCTGCCTCCTTACAGATTCCCGTGTAGCCAGGAGTGGAAGCTGAGCCTTAAGATGGCATCATTGGGTGCTGGCAAAGAGGAGGTCAAAGCAGCCCACCTGGTTTTCTGTTACCCTCAGAACAGCTGAATTTTCCTATGTCACATGGAAGGCATGGAAAGTGGCTGAGAGAAAGAGGAAGGATGAGTTAAGTAGTATCAACAAATAGGAGAGCCAGTGGAACTGAATGGGTGTTAGCGTTCTACCTACGGGTCTTTGCAGCAGAAGGTGGTACTGGCCCCACAGTTAAAATCAAGGTGGGTATATAGATACTTCAGTAGCACCAGCCTGGAAAGATGGTCACACATGAAAACCAGGTGGGCCTAAACAACTTAATGTATCATGAGGAGAAGAGAGAACAGTCTCAGACCAAGGCCATTCTTACCTTCAGTGCTGATACCAAGACATTCTATAAACCCTCTGTAATTCAGGTCAGTCTAGGGGAGAAGGAGAAGAGGATGGGAAGGAGAAAATCTGGACCTGACTTAACAAAAGTGGCAATGATTGGGAAAACCCCAAAGATTTGAGTTTATCTAGAATCACTTAGATTAAGTTTTTTGTCATTGATGAACTGGAGTTTGATAGAAAAACAGAGTGGCATTGTTGCAAACCTGAGATTTGTGGCCCTTGATTAAGAAAAATTACTTTTTGTGATTTAGGCTTTGGGCAGACATTATTATTAAGAGGGTGTTGAGGGCCGTCTTGGCCAGGAGAACCAGACAGCTAAATAGTTTAATCTCTGAGCCATGTCTCCATGGTGATGGGAACAAGGTGGTCCTCAGCTTCCTGGAGGTGGTGTCCAGCTCTGGTCATGCAACCTGACATAGCTGGGAGGTAGCCACATTGGTAAAGGATAAACTAAGGACACACAGGACCATTGGAGAAGTGTGATGAAAACCATACTCAGGAGAACACCAGCATCCCAGGTACACAGTGGACCCGCTGGCAGAGAGCGACTGGAGTGCCATGTAGGATTCCATTTATTTTTCACTTGACATTTTATACTTAAAACAATTTTTAAAAAGTTTTTGAAAGACCTTTCCAGGATAGCAATTGCAAGCTGGGTATTGAGAATGGCTGTTACTCCTTGTCATGGATTTGAAGGACTGATTAACTGATGATCGGCATGGGACGGACAAACTAGTATATTTTAGAGATGTTTAGCATTACCTGCAATGTTCCACCACCAGGGCTTTGTCTTGTTCTTTGAGATGCAGTTTTCTCCAAAGCATTAGAGATCCCGTGAAGAGCTGGCCTATGCGGAAGCTGCATCTAGATGTGACTGATGGTGAAGAAGATTTGACTTTGGGCCTCTGCCAAACACTCAAACTGAGAACTACCCCAAGAGAAGCTAATGTGGTGAAAAGAAAGAAGTGCATGCGTGTCAGTTCCTTTCAATACAGCCTTGGTCTGTCACTTGAGAACCCATCCTGCCTAAGGTGTGCACTCTCCTGCATTAACCCTGGAGTCTTAAGGAGTGTGGCATGTGTGTGGAGGGGTGAGAGTGAGGTGAGATTGGATAGACGATGTGAAAGTATATCATGGGGCTCTGATAAGGTCAGTGTTTTTCTGAGGCTAAATCTGATGTTTTGGTCTGTGCTGGAGTGGAAATCAGAGTCAGGCACAGTCCAGACTGCATCAAAGTAGATTAACGCCCCCTTTGAGTTAGGCTTAGAGGATCTGGTCACTTGGGAGAACTTCAGATTGAAAGTGAGCCAGGTGTGAGAGAACACTCCTAAGACCCCTCTGAAACATGTACTGGATTGATTCCACCTTGTTGGGGAAGGTGAGGAGCCGGTGTCATGCTAGTCTTCTGTAACACCCTTGGTAGAAGTACCTTGACTCAACCTACAAAGCCCAGCCCTAGGTTTGGGACATTGGGAGATTTAATCATAGCTCTGCAATGAACCTTTTGTATGTGATCCTGACTAGTCCCTTCGCTTCGCTGTGCCTCAGTTTCTCCTCATGGACTCAAGATCATTTAATAGTCAGCTCCTTCCCCCCTAGGGCTGCTTCAAGGATTAACTGACAATGAAATCCTAAGCATTTTTACACATAAAACGCTTCAGGAGTCTTAAGAACACTGTTATCTCAGTGCATTTCATCTTTAAATGTTAATTTAATATATAGGGTGTCCCAAAAAATGTATACACAGTTTGAATAATTATAAAGGCAGTGTTTATTAAAATATATTTCATTTTCAAAATGTAGTGGAATCTACAGACACCCTGTATACATTTTGGGGGGGTCACCCCCTATATGCTCTTGGATGGCCGTGATAATTCTTAAGTTAACTTTGTGGTAGTGTCAGCCTGCAGCTGGACTTCTGAGGCTGGGTCAGCATGATGCCAAAAATTCAGACACAAGGAATTACATTAATTATCTACATTTGGACTCCTTGATGTTGTGTAGACAAATGAGCCAGATGATTAAATCGTGTCTCTCTCAGGGTCGCGTTTTGGAATGTGTCTGTGCACGTATGTTGTGTGTTGTGTTCTGTTTTAGTCGTGTGAGTTGCTAAATTAGACGTGAGCTAAATCATTCTTCCTAGAGACGTGTTCAGGCTTAAAGCTCAGCTCTGCAGCAAATTCTGGCTTCTTCGCTTGAGCGTTCCAGGTGCTAATTTCTGTTTCTCATTTCCTCCCTGATTTCTCATCCTTTCCCGTTCTTGTGCCTCTCACCATGTGGCTGGAGACTGAGGGGCTGAAGTGATTAGGCCCGCAGACCCCTTCAGTCCAGCTTCAGCAGCACCTGCTACCCCTTTATTTCTTGTTTCCCTCAACCTCAGATCCTGCTCTTTTACTCATCTGCCATCTGGCAGCCACCCTACATTCCATTCCATCACCGCGGGGATAAGGCCAGGGGCAAATGAGGAATGGCAGTTGCCTTGGTTGACAGACCAACTTCCAGGAGGCCATGGCCCAGAAACTCAGCGGATGGCACAGCCAGGAGAGCAGGCTGGCTGTGAATTACTGGGCCATGCCTGGAAATCCAGAAAGTAGCTTTCTCCGTGCCCCACCACTAAATTCCACTTACCTTGATTATTTTCCAGATAAGGTCATACAGCTTTTAAAGAATTGTGGTAAAATACACATAACACAAAGTTATATTTTAATCATTTTTAAGTATACAGTTTGGTGGCATTAAGTACATTCACAATTGTTGTGTAATCATCACCACCACCCATCTCCAGAACTCTTTTCATCTTGCAAAACTGAAACTCTATACCATTTAACAATAATGATATTTTAAAATACCAGTTTTCCCCTCCCCCCAGCCCCTGGTAACCACCATTCTACCTTCTGTTCCCCATGGACTTGACTAATCTGGGTGCCTCTTATGAATGGAGTCATACAGTAGTTATCTTTTTTTGATGGACTTATTTCACTTAACATAAGTACTCCAGGTTCCTGTTGTAGCATGTGTCAACATTCCCCTCTTTTTAAGACTGAATAATATTCCGCTATGTGTTTACACCATATTTTGTTTATCCCGTCATCCATCAATGAACACTTGAGCTAAGTACATGCAGCTTTTATGTAAGTGCAATATATTGGGGCCAGTGAATATGTAAGGGGATAAAAACATCATGAACTTTATGTCAGACAGACTTGGATTCCTCTTGTGACTTTGTTACTTTTTAATATGACCTTGAAAAACATACTTAGCTTCTTTTAAAAAAAGCAGTTTTAAAAATTTAAAGTATATCTTTCTAACAAAAGAATATAACTTACATGTGCAGTTTAAAGAACAATAATGTAATAATAACACAAAAACAGAACAAACTGCTATATCCTAAGCACACAGAATAAGACACTGAAATTACTCAAACCTTTGACACCCTTCAGTACTCCTCCTAGTCATCCTTTCCAACTTCTATCTTGAACTGAAAATTTGTGCAAATTATTCTTTTGCTTTTCTTTGTAGTTTTACCACACATATAGATTCCTAGACAATGCATTACTTTGTTTGGGTGTGAATTTTGAATTTTATGTAAGTGAAATTCCACTGATTTTTTTCCCCTGCAAGCTCTAAGTTTTGAGATGAATTTACGTTGAAGTAGCTGCAGTTAATTCATTTTTATTATTATAAAGTATTCCATTTCCATTCATGGACATTGGGTTTCTTTCTTTCTCCTTCCCTTTCTTCCTTTTTTTTTTTTCTGTCCTTCCTTCCTTTGTCCTTCCTTCCTTTCTCCTTCCCTCCCTCTCTCCTTCCCTTCTCTTCCATCTCTCTTTCTCCCTCCCCTCCCATCCCTTCCCCTCCTCCCACCTCTCTCTCCAAACTGTGCTGTTAGGAACTTTCTTGCACATATTTCCTGTTAAATACCTGCAAGGGATGCTCTGGAATATCTGTGTAGGAGTGGAATTACTTAGGCATCAGCTATATGCAAGTTCAATTTTAACAGGTAATGCTCAATGACACCATGGTGTCTGTCACTTAGAAATATCTATCAGGCTTCTATTGGGGATATAACTAAACATATAGAAAATACAGGTCTTAATTTAATAGTAAAAGGGAAGATAAACATAAGGGTCTGTGAGTGCCAGGCAGAGTCATAAGTACTTTCTTGTATGTTAATCCTTGCAATGTACTATTCAAGATAGGTGCAATGCTTGTGTTCTTACAGATGGGAAACTAGACCCAGAGATGTCTAGACCCAGAGATGCTGTCAGTCGACTAAAAACATATTTTAATTCTGAGTGTGTTCCAAACACTGTCATTGAATACAAAATGAATATTCAAGGTTCCTGCTCTCAAGAATTTTATACCCAGTCTGGCAAATGTGAATGCATCTGTAGCTGCCTTTTTATGTATTAAGAGGTAATTAGAGATCTATTCTAGATACAGTGAAGGCTTCTCAGGGAAGAAGACACTTGAACTAAGCCTTGAAGGGTTAATAAGAAGCTGGTCAGGCAGTACGAAGGGACATTCCAAGTAGGGAGGATAGCAATATGTGAAATAGCATTCCCTTCCTCAGAAAAGTGCAAGGAGTTCAGTATCTGGTGTAAGGAGATTGCAAGGCGTGGTGGCAGGGCTTAGAAGGAAAATTTTTGGAGTTACAGACAGGGCTTAGATCTTGCAGCACTCATAGAGGTCCAGTGAAAGGAGTTTGACGTTTATGAGAACCTTCAATAAAGCAGGGGAATAACATGGTGAGATTTTGGTTCTAGAAAAATTACTTGGATGGCTATGCAGATAGGACACGGCGGGGGGCAAGGAGGTTAGGATATGGTGAGGACAGTTCAAGGAAGAGATGAAGAAGGCAGAGGCAATCAAGGTACATTTCAATTCTGTTCAGGTTTTGCTGACTAGTGGACATCGTGGCTGAGACAGCTATCGGTGTTCAGATATTATTAACCAAGAGAGTGAATAAAAGAAGATGAGCAGGTTTGGCGTGGGATGTGACGATGATACCGGGGATGAACGTGTTGAATTTGTGGTGCCCATGGGACATTCAAGTAGAAGTGTCTACTAGGTGCTTATAGTTTCTAGGGTAATCAACACATTCTGGGTTGCCTGAGACGTTCTCCATCTTAAAACTGAAAGTGCTGAGTCTCAAGAAATCCTCAGTCCCAAGAAAACTGGGATGGTCTAAAATTCAGTAGAGTCTGAATCAGAGAGACAGATTTTGAATTTATGGAAGCCGAATGCACAGATGAACATCCATAAGAAATGTGGAGAGTGAGAGGGGAAGGTGGCCAAACACAGCTCTTGAGCAGACCAACCTTTGCTGGATAGAAGAGAGAGGGAGCCATGAAGAAGTCTCAGAAGGAAAACTCAGGGAGGCAGGGGGAGATCTGAGGGTTGAGGTTGTGAAAGCCAAGGGACAAAAACATTTTCAAATGAAGAAGTGATCAATTGTGCTGGAGACTGCAGTTGGGTGGCTTTTAGAAGTGGTCAGGACTTTTTATAAAGAGCCAATTCATTTCAGGAGGAGGAATGAAATCAGACAGCAGAGAGGAGATCAGGAGGCAAGGAAGAGGGCACACACCTTTAAGGACCTACAAGTGACACTGAGAGAAGAGCTATCCCTAAAAGGACATAGAGATGAGAGAGTTTAGAAAAAAATTAGAGAGACATGAGCTTGTTTATATGATGAGAGAAAGTAGTGGAAAAAGAGAGATTGAAGGCTCAAGGGAGGATAACTGATAGAGTAAGTGGGAGGGATGGGGGTCAAGAAATGGGTTGGACCAGACCAATCTCTTCTTTTGAGACCAAAGGTATCAGTGTGTGTGTGTGTGTGTGTGTGTGTGGGGGGGGGGGTAGTGAGGTCATGGAGCCACTTAGCCACAGAATTGGGATTTAAATCAATGTCTGCCAGACTTCAAAAGCCATATTATTTCTACCTCATCAGAGAAAAATACATTTAAGCTCAGTAAAAAACATATACACATATGCATAATCACTTAGTGCTATATACTGACAATGTGTTGTGGGTGAAATTAGGGAAGTAATTAGAGTGATTGGAGCCAGGTGTAGTTCTGGGACGCTTAACAGGAAAGGTGAACTATGAACAGAATTCTTGGAGTTTAGAAGAATATGGTGAGGAAAGAGTTTGTTTAAATTTTTTTTAAAATTTAAGTTCTTGAAATCATACTTCCTTTTAAAAAAGTTGCTTCAAGTAAATAAAAAATCTGTGTCTTGTTCTTACTAATATGTAGATTCTCAATAGATGAAATGGATGCAGAAATGTTCTTACCCCATGTAGCAGCAGGATTACTAGTCCTCACCTCTCCTGTAGTAGTAGATTTTAAGTGAGATCATGGCTTCTCGGTTAACAACTACATTTCCTAATGCTCCTTGCCAATGTTCTTGACCAAGTTCTGGCCATTCGGATGTGACCAGAAGTGACATGTGTGACTCCTGGTTGTGCCTTTAAAGAGAGAGAGATGTCTTTCTTCCCCCCCTTCCCCTATCCTGCTGCCTGGAATGTTGAATCGTGATGGTGAGCCATGGACCATGCCGATGAGGGCAGCATTGTGGGGTGGTGGAGAAACAATGGTGGAGTTTGGGTCTCTAACACTGAGGGGCTACCATCTATAAGCCATAACTCCATTACTACTAATAAGACTAACATAAAATTTCTTTTCTTTGCAAGATTCATATATTTTCCAGTAGCATTCTGATGTCTGAATTCTTTGCCTGTTTCAGTTTCACATTAAAGGCTTCCAGGAAGAGAATCCCTGTGAATTTAAATTCCTTTGCCCGAAGCCTAGATCAGAGTCATACTTATGTACTAAAACATCAACTAGGAAGGATGGGCCAAGCTCAGCCTTGGTCCAGATCATCCCTGTCCATCATCTTTATACTTGGTCATCATGTGCAATGCTTATTTTCTTCTTCATCTACCTCATTCTTTAGGAGTTGACTTATCAATGAGCATAGCATTTAGCTGTGAATAACAGAAAACCTGACTAGGTAGTGGCTTAAACAAGTGCGGGTTTAAGTTTTCTTGTGAACAAGAATGCTGGAAGTAGGCACTACAGAGCTTCACAATGCATTCTAGGACTCTATAGGCTTCCCCTGTTTTCTTCTCAGCAATCTTTAGCATGTGCTTTTTGTTCTCATGCTTGTTACCTCATGGTTCCACTCCAGGCATCACATCTGTGTTCCAGGCAGAAAAGGGGGAAAGGTGAAAGAAAAGTGCAATCCAAATGAGTTGGCTCCTTCATTTTCATAAAAATTTTATAGTGATATATAACACACATACAGGAGAGCTCACAAATCACAGGTGTACAGCTGATGCATTTTTACAAAGTGAACACACCAATGTGACTGGCACTCAGAACAAAAACCAGCACACTACCAGTATCTCAGAATCCTCCTTATTGCCCCAGAAGTCCTCTCTGATATACCCAAAGGAGGAACATAGATTAATTTTGCCTGGTTTTGAACTTCATGGAAGTGTACAGCCTGTACTCTTTTGTGTCTATCTTCCTTTGCTTAATATAATATTTGTAAGATTCACCCACATTATTGCAACTAATTGTAGAAGGTTTATTTTCACTGCTATATTATTCCAATGTGTGACTATAAAAATTTTAATCCATTCTAGTATTGGTGGGCATTCATATAGCTTGCAGGTTTTAGCTGTTATAAATAGTACTTTAGTGACTATTGAGTCCAAGTCTTCTGGTGAACATATGTTCACATTTTTGTGGATATATTCCTTGATGAAAAAAAAAAAAAGAATCTCTGAGTTATGGGTTATGCTTATGCTTAGTTATGACACTGCCAAACAATTGCTCAGAGTATTTGTCCTGATTTACTATTCCACTAGCAGTGTATAAAAGCTTCAGTTGCTCTGCAATCTTGACAACACTTGGTATTATCTCTTTCATTTTAGCCATTCTGTCTAATATTGCAATTTTAATTTTATTTCCCTAATAACTAGTGAATTAACTATATCTGAGCAACTTTTCACATGTGTATATTTTTTGACTATTTGGATATTTTTTATGAAAAATACTTGTTCATATTTTTGTTCTGTTATTGTATTGTCTGTTTTATTCTATTGTTTTATAGAGCTCTCTATATCTTCTGGATATGAGTCATGTATTAATTTGTGAGGGCCGCCATTAACAAAATACCTCAGACTGGGTGGCTTAAACAAATTTACTTTCTCACAGTCCTGGAGGCTGGAAGTCCAAGATCAAGGTGTCAGCAGGATCAGGCCTCTCTCCTTGACTTGCAGACAGCTGTCCTCTTGCTGCTTCTCCACGGTTGTCCATCTGTGCATGGCTGCCTCTGCTGTCTTTCTGTGTGTGTCCTAATCTCCTCTTATGAGGACAGAACTCAGAAGGGATTAAGGTCCACCCTCATGGCACCATTTTAACTTAATTATCTTTTTAAATACCCCATCACCAAATACGGTCACATTCTAAGGTACAGGGGGTAAGGGCTTCAACATACAAATTTTATGAGGACATAATTCAGTCTATAACAAGTCTTTTGTTGGTTATATGTATTGTAAATATTGTCCCTACTTTGTTATATCCATTTTTATTCTCTTAATGGATGATGTCTTTTGATGAACAGAAGTTCTTAATCTGAACATTGTTTAATTTATCAAATTTTTCCTTATGTCTAGCACTTTTGAGTGCCTATTTAAAATTCTTTGTCCAATCCAAAGTCACAAAGATTTTTTTAAAAAATGTTTTTTACTAAAAGCTTTATTGTGTTACCTTTTGCATTTGCATATGCAATGTATCTGGAATTAATTTTTAAATGTAATGTGAGGTAGTGGTCAAGATATTTTTTTCCATATGGACCCAACATCATTTATTTTAAAAAAACAACAACACACTTTCTCTATAGCATTTCAGTGTTATTATTGTAAATCAGATGTTCATATTTTTGTGGATCTATTTTTGGACTCTATTCTGTTCCATTGGTCTATTTATGTATCCTTGAGTCAATATTACACTGTTTGATTTAATAAAAGGTTTTGATAGCTAGTGGTTTAAGCCTTGCAGTTTTCTGCTCTTTTCCAAGATTGCTTTGGTTATACTTAACCATTTGCATGTCATATACACTTTGTTTTATTTTAATTTTATTTTAGTTGATATATAGTTGAAATATTAATAATGTGTAAGTTTAAGGTGTACAACATATTGATTTGATACATTTATATATTGCTATATGGTTATAACCCCAGCATTAGCTAACACCTTTATTGTGTCACATAATTATTATCTCTTGTGTTGAGAGCAATTACAATCTAATCTCTTAGCAAATTTAAGATTTATAATACAGTATTTTTTACTATAATCACTATGCTGTGCATTAGATCTCTAGGAATTATTTATTTATTAGTTACAAGCTTGTAACAACCCTTAAACAACATATTCCCAATTCCCTCACCCCTAAACCCCTGGTAACCACCATTGTATTATCTCAATTTTTATTAGTTTAGCTTTTTAGAGTCTACATATAAATGCTATAATTGATTGTTTGTCTCCTTCTGTTTACATGTCACTTGACATAATTTCCTCAAGGTTCATCCTGCAAATGATAGGATGTCCTTCTTTCTTATGACTGAATAATATTTCATTGTGTGTGTGTATGCATCACATCTTTATCCATTTATACATTGATGAATGCTTAGGTTGTATCCATAGCTTGACTATTGTGAATAATGCTACATAAACATTGAAGTGCAGATACTTTTTGATATTCTGTTTTCATTTTCTTTGGATATACCCAGAAGTGGGATTGTTGGATCATGTGGTAGCTCTACTTTTACTTTTTCTAAGAACCTGCATACTTTTTTTCATAGTGACTGTCCAATTTACATTCCCACCAACAGTGTACAAGGGTTGCCTTTTCTCCACATCCTCAACACTTTTTAACAAGTATGAGTTGCTATCTTATTGTGGTTTAGATTTGCATTTCCCTGATGATTAGTGATGTTGAATATCTTCTCATATACCTGTTGGCCATTGAGATGTCTTCTTTGGAAAGTGTCTATTTGGTTCCTCTGTCTTGTTCTTTTCTTTTCTTTTCTTTTTGGTTAATCCTCACCTGAGGATATTTTTTCATTGATTTTTTTTTTTTTTTAAAGATAAGGTGGAAGAGAGGGAGGGAGACAGAGAAACACTGATGTGGACACGTTGATTGGTTGCCTCCTGCACGACCCTGACTAGGGCTGGGGATCGAACCTGCAACCCCGGTACGTGACCTTGACTGGGAATCAAACCCTTGGTCCATGGGCCGATGCTCTAATTGCTGAGCCAAACCAGCCAGGGCCCTCTGTCCATTTTTAATTGATTTTTTTGTTATTGAGTTGATGAGTTTTTAAATATATTTTGGCTATTAACCCCTTATCTGATATATTGTTTGCAGATATTTTCTCCTATTCCATTTTCATTTTGTTGATTGTTTCTTTTACTGTTAGAAGCTTTTTAGTTTGATGTAGTCCCACTTGCTTATTTTTGCTTTTGTTGCTTGTAATTTGTGTGTCATATAAAAAAAAATCATTGCCAAGACCAATGTCAAGAAGTTTTTTCTCTATGGTCTTATATTTAAGTCTTTAATCCATCTTGAATTACTTTTTGTGAGTAGTTTAACATAGGGGTTCAATTTTATTTTTCTGCATGCAATTATTCAGTTTTCCCAGAACCATTTGTTTAAGACACTCTTTTCTTTATTGAGTGTTCTTGACTCCTTTGCCAAATGTTAGTTGGCCATATATGTGGGGGTTTATTTCTGGGATCTCTATCTTGTTCCATTGATCCATGTATCAATTTGTAGGCCAGTACCATGCTATTTTAATTATTATAACTTTATACTATAGTTTGAAATCAGGAAGTGTGATGCTTCTGGCTTTGTTTTTGTTTTTCAGGATTGCTTTAGCTATTCAGGGTCTTTTGTGGTTATGTACAAATTTTAAGATTTTTTTTTTCTATTTCTGTGAAAAATGCCATTGAAATTTTGATAGGGATTGTATTGAGTCTATAAATGACTTTGAATATTATGGACACATTCAAAATTAATTCTTCAGATCCATGAACATAGCATATCTTTCCATTTGTTTGTGTCTTCTTCAATTTCTTTCTTCAAATTCTTACAATTTTCATTATATATTCTTTCACTTCCTTGGTTAAATTTATTTCTAAGCATTTTACTGTTTTTCATGCTATTGTGAATGGGATAGTTTTCTTTCTTTTCTTTTTTTTTCAGATGTTTTGTTGTTATTGTATAGGAACACAATTGATTTCTATATGTTGATTTTATATCCTGAAATTTTATTGAATTTGTTGATTAGTCCCAACAGATTTTTGGTGGAATCTTTAGGGTTTTTGATATGTATAAGATCATATCACTTACAAATAATGATAATTTAACTTCTTTCTTTCTGATTTTCATGCCTTTTGTTTCTTTGTCTTGTCTAATTGCTCTGGCTAGAACTTCCAGGACTATGTTGAAATGGTGAGAATGGGCATCATTGTCTTGTTCCTGATCTTAGAGGAAAACTTTTCAATCTTTAACCATTGATTGTGATGTTAACTGTGAGTTTGTCATATAAGTCACATACATTTTAGAATCAGTTTATCATTTTCTATATGCAAAATCCTTTACTTGACTCTCTTTTAAAGAGGTTTCCTGGAAGCCCCAACCAACAACTTCTCATTACATCTCATTGGCTAGAGCTAGTTCACATGACCAACCCTAGGTGCAAAATAGACTAGAAAATGTAGTCATTTTAGCTGCACATATTGTCCTCCAAACAAATTGAGCTTTTCTTAGCATGAAGAAAGGGGAGAATGAACATTGGGTAAGCAACTAGCAAGTTCTAACTCAGTTGCTAATACTTCCAAAATTGGTGGGGATAAAGGAAGAAGAGGAAAAGTGATGCCCTCCCAGCTATCAGATGAGCAGCATTCTAGGGCTTTTGCTGTCACAGCTACAGTCATATTGGTTCTGTTAAGGGGAATTGATGGTTTCTGTTATTCCTGTGTCTGCTCAGATTGGGCTAAACTAGAATGAAGGTTCTAGCAACTCTGTTTGTAAGCCTATGGGTTGGCCCATGACGATTCCCCATGATAGTAGATAGGTCTAGAAGATTTCCTTCCAAAACCTTACTTGTGGTTTGATGGATCTGGAAGTCCCAGAAAAGATTCCATGGTATTCCAGCCCAATTCATTTATTGGTAAAAGAAAATTGTTATATTATTTGGAAAGAAAGACAGTAAAATTACTTTAAGAAATAGCCCCTTTGCACATAGTCACATATAACTTAGTAAAAACTTAACCCTAAAGGCAGTGGACTATCTTATTTATATTTTTATTTATTTATTTATTTAATTTTATTATATTTTTTATTAATTTATTTTTGTTACAGATGTTTTTCCTTTTCCCCCCATTGACACCCTCCTCCCCATCCCCCCACCCCATCCCCAGCTTTGTTGTCCATGTCCATCGGTTATGCATACATGCATATAAATTCTGTGGTTTATCTCTTCCCTCCCCCCCCACCCCCTCTTCTGAGGATTGTCAGTCTGTACCCTACTTCCACGTCTCTGGGTCTACCTGTTCCTAAGACTGTGATGTTCATTATATTCCAGTAATAAGTGAGATCATGTGATATTTGTATTTCTCTGCTTGGCTTGTTTCGCTTAGCATAATACTCTCCAGGTCCCTCCATGTCGTCTCAAAGAATAAGAGAGCTTTCTTTCTTACAGCTGCATAGTATTCCATTGTGTATATGTACCACAGCTTTTTTATCCATTTGTCTACTGATGGACACTTGGGCTGTTTCCAGATCTTAGCTATTGTAAAAAGTGCTGCTATGAACATAGGGGTACATATATTCTTTCTGGTTGGTGTTTCAGGTTTCTTAGGATATATTCCTAGAAGTGGGATCACTGGGTCAAAGGCAGTTCAATTTTTAATTTTTTGAGGTAACACCATATTGTTTTCCACAGTGGCTGCACCAGTCTGCATTCCCACTAGCAGTGTACTAGAGTTCCCTTTATTCCACACCCTCACCAGCACTTGTTGTTTGATGATTTGTTGACGGCAGCCATTCTGACAGGTGTGAGGTGATACCTCATAGTTGTTTTAATTTGCATCTCTCTGATGATTAGTGACATTGAGCATTTTGTCATAGTCTCTTGGCCATTTGTATGTCCTGTTTGGAGAGGTGTCTATTTAGGTCCTCTGCCCATTTTTTAATTGTGTTCTTTGTCTTCCTTTTGTTGACTTGTATGAGCACTCTATATACTTTGGAAATTAACCCCTTATCTGATGCATCATTGGTGATTATGGTCGCCCATATAGTGGAATCCCTTTCCATTTTGATGGTTGTTTCTTCTGCTGTGCAGGAGGTTTTGAGTTTGATGTAGTCCCATGTGTTCATTGTTTCCTTTGTTTCTCTTGCCTTAGGTGTTGTATCAGTGAAAATTCTACTGCGTATGATGTCTGAAATTTTGTTGCCTGCATTTTCTTCTAGTATTTTTATGGATTCACGAGTCACATTTAAGTCTTTTATCCATTTTGAGTTTGTTCTCGTGTATGGTGTAAGCTGGTGGTCTCTAGCTTCATTTTTTTGCAAGTAGCTGTCCAATTTTCCCAACACCATTTATTATTATTTTATTTTATTTTATTTTTATCCTCACCCGAGGAAATTTTTCCATTTTTTGTTCAGATAGAGTGGGAGGGAGAGAGAGGAGGAGAGAGAGAGAGAGAGAAAAACATCGACGTGAAAGGGACACATCGAGTGGCTGTCTCCCGCACGGACCAACCAGGGCCGGGAGTGGGAACCAAACCCGGGAGTACGTGCCCCTAGTGGGAACCAAACCCGGGTCTCTCTGGACCCCAAGCCAACACTCTAACCACTGAGCCAAACCAGCCAGGGCCCAACACCATTTATTGAAGAGACTGTCTTGACTCCACTGTATGCTCTTGCCATCTTTGTCAAATATTAATTGAGCATATTGTCGTGGGTCGATTTCTGGGTTCTCTATTCTGTTCCATTGATCTATCTGCCTGTTCTTGTGCCAGTACCAGGCTGTTTTGATTACAGTGGCTTTGTAGTATAACCTGAAATCTGGTAATGTGATCTCTCCTACTTTGTTCTTCTTTTTCAAGATTGCTGCAGCTATTTGGGGTCTTTTTTGGTTCCATATAAACTTTTGGAGTGTTTATTCTAGTTCTGTGAAATATGCCGTTAGTATTTTGATGGGGATTGCATTGAATCTGTAGATTGCTTTGGGTAGTAAGGACATTTTAATGATGTTAATTTTTCCAATCCATGAACAAGGGATATGGTTCTACTTTTTTATATCTTCCTCTATTTCTTTTTTCAATGACCTGTAGTTTTCTGGGAAGAGGTCTTTTACTTCTTTGGTTAAGTTTATCCCTAGGTATCATCTTATTCTTTTTGCTGCAATGGTAAATGGGATTTTTTTTTTTTGTTTCTCTTTCTGTGATTTCATCATTGGTGTATAAGAATGCCATCAATTTCTTGACGTTAATTTTGTATCCTGCTACTTTGCCAAATTCATTTATTAAGTCTAGTAGATTTTTGATGGAGTCTTTAGAGTTTATGTATGTATAATATCATGTCATCTGCGAATAATGACAGTTTCACTTCCTCCTTTTCAATTTGGATTCCTTTTATTTTTTCTTCATGTGTGATTGCTGTGGCTAAGACTTCCAGTACTATGTTAAATAAGAGTGGCGAAAGTGGGCATCCTTGTCTTGTTCCTGTTCTTAAGGGAAATGCTTTTAGTTTTTGCCCATCGAGTATGATGTTGGCTGTAGGTCTTTCATATATGATCTTTATTATGTCAAGATATGATACCTCTATTTCCACATTGCTGAGCATTTTTATCAGAAATGGGTGCTGGATTTTGTCGAATGCTTTTTCAGCATCTATTGATATGATCATGTGGTTTTTATCTTTCATTTTGTTTATGTGGTGTGTCACATTTATTGATTTGTGAATATTGAACCAGCCTTGCATCCCTGGGATGAATCCCAGTTGGTCATGTTGAATAATTTTTTTGATGTATTGCTGGATCCGATTTGCTAGTATTTTGTTCAGGATTTTGGCATCTATGTTCATCAGGGATATTGACCTGTAGTTTTCTTTCTTTGTAGTGCTTTTTTCTGGTTTTGGAATTAGATTGTGTTGGCCTCATAAAACAAGTTTGGAATTCTTCCTTCGTCTTGAATTTTTTGAAATAGTTTGAGGAGAATGGGTGTTAGTTCTCCTTTGAATATTCAATAAAACTCCCCTGGCCTGGGCTTTTATTTGCTGGGAGAGTCTTGATCACATCTTCAATTTCCTTAGCTGTTATTGGTCTGTTTTAGTTTTCTATCTCTTCCCAGTCCAGTTTGGGAGACTATGTGTTTCTAGAAATTTGTCCATTTTGCTTAGATTGTCGAATTTATTGCCATATAAATGTTCATAGTATTTGTTAACGATCCTTTGTATTTCTGTGGTGTCAGTTGTTACTTCTCTTCTTTCATTTCTGATTTTGTGTATTTGGGTTCTCTCTCTTTGTTTCTTGGTGAGTCTAGCTAAGGGTCCATCAATCTTGTTTATCTTTCCAAAACACCAGCTCTTTGTTTCATTGATCCTTTGAATTGTTTTTTTTTTTTTTTGGTCTCTGTGTCATTTATTTCTGCTCTGATCTTTACTATTTACTTCCTTCTACTTGCTCTGGGATTTTATTTTATTTATTTATTTATTTTTTATTTATTTTTATTTTTTTATCTTCACCAGAGGACATTTTTGCATTTATCTTCAGATAGAGCAGGAGGGAGAGAGGGAGGAAGAGAGAGAGAGAAACATCGATGTGAGAGAGACACATTGAGTGGTTGCCATCTATACAACCCCAACCAGGTCCAGGGCCAAACTGCAACCGAGGTACGTGCCCTTAGTGGGAACCGAACCCAGGACTCTCCGGTCCATGGGCCGACGCTCTAACCGCTGAGCCAAACTGGCCAGGGCTGGGGTTTTCTTTTTGTTTGCTTTATAGTTCTTTAAGTTGTGAGGTTACATAACCTATTAGAAATTTTTCTTGTTTCTTGAAGTAGGCCTGTAGTGCTATGAACTTCCCTCTCAGAACCGCTTTAACTGCATCCCATAGATTTTGTATTGTTGTGTGTTCATTTTCATTGGTTTCCAGGAAGTTTTTAATTTCCTCCGTGATCTCCTTGGTAACCCATTCGTTGTTTAATAACATGCTATTTAGCCTCCATGTGTTCAAATATCTTTGCATGTTCTTGTTGCAACTGATTTCTAGTTCCATGCCATTGTGATCTGAGAAGATGCTTGATATGATTTCAATCTTCTTTAACTTGTAGAGACTTAGTTTGTTTCCTAATGTGGTCTATCATTGAGAATGTCCCATGTGCACTTGAGAAGAATGTGAATTCTGTAGTTTTGGGGTGTAAGTCTCTGTAGATATCTATTAAATCCATTTGGTCTAGTGCTTCATTTAGAGTCTCTGTTTCCTTGTTAATTTTTTGTCTAGAGGATCTATCCAGTGATGTCAGCGGGGTGTTGAAGTCCCCTGCTATGATTGTATTGCTGTTGATTTCTCCTTCGAAGTCCTCCAGAAGATTTTTAATATATTTTGGTGCATATATGTTTACCAAGGTTATATCTTCCTGTTGGATAGATCCTTTCAATATTATGTAGTGACCTTCTTTGTCTCTAGTTATGGCCTTCATTTTGAAATCTATTTTATCAGATATGAATATTGCTACCCCAGCTTTTTTTTCCTTTCCGTTTGCTTGGAAGATTTATTTCCATCCCTTCACTTTCAACCTATGTGAGTCTTTTGTTGTGAGGTAGGTCTCTTGTAATCAACATATATATGGGTCATGCTTTCTTATCCAATCAGCTATTCTATGTCTTTTTATCGGAGCATTCAGTCCATTTACATTTAAGGTGATTATTGATATGTACTTATTTATTGCCATTTTTGTTTAGTGTGGTACTAGTTTCCTTCCTATTTCTTCTACTAATTACAGCAGTCCTTTTAACATTTCTTGCAGTGCTGGTTTGGTGCTAATGTATTCCCTTAGCCTTTTTTTTTTTTGGTCTGGCAAGCTCTTTATTTGACCTTCTATTTTGAATGACAGCCTTGCTGGGTAGAGTAGTCTTGGATTCAGATCCTTGTTTTTCATGACCTTGATTACTTCATGCCATTCCCTTCTGGCCTGTAGTGTTTCTGTTGAGAAGTCAGCTGATAGCCTTATGGGGGTTCCTTTGTAGGTAACCTGTTGCTTGTCTCTCCTGCCTTTAGGATTCTTTCTTTGTCTTTAATTTTTGGCATTTTAATTACTAAGTGTCTTGGTGTGGTCCTGTTTGGGTTCTTCTTCCTTGGGGCTCTCTGTGCTTCTTGAACTTGAATGCCTTCTTCCTTCACCAGTTAGGAAAGTTTTCTGTCACTATTTCTTCAAATATATTCTCTAACCCTTGCTCATTTTCTTCTTCGAGGACTCCTATGATGCAAATTTTATTACTTTTCTAGTTGTCCCACAGTTCTCTTAAGCTGTCTTCCTGTTTTTTAATTGTTTTTTCCTTTTGATTTTCTGATTGGTTGATTTTTTCTACCCTGTCTTCTAATTCACTGATGCGGTCCTCAGCTTCCTCTACTCTGCTGTTTAGTCCTTCCAATGTGTTCTTTATTTCTGCTATCTCATTATTCATTTCTTCTTGGTGCTTCTTCATTTCCAATTTGTTGATTTTCAATGTTTCTATGTCTTTACTCATGGTGTTGATGTCCTTACTCATGGTGTTGAGCTTCCTCAAGATCATGGCTCTGAATTCTAGCTCTGTTAACTTGCTTAACTGCATTTCATTTATCTCATCTACAGTAGAGGTCTCTTGTTCTGTCATTTGGGATTTGTTTCTTTGTTTCACCATTTTGGCTATCTCAGTGGGTTTTGGAGCCTGCCAAATTTTCCCTGTGGATGTTGGTGTTCTGCTGTTTGTGGCTCCTTCTGCTGGGTTTGGATGAGCATGGGAGGACCCACATTAAATACCACTGTCAAGTCTTACTTTTGTGGGTACATTTGGAAGTCCAGGAAAGGTTAAGTTATCCTCTAGCTTTTTTCCTAGAGGCTATTAGTTGTGGTTACCTGAAGAGCCTTGGGTTCTCAGTTGAAGGAAAACCTCCCTCAGGTGTTCAGCATAAGAGGATTTCCCAAGGGTTGGGCAGAGGCTGGTAGTTAATGAGCCTCAATTTGCATTTCAATGGCCTACCTGGGTGGGGCTGAATCTCTGAGGGAGGGGCTGCTACCCCTGAGGAGTAAGATGACCACTGTCCTGCATGGCTGCAACTCAGCAAAAGCTCTAAGCCCCCTCCAAATTCCGAGTGTCCCCACACAGTTCCAGTCCAGTCCACCCTCCCTATGCTGGAGCCCAAGGTGAATGGCTGTGGCTCTTTTAGCGCTCTGCCCTGGCCCTCTGAGCTGTGGAGCGAGCATGGGCCTTTAACCCCGAGGGCAGTGCTCACAGCTAAGACCGCTGCTATTCATCGGCTCCCAGCCCCTCTCTTGCGCCTCTGCAATCCTACCTGGATCGATCCAGTGTCCCTGATTATATGTTCCTCGGAAGTTGCTTTTCTGTTGCTTTTTCCCAACGATTTGTCTTTATTTTAGTTGTAATTCCAGTTTGGTCCTGGGAGATGGTCTGTATAGCTTCCATTCACTCTGCCGCCATTTTTGAATCTCCCTTTTATTTATATTTTTAGTAAGATGATTTTTAGTATCTCTCATCAATCCTAGTCCTCCTCCACTTTTACTTCTGCCATTTAAAGCTGTTTGAGATGAGTAAATTTGGGAAGAATAAGGGCTAGTATACAGGGCAATCTGTACCTTGAAAGAAAGAAGATGTAAGATCCTCTGTTCTCTACTATGCAGGTTTCATCTGTTTCCTCTAGACTGTGACCCAATTTAGCCCAAAGTAGGAAGCCTATATTTGTATACTAAAGCCTTAGCCTGCCCATCTTTATTGAAAAGGGCCAAGAATGAAAAAGCAAGCTGTGTTAGTCTGGTTTCTCTGAGCAGCAGATACTAGGATGGGATTAACTGTGTAAAAATTTTATTAAAATAATGCTTGTGTGAGAGAAAATGCAGAGGGAGCTGGCAGAGTCATTGGACTATGATGCAAGTCTAACCGTAAGTGAAAGAGAGAAGGAAGGAAGGAAGGCTGGGTGGGAGTGTCCTTGATCACTATGTAGTCTAAGAAAGGTTCAGCAAGGTCACTGGGGAGTCCTTGAGCCAACACTGGCCATTAATGGAGTCCTCTATTTCCCAGGAACAGGACTACCTGCCTACCTGGTCATGGGCTTAGAGCAGCCTATGGCAAGTGTGGCCTTGGTACAGATGTGATGGTGGATATCAGAGTGCAATAGCTGGGGGGAACTTTGGTCAATTAAATTCCCTCTGGTTGGAGATCCACAAGGCACAGTTTCATGGCAGCCTCAAAACCTTTATTTATTTATTTATTTAGAAATTAAAGAGAATGCTGATGCCTCTTCCTTTTGTGAAATATAAAAACCTAAATTGGCCCCAAACTATTAACATGAATGACTTCAGGAAGGGAGTAAAATAATGGTGAATCAAAAGAGAAGGAATAAAGTATAGTGGAAGTCCCCAGAAGTCTTTAATATTATAACTGTGTGATTTATTAATTATTTTCTTTTTAAGTTCTATTGGGTCTACTTGATTAGGTCCTGTGAATAGGTTTCTTGAAAATTTAAACAAAAAATTTTCAAATAAGCTGACTTCTCAGGTCTGAAAACATCTGCATTAAACTTTTGGTGTGTAATGACATAGCAAAACAAATACAGGGTGGGATCTCTGATCCTATGCCTTGTTGGATTCACAAATGAGCATGTTGTTGTTTTTAAAAACAGGCAACCTAGGCATATAAGCACGATGTCAGATATCTGAGAATCAGCTTTTCACCTCTAGTTTTATTTTTTACACTGTCAAGTTCTAGAATGGACAAGCACAAGAAAGCACCAAAACAAAGTTCATCAAAAAGTTGCTCAGATAGATGTGTAACATCCACAGCAACAGGGCCTTCAAACTTGAATTCTTCTTCTTCTTCTCTCTAAATCACAATTTGTGCTTGATAAAGTGACCTAATTTATTTATTTATTTATTTATTTATTTATTTATTTATTTATTTATTTTTGTTACAGATGTTTCTCCTTTTCTCCCCATTGACACCCTCCTCCCCATCCGACCTAATTTATTTAAAAGTGAAATAAATGGTGAAACTCAGTGAAACTTGAGTGAATCCAGGTTTATGTGTTGAATACCTCTTTGAGCAGTAGGGCCATAGGCAGAAGGGTGGGAGAAATGCAGCCAGAAACAGGTTTTCACTCTGAACAAAATTAAGAGATGAGAGAGCTCATGAGACAATCTCACTTAACTCACCATTTTACTGCCTGAAAGGCATGGGAGAGGGGGAGGATGCTCTGAGTAATCTATTTTCTGATTCTCTCTCCCTCTTCATTGCAAATGATTTAGCTGATGGCTTTCCTGTCAAGTCCCTCAGGGAGATAGTCCTAAAAAAAAAAAAGAAGGAAAGAAAAAACAAAGAAGAATCATCAGCATCAGGAAGTTTTCTCAGATAATTTTCATTTTTTTCAGATTTTTTTTTTTTTTATATCACATTAATCTTCCTGGAACAACCCTGAATTTCTTTTCCTCCTTATGTTTGCTCTCCTGAGATACCTATGGACCATTATTAATCATTTTAGCCTTCCCATCACCTAGCTATGACTTTTTTTCTTTTCTGACGTGTGGCAGGTCAAATCCTTTGGGAAGATTTGTCACACATATGATTTTATCAGTGGCTGTTGTGGTCTTCTTTTTTCATTTAGCCCTTGAGAGGTCCCACAGCCTGTGACCAAATAACATGTTCTAGCGATCCCTTCCTAAAGAAAGTTTTACACAAGCAACAACATTTCCTTGCATGTTTGAATCTATTCCTGCAGCAATTTGAAGCTATGTGTCCTAGCTCTGTGAAATGGAAGATTACACATTACCACAGTCTATAGGCTTGGAAATATGGCAGGACATTTGGTAAATAAAAAAGCAGCCTTGAAAACATCTTCAGCATACAGAGGAAGTTCCAACACATTCACAAGAGAAAAAAGAAAGAGTTATTTCAGTCTTCCCTGTTGATCACCTCTCTCAGAACTCTCCCTGCCCTCCCTCCAAGGGGGTTAGCAAGGGCAGCTGATTGCAAGGCTGCAGCTGTTCTTAATTGTTGACTTTAGCTTCACAGTGGTCCCTTGTGGCAGGGGATGCCATATCTGCCCCTGGAATGGACTTACAGGTGTTTGAGAAATGTTTTCTTTTGGACGGGTTACTAGACACTCTAACAGACAAGCTATTATGAGATACAGGCTGACGCTTGGAGACATGAGCTCAAATAGCCCCTACCTTCTCTTTTCCCCATTCCTCTCACATACAGACTGCTGAAAAAGACCTGCTTTCTATGCATTTCCCAGTCATCCTCCTCTCTATGCTGCCTGAAAAATGGGCAGGATACATCAACAGCAAAAGAAAACATCAGGTAAAATATCTTTACCAACTTGCTTAACGCAGGACCAGGTATAAATGGGTTTCAAACTGAAATGTCATGTTTAAAAAAACTGAATAGATGAGAAATACTGTTGTGTTTTTTTAAATTAAAAAAAATGTTTCTTGAGTAAAAACAATAAAATCTGGGTTTATTTTTGTTTTGTTTTCTAAGAGTGAACATGCTAGAACTTGGGTTTTAAATTAGGGCTGGGCACCCATTCACTCTTGCTCTGTTGATGTAACGACGGGGTTTCATTAGCGGCTGTGGAAATGCAGACAGTAACACATTGAATGCACTAATTTGAATGTATTAATACCAGCATAGTACTTGTCCCTTCCAATTTCCCTTCGATTTTGGGCAACTGGGACTCTTCCTGGACCTTATACCTGCTCTTGCTTGCCTCTGACCAATCCCCACCCCTACCCCAACAAACTACTTCTAGACAGTGTTCTGAGACCAGCACCTAGATTTCCCTGGCCCTGTGTTCACCCTGGTGTGCATACACTGAGGTCTGAGGAGTGTCTGTATTAGGAGGTAGAATGAGGGGGGACAGAGCCCACACATGCTGGCTGTAGTGTTCACATGCATGTAGTCAATGCCCCCCCTCATGTGCAGTTCAGAGCTGGGTGAGCAAAGAAAGGGGCTGCCTGGGCTTGGTCTCCACGTGTGCTCTTGCCTGGATCTCACAAATATTCAAGATGAGCCTGCACTAGCATACTACATCTCCTACTGGCTGGTGCAATACTTAAAAAAGGCGCTGAACAGGGGTTTTAATTTAATTTAATTAAAAAAATTTTTTTTATTAATTTATTTTTGTTACAGATGTTTCTCCTTTTCCCCCCATTGACACCCTCCTCCCTTGCCCTGTCCCCAGCATTGTTGTCTATGTCCATTGGTTACGCATACATGCACATAAGTTCTGTGGTTTATCTCTCCCTCCCCGCCCCCCATTTTAATTTTAAAAATAGGTTAAATTTCTCACTCATTCTAGATCTAAAACCAAGTACACAAGACTTAGTCTCAATGGAAACAGAGAGTGAAACTGACTAGTTTGGTTCCCCTTTTAAGATACATGAATTAGCTCCCTGAGCAGACATTACATTTATTTAGATGTTAATTTGAATATTTAAAAATTATTGACATTTTAGTAAAGTACATCCAAAGGATCAACGTTTTGTGGTAGACAATGAATGTTGAAGACTATTTTAAAAACCCACAAATTATTCCAGGGTCTTTTTTTTTTTTTTTTTTTTAACTCATCTTTATTGTTGAATGTATTACAGATGTTCCCTCTTTTTTTCCCTATTGACCCCCTCCACCCCAGTCCCACCCCCCGCCGGCCTTCCCCACACTATTGTCAGTGTCCATTGGTTATGCATATATGCACAGAAGTTCATTGGTTTATCTCATCTCGCCCTCCCTCCCCCCTTCCTTTTGAGGTTCATCAGTGTAACAACCAATTTGTTCTTCTTAATTCCTTCATCTTTTTCACCTATCCCCCACTCCCGACCCATCTGGCAAGCAACAAAATGTTTTCTGTATCTATGAGTCTGTTTCTGTTCTACTTGCTTATTTTGTTTGTAGATTCAATTGTTGATAGATATGTATTAATTGCCATTTTATTATTCATATTTTTGTTCTTCTCCTTCAAGAAGATCCTTCAACATTTCATTTAATACTGGTTTGGTGGTGATGAACTCCTTTAGCATTTTCTTGTCTGGGAAACTCTTGATATGTCCATCGATTCTAAATGATAGCTTTGCAGAATAGAGTAATCTTGGTTGTAGGTCATTGCTTTTCATCATCTTGAATATCTCTTGCCACTCCTTTCTGGCCTGCAAAGTTTCTTTTGAGAAAACAGCTGACAGCCTTTTGGGAGCTCGATTGTAGGTAACTAACTCCTTTACTCTTGCTGCTTTTAAGATTCTCTCTTTGTATTTAACCTTTGGCATTTTGATGATGATGTGTCTTGGTGTGGACCTCTTTGGGTTCAACTTGTTTGGGACTCTCTGTGCTTCCTGGACTTGTATATCTCTTCCCTTCACCAAGTTAGGGAAGTTTTCTGTCATTATTGTTTCAAATAGGTTTTCAATTTCTTGCTCTCTCCTCCTTCTGGCACCCCATGATGTGAATGTTGGCACACTTGAAGTTGTCCCAGAGGCTCCTTACACTATCCTCATTTTTTTGGATTCTTTTTTTTTTTTTTTGCTGTTCTGATTAGGTGTTTTCTGCTTCCTTCTATTCCAAACCAATGGTTTGCTTCTTGGCTTTACCTACTCCACTATTGATTCCCTGTAAATTATTCTTTATTTCATCCTTCATTTCTGACTGGTCCTTTTTTATGTTGTTGATGTTCTCACTAAGTTCCTTGGAGGTCTCCTTAAGTTCCTTGAAGGTCTCGCAAAGTCTCTTGAATGTCTCACCAAGTTCTTTGAGCAACTTTATAACCTGTGTTTTGAACTCTATATCTGATTGATTGCTTATCTCCATTTTGTTTAATTCCTTTCCTGGAGTTTTGTTCTTTTCTTTCATTTGGGACATGTTTCTTTGTCTCCTCATTTTGGCTGCTTCCCTGTGATTGTTTCTATGCATTAGGTAGAGTTGATATGTCTCCTAGGCTTCATAGGGTGGCCTATTGTTGTAGGTGTCCTGTAGGATCCAGTGGCACAGTCTCCCTGATCACCCCAGCTGGGCCCTCGAGGTGCACCCCTAGTGTGGACTGTACACCCTTCTGTTGTAATTGAGTCTTGATTGCTGTTGGCCCATCAATGGGAGGGATTTACTCAGGCTGATCAGCTGCAAGGACTTGCTGTACCCACTAGCCACTGACCTTTAACTCCCTTGGAAGATCAGCTGTGTAGGGACCCACCACACAGAACAAGATTTACTTCATCAGGGCTCTGGTACCCACTGAGTCCGCTCATTGAGTGTGTCACTTGTGGAGGTGGTTGGATGATGGTGTTTCGATGTGGTCTGAAGCTGTCCACTGGATGTGCTGGCTCTAGGGTGAGGTCAGCCACTGCCTGTGTTGTATCCAGGGCCACCCAGCATAAGCTACAAAGTGATCTGCAGATGGCTGCTTCTTGTGCTGGGCTTAGAGGTGTCTAGGAAAAGCCAAGTTGTGAACCAAGGCTGGTTGCTTCTCGTTAAGTGCCAGGCCTGGGGCCACTTAACGAGAGGTATGGGGCTTGCTGAGACCAGATGCTGCTTGTTTGAGAGATTTTAGGAAACTCTGAAGCAGGATCCAAGATAGGCCTTATCCTATGGTAAAGCCTTTGGAGACAGCTTTTGTGGGCCCGAACGTTGGGTGGGGTGGGGCCAACAGTGTGAGCCAGAATGCTGGAGTCCCAGATATGGTGGCTGTCTGCTCTCCCAGGGAAGGGCTCACCAAAGAAACATCAGCCTCCGCCAGCACCTCTGTCCAGGACAAAGCTGCCCCTCTAGCCTTCGTCCCGAGGCCAACCAGCTCAGTTCTTCCATGTATGTCTCTGGAGCCCCTCAAGCTGGTTCCTCTCCAAGCTCAGAGGGAACAAGTCCAAGTAAGTCTGTGCATGGGCCCTTTAAGAGGAGCTGTGTGGGGCTCCAGTGGCCTCAGCCTCCCTCAGCCTCAGTTCCCGCTGGTTTTATAGCCAGAAGTTAAGGGGATTCTGTTCCTGGCACTGGAACCCTGAGTTGGGTGCCTGGTGTGGGATGGGGACCCCTCACTTCTCAGGGAGGACCTTCCCAGCCAAGGTGTCCCTCCTGATTTTTATCCGCCACACGTGTGTGTGGGAGGAGCCCACCCACGCCTCTGCCCCTCCTACCAGTTTCCATGTGGCTTCTTCTTTTAATTCGTATTTGTAGGACTTCCAATCAGCTCTGTTTCAGTAGGTTCTGAATGATGGTTGTGTTGTAGTTTAGTTGTAATTTTGATGTGGTAGTGGGAGGAGGCGATGCTGCATTTACCTACGCTGCCATCTTGACTGGAAGTCCTATTGCAGGGTCTTGAAGGCTGTTCAGTTTTAGGGTTATGGTGATAAGCATAACCACAACTCTGAGTTCTATTAGTTCAATCAGACATCTGGACTATTCAACCAAGTAAAAGGCTCCCCAAACTTATTATAGTGCCCAGCCTAATAAGGGCTCAGTAAATAGTAACTGTATTTTAAAAATCGAGCCAGTGTCTGAACATGTTTGATCACATTAGTTCATCCAGGAGTCCAAGATAGAGAGTCCGATTAAATCTCTTTCTGTTTCAATGGCACTGAAAGCCAGTCCTAGCTTCCAAAGCCAACAGCTCGGAATGATTTGTCATAGATACTCTAATGTGAGAGAGTGCAGCTACCTTTTCACTTACTGTGCAAGTAGATCCAAGAGTGTAGTTGCACCAAAACACATTAAAAAACTTCTGGAGGACTACAAAGGAGAAATCGACAGCAGTACAACCATAGCAGGGGACTTCAACACCCCTCTGATATCACTGGATAGATCTTCTAGACAAAAAATTAACAAGGAAACAGAGTCTCTAAATGATGCACTAGATCAAATGGATTTAATAGATATCTACAGAGAATTACAACCCAAAACTACACATTTCACATTCTTCTCAAGTGCACATGGGACATTCTCAAAGATAGACCACATGTTAGGACACAAACTAAGTCTCTACAAGTTTATGAAGATTGAAATCATATCAAGCATCTTCTCAGATCACAATGGCATAAAACTAGAAATCAATTACAACAAAAACACACAAAAACTTTCAAACACCTGGAGGCTAAATAGCATGTTATTAAACAACAAATGGGTTACCAATGAGATCAAGGAAGATTAAAAACTTCCTGGAAACCAATGCAAACAAACACACAACAACACAAAATCTATGCGACACAGTGAAAGCAGTCCTGAGAGGGAAGTTCATAGCACTACAGGCCTACCTCAAGAAACAAGAAAAATTTCTAATTGACTATCTAACCTTACAACTTAAGAATTAGAAAGCAAACAAAAAGAAAAACCAAGAGCTAGTAGAAGGAAAGAAATAGTAAAGGTCAGAGAAGAAATAAATGACATTGAGACCAAAAAAAAACACAAAACAAAACAAAACAAAAAAAACACAATTCAAAAGATCAATGAAACAAAGAGCTGGTTCTTTGAAAAGATAAACAAGATTGATGGACCCTTAGCTAGACTCACCAAGAAACAAAGAGAGAGGACCCAAATACACAAAATCAGAAACGAAGGAGGAGAAGTAACAACTGCCATTACAGAAATACAAAGGGCATTAAAAAATATTATGAACAATTATATACCAACAAATTAGACAATCTAGGTGAAATGGACAAATTTCTGGAAACACAGTCTCCCAAAACTGAACCGGGAAGAGATAGAAAACTGGAACAGACCAATAACAACTAAGGAAATTGAAGATGTAATTAAGAAACTCCCAGCAAATAAAAGCCCAGGCCTGGACGGCTTCATGGAGAAGTTTTACAAAACATTCAGAGAAGATCTAACACCTATTCTCCTTAAACTATTCCAAAAAATCCAAGAAGAAGGAAGACTTCCAAACTCGTTTTATGAGGACAGCATAATTCTAATTCCAAAACCAGATAAAGATGCTACAAAGAAAGAAAACTACAGGCCAATATCGCTGATGAACACAGATGCCAAAATTCTGAACAAAATATTAGTAAATCAGATCCAGCAAAAAAACACCAAAAAAAAATTATTCACCATGACCAAGTGGGATTCATCCCAGGGATGCAAGGCTGGTTCAATATTCGCAAATCAATAAATGTGATACACCACATAAACAAAATGAAAGATAAAAACCATGTGACCATATCAATAGATGCTGAAAAAGCATTCAACAAAATCCAGCACCCATTTCTGATAAAAATGCTCAGCAATGTGGGAATAGAGGGATCATATCTCAACATAATAAAGGCCATATGTGAGAAACCTACAGCCAACATCATAATCAATGAGCAAAAACTAAAAGATTTCCTTTAAGAACAGGAACAAGACAGGGATGCCCACTTTCGCCACTCTCATTTAACATAGTACTGGAAATCTTAGCCACAGCAATCAGACAAGAAGGGAAAATAAAGGGAATCAAAATCGGAAACGAGGAAGTGAAATTGTCATTATTTGCAGATGACATGATATTGTACATAGAGAACCCTAAAAACTCCATCAAAAACCCACTAGAGCTAGTAAATGAATTTGGCAAAGTAGCAAGATACAAAATTAACATCAAGAAATCGATGGCATTCTTATACAGCTATAATGAACTCACAGAAAGAGAAACTAAAAAACAATCCCACTTACCATTGCAGCAAAAAAACTAAGATACCTAGGAATAAACTTAACCAAAGAAGTAAAGGACTTGTTCTCAGAAAACTAAAGCTCATTGATAAAAGAAATAGAGGAAGATATAAAAAAGTGGAAGCATATACCTTGTTCATGGATTGGAAGTATTAATTGGCATTAATTGTTTATTAAAATGTCCATTCTACTCAAAGCAATCTATAGATTCAGTGCAATCCCCATTAAAATACCAATGTCATATTTCATGGAACTGGATCAAATACTCCAAAAGTTTATATGGAACCAAAAAAGACCCCGAATAGCCACAACAATCTTGAAAAAGAACAAAGTAGGAGGGATCACAATACCAGATATCAGGTTATACTACAAAGCCACTGTAATCAAAACAGCCTGGTACTGGCACAAGAACAGACATATAGATCAATGGAACTGAACAGAGAACCTGGAAATTGATCCAAGACATTATGTTCAATTAATATTTGACAAAGGTGGCAAGAGTATACAATGGAGTAAAGACAACCTCTTTAATAAATGGTGTTGGGAAAACTGGACAGCTACATGCAAAAAAAGAAACTAGACCACCAACTTACACCATACACAAAATAAATTCAAAATGGATAAAAGAGTTAAATGTGACTCTTGAATCCATAAAAATCCTAGAAGAAAATGTAGGCAACAAAATTTCAAATATCACACACAGCAGAATTTTCACTGATACAACACCTAAGGCAAGAGAAACAAAGAAGAAAATAAATACATGGGACTACATCAAACTAAAAAGCTTCTTCTGCACAGCAAAAGAAGCAACCATCAAAATGGAAAGGGAGCCCACTATATGGGAGAGCATAATTGCCAACAATACATCAGATAAGCGGTTAATCTCATACAACTCAACAAAAGGAAGACAAAGAATCCAATTAAAATGGGCAGAGGACCTAAACAGACACCTCTCCAAACAGGACAAACAAATGGCCAAGAGACATATGAAAAAATGCTCAATGTCACTAATCATCAGAGAGACGCAAATTACAACAACTATGAGGTATCATCTCACACCTGCCAGAATGGCTGCCATCAACAAATCATCAAACAAGTGCTGGTGAGGGTGTGGAGAAAAGGGAACTCTAGTACACTGCTGGTGGGAATGCAGACTGGTGCAGCCACTGTGGAAAACAATATCGTATTTCCTCAAAAAATTAAAAATTGAACTGTCATTTATCCAGGGATCCCACTCCTAGGAATATATCCTAAGAAGCCTGAAACACCAATCAGAAAAAATATATGTACCCCTATGTTCATAGCAGCACTATTTACAATTGCTAAGATCTGGAAACAGCCCAAGTGTCCATCAACAGATGAGTGGATAAAAGAGCTGTGGTACATTTACACAATGGAATACTATGCAGCTGTAAGAAAGAAAGATCTCTTATCATTTGAGATGATGTGGAGGGACATGAAGAGTATTATGCTAAGTGAAATAAGGCAATCAGAGAAATACAAATATCACATGATCTCACTTATTTGTAGAATATAATGAACAAAACAAACTGATGAACAGAATGGTCCCAGAGACATGTACATGGGGTAGAGACTGACAGACCTCAGAAGAGGGAGGTGGGGGGAGGGAAGAGATAGACCACAGAACTTATATGCATGTATGCGTAACCAAAGGACATAGAGAACTATGCTGGGGGCGGGGGCGGGATTGTGAAGAGAGTGTCAATGAGGGGAAAAGGAGAACCATCTGTAACAAAAATTAATTAATTAATAAAATTAATAAAAAAGAGTGTAGTTGCATTCATGTGATTTGACTCATTCAGGGAACTGGCCCACTTCGGTCTCAGCTTCATAATGGTTTCAGTGCATTCATTATAATATATACATATATATATATTTATAAATATATATATATTATAATATAATATATAATTATATTATCCCTTTGATCTTTGGTTCACTGGTTTGAACTGGCCACAGTTAATGCACAATGATTTCCATTAGATTCTATCCAGGAGGGTATATTATCTTCCTGTTATTGTGGATGATTTTGGGAATGGGTGAAAAGTGGAGGAGTTAAGTAGTCAGAACTTTGATAGGTTCTAATGAGGGTCTTCACTGGCAGCCCAAGGTAATTTATGAAGTGCCAGGAGCTAATTTTTACTTACTCCAGCTTTCCATTCCTAGCTGCCACTTTGCCTTAAAACATTGTGGGATTGCTGGATCATATGGTAGCTCTATTCTGAGGAATCACCAATCCCTTTCCTTGGTATATGCCCAAAAAACTCAAAAGCATGGATTTGCAAAGATATATGCACCCCTATGTTCACTGCAGCATTATTCACGGTGGCCAAGACATGGAAACAAACAACCAAGTGTCCTGCAGTAGAGGGTTGGATAAAGATGTGCTATATATGTACAATGGAATACTACTCAGACATAAGAAAGGATGAAATATAGACATTTGTGACAACAGATAGACCTTGAGAATACTATGCTAAGTGAAATGTCAGGCAGAAAAAACTAAGAACCATGATTTCACTTACATGTGGGATATAAACGAACTCATGAACACAAACAGCAGTGTAATGGTTGCCAGAGGAAAGGGGACAGCGGTGTGGGTGTGAAGGGGGGCCAATATGTGGTGATATAAGATGATTTGACTTTGGGTGGTGAGCACACAGTGCAATATACAGATTGTGTAACATAGAAATCCACACCTGAAACCTATATGATCCTATTAACCAGTGTTACCTCCAATAAATTTAATTAAAAAATAAATAAATGAATAAGCCCTGGCTGGTTTGGATCAGCGGTTAGAGCATCGGCCCGCGGACCAGAGAGTCCTGGGTTCGGTTTCCGCTAAGGGCACGTACCTCAGTTGCAGTTTGTCCTCGGCCCTAGTTGGGGTCGTGTGGGTGGCAATCACTCGATGTGTCTCTCTCACATCGATGTTTCTCTCTCTCTCTTCCCCCCCTCTCCCTCCTGCTCTATCTGAAGATAAATGCAAAAAAAAAAAAAAAAAAAAATGTCCTCAGGTGAGGATTTCCCTTACAAGGATTCTATTTCCCTACCTTGAACATTCTAATTTATATTTTTTCGGATCTATTCCTAAATTCCCTCAAATCTCAATGTTTTTCAAATTGTGAATCTTGACCCATTAGTGGTTGTTAAATTAAATCCATGGCCCAAATAACCACTGAAAAATGAAATAGAATGAAACAGAATAGAAAGTATCAGAGCACACCTTAGGCAGCAGGCAAAGTTTTATTTTTGCAAAACTTCTGCTTCAGTGGTGTATGTATGAGACAGTGCTGTAAAACGTATTCTTTACATGGCTTGTAATGACAAAATGTGAAAAGCACTGACTTAAGGCAAGTTGTTTGAGGGTGGGTTTTTAGGCACATGACAGGCATACAGGGGCAGGAGAACTTCTGTGAATAACTTCCACCACTCCACGTAGGCAGGCTGCATCCCACATCACCTGTTCATTAATGTTACACCTTTTGATGTTGCCCCTTTATCCTTGATTTGTAGAGGACCATCATGAAATGAAAATGCTCTTCAGTGAATAATACTTGTCAGCTTGTAGGGTGCTGTTATGCACTGTATTCCACTTGATTATGGATTCTGGATTCCAGATGCTAGGTTCATCCCAGAGGAGAGGCCAGGTTCAACTCCCTGCCTCTAAGAGGGCCTCCAGAAGGATATTCTGTAGTCTGTTTTGACAATTCAGTGTTAATATGGCCACTGTCTAGAAGGGAATATATTTATCTGACAGTATTTCCTATGTTCAATAACTCTTAACTTTTGAACTTATGTTGCTATGACTTGACCCAAGTTAGGTATGGTTGGCCTTATGACATCTCTAGTAGCCAAGGTGACATTAGAAGTGATTAAAACAAATAAGTGGCACTGGCTCTCAAGAAGGAAGGTAACCAGCAGAAAAAGATAGCTCCATGGAGGCAGGGGCAGCCCAGTGTCTCATTGCTCATGGAGTCCTCCACTGAGAATCCCAGACAGACTCAGGCAGCCAACTGCTTTTCCAAGGGGCTGTTTTGTGTAGCGTTATTCTACCACCTTTCCAGGGCCCCAGCTATTCCACTCTGGGGACCTGCTATTGCTAACAGTTCCATTCTCTCCAATTCAATTGCTATTTATTAAAAGCCTACGAATACTATTCCTCTGGGGCTCTATAGAGACAGGAGAGAACTCTTGGATGAAAAGATAGGGGCTTACCTTTGGGGCATTTGGTTAGTGGAACCTATTTATTTTCAAGCCTCTTCCATCAAGTCAGGCTGATGCCAAGGAACGTGGGAGTCATGTTGGCTTAGTTGTCTCTGTTGAAAGCTCCTTGCGTGCACCAAAAAATAAAAATAAAAAAGCCTCAGATAAATCTCAAGCTCAGAAGGAGTTAAGCTGTGTGTCTGCAAAGTGTGGCTTTTTTCTGGCAACATCCCATCAGTTTAGGTCATTTCTGATGACTTCACTCTCCTGGTGACATCAGCCTCTAATCTCCTGAAGGTGAATTCATGTGCGATTGCTTCAAAATACTTACCCTCTGAGTTCCAGGCCATTCCCGTTGATATGTGGACAGGGCTCGTCTTTCCCAGGCCGCAGTCTGGTCTGTGCACTGCATTTGTGCTGACCATGTCATGTCACTGGGTGGACATTATGTCACTAACTGGCACAGCCCACTCAAAGATGAAATGTGCTTATTTCACGCAAAAAACCAAAAGCTAACATCAACTCTCCCTGCACCCTACCCCAGGTATAAAATAAAATTAGAAGAATGGCTCAACTATACTTTGTTTGATATTTTCTAACTGTTCTCTTTCTCAGCTCCCTTTATGTGGCCTGAAGGTTGATAGTATATTATAGTTTTCAGTTCATTATACCCACTAATTCTTGACAATGTTTGGTTACGGATGACACAAATTAAATCTAAGACCTTGAAATAATTTACTTTGGCCTTCTTCAAAAATATCAAGTCTGTGAACTAAAGTAACCTGTTTACCTTCTAAGACCATTTCCTTTCCTATGCCTTTGAAATGTCATAAAAAAATACAGAGTGGACAGGAAAGCAGCCTGGGGCTTATTGGAAAGGTGCCAGGCGTTAGTTGGCTTTGACCAAGAAGATGTTGCCAAGCACTTGCCTAAAGGGGTGCAGATGCCTCTAGGGATTGTGGGATACCCACTGAAAGGGTCCCCAGAGTTTGGGTAGTCTTAGGCTAGTGTAAGCACATTTTATGCTCCTTATTGGCCTTCTCCTGTTATCCACAGGGCTGTGATGACACCTAAATATGTCACCAGGGATTCAGAATGCCATAGTGTTTCCCTGAACCTGGTGTCCTCCTGTGGGCCCTGCCCCTACAGGAAGGGCATGTGCTGTGCTTGGGGTCCTATGTCCTTAGCTGGGACCTGGGCCCAGATGGGCAGAGGAGGAGAGGCTCTGTGCAGAGGAGCAGAGTCCCCACAGCATTCTCAGAACCCTGTGCATCCATTTCTTCTGATTAATGGCTCTTGGCAGTTGACAGTAGCTTCTGGAATACAGAACCAGGAGGGTACACACTGGGTTCAAAATCATGTCAGGAAAATATACTAATACAGTATTTTTTAAGAGGAGAAACTGGTGTTTAAACAAGCCAATACAATGCCACCCTCGCTGTTTATCTTCATTTCATATTGAAGGGAAGAAAGAAATGAATAGAGCTGTTGACTCTTATACGTGTAACCACACAATTTTCAAATAGTTATGACCATGTATATTCAGTTTTGGGGTTAGCCCACAGACTACAGGGGAACTGAAATAAATTTAGAGCAATTTTTTTTTTTTTTTTTTTTTGCGGAAGGAAATAAACTCCCTAGATGGCTTGCAAATATATTTTTAAATGCAGGAAAGATTAGGCTTTCTGAGTTTCAGGTCTGTTTTAGTTGAGGATGGGGTGTGGTGGCAGACTGGCTACATGCGAGGAAACTGGTGGAATCTTGGTCCAGGATGCTGGTGCTATTACCATTCTCATCTGCTCAGGATGTACGAAGGGACCAGATTTTTTAAAGATCTAGTATGAAGTAAACCAGCTTCCTTTCTCCTCCTGCTGCATCTCCAAGGAGGTGGAAATATTAGAGAAGTCTCTTTACAAACACATGCCATTCTCTTTTTGGTTCATGTAGAGGAAAAAATAGGAGAAAGAATAAAGAAATAAAACCTGAGAACCTAATTAAAATGACTGAAATATAAAAAGTTCTTCTCTTGCACCAAAATTCTTACTTGATCTCTTCTAGCAGCATGACTGTCATCCATGCACAGGCTTTGAACATGCCCACACCTAAACCCTCCCCTTGACATACTCCTGAGGATTGCAAGTTCCCACTTCCCTGCTCCCTGCAAGCATCTTGAGAACAAGAAGGTAGAGCCTTCTTATTTGGCAGAGAAGATGGAGGAACTCCTTTTTTCTACAGTAAAATGCCTCATGTGGATTTTTGGGCCATAGTGTCATTTGGGGAAGAAATTAGTGTTGGATGTCTGCCTATCTGGGGGCAGGTACTGTAATAAGGAGCCAAGCACTGGATGAGCTGTGCATCTTTCCCACTATTGGGGTGCACTAATGGGGTGGTCCCTGTAGATGTAGAACTTCCTGTTTTTGAAGAGGCAGAGAGATGTTTGCTTCTGCAGCTGGAGAGGAAAAGCTGGCAGTGTAGCAACAGGTAGTTTGTGCATAGTATCATTACTTTGGTGACTGCATAAATCACTTTGTTTTTATTGAATCCCACCTTCTGCAAACTAGCAGGTTCTTTGATGAGTATGCCTTGCCATCAACTTGCTGAGCACTTCTGGGTTTGGGGGCGGGGTTGCTAAACCACCAACAGGGCACACTTCCCCCAAGTTTGGGATCAGAAGTTTACCTCTGTTCACTGTCTCATCAACTCCCTCCACCCACAGCGGGGAAAGTCTCCCACTCTCTATCTCCTTCTTGGAGTCTTCTGCCAGATTAGGCTCATGCCAGACTCAGGGGCAGCACTACCATCACTCAGATGCAGGTTGGGGAAGATGCTGGTGGCTGGAGTTAGAGGGGAGAAGGAGCCTTCCCCAAAAGGCTGATGTGCATGTGTACATGCACCAAAGGATGTGATAGAAGCACTCTCATTAGCTGACCTTTCATCTGCCACCTACTGCCCGTGTGACCCTGGGCAAGAATCATAGACCCACACAAGATGTTCATCATTTGCCCGGGGACACTGGCTCTGCAGGAAAAAAGTTCTTGCTGGAGCTATCAGCACCTGCAGCCACTAGGATGATAAACACTGATGTAGTTGGTGCTCACTAAGTCTTGGTTTAATGAATGAAAAACCGATATGGCCAAATGTTTTTTTGAGGAGTCTAGTCTATCTAGAAGGCCAGATGAGGGGCCCTTGATTATGTGTAAAGGCCCCCCCCACTAAGTTCCTTTGAGTTTGTGATCTGGTTTGAGACTAGACATACCAGCTGATGTGACATTCCCACCCAGGACTATTCCACTTCAAGAGGAAATCAAGTCAGCCATGGCAGTCACCAAAGCCTGCAGGCTCCTTGAATCCTGGGGCACTTGTATGTCAATAAGTCACCTTCACCTTTGTATCCTGTGCCTAGAGCAGAGCCTGGCATACACAGGGACTCAGGAACTACTTGATGAGTTGAATTGTTGAAACCAACTAAAAATTTGTTGTCTAAAATAAATCCTGAACATAAAGATAGAAGCCTATATAGATAAAGCTTTGTTTCAGTGATTCCAACACTACAAAACATATAGTTCTTTGAATGGATCCATCTTGATATAGATATACAGTAGGTAAAAGTAGGGGCAAAAGTAGGTTTACAGTTGTTAGTATGGAAAGTAATGCTATAATTAGTAAATATAATACAAGAATAAACTGTGTTTCACATACTCAACTGTAAACCTACTTTTGCCCCACCCTATATAGCATCTTGCTGATCTGCTATTTAACAGTTCTTTTAAGGAATTCAAGGAGGTGCCTTCCATAGAAGTGGCTTTTCAGATGATCTTTTTTCTCTAATATCCTTATCCAGCTTCTTCTTGACAAAGAAACAGTAGCACTTGTTCATTCACTCCACACAATTTTTAATGTTAACTTTATTCTCTTCCCCACCCCCTTCCTCCCTCTTCCTCCCTGCCACCCCCTGTGTTGCATCAGGACAGCTTCATGCTTAATGAATGAATTGGTAGGAATGAATGATGATGAGTGAAAACACAGGGGTTCCTGCCCTGGCTTGGTTTATTGTACTGGACAACTATCAGCACATGTGAAAAAACACTTTTAAGTCGATTCTCTAGTGAACCTAGTTTTGGCAGTGGGTGATTGGTGTTTGGCCAACAGCCTCTCATTGTAGGCATTACTCACATATAAGCCATGGAAGCCTGCCCAGAGAAGTCTGGTTTTTGTTGTTGTTGTTGTATTGTTAATTTAGCATTATAAAAATTGCACATGGCAAAAATATGTACAGTTTAATAATTTATCATAAAGCAAATATAAACTACCAACCAAGTCAAGAAATAGAGCATCACCAGCATCCCAGGAACTCCCTTCTTGCTCCTTTCCAATCACCAACTCCTTTCTCCCCACAAAGGTAACCACTACCCTAACTTTATTATAATAACACCTTTGCTTTTCTGTATATTTTACTACTTGAAAATGTTTGTATCCAAGCTGCTAAGATTTAGTTTGGTTTGTTTGTTTATTTATTTAGACATTGTATAAATTGAGTCATATAATATGTATTGTTCCTTTGCGTGTGTGTATCTACCTTCTTTGACACATCATTACCTTTTGGGAGTCACTCATGTTGTGATTAGCTATAGTTCATTTATTTTTATTGCCATCTTGAAATTCTGTTATAATATAAATATACCACAATTTATATATCTATTCTATTGGACTTTTTCCATTTTTGCCTATTAAAAACAATATTTCTATAACATTATTTTTCAACATTTTTGTATGTATATTTTGGTGGAATTGATAAGCCATAGGACATGAGTATCTTCAATTTTAGTAGATAATGGTAAGCTATTTTCCAAAATGGTTATACTAAATTTTGGAGAGTACCCATTGACCTACATCTTTGTCAGTATTGATCTTTTTGATCTTTTTAAGTTTAGTCATTCTGGTATTTCATTGTGGTTTTATTTTGCATGCCTTGATTACATATACAGTGGAGTATTTTTTCATATGTAGGTTGAAAAAATATTACCTTTGGGAGGTGCCTTTTCAAGTTTCTTATTTTTTCTTTTGGGATATTTGCCTCTGTCTTATTAATTTGTAGAAATTGTTTATATATCCTAGATATGAGCCATTTTCTAGGTATATATTTAAATATCTTTTCCTACTCTGTCACTTCTTTTTTTTTAAAAATTATTTTTAATAATTTGTTTTTGTTACAGATGTTTCTCCTTTTTCCCCCATTGACATCTGCCTCCCCATCCCCCCCACCCCATCCCCAGCTTTGTTGTCTATGTCCATTGGTTATGCATACATGCATATAAGTTCTGTGGTTTATCTCTCCCCCTGCCAACACCCCTTCTTCTGAGGTATGTCAGTCTGTACCCTACCTCTGTGTCTCTGGGTCAATGTTGTTCATCAGTTTGTTTAGTTCATTATATTCCACAAGTAAGTGAGATCATGTGATATTTGTCTTTCTCTGCTTGGCTTGTTTCACTTAAGATAATACTCTCCAGGTCCCTCCATGTCATCTCAAATGATAAGAGATCTTTCTTTCCTACAGCTGCATAGTATTCCATTGTGTACATGTACCACAGCTTTTTTATCCACTCATCTGCTGATGGACACTTGGGTTGTTTCCAGATCTTAGCTATTGTAAATAGTGCTGCTATGAACATAGAGGTACATATATTCTTTCTGATTGGTGTTTCAGGCTTCTTAGGGTATATTCCTAGAAGTGGGATTACTGGGTCAAATGGCAGTTCAATTTTTAAGTTTTTGAGGTAACACCATAGTGTTTTCCATAGTGGCTGTATCAGTCTGCATTCCCACCACAGTGTACTAGAGTCCCCTTTTCTCCACACCCTCGCCAACTCTTGTTTGATGATTTGTTGATGGTGGCCATTCTGACAGGTGTGAAGTGATACCTCATAGTTGTTTTAATTTGCATCTCTCTGATGATTAGTGACATTGAGCATTTCTTCATATGTCTCTTGGCCATTTGTATATTCTCTCTGTCACTTCTTAATGGTATCTTTGATGAAAAAAAGTTCTTAATATGAATGGAATCAACTCGATCTATGTTTTTCTTTACTGTTAATGCTTTTTTTTTTGGTTCTCCTTAAGAAGTCTTTCTCACCCGACCAGTGTGGCTCAGTGGTTGAGCGTTGACCCATGCATCAAGAGGTTGCCAATTTGATTCCCAGTCAGGGCACATGCCCTGGTTGTGGACCCAATTCCCAGTGGAAGGCATGCAGGAGGCGGCCACTCGATGTTCTCTCTCATTGATGTTTCTATCTCTCTGTCCCTCTCCCTTCTTCTCTCTCTAAAAATCAATAAAGAAAAAAAAAGTCTTTCTTTACCCAGAGATTATGATTATATTGACCAATATTATCTTCTAACAGGTTATTGTTTTATCTTTTACATTTGATTTATAGTCGACTTGGAACTGATTTTTATATGTAGTGTGAAAAAGGGAGTTGAATTTCAATTCTTTTCTATATGGACATCTAATTGCACCATTTTTGTCATAAATTTATCTTCCTGGACTCTTCTATTTCATTAGTATATTTGTCTATTCTTGTGCTAATATTACATTGTCTGATTTATTGTGTTTTTTAGACAGTTTTGATACTGAGTAGATGGAGTCTTCCAAAATTTTTCTTTTATAACAATATCTTAACTATTAGTAGGCCTTTGCATTACATATAAATATTGGAATCAGCTTATGAAGTCTTCCCTCCTTATCCTCAAGTTGAGATATTGATGGAGATTTCATGGAATCTATATATTAGTTTACAGAGAACTCATCTCTTTATTATATTGAGTCTTCAGATCTAGAAACAAGTTCCCTCTGTTTTTTAGACGTTTGTGTTTTTCAACAATGTTTGGGTTTTCTGAGTTAATTTTTGTATATCATGTAAGTTATGTATTGAAGTTCATTTGTTTGTATGTAGACAACCAGTTGTTTCTGCATATTTGTTAAAAAGGCTATTGAATTATCCATTGAATTGCACCTTTGTTGAAAATCAATTTGTGTCTATTTCTGGACTTTCTGTTCAATTCCAGTGATCCATTTGTCATCTTTATGCCTATACCACACTGTGTTGGTAACTGTAATTTTACAAATCTTGAAATCAGATAGTGTAATCCTCCGACTTTGTTCTTTTTTGAAGTTGTTCTGGCTGTATTAGGTCCTTTGCATTTCCATATGAATTTTTGAATCAGTCTGTCAATTTCTATTAAAAAAAGCTACTGAGATTCTAATGGGATTGTGTGATGTATTTACACATCAGCTTAGCAAAATTTGAGATCTTAAAAATACTGAGTCCTGCCCTGGCCGGTTTGGCTCAAGGGTTAGAGGGTCGGCCTGTGGACCAGAGAGTCCTGGGTTCAGTTCCCGCTAAGGGCATGTACCTTGGTTGTGGTTTGTCTCTCTCACATCGATGTTTCTCTCTCTCTCTCTTCCCCACTCTCTCTCTCCCGCTCTATCTGAAGATAAATGCAAAAATGTCCTCAGGTGAGGATTAAAAAAAAAAAAATACTGAGTCCTCCAACCTATGAACAAGATATGTCCCTCCATTTATTTTGATTTTCTTAAATTCTCTCAGCAATGTTCTATTGTTTTCCTATTTTCTATTTTTGATGTTATTGTGCATGGTTTTAAAATTTTTCATGTTGTGATTGTTCATTGCTTGTATGTAAGAATACAAATAATTGTTGTATATATATGTTGTAATACAACTGCAAATTTGCTGTATTAGTTAGCTCACTTATTAGTTCTAGTAGCTTCTTTGCATATTCCATCAGATTTTCCATGCGGATGATCATGTCATCTTCCTTTTCCCTATCCAATATCATTTGAACATTTTAAGAAGTTCACTTCTAGTCCTTGTTTGCTGAGTGTTTTTTTTTTTTTAATCACAATGGACATTGAATTTTGTCGTATACTTTTACTACATGTATTGAAATGATATGAGTTTTTTTTTTTTTTTTAATCTTCACTCGAGGACATTTTTGCATTTATCTTCAGATAGAACGGGAGGGAAAGAGTGGGGAAGAGAGAGAAACATCGATGTGAGAGAGACACATTGACTGGTTGCCACCCACATGACCCCAACCAGGTCTGGGGACAAACTGCAAGCGAGGTATGTGCCCTTAGCAGGAACTGAACCCGAGACTCTCTGGTCCACAGGCCGATGCTCTAACTGCTGAGCCAAACCAGCCAGGGCGAGTTTTTCAAACATTTTGTTAATATAGTGAATTACATTGATTGATTTTTGAATGTTAAATCAGCCTGTAGTCCTGGGACAAAACCACTTAGTCATGATATTTTATCTTTTGTATGTATTGTTGAATCTGATTTTCTAAAATTGTGTTTAGAATTTTTATACAATAATCTCCCATTATCCATTCTAAGACTGACGCCAGGGGATATATGAAACCACAGATAGTACCCAACCCTATATACATACTATGTTTTAGCCTATACATATATATTTATGATAAAGTTCAAACTACTCTTGCACTTTGGAACCATTATTAAGTAAAACAAGTGTTACTTGAACACAAGCACTGCAACAGTCAATCCAGTAACTGGGACAGTGAGTGACTAATACAGGGTAGCATACACAGGGTGGATGTGCTGAACAAAGGGATGATTCACATTCCAGGCAGGACAGAGATGAATGGCAGCAGATTTTACTCCACTACTCAGCGTGGAGTGCAATTTAAAACGTATGACTTGTTTATTTCTGAAAATTTCCATTTAATACTTTTGGACTGCAGTTGACAGTAGGTAACTAACTGAAACCACATAAAGTGAAATGGTGGATAAGGAGGGACTACTGTGTCTATATTTATCAGGAATATTGGACCTTAGTTTTCTTTTCTTATAATGTCTTTGGTTTTGTTACCAGTGTAATGACGGTCTTGCAAAAATAATTGAGAAATATTCCCCTTTTTAACTTTCTGGAAGAGTTTGTGTAGAAATGATTTTATATCTTCTTTAAATGTTTAGTTGAATTTACCAGTGAAGCCACTTGGTCCTGGAGCTTTCTTTGTAGGAAGAGTTTTAGCTACTAATTTAACTTTAGAAAATATAGGACTATTCAAGTAACCTATTTTTGTGTGCATTTTAATAATTTGTGTCTTTCAAGGAGTTTGTCATTTCATGTAAGTTGTCAGATTCATTGGCTAGGGTTTTTACAATATTCCCTTCTTTTTCTATTAATATCTGTAGAATATGTAATGATGTTGCCTGTCGCCATGTTAATATTCACAATTTGTCTTTTCTCTTTTTTTTTCCTTATTAGTCTAGGTAAAGGTTTGTTAATTTCATTGAACTTCTAAAGGAGCCAACTTTTAGGTTCATTAATTTTCTCTATTTTTCTTTTTACTATTTTATTAATTTCTCTTCTTATATTTTTTTACTTGCTTACTTTGGTACTTTCTCAAGTTGGGAGTTTTGCGCCATTGTTTTGATTCCTTCTTTCCTAATGTAGGTGTTAGGGTTATAGATTTCCCTTTAAGTGACTGCTTTAGCAGCATCTTACACATTTTGATATATTGCATATTCATTTAGTTCAAAATACTTTCTAATTTCCCTTTAGATTTTTTTTTTAACCTATGAGTTATTTATAAGTATTCTATTTGGTTTCTAAATATAGAGGCGATTTCTTAGAGATAATTCTGTTACTGATTTCTAATTTAATTCCATGGTGATCATACAAAGTCATACTTTGTATGACTTGAATCTTTTAAAATTTCTGGAGACTTCTTTTATAGCCAAGTCTACCTTGGTACTGGTCTGTATGAACTTAAAAAAAATGTGTACCTGCTGTTGTTGGGTGTAATGTTCCATAAATATAGATTAGATCAAGGTGCTTGATTGTATTTTTCAAATCTATATTCTTACTGATTTTCTCTGTACTTATTCAGCCAATTATTGAGAGAGAGTATTGAAATCTCTGACTATAATTATGGATTAGTCTTTTTCCCTTTTCAGTTGTTTCTTTATGCATTTTCAAGTTTTGTTATTGGGTATATAAAAATTAAGATTGATATGTCTTCTAGAATAATTGACATTTTTATCCTCTTTATTCCTAGAAACATTTTTTTCCTAAAATTTAGTTTGTCAGATATTAACATAGTCACTCCAGGTTTTAAAAAATTTGTGTTAGCTTGATATAACTTTTTCTAGTCTTTTACTTTCAATGTAGTTGTGACTTTGTGTATAAAGTGTGTTTCTTGTTCCTTTTTTAAAATCAAATATGAAAATATATGCCTTTTAATTGGAATGTTTGGACCATTTATATCATGATTATTGACATGGTTAAGTTTAAATCTATCATTTTGCTATTTGTCCTTTATTTGTTTCATTTCTTCTATGTTCCTCTTCTCCTTTGTTTTTGTTTCTGTTTTTTTTTTTTTTTTGAATGAGTATTTTTTATGATTCTGTTTTGTCTCCTTTCTTGAGTTATTAGGTACAACAACCCTTGTTTTGTTATTTTCATGGCTTTGGTATGCATGGTTAACTTATCACTGACTACTTTTGAATGGTATTATACCACTTCCACTTCTCCCTGTTGCCCACATGCTATTGTTGTCAAACATTTCACTTAATCATATATATGATAAATACATAATATCTTATTATTTTAACTTAAAGTATGAATTATGTGTTACAGAAATTTAAACACTATTGGAAACATCTTATATATTTAACCATGTAGGTATCATTTTATCTTGTCCTCCATTCCTTTTTGTACATCCATATTTCCTTGTGCCTCAAGAACTTCCTTAACATTTCTATAGTGTGGGTCTGCTGGTGATCAGTTTGTTCATCTATACGAGTCTGAAAATGTCTTTTTCTACCTTTGTTTTAAAAAATATTTCACTGGGTATAGAATTCTAGCTTAAGAGTTTTTTTTTCTTCTTCTGCAACTTTATACCCTTGACAAACATCTCCCCATTTCCCCCACTCTTCTCCTAGTAACTAGAGAAGTCTCTAGTCTCTGCTTCTACTAATTCAACTTTTTAAGAATCCACATTAAAGTGAAGTCATGCAGTATTTGTCTTTTTCTGTCTGGCTTACCTGATTCACTCATTATCCTTTTACTGAAGCCCTGCTATATGTTGAATCCTCTGTTTGGCACTAGTTATACAAAGATCCTTGACTTCAAGAATCTCATAGTCTCATAAAAGGAAAAGACTAGGAGTAAAAAAAAATAGTCAAAGAGAAATAATAGAAGGATTTAGAAATCCTCGTATTTAGAAATAAGAGAAGGATATAGACAGAATAAAACCAAAACAACTTCTAATATAATTCAGTTTATGTTTTAATAGAGGTATTAAAGACTTCATATTTATGTAAATATATGAATTTATATATATGACTATACATATATCACATCTCTTTTATTCATTCATTCATCAATGAAACACGGGTTGTTTCCATATCTTGGCTATTGTGAATAATGCTGCAATGAACACAGGGGTGCAGATATTTCTTTGCGATACTGATTTTATTTCCTTTGGATATATAACCAGAAGTAGGATTTCTGTATCATATGGTAATTTTATTTTTAATTTTTTGAGGAACTGTTTTCCCTAATGGTTGTACCAATTTATATTTCTACCAACAGTACACAAGGGTTGCCTTTTCTCCGTAGCTCCATCAACATTTGTTATTTTTTGTCTTTTTGGTTATTGGTCATTCTAACAGCTGTGAGGTTTTACTTCATTGTGGTTTTGATTTGCATTGCCCTGAGTAGTGATATTGAGCATCTTTCACATATCTGTTGGCCATTTATATGTCTTCTTTTGAGAAATGTCCATTCAGGTCCCTTGACCTTAGGTTATTTGTTTTCTTGCTATTGAGTTGAGTTCCTTATATATTGTGGATATTAACCCATTATCAGATGCACAGTTTTAAAATATTTTCTCCCATTCCATAGGTTGTCTGTTCATTTTGTTGTTTCCTTCGCTTTTTAGTTTGATGCAATCCCATTTGTCTATTTTCACTTTTGTTGCTTGTGCTTTTGGGATCATAGCTTAAAAAATCATTGCCAAGATCAACATCAAGTAGCTTTTTTTTCTATGTTTTTTTCTAATAGTTTTAGGGTTTCAGGTCTTACATTTAACTCTTCAATCCATTTTGAGTTGATTTTTGTATAGGGAATGAGATAAGGGCCTAATGTCATCCTGCACATGGAAAACCAGTTTTCTTAGCACCATTTATTGAAGAGATTGTCCCTTCCCTACTTTTTTTTTTTTTTTTAATTTTAAAGATTTTGTTCACTGCTTTCTTGCTTGCATTATTTCTAACAAGAAATTTACTGTCATTCTTATTTTTCCTTCTCTGTACTTAATAGGTCTTTTCTATGGCTGCTTTTAAGATTTTTTTTTTAACCTACCAATGGTTTTGAGTAATTTGATTATAATGGGTTTTCATGTAGTTTTCTTTAAGTTTCTTGTCTGTGGAATTTGTTGAGCTTCTTGGATGTGTAGATTTATGATTTTCATCAAATTTGGAACAATTTTGACCATTATTTTTGGCATTATTATTATTTTTAATATATATTTTATTGATATTTTTTAGAGATGGAGGAAGGGAGAGAGAGATAGAAACATCATTGTGAGAGAAATACATTGATCGGCTGCCTCCTGCACGCCCCCCACTGGGGATTGATCCTGCAACCTGGGCATGTGCCCTGACTGGGAATCAAACCGGGACCTCTCAGTCCATGGGACGATGCTCAATCCACTGAGCCACACTGGCTGGGCTTCCTGGCACTATTTTGACATCATTTTTCTTGCCTTCTCTTTATCTTTTATTGAGGACTCCAATTACATGTTTATTAGACTGTTTGAAGTTGTACCATAGCTTACTAATATTATTTTTTAGTTATTTTATTTATTTAATTATTTTTTTAGGCCTTTTTTCTCTCTGTGTTTTATTTTAGTAATATTTTTTTCTGTCTTTTCTGATGGTAATTTCTTCCAGTATAGTTTTCATCTCTAAAAGTTTGATTTGGGTTGATGTTAATGTCTTCTCTGTCTCTATTTACCTTTTTGAATATATGGAGTACAGTTATAATATATTTTTAAATGCTCTATCTATTCATTTTAACATCTGTGTCAGTTTTAGGTTGGATTTGATTGGTTGATTTTCTCCTCAATATTTTCTGGTTTCTTTGCATGCCTGATAAGTTTTGATAGAATAGAAAACATGGTAAAATTTACATTGCTGGATTCTGGTTACTTTTTTTTTTTAATCCTCACCCGAGGACATTTTTTCATTTTTTGTTCAGATAGAGTAGGAGGGAGAGAGAGGAAGAGAGAGAGAGAGAAACATCGACGTGAAAGGGCCACATCGAGTGGCTGCCACCCGCACGACCAACCAGGGCCGGGGACAAACCGCAACCAAGGTACATGCCCTTAGCGGGAACCGAACCTGGGTCTCTCCGGACCGCAGGCCAACCTCTAACCGCTGAGTCAAACCGGCCAGGGCTCTGGTTACTTTTTTATTTCTATAAACTTCTTGAGCTTTGTTTTGGGATGGGATGCAGTTAGGTTACTTAGAAACTGACCCTATTATTTCTTAATTTTAATATTTGTTAGGTAGGAGTAGAATACTTTTTAGTCTTGGGCTAATTATTTGCCACTACTGAGGCAAGAACTTTCTGAGTACTCTACTTAATTCATATATATCATGAGGTTTTCCAATCTGGCTGGTAGGAACAATCACTTTTTCTGTCCTTGTGTGAGTTCCAGGTACTGTTCTTTGTAATTCTTTCAGACAGTTCTTCCCCTGCCTCTACTATTTTCCTCACATGTATGTACTGGTCAGTACTCTGCTGAATGCACAAGGAGGACCCTCTACCCATGTCCAGTACTTTTTACCTGTAGCTTTTTCTTCTCCCTTTATCCTGCCAACTTTAGCCGTGTTTGTCTTTCCAAACTCTTAGTTACATCTCTTCACCATGGGGAGTCTGCTAGGCTACATGTGAGTTCCCCCTTCCTGTGCTATGCCCTGGAAACAATGTCATGGCAGTGACCTGGGACTCTTGTGGGACTCTTCTCATTCCTTCTCTTCTAATGTCTTCTGTTGGATTTTACTCTGATAATTATTCGCTATCACATTATCTTTCTTATGCTATCAAACAAATGCTTTTTAATTTTTTGTGGTAACTCCATACTGCTTTCCACAGTGGCTGCACCAATCTACATTCCCACCAACAGTGCACAAGGGTTCCCTTTTCACCACATTTGAGAAAACAATTGTTGTTTGTTGATTTATAGATGATAGCCATTCTGACAGGTGTGAAGTGATATCTCATTGTGGTTTTAACTTCTCTGATGATTAGTGACAATAATTTTTTCATATGTCTATTGGCCATATGTATTCCTCTTTGAAGAAGTGTCTATTTAGGTCTTTTGCCCATTTTTTAATTGGACTGCCTTATGACCCAGTGATTCCACTTCTGGGAATTTATCCAAAGAAACCGGAAATACTAATTCAAAGAATATATGTACCTCCATATTCATTGCAGTGTTATTTTAAATAGCCAAGATTTGGAAGCAGCCCAAGTGTCCATCAAGAGATGAGTGGATAAAAAAGCTGTGGTACACTTACACAGTGGAATAGTATTCTGCAATAAAAGGGAAGAAAATTTTACCCTTTGTAACAGCATGGAGGGACCTAGAGAGCATTGTATGGAATGAAATAAACCAGTCAGAGAAAGATAAGTACCATATGATTTCATTTATATGTGGAATTTAATGAACAAACTGAATTACCAAGCAATACAGAGACAGACTCATAGATAGAGAGCAGGCTGACAGCTCTGGTGTGGGGGGTATTCGAGGGTGGTGGTGGAGGGATTGAACACAAAAGAAAATAAAGAAGAGAGAGAGAATTCATGGACATGGACAACAGTGTGGTGATTGTGGGGAGGTGAGAAGGGAGGTGGGTGGAAGTAGAAGAGGGAATAGAGAGGATAAATAGTGATGGAAAAAATAAAAAAAAACCCATATGTTTTAAAAAATATTTTATCCAGTTTTTCTGGCATTCTTTTGTAAAAGATTTTATTGTAATTACCATTTGCAATTATTAGAATAATAAGCCCTAAACCTTTTAATTTCAACCAAGTATTTTTCAGAGGTGTGAGCAGTTATTTTAGGTCTTGTGGTTGCTCAGACAGAGTCTAAGTGGGATTCATAATAGGTCGTCTGGCACATCTGACAGTTCTGGTAGAAAAGCCTACTGCATGCCTCTCCCTGGTGAAGACTGAGGAGATACTTGAGAGGGTGCTGATCCTGAGGGGAGAAGGAGCCAGACAGGGGGAGCTTGAGTCAAGAACTGAATCTTGGTTAGAGAGGAGGAGTGAGTATGATGTCAGTCATTCATACTTCTATTCTGTCATTCTCCTGTGGGATTTATGAAGAGTTGCATAAGAAAGGGAGTTGACTGTATGTTAAAAAAAAAAAGGTCACTTTTACTAAAAATTCTGCAGACAAAAATGGAGCCAGAGGCCCTTCATCAGCAGGTGGGAGCAAGACCAGTGAAATTTGAGTTATTATTGTTAATACGACCCTTTAAGCACACCCTGGCTGGTAAGGCTTGGAAAAATAAGGTTACAAAGGGGCCAAGTCAGCCTGGATCCTGCTGAACCTCACAGAGCTTCACTAATAGAAGGAATCCTTGCTGCAAACCCATTGTCCATCAGAAACTAGCCTGAGGCCAGAAACTTCACCTTGACCCTAGAATGTTCATCAGATGTTGAGGCTCTTACCCAGGCCTGATTATTTTTCTGGCCATACATAGGTCCAGGTTTGTTGAAACTTAATTTGTTAGAACTGCCTGGGGGCAATTTGTCAACCTGTAGGCATTGAGAAGATATAAAAAGATTAATACAATACATAAAATAAAAATCAAGTAGTGGGGAGTGGAGAAGCTATTTCTAGAGAACATAGCTCTAGCTCATAAGATGAAATCCATATTTCAGTCAACATAAGGTACAAATCTGTATTGCATTAACTCTGCAATTCTAACCAAAACAAAGACAGGATGGCAAATATTTAAACAGTGATTAAAACATTGCCCAGGCAATAGGAAATGTCTGCTCTTGCCAAATGTTTGCTTGGACGAAGTGAAATAAATGAGGGGCACGCAAACCATGTCTTCCCAGCTGCTCTCTGGGACCCTTCTCTGGCATGGGGGCAGCTCCCTCAGTTACTAATTTGAGTCCTATGGGTCCCACTGGAAAGAGCCTAATGAGAAAGAACTCTGAAACCTGTTAATGGCTAAAAGGGCATGTAATATACTATATTTTCTTTTAACATATTTTACATATATATGGCAGGGTGCAATCAGAGCAGATTTCCCTACCAGAAGGTTGAATGCTTAATTCAAAACAAACCCATATTTGATTTAGTAGTATAACTCTCCTTCTACCGCTTAATTTGGCTCTTTGCCAGCTGCTAGTCTAATTGCAGGGTGAGCAGTCTGAGATTCTACAGCCCTGGAGAACAACTTGAAGAAAAGGTTGCCATTACTAATTATGGTGATGTTGTGACCAAAAGTAATATTCTGTCCTGTGAAAGACCTAAAATGATATGATAGCACAGAAACACCCAAGTACACCCATAAATCTATGTCCTATTAAAGTCCAACATTGCCACTGGGTCATAAGTGATACTAACAATTCTCATTCCAGGTTTTAGTCAGTATGACCACAACTTTGATCAAATCCCACTTAGTGTTTTCTCCAGTCACCTTGCAAGTGGGCTGTTTGGTGAGTTGGCACAAATCAGTAATGGTGCTACTGTGTTCTTTTTAGACAGGCAGATGGCCTGGTGACATAATTCATATTAGTAAACAGCATTCGCTGTCACATTCTCAGCACTGGACTATCTACAGGTGAGCAGCCAAAAGAAGAGGCAGTTTTATGGGTTGAATGGTGTCCCCCCAAAAAAATATATTTTGATGTCCTAACCCCCAGTACCTCAGCATATGATCTTATTTGGAAGTAGGGTTGTTATAGATTTAATTAGTTAAGAATGGAGTGGGCTCTTAATCCAGTATAACTCGTGTCTTTATAAGAACATGACCATGTGTAGAGACACACAGGGAGAGTGCTATGTAACTATAAAGGCAGAGAATGGAGTTGTGTAGCTGCAGGCCAAGGATTGCCAAAGATTGCTGGCCTACCACTTGAAGCTAGGAGAGAAACGAGGAAGGATTCTCTCCTATAGGTTTCCAATGGAATGTGACCCAGATGACACCTTGATTTCTATTCTCTAGAACTGTGAAGTGCTGTTTTTTAAGCCACTTGGTTTATGGTACTTTGTTACAACAGCCCTAGGAAATCAACCCAGTCAGGAATGTTTCTTGCCCTTAAGCCACATGGGGCTAGTGGTGGATATCACGTCCACAGTGTGAATAAAATGTAGAATGAAGGGAGGACCAGTGGAGACAAATTACTAGAAGAGGTAGATTGTAAGCTGGTTTTAAAGTGTCATGATAAGAGTCCTCAAAAACATTTGAGGTGACTTTTTGTGGAGTCTGGACCCAAGGAAGGGTAGTCTGTAATCTGGCCCAAATGGCCACATTTTTCTTGTACTACCACACAGAGTACACTCATTAAAATAATATGAATTAGCCCCAGCTTAATAGACACCCTCTTTATTATTAGTGGGCCAACAAAAGTATAGGCTAGGTTAATTACATAGATAAAAAGGAATTTGAAATGTTGAATGTTAAAGCCAAGGATCAAATGACTAATTATTCCACATTCAATGTAACTATCCTAACCCAAGTAGCTGTTCTAAAACCCAAATGACTAGCACCCTGACAAAACTTTCTTTTAAAGTGCTAGAAAAGAGATTCAGCCTTTCTAAATTTTCTTATTTAGTGCAAATTTAGATCTAGACCAGGCTAGCAGCCCATTCCAACCCTCATAGCTTGGCTCCATTCCCATGGTCGGGGCGCTCCAGGAAGCTCTGGTGTTTCCAGCTAGCTTCCTGCCACACCAGGACCATATTGACGCTCTAAAATGAATATCTCACCATGTCACTTCCTGTGTACAACATTTTAGTGTCTCTGACTGCCTACAGAATCAAGTCTAAGCACGATGTGTTAACAAGCCTTCATGATCTTCGCCCTCTGGGCTCCTTTCTTGCCGTACTCGCCCTTTAATTTTACAACCAGCTATACAAAATGACTTGTTCTTTCCAACAAGTTTTGGGATAGTTTTTGGCAGGGAAAGGGGTTGAAACTGGTAAGCAAGCACAAGGTTTTATTAATATTTATTTTCCCCATCCACTGACTCCTTCAGCAAGTGTTCTCAGGGCCACCTCTGCATGTACCTCTGGGCTCGTTCCTGGAGGTTAGGATATTACTCAGGTAGTGCATAATCTAGTAGGAAAGTCAAAACATGTGCACATTGTAAATACTTGGCCTATAATTTATGATAAAATACCAGGATGACTGATAGAGACAATAAATGCTATAGACAAGTATAATGGTCCACATATTTAACAACTGGTGATACACTGGCATCAGATGGGATTGGAATGATGTGACCCAATCAGAATGTGCTGTAGGAGTAAATAGTATGTACACCATAACCAGGATATCAATCCCGGTTATGGGAGATTTGAGGAGCAAAAATCCCTGGGGCCTGGGGCCCGGGGCCCGCTCAAGACATTTCAGGGAGGAATTGGAAATTTCATGGAAATTGGATTGAGCCTGGAGTGGTGGGAAAGGAGAGAGGAGCAGGAGTAATTTAGTTTCATGATGTAAGTAGGATTCTTGGAATATGATTCTGACAGCTTTGTGGGGTGGAATAGAGTGGGAGAAATGAAGGACCGACACTGGTGAGGAGGCTGTTCTAGGACCTGAGGTGTGAAGTGAGGAGAGTGGAAGAGAAGGGCTAACTCATGAGAGAGGGAAAACTGAGGGGTGGGGAGTAACTCCATATCATACTACCAAGGGCCAAAGCATTTTCTTACCAGAATTGTTCAGGTGTGACTAAAAAGTGTAATAAAAGCATCATAGGGTGTGAACTTAAGCTGCTAACACTGTTCCCACTCCCTTCCTGAAATCTCTCTCTTACAGCTGGCAGAACAGAGCTGGGCCCCCACAGGAGTAGCCATGTCAGCAGGATTTGTTCCCAGGTCTGCAGTATTGAGAACACAGAGGTAGGCATCTCAATCTGTCTCTGGCTTGGGTCTGGAAGAAAATCAAGCCCACAAACCCTGGAAATTCTATTTCCAGAAGTCCCAACTTAAGAGCTATATCTGGTTATCCAGAACTATGGGAAGTTTCCTGACCTGCTATACCAGCAAAGCCCAACTTCATCTTCTTGTTAAAACTGAACTTGGGACACTTGGCTCTCTAGCTCTCCACTGATGAGTCAAGCTGGATGCAGAATTCAGGAGGTGCTCAAAGTTGTAGGGTTTCCCTTGTGCAGTTTTAATCTGAAGGCTAATCAAAACTCTTTAGGCAAGTGCTAATGTTTGTATAGATCTCTTTGAGAAGAAGAAGAGGAAGATATATGACTGAATTTATTTCAACTTTCAAAAAAACTTTAAGAGAACATGAGGCAAAGGGAAGTAGTAGGTGGGTGGGGCGGCAGGCCTGTTGGAGCTAGGGAGTTTTAGCTGAGATGACTTTACAAACACTGCTAGATACATTATATCAATTCTAAATACATTTGAGAAGTAATGTGCTTCTGGATTAAAGTGTTAAACCTAAGATCCATCACATTTCATTTATGACTTGTTAGATAGTCAGGTAAATCAACTGGGATTAGCAACTCACAGAGAACAGACCTCAATGGGCATAAAAGGCAGGAGAAGAGGATGAGGAGAGGGGAGGACTTTTGAAACTGTAAGCTACAAAGGGTAATTTAAGCAGGCCATAGGCAGGAGGGGGTTTCTGAACAACAAGTGAACAGCATTAAATGTCAGGATGGGTATGAGGCAACTGGGAAGACACAAAAAATTGACGTGATGTAGAGGATACTACCAAAGACAAAGCAGGTACCACACATAAGATACTGCGTGTAAAAGATGAATAAAGCAGGGTTCCTGTTCTCTGGGGTTCATAGCCAGAGAAACAGGCAAGCAAACAAATAATTTGTACAGAAGGTTTCAGTTGAAGGAAGATTCAAAAACTCGTGGGAACAAAAAGGAATAATAACTACCAATGCTCGCTGAACACCTTTGTGTCAGACGCAGTGCTAGGGCTTGGTATGTATTATCCCGACAACGCTATGATTGTCACTGTCATTAGCTCCATTTTTGTAGATAAAGAAAGTGAGACTTCTTAGCAGAGAAAGTAACTTGCCTAAGCTCGTAGTAGGTGGTAGAGCAGGTATGCTCTAAACGTGACATGATCCCAACAAGTCCTAGGATTGTTAACTAATAAGGTGTTAATTTAAGCTGATAATACACCTCCTACTCTCCTCCCTGAAAAAAAAAATGAGGGAGGGGGATAACTAGATTGTAAAGTTTGTACTAAAATATTCTGAACATTCTGAAAAAGGAGAGCAATAAGAGGGGACTAGACTTATCAGACATTAAATCATTACATGAAGCTATAATAATTTAGATATTGGGGTGCTGGTTCTATGAATGAATAAATTAATGATACAGAATAGAGAGTAAGTATGGAAATATATGATACCTATATGATAGGAATGTAGTATATGGTAAGGTTACACCTTATATCTGATGAGGAAAGGTTGTGTATTCTATAAAGAGCAGTGAGATAATTGGGTAGCTATTTTTTTATTGTTGTTAATCCTCACCTGAGGATATTTTTCCATTGATTTTTTTAGATAGAGTGGAAAGGAGGGAGGGAGAAAGAGAGAGAAACATCAATGTGATTGACACACATTGATTGGTTGCCTCCCACACAACCCCAACCAGAGCCAGGGATCAAACCTTCAACCCAGCTATATGCCTTTGACTGGGAATCAAACCCAAGACCCTTCAGTCCATGGGCCAATGCTTGCTCTAGCCGCTCAGCCAAACCAGCTAAGGTTTGGGTAGCTATTTGTAAACACACACACACACACACACACACACACACACACACACCATACAGTCACAACCCTACTTTGTGCACCACATGCATCAAAGATTTAAATATAAGATAATTAACTTTCAAGATGGTGATGGAGTAGGTGGATCTTCAATCACCTCCTCCCAAGACCTAACTGGAAATACAACTAAATTAAAGAACACTCACCCTGAATAACCAATTAAAGACTAATTGAAGAGGAGTCTTATAGCCAAGGATGTATAGGGGAAGCCACATCAAGACTGATAGGAAGGGTGGAGCTACAGAAAGGATGGGCCCCACTCCCAGGGGTAGGGCTGAGATTCCAGAGGTATATTTCAGCTATAAAGGTTCCCCCTGAGGAGAGTGGGGCCTAAACACCAGGCAGAGCTCCCCAGCCCAGAGCACCATAGCTGGGAAGAGGCGCCTACATAACATCCGGCTATGAAAAGCAGCAGATTTCTCTCTGCCAAGGAGAGACAGAATCTGCTAGATACACAGGCACCATCTTAAAGGGACAATACATAAAATTTTGTTTGCAGCCACTCATCCTGGGGTCTGATGGAGGGAGGGTGGCATGGACTAGAGTCACCCAAGGAGAGTCTGGGCCTCTGGGGAGGAGGCTGGGGGGATAGTTGCCAGGATCCCTGTACTGAATTATTCTCTGATACCAGAGTTGCCATTTTTCTTGAGCAGAGCCTTCCCTCTGAATGGCATAAGCCTGGGGAAAAGCAATTACCCCACCTTCTGGTATCCCTCTTACCCCACCATGCAGAGCTTAAGACCTGCTGTGGAGTCAGCAGCATAGTCTAGGGTGTAGAAGTCCGGGCAGATACAGAGGGTGTCAGTGACTGGCTTTGGGGCAGGGCCAGTTCCTCCACTTTCCTGTGACCCAGACTGGTGCTTCCCCTCATGGGAGATTCGATAGAACCACTTTCCTGGCTTCCAGCAGACCCATCCTCTGGGATCCGGAGATCCCACCCACTTGACTGCGAGGGGCTCCACTCTGCCGAGGTCACGGCAAATTCCAGGACAGATTCAATCATGAGGCTCTGGGGTGGGGACCACACCCACCACTTTCCCTGAAGCCTGAAGGGCACCTCCCCTTCATGGGAGATCCATTAGCTCTATACTCCCAATTCCTCCAGAGGCTCTTTCAGTGACTGAGGCTGACAGGCAGAGGCAGGCAGAGGCAGATCCCAGGATGCCTTGAGACATTTGCGGACCTGTCTCTGGGCTCGGTACTGGTAAAAGCCTGCCTTGAAGCACAGCTTGGTCCTTCCTGTATATACCAGAGCTCATCAGAGGCAGCCACAAATGGTGGATCACTTGTAGCTTCAAACAGGTTGCCAAGGGCCAGGCACAGACAACATCTGACATTGGCCTGCACCAGAGTCCCTCCCAAAAGGCCCAGAACAAACACACCAAGTGGCCAGCATCTGACCACATCAGAGCAGGATCTAATAAAATTCATAAATAGCATATCCAAAGGGAGATCACAGCAAGCACTAAACTCTGCTGAGGCTAATTCTGCTTTTTTCTTTCTTTTTCATTATTCTTTCCTTTATTTCTTTTTCCCCCTTTTATTTTTCTTTTCTTATTTTTTTTCTCTTTTTTTAGTCAGCACATACACAGCAGCTTTCACACTGTAGCTGTGGTTGAGCTTCACAGTTAGCCAGACTGAGGGTTGATCCTACACACGAATGGGCCAACAGCAGTCAAGACTCAATTGCAACAGGAGGGCCCATAACATTCATACAGGAAACATTCCTAGAGTACCCTGCTTGGGAGATCAAGGAGACTGCACCACTGGGCCCCACAGGACACCTATTACATTAAGCCACCCCACAAAGACTGGGAGTCATAGCACATCTATTTAATACGTAGAAACAAACACAATGAGACAGCCAAAATTGGGAGATAAAGAAAAAGGCCCCAAATGAAAGAACAGAAGAAATCTCGAAAAAAAGAGCTAAATGAAACAGAGGCAAGCAATCGATCAGATATAGAGTGACAAGTATGGTTATAAGGATGCTCAACAAATTTAGTGAGAACTACAACAGTATGCAAAAGGACATAGAAAACATGAGAAAGAACCAGTTGGAAATGAAAAAATACCATGTCTGACATCAAGAATACACCGGAAGGAATAAAAAGTAGGTTGGATGAAGCAGAGGATTGGACAAGGTAGAAAAATCACCCAATCAGAACAGAAAAAAGTAAAAAGAATAAGAAAGAAAAAGGATATTTTAAAGGAACTTTGGGACAACATAAAGTATAACAACATCTGCATCACAGGGGTACCTGAGGGAGAAGAGAGTAAGGGATCAAGAACCCATTTGAAGAATTAATGACTGAAAACTTCCCTAATGTGGTGAAAGAAAAAGACACACAAGTCCAGGAAGCACAGAGTACCAAACAAAATGAGCCCAAAGAGGTCCATACCAAGATACATCACAATTAAAATGGTAAAGATTAAAGACAAAGAGAGAAGTTTAAAAGCCACAGGAGAAAGACAGTTACCTACAAGGGAGCTCCCATAAGCCTGTCAGCTGATGTCTCAACAGAAACATTTCATGCCAGAAGAGAATGACATGAAATATTCAAAGTGATGAAAAGCAAGGACATACAACCAAGACTACACCAGCCAGCAAGGCTATCATTTAAAATTGAAGGAGAGCGGGGGCGGGATGAGGAGGAGAGGGTCTAGGGGAGAAACAAGAGAAACATCTATAACAAAAATAAATTAATAAAAATTGGAAAAAAATAAAAAATAAAATTGAAGGAGAAATAAAAAGCTTGCCAGACAAGAAAAAGCTAAGAGAGTTTATTACCACCAAATCAGTATTACAAGGAATGTTAAAGGGCCTGCTTTAAGATGAAGAAAGAAGAAAAAAGAAAGAAAGAAAAAAAGAAAGGAAGAAGAGGAGGAGGAAAGTTAAAAGAATAAAATGGCAATAAATATGTACCTATTGATAATTACTTTAAATGTAAATGGCTTAAATGCTCCAATCAAAACACATTGGGTAGCTGAATGGATAAGAAAGCAAGACCCATATATATGTTGTCTACAAGAGACCCACCTCAGAACAAAAGATACACACAGACTAAAAGTAAAGGGATGGAAAAAGATATTAAATGGAAATGGAAATGAAAAAAAGCGGTGGTAGCAATACTAGTATCTGACAAAATAGACTTTAAAACAAAGGTTATGTAGGGACAAGGAAGGACACTGCCTAATGATAAAAGGAGGAATCCAACAAGAGGACATTTATGCACGCAACATAAGAGTACCTAAATATGTAAAGCAGATCTTGATAGACATAAAGGGAGAGATTGATAGTGATACAGTCATAATAGGGAATTTTAACACCCCATTGACATCAATGAATAGATATTCCAGACAGACAATCAACAAGGAAACAGCAGCTTTAAATGACAAACTAGATCAGGTGGATTTAATTGATAACTTCAGAGTATTTCATCTCAAAGCAGCAGAATATATATTCTCTACATGCACACATGAAACATTCTCTAGGATAGACCACATGTTAGGGCACAAAACAAGTTTTAATAAATTTAAAAAATTGAAATCATATCAAGCATCTTCTCTGATCATTATGGTATGAAACTAGAAATCAACCACAAGAAAAAAATTGAAAAATACACAAAGTCATGGCAGCTAAATAACATGTTACTAAAAAATAAATGGGTTAACAATAAATGGGTTAACAGGAATAAATCAAAAGTTACCTTGAAACAAATGAAAATGAGAACACAACAATCCAAATTCTATGGGACACTGTGAAAGCAATCCTAAGAGGGAAGTTCATAGCATTATAGGCCTACCTCAGGAAACAAACAGAACTCAAATAAACAATCTAATTTTACCTTAAAGGAACTGAAAAAATGACAATAAACGCCCAAAGTGAGCAGAAGGAAGGAAATAATAAAGAGCAGAGCAGAAATAAAGAAAATAGAGTCTAAAAAAAAAAATACAAAAGATCAGTGACACAAAGAGCTGGTTCTTTGATAAGATAAACAACATTGACAAACCTATAACCAGATTCATCAAGCAATAAAGAGAAAGACTCCAAATAAATAACATCAGAAATGAAAGAGGAGAAGTAACAACTGGCACCAAAGAAGTACAAAGCATTGTAAGAAAATATTATGAACAACTATATGTCAACAAACTGTATAATCTGGAAGAAATGGATAAATTCCTAGAAACATATACTCTTCCAAAACTTAATCAGGAAGAATCAGAAAATCTGAATAAACAGATTGCAACTAGTGTAATTGAAGCAATAATAAAAAAACTTCCAACAAATAAAAGTCCTGGATCAGATTGCTTCACAGGGGAATTTTACCAAACAGTCAAAGAAGAACTAACACCCACCTATCCTTCTCAAACTCATCCAAAAACTTCAATAGGAGGGAAGGCTCCCAAGCTAATTAGGCTAGCATTATCCTAATTCTGAAACCAGATAAAGACACTATGAAGACATAAAATTAGAGGCCAATATCCATCATGAACATAGATGCTAAATTTCTCAAGAAAATATTAGTAAACCTAATCCAACAATACATTAAAAAGATCATATACCATGATCAAATAGGATTTATTTAGGGGATGCAGGGTTGCTACAATATTCACAGATCAATAAATGTGATAAAACACATAAACAAAATGAAAGATAAAAACTACATGATCATATCAATAGGTACAGAAGAAGAATTTGATAAAATGTAGCACCCATTTATGATAAAAACTCTCAGCAAAGTGGGAATAGAAGGAACATACCTTAACAAAATAAAGGCTATATATGCCAAACCCACAGCCATCATCATATTCAGTGGGCAAAAAATAAAAGTATTTCCCTTAAGATAAAAAACAAGACAGGGATGTCCACTTTCACCACTTATTCAACACTGTACTGGAAACCCTAGCCACAGCACTCAAATGAAAAGAAGAAATAAAAGGCATCCAAATTGGAAAGGATGAAGTAAAACTGTCATTATTCGCAGATGACATGATATTGCACATAGAAAAAAAAAATACCCAAAGACTCCACCAAAAAGCAACTAGATCTAGTAAATGAATTTTACAAAGTACCAGGACACAAATATAGTATTAAAAAATCAGTGGCATTTCTATACACCAATAGTGGACTATTTGAAAGAGACACTAAGAAAACAAATCCCATTTACTACTGCAACAACAACAAAAAGATAAGGTACCTAAGAATAAATTTAACCAAGGAGGTAAATGTCCTGTACTCAGAAAACTATAGGACAGTGAGAAAGAAATTGAAGAAGATATAAATAAGTGGAAGTATATACTATGTTCATGAATTGAAAAATTTATTTAACATCATTAAAATGTTTATACTACCCAAACTAATCTATAGATTCAACATAATTCCTGTAAATATATCAATGGCATATTTCAAATATTTCAAAATTTTATGTGGAACCAAAAAAGACTCCAAATAGCCTCAGCAATCTTGAGAAAGAACAAAGTTGGAGTTATTACAATACCTGCTATTAAACTGTACTACAAGTCCATTGTATTCAAAACAGCCTGGTACTGGCATAAAAACAGGCATATATAGATTAATGGAACAGAACAGGGAGCCCAGAAATCAACCCACAACTTTATGATCAATTAAAATTTGACAAAGGAGGCAAGCGAATACAATAGAATAAAGACAGTCTCTTCAATAAATAGTGCTGGGAAAATTGGACAGGTACATGAAAAAAAAAATGAAACTAGACCATCAAATTACACCATAAACAAGAATAAACTCAAAATGGAAAAAAGACTTAAAAGTAAGTCATGAAAACATAAAAATCCTAGAGGAAAACATAGGCAGTAAAATCTCAGACATCTCTCATAGCAATATTTTTGCCAACATGTCTCCTAGAGCAAGGGAAACAAACAAACAGATAATAAACAAATGAGACTAAATTAAACTAAAAATATTCTGCACAGCAAAAGAAATTATCAACCAAATGAAAAGAGGATCCATTGTATGGGAGAATCTCTGATAAGGGGTTAATTTGCCAGTGATATTTGCCAGTGATATCTCTGATAAGGGGTTAATTTCCAAAATATATAAAAAAAACTTATAAAACTCAACACCAGGAAGACACACAACCCAATTGAAAAATGGGCAAAGGACCTTAATAGACACTTCTCCAAAGAGGACATACAGATGGCCAATAGATATATGAAAAAATTATCAATGTCACTAATCATCAGAAAGATGCAAATTAAAACCACAATGTGATATCACCTCACACCTGCCAGAGTGGCTAGCATCAGTAAATCAACAAACAAGTGCTGGTGAGGATGTGCATAGTTGGTGGGAATGAAGACCAGTGTAGCCACTGTGGAAAGCAGTATGGAGTTACCAAAAAAAGAAATAAAAAAATGGAACTCACTTTTGACCCAGTGATCCCACTTCTGGGAATATTTCCTAAGAACCCCAAAACACCAATTCAAAAGAATACATGCACCCCTATGTTCATAGCAGCATTATTTACAATAGTCAAGATCTGGAAACAGCTCAAGTGCTCATCGGTAGATGAGTGGATAAAAAAGCTGTGGTACATATACACAATGGAATACTGCAGAGCTTTTAAAAAGAAGGAAATCTTACCTTTTCCAACAGCATGGATGGACCTGGGAATTATTATGCTAAGTGAAATAAGCCAGTCAGAGAAAGACAAATTACAATATGCTCTCACTTATACATGGAATGTCATGAACAAAATAAACTGAGGAACAAAATAGAAACAGAGGCATGGATATGTGGAACAGACTGACAGCTGTCAGAGGTGAGGGGGAGGGGAGGACTGGGTGAAAGATGGTGAAGGGATTAGAAGAATATATATGCATAACTCACAGACGCAGCTGTATGTAGCATGGTGATGCCCTGAGGGGAGGGGGCAGTGGCTGGGTGGAGGTAGGCAAAGTGGGGGAAATGAGGACATTTGTAATAGTGTAAACAATAAAAATAATGTTAAAAAAATAAAAAAAAACAAGTATAAGATAATTGACATTATAAAAGTACTATAGCAAAACATAATTTACTGTCAGAAGACCTTTCTAAGCCTGACACAAACCTCTGAAGCTGTTAAATCCTCTTTCTGAAGCTGTTAAAAAGAAAGAGTAATGAAATGAATAACATAAAAATAATTTTTTATCATTAAAAACACCATAAACAAAATAAAAAGAGAAAACATTACTACTCTGTTCTTACATGATATATGAAATATCTGTGTGTTTAAAGTCACAAGAATTTTTAAAATTAAACTTTCAGTTTTGAGCTAATTGTAGTTTCACATGTAGTTGTAAGAAATAATACAAGAGATTCTAGTTCCCCATAGTTGTAACATCTTGTAAAACTACTGAACAATCTTATAATCATGACATTGACATTCGTACAACCCACTGATCTTACACAGACTTTCGCAGTTGTATTTGTACTCATTTGTCTGTGTTTGTGTTGTGTGTGTGTGTGTGTGTGTGTGTGTGTGTGTGTGTATAGGTTTATATAGTATTATCACATTATCTTGTGTTTATTTTTGAGTGCACCACTACAGTCAAGATACAGAATAGTTCTATCACAATTTGTTACCCTTATCCTTCCTGACTCACCTTCCCCAACTCTGACTCTTGCAATCTCTAATGGGTTCTTCATTTCTATAGTGTTGTCATTTAATGAATGTGATATACATGGAATCATACATATGTAACCTTTTGAGATTGGCTTTTTTACTTCACATAATTCTCTGGAGATTCATTCATTCATGTTGTTTCATGTATCAATAATTTGCTGTAAGTGGTCCATGGTGTAGATAGACTACTCATGAAGGACCACTCACTCATGAAGGACATCTAGGTTGTTTTCATTTTTTTGTGAGTACAAATAAAGCTGCTATGAACATTTATGTGCAGATTTGTATGTGAATATGAGTTCATCTGTCTGAGATAAATGTCAAGGAGTGCAATTGCTGGGTCATATGGCAATGTGTGTTTAGTTTTATGAGAGACTGCCAAACTTTTCCAGGGTAGCTGTATCATTTTACATATATATATTATATTATACATATAATATATAATATCAATAATAAAAAGATTAACTACTCCCTCAAATTAGCAAAGGACAAGAACAGGCAGTTAACAGAAACATGAGTACAATGGCCCTTTAACATGAATATATATTTAACCTCACTCAAAATATGAAATATAAAAATGAAATTATTGTAGATACCATTTTTTCACCTACCAAAACTGATGAAGGAAAAAAGTTTCAGAACACATTTGGTGAGTGGGGAAACAGATAATTTTATACATTATTAATGGGAATATAAGCTAATAACAATTTAACAATATTTTTGAAAATTTTTAATGCCAATAACCTTTGACTCAGCAATTCCACCTCTAGGAATTTATCCAATAGATATACTCATATATGTATGAGATATATTAATTCATTTGCCTGTCATTGTTCCTGCTGCTTTGGATACATCAGTGATTAAATAAAGATCCCTGCCCTTGTGGAGTTTATATTCTAGTAAGGGGAGACAGACAAATATAATAAACATAAATGAATGATAAAATATATTAGAAAATGACAAGTGCTCTGCAAAAACAGAGCAGGATAAAGGAGATTGGGTGTGCTGGGAGTGGGTGTAAGTTGAAATTTTAAATGGGTGATTGGGGTTGGCTTCATTGAGATGACTTTGAGCAACGGCTAGAAGAAGAGCCAGCAGAGATATTCAGTGCTTACAGAATATTGTGCTTCCCCACATTTTCCAGACTTCTGGCAAGTAGGGAGGGCTCTATGATTAGTTTTCATCAATAGACTATAGTTGGAAATTATTTGGGCAGAAGCATTTGAGAATTCGTATATGACCCCCCTTCTCCAGTTCTCTCTTTTCTGCTGTGGCAATGTGGAAACTTCACATGATGATGGTGGAATCACAGATGAAAACAGCTCCAACTATTTGGCCACCACTTGAAAGGACACTGTCTTTATGAACAGCCTGCATAGGACTTTTATGTGTTTAAACCACTGAGATTTTGAGGTGTGTTTGTAACTGTAGCCTAGCCAAATCTTACAAATTCAGGAGGTGAGGGAGTTAGCCATGTGGCTATTTGGGGGAAGAGCATTTTAGGCTTAGAGAACAGTAAGGGCAAAGGTCTCAAGACCAGAGTGTGCCTGGATGTTCTGGAAATTGATATACAAGATTATTTATGATGTATTATTTTAGCAGCAGAAGACTGAAAACAAACTAAATGTTCTTTGATAGGGGACTTTAAAATAATTATGGCACATCCATTCAAGGAAATATTAGCTAGCCATCATGAATAATTAGGTGGCCCTTTATGCATTGATATGTAATGATCTCCAAGATATATGAACAGGTAAAAAATACAAGACAAGAATAGTATGAATAGCACACTATGGTTTAAAATAAAGACCCTATTTATTAAAAAATAAGGGTATCTATCTATCTATCTATCTATCTATCTATCTATCTATCTATCTATCTATCATCTATCATTTATCTATGTATATGTTTGTTTAAGAACAAGGTTATGAATGTTATAACCTTGGGCAATATTAAGGTGTGTTATGTGCAGGGAGTGGAAGGGAGTCAAGGTTCTCAACTGGGGGTGATTTTGCCTCCCAGGGACATTTGGCCATGCCTGGAGACATTTTTGGTTGTCATGACTGGTGAGGAGGATGCTACTGGCATCTAGTGGGTAGAAGCCAGGGATGCTGCTAACATCCTACAATGTACAAGGTTAACCCATACAACAGAGAATTATGTACCCCCAAAAGTCCATAGAGCTAACATTGAGAAATCTTGGTTTATTTGGGCTTGATTAAAAGGTTTCAAACGGGCTACTATGAAATGGTGAAATATGCTAGTGTGCGTTACCAGTGCTTCACAGCATCAATTTTATTTTCCTCTGTAGCCTGTGACCTAAGAGCTTCACAGGCGCCAGCTGCTGAAAAGAGACCAATCTAGCAAGAAATTCTCATCAGCTTCTTTCAGCCAAATTCTTCTTTTTGCTGGTTAGAAAATAATGGCTTTCTATCTTTTAGCAAAAGCTCCCTCTGTATTTGAATGTACTCTTTTGGTTATAACAAATAATGTGCTTCAACAAGTGGAAAAAGATCATAAATGGCAACAGATGTAGCTTAGCGCTGACTCTAGATGGTGGCAAGGCCTCCTATAGGACGAGTCACACTATACACTTCCCACTCGGAGCCATCAAACAAAATGCTTACAAATTAGAAAGAAATGACCATTGCTTTACTTGTTACAATAAACCAGAAATAAAGGCTTCGGCTGGTTGAATCTATTATTGAACTGTAATTAGCTGTGGTGTTTGGACATTCTGGGCCCTATGGTAAGATAAATAATACTTATGTATCAAATCATTGTTTATGAAATGCAATGTAGTATGAAATGCTCTCCTCTCTCAGAGTTTAGACCACAGAGTGACCAGGCGTTCACTGTGGGGTTGTGATTGAAACACTGGAGCCCAGCATGGGTAATCTTCACGTAGACACTCTAACCACAGATGTCAAAGTGCTCAGCAGTGTCTCAGACCCACGCAGACTCCTCGACGGGTTTTTAACCAATGCCCTTAACATTGCCATGTGAGCTTGGGGTGGAATTGAGGAAGGGTAGCATTAAATACACTGAGTAATCTGAAAATGAAGGGTAAGGAATTAAAAAATGAGTTCAGTTGGGTCCAGGGAAAATTTCTGAGGATGTCAGCATTTTCCATTTGGGAGAAAAAAAAAAGATGTCTTTTAAAACTTTTCCATAAGAGAGCTTGCTAAAATCTCATCAGTGAACTAAAATCGTGTGTGTGTGTGGGAATTTTAAATCATCAATAAAAAAGTAGTCTAAAAGATCCAAACTAAAATATTGTATCAATGAAGAATAATAATACATCAATGAAGACAACCAGACCTCAGTTTTCTTATCTGTAAAATAGGGGAGAAACAATCCCTTATACCAAACTCTTGGAGCCAGATGAATTTCACAATTTAGGATTTTTAGTATTTTAGAAAAGCAATACAATGTACATATCAGTAATTATATAGATCCTAAGAGTGGTTTGGGGTTGTAGCCTCTAACGCTATACAATCTTTGTGTAGTGAAACGTGTACCAAATGGATTAAATAAAAACTATAAGTAGCCTCACATTAAGTCAAGTCAGGTCTTGCTGCCAAATGAATTTGCTCTAGACTTATGGAAAAACTTGAGTTTTCAGAACTTCTGTATTTGTGAATTGTAAATGAGGGATTGTATATCTGTATCTGTCTCAAAGAGGTATAATAAGAATAAAATGCTATAATGGATAAACTGTGTAAAGTGCTGTGTGTGCAATTATGGTGGCTATTGTTATTAGGTTTGGCCATATGAAATTTTTGTTTTTATAGGTAAAAAATAATCAGATATTTAAATTATAATATTATTATCAGTGTTGGAAGTCTTTGGGTTGATAATATATTTGGTTCCATTACTATTCCTTTTCTTTTCCCTCCTTCCTTTCTATTCCTTTCTCTCCTGCCTGTCTTTCCTCTCTCCTTCTCTCCCACAGAGCTTCCACCTTAAAGCTCTAGCACATAAAGAGAGAGATGAGTGGTCACCTTTTCCCGGTTTGGTTACTAAACAGGCTCTTTAAACTTCATCTACTTGTATATGGGTAGAAGGCCTTTGCTTAAAAAAGATTAAAACCAAAACAAAAATAGTAAAACAGGCAGCAAGCATTTTACTTGTCTTAGATTTTTCAGGCCCTTCATGCTCAGCACGACCTAAGTGTTTAACCACAATGATTGTGATGACCAGGAATTCCAGAGCTGGCAGTCTGGACTGAGTCAGAGGGATTTGAGCTGGATCAGTGCAGACTCCAGGCCAAAATCACGGGGAACTGGCATGAAACACACACACACACACACACACACACACACACACACACACACACACTCACACACTACAAAGCAGCCAGCTGCCAAGCACCCCAGAATTGTACCTAAATGACCTGCTGCTCATAACTCCATATCCTGGGCCCCATATTTCTGTATGCCTTTCTTTTGTTCTTTATTTATTTTAATTTAATTTTTCATCACCTTGTATTTGTTTCTAATTGCAAATCTTTCAGCCATTCTTTCAGATCATTCTAGATCTTAAATAATGTTATGAACCATTTGCAGGGGCAGAAAAGCCAATGAACACATTAGCTACATTCTGTTTAAAATTCATTTCCAAAGCTGATTATTTATTTGCTTAATTAAGAAGTTCTATGTCCCTAATAGGACCTTAGTAACTGAAAGCTGCTTTGAGGGGGACCGGAAAGTAATGTCGTTTCTGCGCATTTTGATATTCGTTTGTCATTTATCAGCTCATTGTGTACTTCAAAATCGTGCCAAATACATTTTAAGGTTAGAGTGACTTGTTTACTGGTAAATAATTAAATCTTAATTTTTTTTTTCAATTTATAGTGCAATGGCCAGCCAAATACCAGAAGAGGTACATATCCGGCATTGTATGCTTTTTGAGTTTCACAAGGGTAGTAACACAACAGTTGCTACCAAAAACATCTGTGCTGTTTATCCAAGTGCATTAGACGTTCGTAAACACCAAAGGTGGTTTTCTAAGTTCAAATCTGGTAATTTTGATCTTTCCGACTCCTATCGATCAGGAAGACCAACAACTTTAGACAATGACATGTTAAGGGCGGAAGTGGAAGCAAATCCGTGTCAGACAATCGAGGAACTGTCAAACACTCTTAACCAACCTTGCGACCATCCAAGAACATTTGCAGCAGACTGGTACAGTAAGCAGAGCAGGTGTTTGGGTCCTGCATAATCTGTCCGAAGAAAACAAAGCTAACCGGTCCACCACATGCAACTTATTGCTTCAGCAGCACAATACAGAAGCGTTTTTTGATCGCTTGGTCACTGGAGATGAAAAATGGGTCCTCTATGATAATCCAAAACGCAAAAGGCAGTGGCTCTCTCTGAATGAATGGCCAGGAAGTACAGATAAGCCAGGTTTACACCCCCAAAAGGCACTTTTGTGTGTTTGGTGGAGTATTTGCGGGGTTGTTCATTTTGAAGTGTTGAAACTTAGACAAACTGAATGCAGACCTTTACTGTGAACAATCGGATTGAGTAAATCAATCTTTAATTGAAAAGTGCCCAGCATTTGTCACCAGAAAAGGCGTTATTCTGCAACACGATAATGCAAGACCGCACTGCGCAAGACGAACCCTGGAAAAAATTAATGAATTGCCGTGGGAGGTATTGCCTCACCCACCATACTTGCCGGATATTGCGCCATTGGATTTCCATTTATTCCGATCGCTACAACATTTTCTAAGTGGCAAAAAATTTGACAATTTGGATGATGTCCAAAATGCCATCTCCAGATATTTTGCTCAAAAACCAATTGATTTTTATCGATCTGGCATTGAAAATTTGCACACTAGATGGCAAAAGTTTGTTGATAATGAGGGTGATTACATCATTGATTAAAAATAAAAACTTGTTAAAAATGTATCTGTTTGAATTTAATGTAAAAACACGACATTACTTTCCGGTTCCCCTAAAATGTTTAATAACTCTTGATTTTTATAGCAGGAATAAATCCAGGATGGTCAAATATTTTCATGGTAATTCCTTTGATGAAGATGGAAGATCTAATTTAACCAAATAATTTATGATGAGAATAAAGGTATAGAAAAATGGATCAAATATAATTCCTTCCTTCTAGAAGGTTGTTTTTTATGTAGCAGTAATTCTCAAATTGGGTCCCATTGCTAACTGGTATTAGTAGGTATTTTGGGAAAAAGAGAAAGGATTTCGTACTGAAATAACTTTGGGAAGCTTTGCTTTGAACAAAGTCAAGCAGGTTTCATTACTAGAAACCCTCAGAGCTTTTATATATATTAATTTGCATTATGAATCTCTAAGAGGGGGCTTAGTTTATAGGAACTCTTAAGACTATTTGAACATGGAAACTTTCCTTTTGCCAACAAACTTACTATCCAATGGGACACCAATATGGCAGACAGTAGTTCAGTATTTGAAATACTGGCTTTGACCTACTGGCAGGTCAGGTGTGATGTCTTGATACTCACAGATTTCTTCTAATGAAAAATAAACCATTGCTCATAGGCAGCCATAACTTGACCTTTTCCTTTTTCACGGCTGTTTGGAGCAGAAGGAGGCACCTGCTCCCAGAATGGCCTAGCTCATAGACTGCCAGAACTGAGAAGCATGGGGAGGGCCAGTCGATCAGCAGTTACATAAAGGGGCTGCTGTGAGGCAACAGGGTCCTTGAGTTTCCCTGAGTAAATCATAGTCATGCGTAGGCAGGAGTCTTGAGAACGAGGAGGGAAGATAAGCAGAGTAGAGGGTGAGGTGTCTGATGGTTGTGTCAAGAGCTGTGGAAACAGTGACAGGGCATATGAGTCACAAAAGGGAGGTGAGTTTTAACTACCTGCTTTGGAGGAAAAAACAGGTAACCCTATCCTTAGATGAACTCTGGGAACTTCCAAATGCTTTTACTAGCCTGTTATGTACAAGTTCCTGGGTTCCCCAGATATTCCTGTTCTTATTTCCAGGGACTTCTTGTTATAAACTGCCTAATCACCCAATGCATTCTTATAAAAAATTCCATCATATTTTGAAATAACCTAACAACTCTGCACCTGGCAAGTTAAAAAAAAGTCCTGTGAATACTTCTAGTTTGTTCTGAAGATTTTTTTTAAATTAAAAAATATTTTTTTCTTCCTGCAAAATTGATGCATAGACAATTTAAAAGCACAATTAAGTGCAAAGCAGACAATACACATTACTTACAATTTCCCCTAGTTGGATAATCAGTGTAAAATTTTGATATATATCTGTGTAGTACTCTCTAATTACAAAAATAGGAGCACACTGTATATGTTATTTTATATATTTTTTCATGTAAATATTGTAGAGATCTTTTTCTTTTTATCACAATATATTTAATGGTTAAGCCATTTTCCATTGTGTGTACACACTTTATTTAATTAATCCCCCATTGTGTGTACAAACTTTATTTAATTAATCCCCAAAGTTGAACTTTTTTTGCTACTATAAACACTTTTGCGATAAATAAATTTGAAGCTAAATGTTGGCACACATATGTGATTATCTCTCAGGATAAAGTCCTGGAGGTGGAGTTATTGTACAAAATGTATACACAGTTTTACGGACTCTGATTTCCTGGACAAATTGCCATCCAGAAAGTCTGTGCTAATTTACACATCAATCCAGTTGTCTCTGACAGCCAAGCTTTCTTTTCTGTGGCTTGTCTCTCCAAGCTTTTCATTGCGTCTGCAACAGAATTGCTTGTCCTAACCTTGTCAGTGTGGGCTCTGGCCACTTTGTCTCAGGACACTAAGCAGTCTTCTCTTTCTTTCCTGTCACTGGCTCTCCCTCTATTGAATTACCCACTGAGCGGTAGAGAAGGAGAAAAGTAAGTCTAGTTTTATTTGCACCCCATCCAGCCTTGGGGAAGCAGCAATAGTAGCAAATTAAACTTGAGCCTCACAAGATTTGCTTTCATTGGGAAATGAAAGATCCGCAAGGTTCAAGGAACCCATTAGTGGCAAGTAAATTAAGAGCATAAACCTAAAGAATGTTCACAGTTTGCAGCTGGGTATTACACAGTTGCTTTCGACTCATATAATCTTTCCTTGCTGAAATGTGTTTCAATCGATGACAACTCTGGTTACATTCCTAATATAGTGGCTAGGGCCAGCCACCTGTGGCCCTCTCTAGTCAACAGTCAAAGACTGTGTGACAAATGCTACGTGAGACAATAATAGTTTAGAGGGGAATAAAACATCAGTGCTGTTTTTTATTGTGTAAATTTTCATCTTATGTGTTCAGGAAAACAAGGCCTGAGGATCCTATTTATGGCCTGTAAGACTCTTTCTTTTGCCCTTAATGGTCAACAGGGCACTTGGGAAGTTGTGCTGTTAATTGGCAGTTCCAGTGCAGCAAGCAAAAGCTGGTTGAAGAGATGGTTATTTTTACTGCCTGCCTGCCTCTCTGGTAAGAATTGAGAACTCTGAGAAGTTTGAGGCTACCCATTAAAATCTGTGTGCTGGGCTTTTGTGGATCACCTATTTTAGTTATTTGTGTTTGCCCTAACCCAATCAGTCCATGCCATTGAAACTGAACTGTATTTTTCATGCACTTACTTATTTATTCACTTTCTATTCCCTTGTTCAAAAGACATCTATTAAATATTTATTATGCTCCATATTTTGCACACATTATTTTTTGTTAATCCTCACTGAGGATATTTTTTTCCTATTAATTTTTAGATGGAGTGGAAGGGAGGGAGGAAGAGAGAGAGAGAAACATAGATGTGAAAGAGACACATCGATTGGTTGCCTCCCACATGACCCTGACTGGGGCAGGGGATCAAACCTGCAACCCAGGTACATGCCCTTGACTGGGAATCAAACCTGTGACCCTTTGGTCCTCGGGTAGACACTCTAACTCCTGAGCCAAACTGGCCAGGGCTTACATACATTTTTTTTTTATATATTTTTTTTCTTTTTTTTTTTTTATCCTCACCCGAGGACATTTCTCCATTTTTTGTTCAGATAGAGTGGGAGGGAGAGAGAGGAAGAGAGGAGAGAGAGAGAAATATCGACGTGAAAGGGACACATCGAGTGGCTGCCTCCTGCACGACCCAACCAGGGCCGGGCACAAACCGCAACCGAGATACATGCCCCTAGCGGGAACCAAACCTGGGTCTCTGTGGACCACAGTCCGACGCTCTAACCGCTGGGCCAAACCGGCCAGGGCCATACATTTTTTTTTTTAAAGTGTGCATTTTATTTAAAAAATTAAGGTTCATCAAAAGCATGGGTTTTAGATTTATATATATTGTTATGCCTGGTTTTATTATATTCTAATTATCTATCCTCTGGAATCCCTCAAGTCCTCCAGTCTTACAGGTGGGTGAAGGTTGGGGGTTTCTTTTTAATTAAATAAAGAGGTATGAGCCGTGCTGTCACACAATACAGAAAGATCGGGCCTCACCCAACGTTTCCAAGGTTTCTGTGTGGGGGTAGGGAGTGGACTTGCTCTGCAACCTGGGTCTGCTGCCACTTGGCTACCAGGGTCGCTCCTACTTCTCGAGGCCGCGTTCTCGCACTGCCTCCTCCCTGGCCGGTATCGCCTTCTCTATTCCCCAAAGCACTACTAAGTCAAGACTGCCGGAGTAGACTTTTCTGAGTGTTTTGGGGTAATGCTTGGTGATTACAGTTAAGTTTGCCAGGTTGCAAGATCCGAGGGAACAGTCCCCACCAGACTGCCCTTACTTCTGACACCAATTATAAGCTCAGGGGCTTTCCCAAACGACCCTCAATGTTGGATAATTTGCTAGAAGGAGTCACAGAATGTGCTGAAAGTTATAATTATGGTTCATTACAGGGAAATGATAGAGGTTAACATCAGCCAAAGAGACACATCGAGCAGAGTCCAGGAGGGGGTCTGGATGTGGAGCTTCCAACTGTCCTCTCCCTGTGGAGTCATGCAGTGTCACCTCCTCTCTGCCATGACATGTGTGGCATTATTCAGAGTACTGCCAACCAGGGAAGCTTATCTAACCCTTTGGTGTCCAGAGTTTTTACTGGCACTTGATCATACACTGCCTGCATGACTGACCTTTAGTCTTCTGACCCTCTGGGAGGTGTGGGCTAACACCTCCAGTTCCTCTGGGTGTGGGAACCGATACAACATGGCCTAAGGCCTCCGTTATAAATGACCCCTCAGTGGCCAATGCCCCCAGAAAAAATAAAACACAAAACAAAAACAAAGACACTCCTATCAGGTAAGGCATTCCAGAGGCCTTCTAGGAGCTGAAGGGTAAAAGCCAGACCTCTCTGAGTAAGGTTAATTTGTCACTACACAATTACACTAATGAGAAATTTCTAGAAACTCATTGGTCATTCTTAATCTCATTGACTGTGTACCCCCCTCCCCCAATTTCCATTATGTTTTCTGAAATTCTCTCTTTCTGTAGACCCTCTTAATTTCTCCCTTTTCACCCTCATTTCTGGATGCACATGCTATCCTTTTTAGGCTGCCCTTACAAATGCACAATTGTCACTTTACTATGCAGAACACTCCACCTCTCTTGGACTTGCCCTCGTACAACCAGACTGAGCCCAGAAGGCCTCCTCGTTCTTGTCCTAAAGGCCCATCAAAACCCATGATGGTGTTTTCCTCAAGGAAAAACCCAAGCGTTCCTATTCATGCCACTCCTGTAGAAAGCAAATACTAAACTAAGGTAAACATTAACCAGAGATTTCTATATTAGTGAAACTATGTTCACAAAGGAAGGTAAAATAAAATCAGCTTCAAACAAATAAAAGCTGAACATCCTTTACTAAACAAATTACTAAAGGGTGTACTTCAGGAAGAAGGTAAATGGTCCCAGAAGCAGCAACTGAGATATAGGGAAAAAGTTCAGCAAACATAAACAACAGGCAAAAAGATAAACATGTGAGTAAAAATTTTCAAAAACATGTAGCTGCAATGGGTTTTTGTTTAAAATAAGATTTTTTTTTTTCCCTAAAGCATGTGCTATTTTTATGACTATATTGCAGGGAAATCTCAATTTAAATACTTTTGGTGAACTTTTCTCATTATTGTCTCACAATGTAAGTCCTTTTTCCCTTAGAAACATTTTCAGATAATCCAACCCTCTTACTTTAGTCATAAAATCAAGTGCTTCTTATTTTTCTACTAGTAAAAAGAGTAACAGGTTATTTCTTGATTTAGTAGCAATGCTGAAACTGTGCAAATCAGAGATTATTTAAATTGAGCAGAAATACTTTACCAAATCCCTATTCAATTAGGGCATCCTGTTCAATACAGTTAGCCCTGCATATTCAAAGGCTCTGCACCCACAAATTCAATCGACTATGGATCAAAAATATTCAGAGAAGAAAAAGTGACATTATTTTGTTGCTGACATGCACTGCAGTTAGGCTTCAGATGGTTGCATCTGTACTGAGCCACATGCAGACTTTTTTCTTGTCATTATTCCCTAAGTAATATAGCATAATAACTACTTACAGAGCATTCACATGGTACTAGATAGCATTAGTAGACTAGAGATGATTTAAAGTACACAGGAAGATGTGCATAAGTTATATGCAAATACTATGTGATTTTATATAAGGGACTTGAACATCTGTGGATTTTGGTAAGGCAGGGGGGTGTCCTGAAACCAATCCCCTGGGGAAATTGAGGGATGACTATACTTTTAGTCAATGGATTCCTAATGTGACTGCTTAAACTTAAAATTAAAGAGAACTAGTATGGATGGTAAACTGCAACTATGTAGTGCAGAACAAATTCATTTAAGATTGCTGTTTTTAAACAAGTGGCCAGCCTTGTAAGTTTATGGATTGGTCCCCAAAGCTTGTGTTCTGTTACTGCTCTTTCTTGACAACTTAGCAATGAAGAAGAGAGACAAAGTCCACATTACAGGGAGGAAGAGCCATGGGAGTATTGGGAGATGGAAATGTGCTTGTGGGGGAAGGTGGGTTGGGTGGGGGGTGTTGTTGGAGAAAGATGATCAAGTGTAGGAAAGAAGGAATGGCTGCAATCTCAAAATCTTCATGTAGAGATTTTCTTTTGCTATGCATGGATGTAACTGGGAAAAGTCTCAAAAAAGTTGAATATTTTAAACCTGCAAATTCTATTGCTTGCCAAAAAAAACTCTATTTGGGTATGGTAAGTAGCCTCTGGGTGTACAGAAATGTGGCTGTTTGTCTTTCTTCTCTTTGGGGCTGGAACTTGTACTGAGCGTGGACATGGCTGAAATTATGGGTGGGTGGTGCAGGGTTTGTGTGGGTGTGGGAGACCTTCATGAGTGACTCAATCTCTGTCATATTCAAAATGTTCACATGCACTATGTCCTTTGCTCCAAAAAAGTGGGTGTCATTTGTCAGCAGTGGTATATCTGCACAGGTGCAACGTTCTAGACCCGCCTTTGTCATCACTTCCTGGTGAGCTTTTCCAGGGCACTTGCCTCAACCCCCTCTCCTGGGTAACAAAGATGGGGTTTAACTGAGGTGTTGGAATTTTTATTTATTTCCTCTCTATCTGGAAATGGAGATTGTTGGGGGTGTTTTTTGTTGTTTGGTTTTATGAATGTATGTGGGTGAGGAAGAACAGAGGAAAGAAGTGCTTGGAACTCCAACAGGGTGCAACAGTTCCTAACTGTCAGGTGTGTGATTCCATCTCTTAAGCCAAGTCTGACTGACTGAGACATGACCAAAGGAACATTAGAAAATTTCATTAGAGAAATAAGTTACTGAATAAATAAATGATTGAATAATAAAACCTGGCCCTCAGAACATTTAGAGACTTCTGGAATTGAAAAATATCTTAGAAATGGTTTTGTCTGACTCACTGTCTTACAGATGATAAAACAGAATGAAGATGTCCCAGCACTGCTCTCCCGCTTTCTATGCTGGGGCACATTGCTAGCTAGTCTGTGAAACTGGTCTTGAATCTGGGACCTTTGAATCCTACACTTGATCTCTCCTGGTTCGTATTAGAGCCTCCACTTTGTGATCTTGCCTCAGTGACATCTTTGTTCAGAATCAGTAAGGATGGTACTGTCCCCAGAAAGAGCTGCCCGAGGTTCTCTGCCCAGATGGTCCTTGTGAGAATGCGCCTTCTACTTTCTGTTGCTTTATCTTAATCCTATGACACTTAACTTTTTATATAGTTAAACACTGTTTGTGTTTTTTATTAAGACTATTTTGTTACAATAATTTAAGTTCCTTTTCTTTCTTTTTTGCTTTCAAATTCTTGGCCAGTATAGTATTATCTTCTCTTTATTTCTCACATATCTTTCAGGTTTCCTGTTTTAACTTTTGCTTTTCATTATCCTCTTTATGTGGTGGTGGTGGTGATGATGATAAAAAATGGTTACATGCTGTCACTGTGCACTAAGTATTATCCTAACTACTTATGCATATAACACATGGAGGCCTAGTGTTATCCCCCTTTCATAAATGTACATGTACTCAAAACTTTTCTTTGATTAAAATATATTTTAATTCTGATTTTATCTAGTTTTTTAACCAAAGTTTTAGTTCCTTTCACATTTAATAATTCTTAAACTTTTATTGCTAAAAGTTTTAAGCTCAACTGACCAATATTTTCCTCTTATTTTATGTTTTACTTGCTTAATGACATTTTTTATTTAAAAAAATTATTTTGTTTTAATTTTTTCATCACCATTTATCCCCCCTATACCCTTATCTACCTCTACCCATCCCCCTCCCTCCACAATCACCACACTGTTGTCCATGCCCATGAGTTTTTTCTCTTTTTTCTTTTTTGCTTAATCCATCCACACCTCCTGCCTCTGCACACCCCCTACCCCAGCCCCGAGAGCTGTCAGCCTGCTCTCCATCTATGAGTCTGTCTCTATTTTGCTGTTAGTTCAGTTTGTTCATTAGATTCCATATATGAGTGAAATAATATGGTGCTTGTATTTCTCTGACTGGCTTATTTCACTTAGCATAATGTCCTTCAGGTCCATCCATGCTGTCACAAAAGTAAAATTTTCTTTTCTGTGGCCTAGTAGTATTCCATTGTGTAACTGTACCATAGCTATTAAAGGCACTACAGAGAAAGAAAGTTATAGGCCAATATCCCTCATGAACATAGATGCTAAAATCCTCAACAAAATATTAGCAAACTGGATCCAGCTACACATTAAAAAGACCATATACTATGACCAAGTGGGATTTACTCCAGGTATGCAAGGCTGGTACAATATCCTAAAATCAATAAACATGATGCACCACATAAACAAAATGAAAGATAAAAACCACATGATCATATCAATAGATGCAGAAAAAGCATTTGATAAAATCCAGCACTTGTTTATTATATAAACTCTCAGTAATATGGAAATAGAGGGATCATACCTCAACATAATAAAAGTCATATATGAAAAACCCACAGCCAACATCATAGTCAATGGGCAAAAACTAAAAGTATTCCCCTTAAGATTGGGAACAAGACAGGGATGTCCACTTTCATCACTCTTATTCAACATAGCACTGGAAGTCCTAGCCACAGCAATCAGACAAGAAGAAATAAAAGGCATCCAGATTAGAAAGGAAGAAGTAAAACTGTCATTATTTGCAGAATACATGACACTGTATATAGAGAACCCTAAAGACTCCACCAGAAAACTACTAGATCCGATAAATGACTTCAGTAAAGTAGCACAATTCAAAATAAATATCCAGAAATCAGTTGCATTTTTATGCACCAATAATGAGCTATGAAAAAGGGAAACTAAGAAAACAATCTCATTCACAATTGCTTCAAAAAGGATAAAATACTTAGGAATCAATTTAACCAAGGACGTAAAAGACCTGAAGACCTGTACCTGGAAAATTATAAGTCACTGAAGAAAGAAATTGAAGAAGATGCAAATAAGTGGAAGTATATTCTGTGTTGATGGATAGGAAGATTAACATCATTAACATGTCCACATGACTCCAAACAATCTACAGATTCAACGCAATTCCTATCAAGATACCAACAGTATATTTCATAGATCTAGAATAAATACTCCAAACATTTATGTGGAACCACAAAAGACTGAATAGCAACAGCGATCTTGAGACAGAAGAGCAAAGTTGGATGAATTGTGCTTAATTACATTTAATAAATATTTTATTTTTTGTTGCCTTAGGTTTAATATTTTTTGTATATTTTACTTTTAAAAATCCTTCCTTCCATATATGAGGTAGAAAAAGGTTAAATAAGAGCAGGACATATTCAGACTAATCCGGGGACGAGCCAGAGTTACAGGAGGAAAAATGATGGAGTTGAGATGGAGATGGACTCTGGCAGTCACCATACTGCTGTGTGTTTTTGTTTGTTTGTTTGTTTAATTCCTCCACCTTTTTCACCCAGTCCTCCAACCCCCCTCCCCTCTGACAGCTGTCAGTCTGCTCTCAGTATCTATGAGTCTGTTTCTATTTTGTTCATTAGTTTATTTTCTTCATCAGATTCTACATATAAGTGAAATAATATGATATTTGTCTTTCTCTGACTGGCTCATCTTTTTTTTTTTTCTTTTGATAGTCACCTAATGTCTTATTGATTGAATTGTGTATCCCTCAAATTTATACAATGAAGTCCTCACCCCCAGTAATTTGGTATGTGACTGTATTTGGAGATAGGGCTTTTACTTAAGTTAAAATGAAAGCATATGGGTGGGCCATAATCCAATATCATTGGTGTTTTTATAAGAAGAGGAGATCAGGACACAGACATGCATATACAGAGGGAAGGCCACGTGAAGACACAGAAAAGATGGACACCTGCAGTCCTAAGAGAGAGACCTCAGAAGAAATCAACCCTGCTGACATCTTAAACCTAGATTTCTGGCCTCAAGAACTGTGAGAAAATGAATTTCTCTTTTTCAAGACAACCAGTCAGCAGTAACTTTGTTGACAGCTCTAGCAAACTAATATACCACTAGAGTGCTACTTATCAATTATGTTATCCCATTAATTTGTTTTATTTTCCATTATTGTTTTCTCCATTCTCATTCACCATCATTATTTTAATTTTTGACTTCCTGTTCAGAAGTTGAAGGGATAGGGTTGTACAGCAGATGTAGGTAAAAAATGTCTTAGGTTCCAAGCAGGTACCTGTGAATGTGTGAATCCAGGGTGTAAGATAACACAGGGTGGTGGTTAATGTGACAATGGAAGGGTGTGTTCCCCACTCAAAGGCATTCAGATTCAAATGTTTTAAAATCCTGTGCCATCCTTGTCTGGACAGTCTGGCAGTTGCCATCTCTTCTCTGGAGACAACCTGAGCCTCAAACCATATTCCCTTGATTCATTGCGAGAGATGCACAAATCCGTGTCAACCCAACCAAGTGTTGTCTGCAGTACATTCACCTCCTGGTAACTTGTAAACTCATTGGTAAATTATGAATTCACTTAAGAGTAGCCTTATTAGGCGAAATAAGCCAGTCAGAGAAAGACAAGTACCATTTGATCTCACTTATTTATGGAAAATCATGAACAAAATAAGCTGTCAATCACAATAGATCCAGAGACATGGAAGTAGGGAACAGACTGACAAACCTCAGAGGGAAGAGTGTGGAGGGTTGCAAAAGGATAAACCAAATGACTTATATGCATAACCAATGGACACAGACAATAGTTTGGGGAAAGCAAGAGGGGGTGAGAGCGGGGAGGAGGGGGTCAATGGGAGAAAAAGGGGGGACATCTGTAATACTTTCAACAACCACCACCACTAAAAAAGAGTAGCCTTATTTATAATGTAGTTTCTCCATGTGGGGGTCTATATAGATTTAAAAAATACATTTATTTCTTAAATTATAAAAGTAATACATGAGTTTTGTTTATTGTAAAAGAAATATATACATTTATTCCCTCCTGTGAATCTTCTGCTTGGAATTCCATTCTCATTCTACTCCTTGTGTGATCCCCTTGAAAATGTTCCCTCACTCTTCTGGGTCGCTCAAAGTACCTCTATTACCTCTAGCTAAAAAAATTGAAAGGAAAGATAGGCCCCCATCACAGAATATTTGAAGTGGTTACTCACCAGGCCTGTATATACATATCAAAATTCTCAGAGTTGTTATAGCAGCTGCTGTAACTGAAAATAATTCAGCAAACAGGATCATTTTCTGTGCAGTTTATGAGGTCGGGAACTGTCCAGAAGCATTGGAATTTGAGTTACTGTTACCCACTCAGCCAATCTCCACATGTCACAGGCTGGTAATTTGATCTACAGCTCCCTTGAAGTGAGTTTGCACTGAACACAGAAAGCTCTTTTTTTTTTCCTTTTGCCAAACATTAAATGGACTTTTATGTGTGTCTTTTTTCCCCTTACAAAACCATGATTTGATTCAACAAAAATATTACACACCTTCTTCCTGAGGGTTTCGTATCCTTTTCTTGGACTCACAGCCACACGTTTCGGCAGCTGCCTGTCCTCCGTTCACCAGAGAGCCTGAGTACCTAAGACTGGGAGAGACAGACTTGAATTTAGCTGAGCCTAAGAAAACACAGGCGGTGGTGAGAAAAACATCTTCCAGTGACCTTTCCTTTCAAGACTCAGGAAGTGTGCTGCTTCTCAGTGTTCTTATCATTGCTGCGAAGTTTTGATTTTTCCAATCTCCATTGGTGGTTTTCAAGGCAAATTAGAGCAGAAGCTGAAAGAGCCTCCTGTATTTAGAGAGCAGGAGGAGCTCTTCTCAGAATGCAAGCAACCCCACCTGGCCTCTCCTGGCTACCTCCCAGTGGCCAGGGCCAGGGGGTGTGTCTGAGAGGGATACAATTGGAGCCACTTCAGCAATGGAAGTTGGCGCCATGTTTATTCCATCTGCTGATATTTAGATTGTGGTGGGGAGGGCAGAATGCCTAATGATGCTGTTAATTCACCACCATGCGACAGGTAGCCAGCTTTCCAGCTGCTTTGCATGATATCCAGACTTCCTGGCAGTAAGGCTTGATGGTCCACAGAGCCTGAGGCAGCACCAGTGAGCTCACTTGCTTCCATTCTTTAATGATTCCCTAACCAGGGCTTGAATCCCCAAGATAATAGTGTCTATGGTGATGTGCTATTTTGGGTTACTGAAAACTGAAATTTGTTTTTTGCTGAAGACAATTTATCAAACAGTGTAGTAACTTATTTATCAAACAGTGTAGTAACTTTTATATCAATAATACTAGAAGCTCTGTCTGTCTCACCAGCCAGTTGTACTATTAAGGAAAGATTAAATGTAAGTCTTCAGAATCACTGAAATTCTTAGAACATTTTAAGTTAAAATCTAATACTTTCTTCCCTAGAGACATCTAAATTTATTTGATCCAAGTTTTGGTTTAGATGATATCTATTTATGACTGACACAAGTATAGACTTTTGACTTGTGGGGTCTTGCAGTTCACCTGCATAAATCATTACACATAATAGAGATCTATGCTTGTCTAGAGTGCCCAAGGGGAGGAAGATGGGGATTCACAATAGGATGGGGAAAGGCGGGGTTCAAATCACATGCACACTATATCCCCAATAAACAAAATCCCAACTGCTGCAACATATTCCTAGTTTTTCAAGGCAGAGGTTGATTATGAAGGAGGCAAACAACAACAACAAAACCCCACACCAAACAAACAATCCCAACCTGATATTTGATTATACCATTAATTTTGTGATCATTTCCATGAGAGTGTGTAAGAGGCATTGACTGGGTTCTGAGTCTGGAACAGAAAAGACGCTGGCTTTGAACCTAGCTCCATAGGACGATATCCCCCAGACATCATTAGGTTGCCCTAAAGCTTTCTATGGGCAAGTGTTAGAGGGCAGGTTCAGTGATCCTGGCCTTGCTCATGCCCTTTCCAAAAGGAAGTGGATAGATTGGATGCTTCCCCAAACACTTAATGACATTTTGGAGATAAAACATTTAAAAGGTTAAAAGCTGCTTCTTCTTCTTCTTCTTCTTCTTCTTCTTCTTCTTCTTCTTCTTCTTCTTCTTCTTCTTCTTCTTCTTTTTCTTCTTCTTCTTCTTCTTCTTCTTCTTCTTCTTCTTCTTTTTCTTCTTCTTCTTCTTCTTCTTCTTCTTCTTCTTCTTCTTCTTCTTCTTCTTCTTCTTCTTCTTCTTCTTCTTCTTCTTCTTCTTTTTGACAGATTCTGCCTCAGGTTTGTTTGTATAAATACCACAGCAGCCCATGCAGATAGCAACTCCTTCCCTCCTCATATTGTCAGACAGAGGTCTCTACACTGGAGTCTTCATGGGGACTAGGGCACCTTTGGGAGCCTGATCCTGAGCCTGAATTGGAGCTGCAGCCTTTGGCTTGAAGCTGGGTTTGAGCCTTGGCCTGGACTTTGGCTGGCAGAGCCTGACACCCTTGGCGATGCGGGAACGAGCACATTTCTCGAGGTTTGGGTGAGCGAGGTAGGCAAGTTGATTGAGCTTGTGGCTGCCGCCCTTTGAGATCATGGGCTTGACCTCCTCGGGCTTTATGGGGACTTGACAGCCTCGGCCTGTGCACTCATGGCCTTGGCGTTGTTGGCCTGCCTCTTCTTCAGGTCCTTCTTGTTATGCTTCATGGCAAAGCTCGTGTTCCCCAGGAACTAGTGGTCTACCCCCTTAAGAGATTTGTGTCTTTGTGATTGGGGTTTCTTGATGTCATTTCTGTGCCATTTTCGGGACTGGTTGTCTGCATGGTGTGTGGTTCTTGGACTTGGCCGTATCTGCACTGAAGCCCCTGGCTCCTGAAGCACCTGGAACCGGAAGAGAAAGAGCTATAAAGCTTTTCAAAAGAGACAACTTTTGGTATCCCAGTGGAAGATGAGCAAATACAATTAAAATATTCCCATTTCTCGTAAATCAATCAGTTGCCAAGTATTTATAGAATGACTTCCATGATCAAAATCTAAATCCAAAATTGCTTATCAGAATAATCTCATCTGCAGAAAGAACTCACCTACATCAAATTGTAAGGTCATATCCGTGTCCAAAGGCAAACTATCTGGCCCCAGCTTAACAACGCACCTGATTGCAGCTCACAAGCGTCCTCCAAACCAGACTCTATAGTAAGAAATTAGGTAATTCATTGACAATAATAATTTTAACTGAAGCTTAAGGGAAGTTTGCAGCTTTAAATAAAACAGGAAATGGAAAACAATAAGTAAGAAGCTATAAAATAAATTGAGCACATAGCTTTATGTTACATTTTATATCCAGTGATCCATAGGGTTTACTTAGGAAATGACAGGCTTATTTATAGGGCTAGAAACTCTGGAGTGTTTCCCTTTGTTTATCGAAATTGAAATGAGAGCAATGTTGGATACACTTAGGGCTTAGTTTTATATTTCTTTATACATTTCAAATTGGGGAGCTTTAATATGTGTCTGAAAGATTTTTTCCTCTTTCAATATTTATATGCCATCTTATGGCAAAATGAAACTTTGCTGTGAATTTCAACCTAGGTATTCCTATTAGCCACATCTAATTGGGTGATTACAGTGAGCCAGGTCCTGTATTAAGAACTAAAATGCATTAGCTTATTTAACTTATTTAACATTATGTAGGTGTTATTATTATCCCCATTTTATAGATGAGAAAACTGAGGATCAAAAAAGTTGTTCAGCTTGCCTAGGACATAGATCTGCCCATCTTTAGAGCCTCAGTTTATTCTGCTGACTTTTATTCTATATCATGAGTTTCACATTCTGAAGTTTGGGAAATCCTGGGATGTCATGGGTGATGTTTAAGGAATATTTAAGTGAGTTGTACATATTACAACTCCCATATGATATTGTAGTTTATTTTAAATAAAGTCTATTTGAAATAAATACAAGGGGGTTCTCTGACCAATAAACTCAGGTGTACAAACTGGCTGAATTTCCTTGTGTTATTTCTTCAGTATTCGGTTTAACAGATAGCAAAGCTGGAATGACCATTCCCTTCCTTGAGCTTCTAGAACTTTAAAAATGTCCTGATTGCCCCTAGCATTGGAGAGCTCTGAATTTCAGCAAGAGTGGTGTGTGTTGTCTTAATGGAAAGGGTTAGGGTGTAGTGGGAAATGATAGGATTTGTCGTTTAAGAAGGTCCAGGCATTTCCAGTGGCTCCCCCACCCCCTCTGCCATAGTCTCAGTTTTCTCACCTTTAATGGAAATTATATCAATACCTGCTTTCTCAGAGAGTAGAATTAAATTGGACACTTTGTGAATGAAATTTACGAGTTCTTGTTTTTGGAAGCATTGGAGTTCTCCGGCACTGCTTGACAACATGTGGGCTGGTACTTTACTATCCTCTGTTTTTAAGGACCTGTTAAAGTCATTTTCAGGGAGTGCTTGGTCCGTCAGGATCCTAGCAGGAAACAGGTGGTGCAACTTATACTGGAAGAGTTTCACAAAGGGACTGTACAAAGGTGTGTGCAGGGATGTCGCAGTGCTCTAGTTGGAAGCCATTACCAACATTGAGTGTGAAGGGAGAAGTGGAGGAGTGTTCACCAGAACCTACAGATTTTGGAGCGGAGCCCAGACAGAGGCCTTTGGTGGAGGGATGCAATCATTCCACAGAAAACTACCAGGAAGAGATCTTGGGGAAAAAAATGTCCTGACCTCACTTTGTTTCCTCCATTTGATCTCCTGCAGATACTCACCACTGGCTGAACCCAAGTGGAAGCCGGAGTGGAAGAGAGCTCTTGATGCAGTCTGTACAGGTCAGTCCCCAGGGCAGAGAGCAAATGGAGGGAAGGGGAGAGTGGACTTGGGCAGGGAGAAGTATTAGCACAGCCAAGCAGCCTCCAAATGTTAACCAATGACCTTTATCACTTTTGTCAGATTTGGCTCAGAGTCAACCCTAATGCAAAATGATGTTGTCTTTGGTGGCTCTGCCTCTCCTTGTGTATTTTCTCCATTTCTAGGAATGGTCACTCTTCACTTCCAAGCTGTCTTGTGTTCTTTTGCTCCTCTAATTTTTCTTGTTGTGAAAAACAAAACTTAATGCAAGAAGTTAATTCACACACTTAAATGTCTTATGCCTAAATGCTTTTCAGAAAAAATTCACACCAATTTTAGCTCCTGGGATGGCCAAGTTTCCACTAGAGTGACCACATATAAAACACAAAGAACAACTCCCTGAAGACACGGTCAAGTGAATAAATGCAAGTAGATTATGGAGTATTGTCAGCACATGGATGAAAGGACAAGATAAAGAACTTCCTTCTGCAACACCAATCAGAAAGAATATATGCACCCCTATGTTCATAGCAGCACTATTTACAATAGCTAAGATCTGGAAACAGTCTAAATGTCCATGAATAGATGAGTATATAAAAAAGCTGTGGTACATATACACAATGGAACACTATGCAGCTGTATGGAAGAAAGGTCTCTTACTCTTTGAGACAACATGGAGGGACCTGGAGAGTATAATGCTGAGTAAAATAAGCCAGTCAGACAAAGACAAGTACCACATGATCTCACTTATTTATGGAACATCACAAACAAAGTAAGCTGTCGGCCAAAAGAGATCCAGAGTCATGGAAGTAGGGAACAGACTAACAAACCTCAGAAAGATGCGGGAGTGGGAGGCGTGGGAAGAGATAAACCAAAGAACTATATGCATATATGCACAACCAATGGATACAGACATTAGGTTGGGGAAAGCAGGTAGGGAGTGAGAGCAGGAAAGAGGGGGTCAATTGGAAAAAAGGGGGACATCTGTAATACTTTCAACAATAAAAGAAATAATTAAATAAAAAAATGTCTTCCCTTATATTATGGACTTTAGTTTAAAGTAAGCTGTGGGCAATGCTCATAGTCTTTTTGGCCTGAAGAACTAGAAGAAGGAGTTGAGAGCAACCACAGCCATTGAAAAGTGAGAGGGGGAATCTCTAAAGGGAGAGAGCCAGAGAGGGAAGCTCCGGATTCCGTGTGTAAACTGCCCAAGTTCCTGGCTGGCCCCTGAACCATGAATGCATGTGGCGGACTACAAGCAGCTCAGTAAAGGGTAAATGAACTGAACTGAGATATGAGTTATTGCCCAAAAGACAGAATACTTTTATGTTTTTTGCAGTTTTGTCAAAACAGAAACATCACACTCTTTGCAAGAAGTGTAATAGAATCCAGAGTCTTCACAACAAAACATTCCCATCTGGGATTCCACCCAGAGTTACTTGACATACAAAGTGCAAGGATAGGGTTTTGACCTATTCCTAAGTGAAAATGTAAGCAGTATAAATCAGCCCTTAGGTGACTCAGATATTGGTATCAGTAGACATGGATTTTAAAGCAAATATCATAACAGTAATTAGGGGGAAAATTGATATCTGCTAGGGCTTATATTAGAAAAAAAGAAAATTCTACATTGATGATCTAAGCTACAACCTTAGAAATCTAGGAATATTAGAGCATATTAAACCCCAAATCAGTAAGAGGTTGGAACTAACTAAGATAAGAACAGAAATCAGTAAAAGAGAAAGCAAATGTTAGGGAAACTGCACTGGTTATAAGAGATGCACTTTATTATTATTTTTTTACTCATCTTTATTGTTGAGAGTATTACAGATGTCCCCCATCTCCCCTCATTGCCCTTTAAATATAAATGCACAGATTATGTAAAGTTGATTTTTTGAAAAGATCAAGAAAATTGATAGACCCATTGCTGGACTAATCAAGAAAAAAGAGAGAACACAAGTGACTAATATCAGGAATGGAAAAGGGAATATAACTAGATATCCTATAGACATGTTGTAAGACAATCTGCTGATCACTCTTTTTGCCTGTGATTCCTGAGCGCTAGGAGACCAACATGTCCTGTCAACAGTCATAAGTTATAGGTCAATGGAACTCTTGCTGTGTCCTCTGGCAAGAACATTTCCTTTTAGGGCCAAAGCCTCCAACTCTACAGAATTGTGTGCACAGAAAGAACAAAATCCCCTAGTGGGTCACTGGAAGTGATGGCATGTGGCGTCTCTCCTGTTTCCACCCCTTGGTTACCCATTTAGTACATCAGAACATTTTGGAGCTTTATGGTTGTGAATATTTATGTAGCGAAATACTCCTTCATAATACCTTCCATAAATACTGAGCAGTCTCCCTCATCACCATGGCCTGATTTGCATGGTTTTTTACCCCTATGTAACATACCTCAAAGCAGACCCTTTGCTTACATAATTTACCTATTAGCTCCCTTAACACTTCTGCAGGGGAGAAAGGGAGTAAGGTAGGAAAAATAACTAGATTTATCTGCAAGAATATAGTTTGTACTCACCAGGTGCTTGCTCCTTGTGTCCCAGTCTCCTTTGCAGTTAGTCTTGAGCCACATAATTTGTTCTGGTAGATGGATTATGAGTGGATCTCCTGAGTTGAAGCAGTTAAGAGCCAGTGTGCCTCCTCCAGTGATGCCCTTTCCCTAGTTTCCCTGGCAACCTTGGAGGCCACATGTTAGAAAGAGTGTTGCTATGCGATGAAGGAGGGCTACAATACACATGAACTTTACATAATGTTAAACTAACCTTTATTGTGCTAAGCCTCTAAGATTTCTGGTGTATTTGTTGTGGTAGCAAATGCTAATTACCTTGATTAATATATTTATTCTCTCAATACCCACCAATTAACAAAAAACATTTTAGGACACTAATTATAAATGTATTTACACTTGGAAAAAGATTGGTCAGTTAAGAACTTCATTGTGGGTTATACTCACTTAACATTTATTCTGGATATTTTGCTATTGATTACCCACTCTGAGTAAGTGGAATCTCTTTCCTGGTGGTTGTGACCTTTCTGGAATCACCAGAATAATAGAGGTTAAAATATTTTGAAAGCATTCCAGGTCAGTTTATTCAGTTCTTACTACGGCATCGATAAGGTCACAGACTTCCCAGATTTGCAGAGGACATATAGTGCTACGTAGTCTGAGTCCTTCTCTGGCTACTTCCTGATCCTCTCTGAGTTCCCTTCCTAAACCTGGAATATCACTAGTTAATCTTAATATATGTGCACCCAACAGAGCTGACTATGTTCTCTGTCTAGCCATGAGTATTAATGCTGCTGCCACAATAGCACCTCATTGGGTCATCTGAGTTTTGGGGTTAATTTATGAGCAGTTCCCACCACTGTGGTCTTTGGTTCCTTCTTTAGTCTCTATCTTATCAGTTAGCATGTGTTTTGCTTTGAATCCACACTTGGTTGCCTCATCCATACAACTAACTCCTCTGTTTTCCTCTTTACCCTTTTTTAAAAAATTCCTGGTCTGAGGACATGTTTTGATTTATTTTAGAAAGAGGGGAAGAGAGAGAGGGAGAGAAACATCGATGTGAGAGAGAAACATTGATTGGTTGCCTCCCGTATACGCCCTCACCAGGGATCAAACCCACCACCTTTTGGAGTACGGGACGATGCTCCAACCAACTGAGCCACACCAGCCAGGGCCCCTCTTTACCTTTTATTAAATAAAATTTATTAACCCAGTAATCAGACCAGAAGCACTGTGCAACAGGAACAAATGTTAGGCAATTTACATATGCAATTTTGTGTCCAACTCTGTGAGGTAGGTATTTTTGTTCCCTTTTCGCAGATGAGAAAGTGGAAACTCAGTGAAGACAAAGGAGAAATGTTAGTGATGTGATTCTCTTAGATATAATCTAGGTAGATAAATAATATAGGTAAGATATTAAAAATAATAGCAATATCTGTGTACTGTAACCAACTAAAACTTGCTAAGAGAAATCAAAGAAGACCCAAATAAATGGAGAGATATACTAAATTCTTGGATTGGTAAACTCAATATCATTAAATTGTTAATTCCCCCCCACTGAGCTATAGATTCAAAGAAGGCTTTTTTTTTTTTTTTTTTCTTCTTTTTTGGTCTGGAAATTAAGAAGCTGATTATGAAATTTATATAAAAATGCAAAGAACTTAGAATAGCCAAACAACTTTGAAAAAGAACATAGTTAGTTTCACGACTTATTATAAAGCTGTAATAATCAAGATAGAGTGATGATAATGTCAAGATGGACAAATATGGAAATAATATAATGGATATATTGGAAAAACAAATCCATGTATATATGGTCATTTGATTTTTGATAAAGATATAAAAGCAATTAATGGTGAAAGGGCAGTCTTTTCAACAATTGGTGCTGGAATAATTGGATATCCAGATGTTAAAAAAGAAAATAAAACTTTGATCTGAACCTTGCTACATATGCAAACCCCAAAAGGATCATAGACCTAAATGTAAAATTTAAAAATATATGAACATTATAGAAGAAAACATAAAAGAAAAACACTGTGATCTGGTATTAGGCAAAATTTTCTTAAATTTTTTATTAAAAGCATGATTCATAAAAGAAAAATTATGTTGAGTAGACTTTACCAAAATTAAGAACTTCTACTTTTTGTAAGAGACTGTCAAGAGAATGAAGACTAGTTACATATTGAAAGAAAATATTTGCAAACCACATATCTAAGAGAATTGCAAACAAAATATACAAGGAACTCCCAAAACTCAGTAAAAAGAGAACAAACAATCCAATTACATATAGGCAAAAAATATGAATATGCACTTTATCAGAGAAGACATACAGATGGCAAATAAGTATACTAAAATTCATTATGGGCAAACCAAAAGCAGAATGTTACACACCCGTTAGAATAAAGACTGACCAAGGCAAGTTGAAGATGTGGTATAATTGGAACCCTCATGCACGCCTGGTGGATATGTAGATTGTACAACCACTTTGGAAAACAATTGGCAGTTTCTTAAAAAGCTAAACAAATGACCCAGTCATTTCACTTATAAATATTTACTAAAGAGAAAGGAAAGTGTATGTCTGTTCACACACTTGTACATAATTATTCATAGCAGCTTTAACAGTCAGGAACAAGAAATAACTCAAATGTCTGTCAATAAATGGATGGATAAATTATGGTATATTTATACAATGGAATACTTAGCAATAGAAATGAATAAAATATTTATACATGTAACAGCATGAATAAAATTCAACATAAATATGGACAGAAAGAAGGAGATACAATAGTTATTAGTACATAGTTATGATTTCATTTATATAAAAATATAGAAAATGTAAGCTATTCCATCATCACAGAAAGCAGATAGGTAGTTGCCTGAGGATGGGGGAAGTAGGGAGCGGAGGGAGGGAGGGATTACCAAAGGGCTTGAAGGAACTCTTGGGGGTGATGGATATGTTCATAATATTGACTGTGGTGACAGTTTTATAGATGTATAATAAATCAAAACTTAGATTGTGCATCTTAAGTGTGTGTAGTTTATTGCATGTCACTTATACTTCAATAAAAGTGCTATCATAGGGAATATTTATTGAGAGGCAGGAGGTGATAGTGTAGAGATTGCGCTCTGAAGCCAGGATGCCTGGGGTACCAGTTCCAGCTTTTCCACTTACTGGTTGTGTGACTTTGGATGGGTTAACTCTTCTGGACTTGTTTTTCTATATGTAAAATGGAGGAAACAGTTTCTACCTCAGTGGGTTTTTGTACTAAGTTAGTTTATTAATGTAGAGCCCCTATCATATTCCTTGGCATGTAGGAAATATTTAACAAATGTTAAGAAACCATGTGGTGGACACTAAACTAAGTGCTTTATAAGAATGATCTCATTTCAGTTTCACAGTCCTATGAAACAAGTACCAATATCCTTATTTTAGAAATGAGTAAACTGAGGTACCAAGAGGATGTATAACCTATGCTAGTTTGGTTGCACAAGAGGTAAGTGGCGGAATCCAGATTTGAATAAGTGCAGTCAAATTCCACACATGTTTAATATTATAGGTGTTAACAGATGGAGCACTGGCTCAAGTGCTAATAAGAGGCTTGTCCAGACAGTGCCCATATTTACTGATAAGTCATTATTAACTAATGTTACCATCTAAGATATGTGAAACTATTGAAGACCAACATGTTTGGGTGGCTTTCTGTGAGTTTCTCTTGTAATTATTCCAGGCAATTGGCTCAGTGCTCACTAAACCTGTGTTTTCTTCCTGGGCACATAATCAAACTGTATTCTGCAGTCCTCATGTATCTAGTGAGGTCATATGACTAGTACTTGCCAAAGGACCGTGAGCCAAAATGGTTGTGTCATTTCTAAGCCAAGGCAGGTAGGAGTGGGTGGGCTTTCTCCATTCTTCACTACCCCCATCACCATCTGCTGGTTTGTGTTCAGGATGGAGGAGTCACAACACTGGGAGGAGCCTGGTTCCTGAATGACCACCTGGAGCAGAGCTGCTATTGCTGACCTGCATTGAACCAACTTTGATGTCTTAAGCCACTTGAAATTTTGAGATTTATGATTGTTTATTATAGCAATCAGCATATCCCGACTAATGCATTGCTGTTGTGGTTCATTACCTTTGATGACATATCCTAGTTCTAGGGATTTCTGAAATATAGGTGAAATACCCAAACCAACTCTATTACTAGGAGATGGACCACAGAGGAGTTAGAGTATACCTTTAATTAATAAAAAATAATAGGTTGTTTGGAAACTTTCCATTCTAATCTCAAAAACCTATTCAATGGGACAGGTTGCTACCATCTGTTTTTCAACTGCCACTTTTTTTCTCCTTGTTCACTGGGAAGGTTTGCCTTCCACTCATTTTATCAACATCCCCATCTGTGGTATGTCTTCTTGCATACCATACCTGTCTCTACTATGATAATGTCTGGTCTTCTGACAGTCCTCTTGTTCCTGGCCAGTTACAGCTGGGTTATGAATCCGTAAAGCTCCTGGCACAAGAAGCTTCTCTCAGTTTCCTGGGGCTTCTGAATGAGAGAGAGAAAAGGAACCCCGGCTACCTGGCTTGAGGACCCTCTATGACAGCCTGAACATGTAGCATTACTTGTATGTTTCAATTCTCCTTTTTCCAGTTCAGGATTGGAAAAAAAGATGCCCAGAAATAGTACCCTTTGTGCCGCTTGAGTTCAGGAAGGTTTGAGAGAGAACAGATGTTCACAAAGCTGGACAGTGAGTATCTTGTGCCGTTGTCATGGTGAAGGGGCTTGGTTCTGGACATCTGGCTCTAAATACCTGCTGTTTTTGGCAAAAGGTGATAGCTTTTTATAGTTTTCCAAAAGCCATCTATAAAGGAACATGGGAGATCTGATCCTCTAGTCTGATGCTCTCATTATACTGATGAGGAAACCGAGACCTAGAGTCAAATGAAGAGCTCCTCAGAGTGTGGCCCTCAGATTGGTGCCTGTCTGAGAAGCACTTATTACTGGTTGGTGATAATATAGGTACAGAAGGCAAGGGGAAGCATTTAGAAACTTTTATAGCAATTTGACAGAGAAATTTTAAATCTATTGATACTAATAAAGAAACTCTGAGTTTACATTATATATGCCTATACAATTTATTTATATTTTATTTATTTTATTTTGTAAAGTAAGTTTTAATTTTTAGAACAATTTTATATTTACAGAAACATTGAGAAGATAGTACTGAGAGTTCCCATATCCCCTCCACCCAGTTTCCCCTATATTATATTAGTATGGTAAATTTGTTATAATTAATGAACTCATGCTAATAAGTCATTATTAACTACAATTCATACTTTATTTATATTTTCTTAGTTTTTAACTTAATGTGTTTTTTCTGTTCTAGGATCCCACTAGGATATCATGTTACCTTTAGTTATCATGTCTCCTCAGGCTCCTCTTGGTTGTGATAATTTCTCAGATTTTTGTTGGTTTTGAGGAGTACTGGTCAGGAGCTTTGTAGAATGTTCTTCAGTTAGGATTTGTCTGATATTTTCTCATGATAAACTGGGTGTATGAGTTTGGGGGAGGAAGACCAGAGGGATAAAGTACCATTGTCATCATATCATATCAAGACTACATACTGTCAACATGACATTATTATTGATGTTAACTTTGATCATCTGACTGAGGTAGTGTTTGTCAGTTTTGTTTACCATAAAGTTATCTTCCCACATCCCCTTCCATAGTGTATTCTTCTGAAGGAAGTCACTATGTGCAGCCCATACTAAAGGAGTAGAGAATTGTAATTTATTTTATAAAAATATAGTTTGTGATATATATTAACTATATATAGTTTGGATATAAAAATAAAGTTGGTTTGTGATAGGTTGAAAATGGCCGGTTTGGCTCAGCAGTTAGACCGTCGGCCTGCAGACCAGGGAACCCCGGGTTCGATTCTGGCCAAGGGCACATACCTCGGTTGCGGTTCGTCCCCTGCCCCGGTTGGGGTCGTGCAGGTGGCAACCAGTTGATGTGTCTCCCTCACATCAATGCTTCTCTCTCTCTCTCCCTCTCACTCTGTCTGAAGATAAAAATGTAAAACTATCCTCGGGTGAGGATTAAAGAAAATGAAAAAGATTCTTCAACACTGAACATTTGAGAAGCACTGCTCCAAGAAAACCTGCTTAACGGCACATGGAAGAAGAATGGGCTTGAGCCCAAGTCTGTTGGCTCCAATTTCAGCTCCTTTTATTCTCCAGAGCCCAACTTGAGTATCTGTATTATTGTGGAGCCAAGTTGATAGTTGGCTCTGTAATACCGTAGACTACCCCATGACTATTTCCATGGATCTTAAGCAGTGCTTCACGTCTTGATAGAAGTTTCTGGAATATCAGTCTCACCATGCTGTGAAATATAAGCCTGTTTGGGCTACTGTTTTAGGTCATGTTCAATGGCAAGCAGGTACTGAGATGGAGGCTTGCACACAGGAGATTTATTGGGGGTGAGGGCAGCAGGATCGGGCAGGAGAGGTTGAAGTCCAATTCAGTCCAACCAAAGGCCCTCATCAATCCCATGGGGAGCACTAGACCTGGGATGGCCATCCAGAGTTTCTCTGAATTTAGGTAGAGAAATCAGGTTTTGAACCCCCACATTGACCAGGTATTGGATGTTGTCTGTATTTTAGAAGGAACTGTAACTTTGGAAGAGGTGACTTTCTTAGCCCAAGGACATACCTAGAAAGGGACTCAAATGTGACATCAGCAGCCAACACACCTGGCACCCGGGGGAATTAGCTGATGGGGAGGTCTGGAGGGCACTCAACAGCACTTGCTACAGATACTATTACTGTTTTTATTTTATTTTTTGCTTTTGTGTTGAATTTAGATTCTGGAAATTAGGAAGTTGTTTGCCACACTCTGACCAGCATTGTTAGCTGTCTTTAGTGTCTAAATGCTCTGATTGTACTTTGGGTGTAGATGAGGTAATCAAGGAAAGGGATGCTGGAAGAGAGGCGATATGAGAAGATTAGTGTGGGAGTAAGAAAAAATACAGAGGATTTGTATTTGTGCAACCTGCTTTTTGCTGATTCATCTCAGCCTGTACACCCTCATGATCAACAGTCTTCAAAGGGCTAAATGTTGCTTTCTAAAGAAAAATGAAATCTGGAACTTCAACAGTGAGGAAGGCACATGCCCAACAGGGACAAGTGCAAATAAATATGCAACACCAGGGAGGCCACATAGCATGAAGCTGAATGAAGATCATTATAATTACTTTTTTTTCAGAGGGAAGGGGTATAAGTGACAGAATTACTTTAATAGGTAAAGAATTTCTCTCTCCTGTTGTTTTTCCCTTATGGGATAGCAAACTTCCTCTTTCCTACCTATTTTGACTGGGAGTGGGACCAAAGACATTTTAATTATAGGAAAAGCAATGGAATTTGAGATCAGAAAAAAATCTGGCAAAAGTAAATTCTTATACAAAAAAAATCCTTCCTGTACTTTGGCACCTGGTTTTCCTGACAATGTCTGATGTTCATCTCTTTTGTTCATTGCAATTTGAATTCAGGCATGTGTCTTTCTTTTCAGCTTTAGCCTGGACTGGAATGAGCTCATCTTGGTCGACAGGAGAATTTTATACTTAGGTAAAGAAACTCAAAAGAAACAAAGCTCTTTTCCCTCAGTGAGCTTTTCCCCCAGCAGCCTGAAGTGCACTCACCATTTGGATTATATGTAGCTATGGGGCAGATTTAGAAAGCTTTGAAATGAGTTTTTTTTTTTTTTTTCCTGTTGAGATAGCAGAAGTTTAAATGTAACAACCATTTTTGCATAAAAAGTACATTCAAATAGTAGTAGCTAAGTCTGTACCCTTTCTAAATGTTAGGGCTTAGGATGAATTCCTGGAAACCAACATTTAAGAGGAGTGTAGAGGATACTAGCTAACAGGAAGGACAAGAGAAGAGTCAAAGTCAAGGGTCAAAGTCAAGAGTCAAGTCATCCAGGGCAGGATGGTGTGTGGTCATGCAGGAGGTGGGGGTCATCCAGGAGTGAGGGGCCATCAGGGTGAGATGATATAAAGTTGTCAGGTTAGGTGACATCTTGTCCTCTAAGAAAAGATAGAAGGAAGGAAAGATAGGCAAAAAGGCAAATAGATTAGAAAGGGGAGAGAAGGCAAAGTTAACGAAGGTCATGCCAGCGTCTGTATATTCTTAAGGATGTAGAACTTTCTTTGGGGTTTTTGGCTCAATTCCTTCCTTCCCAAAGTATTCCATTAACAGTTCCTCTCACATGGCGCTCAAGCAAAAGCACCTCAACTCAAGGGTACCCCAACTGCAGACCCTGCCAACATTGTGACACCTTGACAGGGAGAGGCCCACTTGAGTCACTGCTAGGCCACTGGTGACAGAGACTGTGATTGCACCACTGCCAGCTCTCACATGGCCCTATTGGGTGGGTTTTCACTCCCTGATGATCATCTCCAAACTTTCCTGGAAAACCAGCTGTGTAGTTTCCCCTTTTGTCTATTGTCTTAAATACCGTTCATTTCTATCCAAGTTTGGGTTCAAGTATTTTCTGGTGGCCTCCTGCCAGGGGAGCATCCTGGGATGGGTGGCATGTGTACACTCAGCCCACTCTTTTTACTGAAAACTTTGGGCTGAGGTCAATTCTTGAGAGTGCTAAAATGGTCAAGGGTTGGCAAATTTAGGGTAAACACTGTCTTAAATCAGATTCCTATGAGACATTCAAGATCTGTGCTTTCTGGGTGCTCACTCCCTGGAAGGTCTTTCTTGCTTTGCAGTACTCGGTTGCCTGCCAGGATCTTCCTGCTTCATTTATGTGACTGTTAATTGAATATTCTGTATTTTGAAAAGATATAAAACCATATTAATGTATTGGGATTTTAGCACCCTACATCCTCATTTCATGGAGGAAGAGACTGAGGTTCAGAGAAATCTGAGTTGTTTAAAGTTACATGGCTGGAATTTGAACCCAGGTCTTCTGGTTCCTAGTCCAGTGCCCTTATATATTGCATCTTCATCATGCAATAAGGTGTGGCTCATTATAGAAATAATAAGAGGAAAGAATAACAACCTCTCTCCTTTCCCATAATTCTCACCAGATTTGTATCTCTTGCTCCCAGTAATTCAGGATATAACTGACTTTGTCTCTTCAGGGAAGGGTACCCATCGTTCATCCTGATGGCTAACACCAATGGAATCCCCTGAATTTTTCCTACTTACAATGTGCTTCTTAGAGTTTAAAAATTTGTGAACAAAGCTTTTATCCCCCATAGCTAGAGATATGCCAGTTGGACATTTGACTTAAATTTGAACCAAATAATAAGATATTGGTATAAAATATTTTCCCTAGGAGCAGACATTTAGTGAAGGCAGGAAGAGATTATGATAGTGGCTCAGTGTTGGGTATTTTGCATACTCTAAGTTTATAACAACACTGGGTATCTTTCCATTTGACTTCCAGGAAACTGGGTCACAAAGAAGTTAAGTAATGAACCCAGCCCCTGCAGTTAACTAAGTGTCAGTGCTGGATTTCAGATCTTGGTGTATCTGGCTTCAATGCCTGTACTTTTTCTACTACTCAGTGGATCTCTAACTTGACATAAAAATTTCCTGAGAAAGTTGTTTAAAAGGCAGACTCCATGATACCCAGCCGGTGTGGCCCAGTGGTTGGGCATCAACCCATGCACCAAGAGGTCGTTAATTCGATTCCCGGTCAGGGCACATGCCCAGGTTGTGGGCCAGATCCCCAGTTGGGGGCACGCAGGAGGTGGCCAATGGATATTCTCTCTCACCGATGTTTCCATCTCTCCCTCTTCCTTTCTCTCTCTCTAAAATCAATAAAGGGAAAAAAATTTAAAAAAAGAGCACCAGCTGTTTAAAAGAAAAGGCAGATTCCATGCAATCCAGGCATTCTAATTCAGCAAGACTGAGGTAGGGTCAGGAATCTATATTTTTTTAAAATGTCCTTAGTGATTCTAGTGTAGGGCTTGCAGAGAAACACTGGAGGGGAAAACAAAGTGGGCAGTGGGTATAGATGGCAGATTCCCCTCTTTGACAGCTTGGGCCCAGGCTAGCTGCCCTCCAGAGGCTCACAGCCTCTGTAGACCTGGCTGGTGTCCTACTCCAAAGGGAGGATTCTCCTCAAGCTCTGCTAGAGGAACCTGCACTAAGACAAGTCTTCTCAGCTTGGAAATCCAAAGTTGGTCCAGAAGTTTTCATTAGGAATGTTTTCCTCCAAGGGAAAGACTAATTACAAACACTCTCTAAGTTTGGAGATGGAATCTCCCTTGTCTCTCCGTGTTCTTCGTGTCTAGCACACGTTCTGGCTCATGGTGAATGCTCACTATTCGTGGGGTCGTAAATGGTGGTGGGCATGCTAGTCATCAGTCCTGCTGAGTTAAGACTGAGGGCTTACATTTTAAAGTATCTCCTGTTTGGAGGCTACACACTATTTTGGGGGCCACCCCTCTGGCACGTAGCTCTGAGGGAGGCATAGCTGAGAATCCATATGTAGCCAGTTTTTTAAGGTACACAGTGATGAGTTTGTGTGATAGCTTTTTTCCTTCATGATATTTTATAAATTGAATCTGGTTTATTTGTGGGAAAGTACTGTGGAGATTAAATTTCTAATCCCGCCAGCCTGTAATTATTTCTTTACTTGGGCCAATTACTAATATTTCAGGTGGCTCCCTCCCAATTCAGAGTCAGCAGCGAATAGCATTAACTTGCTTCTAGTATTTCTCCCAGATTATTAGCGTGAGATGAACAACCAGGAGATTCCAAAAGCCTGAATCTTAATAAAAAATCTGGTCTCCTGGTTCAGAGATAGGTCACATGTTCCAGGGATTTACTGCCCATGCCTACAAACCCCAAGAGCTCAAGTGAAGGCCTCTCATCAGGCCTTTCAATAACTCGATTTCCTGATTTATAGAATTCCATGACTGCCCCGCTTCAAGCTGTACCCTACATTTAAAGTAAACCCTACATGCCGAGGAGACATATGATAACTCACCAACCTAATATTCAAAACTATCGTTTACCTGAGTTCCAGGTCCTCCTCCTAGTGCATGTTGTCCAGAAAATTAAAAATGGTCCCGGTACAAATTAGTGAGAGAGGTGGATGGGAGACAGCAGGAAGTTCTAGTAGCTGCAGTGAATTGGCAGGGCCATGTTCTCCCCAAAGGAGGAGATAGCTATGTTTTAGCAAAATGGGGGTTCCAAGGAGACTGAATATCTGCTTCCTCCCTTCCCTTCCCTTTCTTTCCTCCCCACCACATCCTCCCCTCCCTTTTCTTCCTACCTCCCTTCTTCCCTCCCTTACTCATTCCTTCCTTCCATCTTTCTTTCCTCCCCCTCTCATTTCTTTTCTCCTTCCTTCCACAAACATTTTTTAGGCTCCTGAGAATACAAAGAAGAAAATGTCATAGTTGTTGCATTTTCAGAGCTTAAGGCTCAATAAAAGTCATATTTTTCAAAGTGGAACTGTGAATGGAGTGCAGGTTTTCTGGGCCATCATTTCTGGGTCCTTGAGAGTTTATATAACCCGGTAGCTGCTCTGATGTAGAATCCAGTGAGAGAAAGGGCTTGAGTGCTCTTTTCCTGGATCAAATGTCCCCTCTCCCTTCAGTCCTCCCTTCTATCCAGGTATTTCCGAATTTAGATCAGAACTGATTTTTGGGTTAGGGGAACGTGCGAGAGGGGAGGGAGCTTAGAGAAGCTTCATTTCAGAGTCACTCTCTCCTCCTTGGGAAGACTGGACCATGATTGCTATACAGTCAAAACAGCTTCAACTCTGAGCGGTCATGGGTTTGAGGATATATAGCCACTGCTTCCATAACTAGGTTACTGGTGGTGATAAAGACAATGGATTTCTTTAATATAAATGAAGTATTCATGTTAGAGAAATGAAGTATTTATAATGAAAGAAACCTTATAACGTTTCTAAAAATTATCTAGATTAGTAAAATGTTCAGTAAACCATGTGCTCCATCTGGCCCACACGATACCCATTCGTTCACTCCTTCATTCATGTATTCACTCATCCACTGTGGTGGGCACCAGGTTGGGAGCTGGAGGCCCTGCTCAGTCTGGCAAGAGAGGAACTGGTGTTTTCAAACACTGCATCTGAATGTCTTGGCATCATGAAGAAAAGGACCCGAAGCTGCATATGTCCAGTGGGTAGAGTAGAGGGCTCTTGGCATTTAATTCTGTTTAAAATACTTTCCAAAATCATTTTACCAGCACCTCAGAGCTGTAAAATATGTTTTAAAGTTAAAAGAGAAAAATCAGAGAAGCAACTATTAAAATGCAGAGCATTTTAGCTGAAAAACTTGGACATAAAAAACCCCCAAATTTTCAACTTGGGACCACTTTGTCTCAAAGGAAGTTAAAAAAATCTTAAAAATAACAGGAGCTTCAAAGCAGGTGGTCACTTATATGAAAGGCCAAAGGAAGCTTAAGCTCATAATGTTTAGTGATTTTTAAAAGTTCAGCTAAAAGACATTAATTTGGGATAGGAAAAAAAGTATATTTGTTCCTCAACTCCAGTCGCTCCAAAGCATGGAATGGCTTCTGCTCCCATCTTTCATGCAAGTGAATTTCCACTGGGTTGAGACCAAGCATGGACAATTTCAGCCTGAAATGATTACTTTCTGGAAATTTTCAGTGAGTGGAAATACTCATGTAGAGGTGTGGATCTTGCTACCTGGATCAATAACTCTAGCTAGTTAAGATTCCTGCCAAAGAAAGGCAAAGATGATCATATTTCATAGACCTAACAAACCACTGGAAATTTCTTGCACACGTGTGTTCAAGGACCACTTTTTATGATTTATAGAAGCCAAATCACTCATTGGAATACAAATAATAGCTAAAATTTATTTGTTATTTATTATGCTGGTCACTATGCCAAATACTTTATATATATTGACTCATTTAATGCTCATGACAGCCGTACTTTACAGATGAGAATATGGAGGCACAGAAAGGCTGAGTTACAGAGTAGGAGCAATGCGTCATTCACTTAGAAAACGAGTCAAGCTCTGTATGTGTGAATAAATGTGAACATTCCTACTCCCTTATTCTGTGGTTTTATTTCTCAAGTTTCATGTGTTTTCTCTGTGTTCAATGGATATTGGTAACTTTTTAATCCTTTGAAGAAAAGTCAAAATTTGAATTCAGAGTAGAATTTTGAAACCCTTTGAATTTTGAAACCTTTCTTGAAACATGAATTCAAGAAACTAAAAGAAAATCTAACTTCACAAATAGGATACTAACAGGTTGGAAAAATCCGTTGCTTTCACTGAGTTTGTTCTCGAGGGGACTTTCATTTCCTTCTCAGATAAAAGGTAACAAGATGCAACCAACTGACTCATTCTAAGTGGATGACGCCTTTACTATTCTGTTAAGTGTAAAAGACTTCAGCAACTCCCTAATGCATAGGACACATAAATATAATTTTCTCTTCCTAAAATGTTTGGCCTTCTCTAACTTGGCTTTCCATTACTCATTCCTGATGAGGCCCTGGTATCACCTCCCTTCTGTGTTGAGGATGGTTTCTGGGCTGTTCTTTGAACATGGTGTTCAATTCGTGCTCAGTTGATGCCTTAGCTCCAGCTGTTTCCCCTTGTGTCCTCCTCACATCCAGCTTATGGACCACTCTTCTGAATGGCTCCAAATTAAGCTGTTAATCATTACACTTTACTGATGAATCAACTGTGTCCACAAGAATTTCTCTCAGGATGCTCTCAGAGCCTGGCCGTGTAGGAAAAGTGTTTGTGAAGCTTCTGACTCTGGCACCACACTTAGAATCTTGGTGAATTATGCACCTTCTCTGAGGCTCAAAGCAGGCATGTTGTAAATGGTGAAGCATCGATCAGTAGCAGGAGAGTGTCAGGATTCTATTCTGTACTTACGGTGAGTGTCTTTTTTAGTTGTGGTTGCTGACCCCCAGTTAGCCATCGTCCCCCAAAGGGTGCCTGAGACACATGCCCCTTGACATGCTCTGAGCCTTAGGGAACATGTGTCAGAAGCCAGCATTAAGCTGTATCAGCTGAACAAACACATTTCAGTGACTAAAGCTGTTGGAAATTACCACTATGTTACATTTCACTTTAAACTCCTCACCTCGAAGCAAAGTCATGACAGAGAATTGGATGGATTTGCCCTTGGCCACAGCATCAAGCAGTGGTGTAAACGGAAGGAGAATAATCATGTGTGTTAAAGGCCGTCAGCATTTGCCAAACCATGGTCTTTTTAAAAATATATATGTATATTGCACAAAGAGTTGGCATTATAAAAAGGATCTTTTAAGTACCATAGTCTTTTATCCAGAATGTTATTAAGAACTTTTTTTGTTAAAAATTAAGATGCCTTAGAAACCACATAAAATTTTAAAAGGCTCTACCTTTCCAACATAGCCTTTTCAAGGGCACCTCAGGAGAGGTGGTGGAGTTCTCAAATGGCTGGAGAGCTCCGCAGAGGAACACTCCTCTGCCAATTTGTCCCCATATTGGCCCAGGGCAGCCATTTACCGCCTTGTTTTTAGTTATTTCAGCTGCAGTTAGGCGTTCTCCCTCAAACACACCTGGACTGTTTTAAGGACACTGCCACAGCAGGCAGAACGCGAGGTGTTCCTGCGAGCGGCGCGCTGTGGCCCCCCAGCCCGTGCGCCTCCCTCGAAACCACCGAGCTCCCCTGAAACTTTCTGGGTTTTGTGTGAACTCTCTTCTAGACTGTGAACTCAAGTGCAGAATCAGCCTCATGTTTATTCATCAGTGCAGTTCTCTTTGTTCAACTCAACTCAGCATAAATGCAGTCACTTCATTTTGTCGGCCTCAAGCAATCTGACCTCCTGTACCCTTCTTTGCTTGCCTTTTCTTATCTGCTAACACAGGGAGAGTCTTTCTAAATTTTTCCTGAATGTGCCTCTTTTTATACTCGAGACGCCTTGTCATTCTAGGGTGCTGTGATTTGGCTAATAAATCGTATGTCCTTCTTTACCCTCCCTCATCCCACTTACCCCTTCCTGGTTTCCTCACCTTGATCTTACCTCTTCAGCTTTTGTCTTCTCAGAATGGAGAGCACCCACTGTGTTGTTTGCCATTCCCTACCATCCCTCAAATTCCCTCTCTCGGGTGTTCTTCTGTACCTTTTGTATTTCTCTAATTCTAACAGCAAATCTGCAGGCCCAGGTTTTAAAAACATATGTTTCTCTGCTTTATCTCCATATGGTCAGTTGGATTTTTCTTACTGTCAACACTTTTGGTTGAAAGACCTGAAAACTCTGAGTTTGCCCTTTCCCGAGATTCTCTTTTTTTTGCTGAAGCTCCTAACCAGTCTGGACATAGTCCGGAATTTTCTGACTTGCAGCTAATTTTTTTTTTTTCACTCGGCAAATGTTTTTGGAGTCCTTTCTTTATACAAGACAGTATCCTAGGAGCTGGGGATACAGAGGAAAAAAGACACAGGCCCTGTCCAGAAGGGGCTTGCAGGCTGGTGCACAGCACAGATATGACACCTTGGACACTGTTGAATACTAGTGTGATGGCATAGAGTTGGAGGAGGATTGTATGCTCATCCCATACCAGAGAATGGGCCACCCAATTCAGCAAGGGGAGGAATGTCATGAAAAACGTCACCAAAAAGTCCGAGTTGAACTGAGTTCTGAAGCATGATAAGGTATTCACCAGGCAAAGTCAGCCAGGGCATTCATGGTGGAAGGAATAGCGCAGGCAAAGGCTCAGAAGTATGAAAGATGGTTGACCATGTGCAATCTGTTTATGAACCTTGTCAGAGCAGATAATCTTCCTTTAGGCATTTTTGCCAGCCCAACATGCAGGACATGCTTTGAGTGGGTTATCAGCAAAGGTCAAAGCCTGTATGGCTGGTGTGAGGGGCTGTAGGGCTGGGATAGGGAAGAGTGAGTCATTTGAAAGTTTTGTGTGCTGAGACAAGGCTCTTAAAGGAGCCCTGGGGTTTTTGCAGAGGAGAAAATGCTTAAAGGCACATTATGCAGCCAACGGTGAGCCAGTAAATGGTTTCACTGGGGCCCATACTGGGACATTTTGGCAGCCCTCTGTATTGGGCTTGGGCCTCTCTGGCTATTCAATATCTTTGTGACTCTCCTTATGGATGTCCACGAGGGGTTAGGGTGAAAATATAGACCTTTTAAGCATTTTAATGTGATTTCAATTGCATTTTAATTTTTAATAAAAATTTTAATAAAGTTCTGCTTTAATAAGAGACACAGGCATCAAAAGATTCCATTTAATAGGGAGTCCAATATATTACAGTACTGGGAGATAGATGGGTTTAACAAGACTGTGGTATATCTCTTTCAAGTAAATGCAATAAATCGTTCTGTTGGAATGGGAAAAAAGGGAAGGTGCATACATGCATGCATATATCTTTTTATTTTTCTGTGTAGCCAGTAATTTCCCTCTTTGGAAGTAATTGCTGAGCTTTTGGCATCTTTGACTAATACCCTTCTCATATGATAACTATACTGTTCCAAGGACAGTATAGACATCTGAGCCAAACATTTTTCTGTTTCATTTGCAAAAAAAATTGAACTGACAGATATACCTGTCTATTTTGGTTCCAAGAAAATGTCTTGTTAGAAATGTGTGAAAATATATTATATGACAGTCGCTGAAAATGTCTCAGATGCAGCAATAAATTGATTGTGGTTTTGGGACCAGATGTGCACCATGTTTAGAATTTATTGTGCTTCTCCATATTCTAACTGGGTGCTTAAGTAAATAGAAAGAAGTGCTTTGCTTTTCAATGAAACCCCTTATGTGAATGGATGGCATTTTTTTCTACTTAGTGATAGGAATTTATAGGAATCATGCAAACTGGAGATATTCACTCTCCTCTCACCCACTGTGTGGCTGATAGGACTCCGAACTGAAGGCCTATTGTTTTGTTCTGACTGCTGAGGTTGAGAGTAAGACTTATCCAGTAAACACCCACTTAGAAACTAGAGAAATGCACTTATCTGATCATAGTATTTAAATCTCTGCCTGCAATTTAATGTGTGATAGGACCTGATCAAAACTCAATTAGTTAAAAAGGCTGAAGGAGACATTTAAAAAAAATTTTTTAATCCTCACTAGAGGATATGTTTTTATTGATTTTAGAGAGAGAGAGAGAGAGAGAGAGAGAGAGAGAGAGAGGGAGAGAGGGACATCAATGAGAGAGAAAAACAATCAGTTGCATCCCATAGATGCCTTGACCAGGGATCGAACCCTCAACTCAGGTATGTGACCCTCCTGGGAATCTAAACTACAACCTTTTGGTGTGCAGAACAACGCTCCAACCAACTGAGCCACTTGTCCAGGGCTGAAGGAGACATCTTTTTATTGCATATTACTGTACTACTCAACTCAGCCTTTACTGAAGGTTTCAGAAACAGGACATTTGTTTTTCTATGTGTTCACTAAAATACCTTTCTAAGTGTAGAAATGGTCTGTACGTAATGACTGGTCTATCTTATTTTCCATTTTAATTCTAGCAGCACATGGTCTTAAATGGTTAAAGATCTGTCTCATTTCCTTGCCAACTGAGATTATGTTTCTAGCTTTTTGTTAATTCTGGGCACTTCAACAGTTGCTACTGCACATGTCCCACATTAGTGTGTTAGGCATTCCAGGGACCAGGGAGCAGTGCGGGGTATGTCGTGCCCTCAGGAAAGCAGTAAGACAGTTCACAAGGAGCAAGAGGGCCAGGAGCTTCATGGGTGAGACCTCCTTTAATAATGCTCATGGCCACCCTCAGTGTTGCAAGGGGTGGGGATGCTTATTTCTTCATTTCATGAATAATGAAACTGGGCCTCACGTAGCTCAGAAATTAGGCTCTAGAGCCAAGAGCTGCTCGACTTCAGAGTCCACATGCTTTGTGCAGTTCACTGTCTGGCTGGTTAGTCAAAACATGACAATGAACACAAGGCTAAACTTTTTTTTAATAAAGGCTAGCATAGGTGCTATAGCATTAAAATTCCACATGGGTTAGACAAGACTCACTGTGCCCCACTGGAGGAGTGCCGGAGCTGTGTTTGAAAGTTATAAGGAGGGCAGGAATCACAGGTGCAAAGGCATTTAGGGGATGAGCTTGCAGTATTAACAGGCCCATCAGACAGCCAGGGACAGAACTAAGGGACGGAGTGGGAAAGCAGAGGAAGGTAGGGCTGGGGCAGATGACAAGATCCTGGATGCAGAATTGTGCTATTTAGAGCCTCGTGTGTGTGTGTGTGTGTGTGTGTGTGTGTGTATACATGTGCACGTGTGAGTGCCAGAGAAGGTTTTCAAATGTGGAGGAAATGTGCCACATAATTATAAGCTGCATAATTTGGGGGTAACACATTGTTGAATATTCCCTTTTCAGTAAGAAAAAGTGGTGTTTCAATAATGAGAATGTCATGTTTCTTTTTCCCATCTGGGAGTAAAATAAATTGATCTCTTTGCTGAACTGAAAGTGTCTGAGAGTTTTTGGCAAAATGATTCCCTTTGAGTTTCGGTGAGAGAAGGAGGAAATAGAGGAGGGGAAATGGGGAGGTAAAGGAGGACAGGAGTGCAGACCACAGCCCCACAGTTTCTCTGGTTTTCTGAAGATGTCTGGAACTGAAAGGCAGATAAAAATGTCGAGGAAAGAAAATCCAGAGGGGAAGACTGATGAGTCGAGGGAGCAGCAGGGATGAGCATGCGGGTCAGCTCTTTGGAGCTCAGGTAAGAACTGGCTTTTGGGTGGGGCTTATCTTCTCTTACAGAAAGTATAACTTTTTAAATGTTTCCAGCAAATGTTGTTCGTGCCAAGCACTGCAGCATAAACTGTGAAGACATAAAGTAAAATGTCCCTCCTTTTTGTTGTTTTGCTTATAGGAAGATAAGGAGCAATATTTTATATTACTATTTTTTAAGTACCATTTACATTCAATATTATTTTATGTTAGTTTCAGGTATAGCATAGTGGTTAGACAATCATATACTTTACAAAGTATTCCCCCAATATTTTGAGTAACCACCTGGCAACATACATAGTTATGTCAACATTATTGACTATATTCCCTGTGCTGTACTTTATTTCCCTGTGACTATTTTATAACTACCAAATTGTACTTTTTAATTCCTTCACCTTTTTCACCCAGCCCCTCCCCCTCCCCCCTGCTCTCTGGCAGACATTGGTCTGTTCTCTGCATCTATGAGTCTGTTTCTATTTTGTTTGTTTATTTTGTTCTTGAGATTTCATATATAAGTGAAATTGTGTGGTATTTTACTTTCTCTGACTGACTTATTTCACTTAACATAATACCCTCTAGGTTCATCCATGCTGTTGCAAATAGTAAGATTTCATTCATTTTCATGACCGAGTAATATTCCATTGTTATATGTATCACCACTTGATTATTCACTTCTATACTGATGGGCACCTGGGTTGATTCCATATCTTGGCTATTGTAAATAATACTGCACTGAACATAGGGGTGCACATATCCTTCCAAATTAGTGTTTTAGGTTTCTTCAGATATATAACCAGAAGTGGAATCACTGGATCATAAGGCAGCTCCATTTTTAACTTTTTAAGGAACTTCCATACTGTTTTCCATAGTGGTTGTACCAATCTGCATTTCCACTGACACTGCATGAGGGTTCCCTTTTCATCACATCCTCAAAAACATTTATTGTTTGTTGATTTATTGATGGTAGCCACTCTGACAGGTGTGAGGTGATATTTCCTTGTGACTTTAATTTACATTATTCTGAAGATTAGTGATGTTGAGTGTCTTTTCATATGTCTGTTGGCCATCTGCATGTCTTTTTGGAAGTGTCTATTCAAATCCTCTGCCTATTTTTATTTTTTATTTTTATTAATTTATTTTTGTTACAGATGTTTCTCCTTTTCCCCCCATTGACACCCTCCTCCCCAACCCCCCCACCCCATCCCCAGCTTTGTTGTCTATGTCCATCGGTTATGCATAGGTGCATATAAGTTCTGTGGTTTATCTCTTCCCTCCCTCCCCACCCAATCTTCTGAGTATTGTCAGTCTGTACTCTACTTCTATGATTCTGGGTCTACTTTGTTCATCAGTTTGTTTAATTCATTATATTCCAGAAATAAGTGATAGCATGTGATATTTGTCGTTCTCTGCTTGGCTTATTTCGCATAGGATAATACTTTCCAGGTCCCTCCATGTCGTCTCAAAGGATAAGAAATCTTTCTTTCTTACAGCTGCATAGTACACCATTGTGTATATGTACTACAGCTTTTTTATCCAATCATCTACTGATGGACAATGGCGCTGTTTCCAGATCTTAGCTATTGTAAATAGTGCTGCTATGAACATAGGGGTACATATATTCTTTCTGATTGGTGTTTCAGGCTTCTTAGGGTATATTCCTAGAAGTGGGATCACTGGGTCAAAGGCAGTTCAATTTTCAATTTTGAGGTACCACCATATTGTTTTCCATAGTGGTTACACCAGTCTGCATCCCACCAGCAGTGTACTAGAGTCCCCTTTTCTCCACACCCTTACCAGCACTTGTTGTTTGATGATTTGTTGATGGCAGCCATTCTGACAGGTGTGAGGTGATATCTCATTGTTGTTTTAATTTGCATCTCTCTGATGATTAATGATGTTGAGCATTTATTCATATGTCTCTTGGCCATTTGTATGTCCTGTTTGGAGAGGTGTCTCTTTAGGTCCTCTGCCCATTTTTTAATTGGGTTCTTTGTCTTCCTTTTGTTGAGTTGTGTGAGTACTCTATATATTTTGGAAATTAACCCCTTATCTGATGTATCATTGTCAATTATGCTCTCCCATACAGTGGATTCCCTTTCCATTTTGATGGTTGTTTCTTTTGCTGTGCAGAAGCTTTTGAGTTTGATGTAGTTCCATGTGTTCATTTTTTCCTTTGTTTCTCTTGCCTTAGGTGTTGTATCAGTGAAAATTCTGCAGCATATGATGTCTGAAATTTTGTTGCCTACATTTTCTTCTAGGATTTTTATGGATTCACGAGTCACATTTCCATCTTTTATCCATTTTGAGTTTATTCTTGTGTATGGTGTAAGTTGGTGGTCTAGCTTCATTTTTTTTGCATGTAGCTGTCTAATTTTGCCAACATCATTTATTGAAGAGGCTGTCTTGATTCCACTGTATGCTCTTGCCTCCTTTGTCAAATATTAATTGAGCATATTGTCTTGGGTCAATTTCTGGGTTCTCTGTTCTCTTCCATTGATCTATATGCCTGTTCTTGTGCCAGTACCAGGCTGTTTTGATTACAGTGGCTTTGTAGTATAACCTGATGTCTGGTAATGTGATCCCACCTAGTTTGTTCTTCTTTTTCAAGATTGCTGTGGCTATTCAGGGTCTTTTTTTGGTTCCATATAAACTTTTGGAGTGTTTGTTCTAGTTCTGTGAAGTATATAGTTGGTATTTTGATGAGAATTGCATTGAATCTATAGATAGCTTTGGGTGGCATGGATATTTTAATGATGTTAATTCTTCCGATCCATGAACATGGTATATGCTTCCACTTTTTTATATCTTCCTCTATTTCTTTTTTAATGACCTGTAGTTTTCTGTAAAGAGCTCCTTTACTTCTTTGGTTAAGTTTATTCCTAGGTATCTTAATTTTTTTGCCACGATGGTAAATGGGATTATTTTTTACGTTTCTCTGTCTGTGAATTCATTGTTGGTGTATACAAATGCCATCGATTTCTTGATGTTAATTTTGTATCCTGCTACTTTGCCAAATTCATTTATTAAGTCTAGTAGATTTTTGACAGAGTCTTTAGGGTTTTCTATGTACAATATCATGTCATCTGCAAATAATGACAATTTCACTTTTTCCTCTCCAATTTGGATCCTTTTTATTTTTTCTTCATGTCTAATTGCTGTGGTTAAGACTTCTAGTAATATGTTAAATAAGAGTAGTGAAAGCGGACATCCCTATCTTGTTCCCAATCTTAAGGGAAATGCTTTTAGTTTTTGCCCATTGAGTATGATGTTGGCTGTAGATTTTTCATATATAACCTTTATTATGTTGAGATATGATCCCTTTATTCCCACAATGCTGAGTGTTTTTATCAGAAATGGGTGCTGGATTTTGTTGAATGCTTTTTCAGCATCTATTGATATGATCATATGGTTTTTATCTTTCATTTTGTTTATGTGGTATATCACATTTATTGATTTACGAATATTGTACCATCCTTGCATCCCTGGGATGAATCCCACTTGGTCATGATGAATAATTTTTTTGATGTATCTCTGGATCTGATTTGCCAATATTTTGTTAAGGATTTTGGCATCTGTATTCATCAGAAATATTGACCTGTAGTTTTCTTTCTTTGTAGTGTCTTTATCTGGTTTTGGAATTAGGATTATGCTGGCCTCATAAAATGAATTTGGAAGTCTCTCATCTTCTTGGATTTTTTGGAACAGTTTGAGGAGAATGCATATTAGATCTTCTGTGAATGTTCACTAAAACTCCCCCATGAAACCATCCGGGCCTGGGCTTTTGTTTGCTGGGAGTTTCTTAATTACATCTTCAATTTCCTTAGTTGTTATTGGTCTGTTCAAGTTTTCTATCTTTTCCCGGTTCAGTTTTGGGAGACTGTGTGTTTCTAGAAATTTGTCCATTTTGACTAGATTGTCCAATTTGTTGGTATATAATTGTTCATAGTATGTTTCGATGATGCTTTGTATTTCTGAGGTGTCAGTTGTTACTTCTCCTCTTTCATTTCTGATTTTGTTTATTTGGGTCCTCTCTTTTTGTTTCTTGGTGAGTCTGGCTAAAGGTCCATCGATCTTGTTTATCTTTTCAAAGAAGCAGCTTTTTGTTTCATTGATCTTTTGAACTGTTTTTTTTTTTTTTTAGTCTCTACATCATTTATTTCTGCTCTGACCTTTACTATTTCTTTCCTTCTACTTTGGGTTTTTCTTTTTGTTTTCTTTCTAGATCTTTAAGTTGTAGGGTAAGGGAGTCAATTAGGGATTTTTCTTATTTCTTGGGTTAGGCCTATAGTGCTATGAACTTCCCTCTCAGGACTGCTTTTGCTGCATCCCATAGATTTTGTGTTTTTGTGTGTTCATGTTCTTTGGTTTCTAGGAAGTTTTAATCTTCCTTGATCTTGTTGGTAACCCATTCGTAGTTTAATAACATGCTATTTAGCCTCCAAGTGTTTGAATGTTTTTGTTGTAATTGATTTCTAGTTTCATGACATTGTGATCTGAGAAGATGCTTAATATGATTTCAATCTTTTTGAATTTGTAGAGACTTTGTTTGTGTCCCAACATGTGGTCTATCTTTGAGAATGTCCTGTGTGCACTTGAGAAGAATGCATATTCTGCAGCTTTGGGGTGAAATGTTTTGTAAATATCACTTAAGTCCAACTGATCTAGGTCGTCATTTAAGGACTCTATGTCCTTGTTAAGTTTTTGTCTGGAAGATCTATCCAGTGGTGCCAGTGCACTATGATCGTATTGCTATTGATCTCTACCTTGTAGTCCTCCAGAAGTTTTTAAATATATTTTGGTACTCCCATATTTGGTGCGTATATGTTTACCATGGTTATATCCTCTTGTTGGATTGATTCTTTTAATATTATGTAGTGACCTTCTTTGTCTCTTATTATGGCCTTCATTTTGAAGTCTGTCTTGTCAGATATGAGTATTGCTACACCAGCTTTTTATTTCATTTTAATTTGCTTGGAATAATTTTTTCCATCCCTTCACTTTCATCCTATGTGAGTCTTTTTTGTGAGGTGGGTTTCTTGTAGACAGCATATATATGGGTTGTGTTTTCTTATCCAATCAGCTACCCTATGTCTTTTGATTGGAACATTTAAGCCATTTACATTTAAGGTTATTATTGATAGATAGTTATTAGTTACCAGTTTTATTTTATGCCTGTGTTCCTCTTTCTCTCTCTCTGTTTCTTCTTCTTCTTCTTACAAGAGTCCCTTCAGCATTTCTTGCAGTGCTGGTTTGGTGGTGGTAAATTCCTTTAGCTTTTTTATTTTTTAAATCTGTGAAGCTTTTTATTTCTCCTTCAATTTTGAATGATAGCCCTGCTGGATAGAGTAGTCTTGTATTCAGACCTTTGCCTTGCATTACTTTGTACACTTCATGCCACTCCCATCTGGCCTGCAGTGTTTCTATTGAGAAATCAGCTGTCAGTCTAATGGGAGCTCTCTTGTAGGTAACTTTCTGTCTCTCTCTTGCTTCCTTTAAGATTCTTTCTTTGTCTTTAATGTTTGCCATATTTATTATGATATGTCTAGCTGTGGGTCTTTTTGGGTTCCTCTTGCTTGGGACTCTCTGTGTTTCTTGGACTTGTGTGACTTTTTCCTTCACCAGTTTAGGGAAGTTTTCTGTCATTATTTCTTCAAACAGGTTCTCTATTCCTTTCTCTGGTTCTTCTCCTTTTGGTACACCTAAAATGCGGATGTTATTACATTTTGTATTGTCCCAAAGCTCCCTTAAACTCTCCTCCTGCTTTTTAATTTTTTTCCCCATTTGCTGCTCTATTTGGGTGTTTTTTTCTACCTTGTCTTCTAAATTGCTAATTTGGTCTTCAGCTTCTTCTAATCTGCTATTGAACCCTTCTAAGGTATTTTTTCATGACAGGTATGCCATTCTTTATTTCCTCTTGATTTTTATGCATAGCTTCTACCTCATTTTTAAAGCTGAAGTAATTCCCAGTGAGCTCTTCATAATTCTTAAGTTGCTTGTAGTTCCCACAAAATTGTTTGAGCACCCTTATAATCATTGCTTTGAGTTCTTTATCTGACAAGTTGCTTTCTTCTAATTCCTGTAGTTCCTTTTCTGGTGATTCCTCTCTTTTTCTCATTTGAGTGTTGTTTCTTTGTCTCACCATTTTAGCAATCTGGTAGTTCTAAGCCCGGTGAGGGATGTTGGAGTGTGTAGGCAGGTCGGCGTGTGTCAACTAAGGCTGCTGTGCCTCCCAACCTGTTTTGGTGTATGACACCTCTTGCCTGCTGTGGGTCCTGGAGCATTGACACCTGGTGGCTGGTATTGGTCTGTCGTGCAGGTCTCAGCTCCCTGAGATTTGCTGCTGCTTGGGGATGGGTCTCAGTTGCCAATATGTGTTGCTGCTGCCTGAGGTGCATGGGTCTGGCTGGTATGACGCTGGGGTGTGTGGGGTTCTGCTAGTACCCTGTTGTGGTGCATGTGTTCCACTGGCATTCTGCTGGGGTTAATGGGTCCCTCTGATATGCTGTTGAGGTGCATGGGCCCTGCTGTTGTGCTGTTGGGGTGCCCTGCTGCCTGGTGGGGCTCAGCTCCTGATCAGTCACTTCTGGGGGCAAGTATCAGCTCCCAGTTTGCACTGCTACTGCTACTGCTGCTGCTGTTGCCAGGGGGTGCTCTCAGGTCCCAATCTTGCTGTTAGGGGCTAAGGATGTTCCACACCTGGGACTTCGCTGCTGCTGGGGGGAGGGGCTACACTCTAACTCCCCTGCAGTTGTCAGAGGCAGGTCTCAGCTGTGTGAGCCCTGCTGCTTGAGCTGGGGCACTGGTCCTGATCAGCCTTTGCTGATGCCACTGGGGATGGGATCCTCTGCCTATTTTTAAATGGATTGTTTTTTATTTTGGTGATAAGTTGTCTGAGTTCTTTATAATTTTTTTTGGATCTTAACCCCATATTAGATGTGTTATTGGCAAATATCTTCTCCCATTCAGTAGGTTATCTTCTTGTTTTGTTAATAATTTTTTTTTTGCTGTATTTAGTTTGATGTAGTCCCATTTGTTTATTTTTTTTCCCTTTCACAAGGAGATAATTCAGAAAAAATATTGCTGAGATAAATGTCATAGAGTTTATTGTCTGTTTTCTTCTAGAAGTTTTATGATCTTGCATCTTACATTTATCTCTTTCATCCATTTTGAGTTTATTCTTGTATATGGTGTAAGGAGTTAGTTTAGTTTAATTTTTTCTGCATGTATATGTTCAAATTTTTCAACATCGTTTATTTAAAAGAGTGCCTTTACCCCTTTGTTTGTTCTTGCTTTCTTTGTCAAATATTAATTGGCCATAGATGGGGTTTCATTTCTGGGCTCTCTGTTCTGTTCCATTGATTTGTGTCTGTTTTTATGCCAGTACTATGCTGTTTTGATTACTATAGCCTTGTAGTATAATTTGATATCATGTAGTGTGATACCTCCAACTTTGCTCTTCTTTCTCAAGATTGCTGTGGCTATTTGATGCCTTTTATTTCCTCTTGTCTGATGCTGTGGCTAGGACTTCCAATATTATGTTGAAGAAGAATGATGAAAGTGGACATCCCTTTCTCATTCCTGATCTTAAGGAAAATGCTTTTAACTTTTCTCTGTTGAGTATGATGTTAGCTGTGGGTTTATCATACATGGCCTTTATAACGTTCAGGTACATTCCCTCTATGTTGACAGTTTTTATCGTAAATGGGTGCTGGACTTTGACAAATGCTTTTTCTGCATCTATTGATATAATCATGTGGTTTTTATCCTTCATTTTGTTTATGTGGTGTATCAAGTTATTTGATTTATGGATATTGAATCTATCTTGCATCCTGGGAATAAATCCCACTTGATCATGGTGTGTGATCTTTTTAATATATTGATTAATTCAATTAACTAATATTTTGTTAGGAATTTTTACATCTAAGTTCATCAGGGACATTGTCCTATAATTTTAATTCTTTGTAATGTCTTTATCTGATTTTGGAATCAAGATAATGCAGACCTCATAAAATAAACTTGGAAGCTGTCCATTCTCTTAAATTTTTTGGAATACTCTGAGAAGGATAGGTGTCAATTTTTCTTTGAATATTTGGTGAAATTCACTTGTGAAGGTATCTGGCTCAGGATACCATTTTGGGGAGGTTTTTGGGGAGTCTTTTTTCTTATTATTGTTTTGATTTTGTTGGTTTTAATCTGTCCAGATTTTTTGTTTCCTCTTGATTCAGTCTTGGAAGGTTATCTCTAGGAATTTATCCATTTCTCCCACATTGTCCCATTTGTTGGCATATAATTGTTGGTAGTAATTTTTAATAATAATTTGTATTTCTGTGATGTTAATTATCACTTCTCTTTTATTTCTGATTTTATTTATTTGGGTCCTCTCTCTTTTTTTCTTGATGAGTCTTGTTAAAGGTTTATCAATCCTGTTTATCTATTCAAACAAAAAGCTCTCAGTTTCACTAATCTTTTGTACTGTTTTTTTCTTTGTTGTTTGTTTGTTTTTTTACTCTATTTTGTTTATTTCTGCTCTGTTCTTAATTATTTACTCACTTGTACTCACTTTGGGTGCTGTTTGTTTCTAATTTTTTTAGGTGTAAGGCTGGATTGTTTATTGGAGATTTTTCTTGTTTCTTGAGGTAGACCTGTAATTGCTATGAATTTTCCTCTTAGGACTGGTTTCACTGAGCATGATAGATTTTAAGTTGTTGTGTTTTTATTATGATTTGTCTCAAGTATTTTTTATTTTATTATATTTTTAAATTAAATTAAATTAATTTTTTTCCATCACATTTTATCCCCTCTATGCCCTCTACAACATCCACCCATCCCCCTCTAACCCTGCAATAACCACATTGTTGTGCATGTCCATGAGTTCTCTCTCTTATTTTTTAGCTCAACACTCTCTCCCCAAAAAGCTGTCAGCCGGCTCTCTATCTATAAGTCTGTCTCTATTTTTCTTGGTAGTTCAGTTTAGTCATTAAATTCCACATATGAGTGAAATCATATGGTACTTTTCTTTCTCTGACTGGCTTATTTTACTTACCATAATTTCCTCCAGGTCCATCTATGCTGTCCCAAAGGGTAAAAATTTCTTCTGTTTTATAGTAGAGTGGTATTCATTGTGTAAATGTACCACAGTTTTTTTGTTTGTTTGTTTTTATCTACTCATCTACTGATGGGCACTTGGGCTGTTTCCAGATCTTTTGATTTCTTCCTTGATCTTATTGTTAACACATTCCCATTAATTATTTAGTAACACAGTATTTAGCCTTCATGTGTTTGTGTGTTTTTCAGTTTTTTTCTTGTAATTGATGTCTAGTTTTATACCATTGTGGTCAGAGAAGATGCTTGATATGATTTCAATCTTCTTAAATTTATTGAGACTTGTTTTGTGGCCTAACATGTGGTCTGTCCTGGAAAATGTTCCATGTGTACTTGAAAAGAATGTGTATTCTGCTGCTTTGGGGTGAAATACTTTAAAATATCAATTAAATCCATCTGGTCTAATGTGTCATTTAAGGCCACTTTTTTCTTGCTGATTTTCTGTTGGGAAGATCTATCCATTGATGTCAATGTAGTAGTGTTAGTGTCCCCTACCATAACTGTATCACAGTAGATTTTTCCTTTTATAGCCATCATTATTTGCTTTATATGTTTAGGGGCTCCTATGTGGGGTACATAAATGTTTACAAGAATTATATCCTCTTGTTGGATTGATCTCTTTATCATTATGTAATGTCCTTCTTTATCTCTTATTATAGTGTTTGTTTTGAAATCTATTTTGTCTGATATAAGTATTGCTAGCCCAACTCTTTTTTTCATTTCCATTTGCATGAAATATCTTTTTCCATTACTTTACTTTTAGTCTGTGTGTTTTTCTATCTGAAGAATATCTGTTACAGGCAGCACATATGTAGGTCTTGTTTTCTTATCCAATTTGCTACCTTATGTCTTTCGATTGGAGCATTTAATCCATTCATATTTAAAATGATTATTGATAGGTATGTAGTAATTATTGCCATTTTATTTTTCATATTTATGTACCTCTATTTTTTTTTCTTTCTTTTCCTTAGGAAAAGTCCCTTTAACATATTCTGTAATACTGGTGTGGTGGTAATGTACTCCTTTAGCTCTGGGAAGCTTGATATTTCTCCTTCAATTTTATATGATAGCCTTAGCCTTACTGGGTAGAGTAGTCTTGGTTGTAGGTTCCTGCTTTTCATCACTTTGAATATTTCCTGGTAATCTCTTCTGACCTGAAAGTTTCTGTTGAGAAACCAGCTGACAGGCTCATGTGAGCTCCCTTGTAGGTAACTAGCTGTCTTCCTCATTGCTTTTAAGATTCTCTCTTTGTCTTTAATCTTTAGTATTTTAATTACAATGTGTCTTGGTGTGAGTCTTTTTGGGTTCATCTTGTTTGGGACTCTGCACTTCCTAGACTTGTGTATCTTTTTCCTTTGCCAGGTTAGGAAAGTTTTCAGTTTTTGTTTCTTCAGATTAAGTTCTCAATCCCTTGATGTCTCTATTTTTCTTTTGATATGCCTATGATGCTGATGTTTTTACACTTGATGCTGTACCAGAGGTCTTTTAAACTATCTTCATTTTTTAAAATTCTGTTTTCTTTGCTGTTCCAATTAATTTTTTTCTGTTACCTTGTCTCTCAAAACCCTGGTTCAATTTCTTGCATCATTTAATCTGCTGTTGATTCCTTCTAGTGTATTTTTTTGTTTCAGTTACTGAATTCTTAATTTCTGTTTGTTGCTTTTTTATGGTTTCTGTGCCCTTTTTTATACTGTACAAATTCTCACTAAATTCCTTGAACATCCTTGTAAGTATTGTTTTGAACTCTGTATCTGGTAGTTTGATTGCCTCCATGTCATTTAGTTCTTTCCTTGGAGATTTCTCCTGTTCTTTCATTTAGGTCATGTTTCTTTGTCTCCCCATTTTGGCTGCCTCTCTGTGTTTGTTTCTTTGCGTTAGGTAGATCTGCTATGTTTCCTTATCTTGGTATGGTAATCTTATGTAGTAAGTATCCTGTTGTGCTCAGTGGCCCAGTCTCTCTGATCACCTGAGCTGGGTGCTCCAGGAGTGCCCCTTGCGTAGGTTATGTGAGTTCTTCTATTATAGTTGAGTCTTGATTGTTGTTGGCATATCCATGGGTAGGGTTGACCTACAGGCTGGCTGACTGTGATGATTGGCCCTGACTATAGTGTACAAGCTGCTGTATGGGGACAACTCCATTAAGCAGGATTCTCCCCAGCAAGGTCTGATGCCTGCTGAGACTGCCCTTTGGGTGTGTTGCTTGTGGAGCTAATTGGATCACGATTTGTGGTGGTATGAAGCCAGCCACTGGTGTGTTGGTTCTGTGGTCCCTTGGGAGGGACTCCGGGGCAGAAGTTAGTGTCAGAAGTTGCCTGTGATCAACCCTGGGCTACTTGTCAGGAGCTACAAAGTTATCCATGGTTGGTAGCTGCCTGTGCTGGGCCTGGGTACATGTGCGACAGGCCAAGCCTCATACTGAGGCTGGCTGCCACTAGTACCAGGCCTAGGGAAGGTCTGCAAAAGACTCAAGGCACCCCAAGACCCACCTGCTGGCTGCTCATTAGGCTCAGCCGATAAAAGAGTCCAGGCAGTACACAAGTTGTGTAAGGCAGGTTCTTAGGGAGTCACTAAGTAGGGCAAGTGGTGTTCATCAGATCAATATAGATTTAAATTCAGAACCAGTGCTGGGTCTGAGGCCACTCAGCAAAAGTCTCATGATACATTGAGGCCAGCTACCACTTGCCTGGGACCTGTGTACCTATATGGTGAAGCAGGGTCTCAGGGAGGCATGAGGGTGGAGCCAGTAGAGTTCATCAAGCTAAAGCAGATTAGGAGTTGGCTGTGTGGAAGCAGGGCTCTGTTCAGGAATGGTGGCACCCGTCAAGTGTGTGTGAAGATGACCCTTTCCCCAAAGCCACACAGCTCAACCTTTCCTTGTATATCTTTGGCATATCCTGAGCTTGCCCAGAATTCCTAGAGAGTTTTTAAAGAAAGACTGCAATGTTGGCTCAGGATTGCTACTGGTAGCAGAACCCACAGTGGTATGGGAGTTTGGCAGGGCAAGGCCTCAGGGTGGAGCTAATGTAGCTCCCCAGGCTAATGCCATGGAAAGTGGGCCTAACACAGGAACGGTGGTGCCAGTCAGGGATGTGGGGCAAATGGTCTTCACCCTAAAGCCATATAACTTGTGTTTCCCTGTGAGTCTTTGGCATCCCATGAGCTTGCCCAGAATTCTTCATGTTTTTGATTTTTTTTTCTTGATTTTAGAGAGAGAGGAAAGGAAAGGGAGAGAGACAGAAACATCATTGAGAGAGAACGTTGATTGGCCACCTCCTGCATGCCCCCCACTGGGGATTTGGCCCACAACCTGGGCATGTGCCCTGACCAGGAATTGAACTGGTGACCTCTTGGTGTATGGGTTGATGCTCAACCACTGAGCCACACCGGCTGGGCTCTTCATGTTTTTAAGAAAGACTGCAATGTGGGTCCAAACTGGTTGCCACTAGCAGGGTCTGCAACAATGTGTGAGTTCAGTAGGGCAGGGCCTCTGAGAGTCATCAGGGTGGGGCTCGTATATCTCCCCAGGCTAATGCTGTATGGGAGCAGTGCTTGAGCCAAGAAAGATGGCATCTGTGGGTGATTCCGGAGAGGGACTGAACACCGGGACATTGTCCCTCCAGCCCTGTCCCAGAAGCCACACAACCCAGTTGCTTCCTGTATTACTCCAGCATCCTCTGAACTGCTGTCCCTCCGCCAGAGCCCAAGATGTGTACTTGTTAGTGAGATTTTGTGTGTTGTCCCTTTAAGAGGATGCCTGGGTTTACAGTAACTTCCTGTCTCACACAGGCTGATTTTCACAGACATGTCATTTGGGCTCTTTTTCCTGCCACTGTTGCTCCAGGCTGGGGAGCCTGATGTGGGGTTGAGACCCCTTGCCCTCTAGATTCTCAACCACCACATGTGGGTGAAGGGCTAGCTCATTCTGCATCTCCACCCTTCTATATATCTTTAGTTATAAGACTTCTTTAGTTATAAGATATCTTTAGTTATAAGACTTCTGTTCAGCTAGTCTTCAGGTGGTTATCCAGGTTGATTGTTCTATAATTTAATTGTAATTTTGCTGTGGCCATGGGAGGAGGTGAGTGCAACTTCCACCTACTTTGCCTTCTTAGAGCCCTCTTATACAATTTCAAAAGTGATTATGACATGTGATAATGACACATGATTTTATAATAGAGGAGAAGAAAAAAATCTAAGGTGTAAGAGGTGACATAAGACTCCCTTTTTGTAATCATGGATGCCTAAGTATATATAAGAACCTAGTTTCAAACAGAATTTAAATTTAAGAGAAAGATGCACACTCAATTCAGAGCTGCACTTTTTTTTGTGGTTTAAAGGAAGAAAGGGAATTTTTTCAAATGTTTGAGAAATTTATATAAAATTTTCACTGTGTACATAGTCATTTATGTGACAGAAGATTGGCTGGATACTGAGGATACGAAGAGGAAGTCCAGGGAGCTTGCCATCTATTGAGGGAGGCAGAGAAGCACTGTATAAAGTGATTGGTGCTACAATACACAAATAATGGTGGGACAATAGAGCAGGATTCACAGTCTGATTGACACAGACTGGGTAGATTAGGGAAGGCACTATGAAGAAGATGACAGTTGAGTGGGTTTTGCAGTATTGACAGGTTTCAGATGGAGAGATAAACAAAGGAGAAAGGCGAAGCACACCATAAGCAGAGAAATATACAAATAAAAACTCAAGCATGTTAAAATGTACCATCTACTTAGGGAACTAACAATAGGCCAACAGGGATGATGTATGATACACGGGAAAGAAGGAATAATAAGAAATGGGCTTGTAAGGATAGATTAGAGACAGATGACAAAAAGCCTTAAATACCTTGCTAAGAAGTTTGAACTTTATTCCTAATGCTTCTAAAGTGTGTGTGTGTGTGTGTGTGTGTGTGTGTGTGTGTGTGTGTGTGTGTGTGTTTAATATTAGTCTTGCAAGGTGCCCTGGAAGAAAAGGGTTCTATTGCCGTAAGTTTGGGAAAGGTGCTATAAATATGCATTCTTTCTCTTAGACATGCACAATATTTTCAATGCACTAATGCACTTTGGTGTTGTAAAAGCCCTGAGTCTTCCTGAAAAACCTCAGCAACTGACTTTTTTTTACCTATTGCTTCCCAAATTTATGTTACTGAAAGGTCCCTTTTTCATGTAATACTTCCTCAGATTCCCTGAAACTAGTATTTTTCCAACTAGAAAGGGAAATACCACTAGGGAACCTTTGAGTTTTTTAGCAGAAGGAGGATTTCGTCTGGAATGCACTGGAGGAAGTGTGGAGGCTGGAAGGGTGGTAAACGCAGCACTGGCACAGAACACAGAAAACTGCGCCTAATGCTAGTGAATTCTCTGTTCCAGAACTTACTCTGTGCTGTAATTTCCATCTCCTCCAATGACCTGTGAATTCCCTGTCTTAGTTATTTTGCATCCTGTGCCCAACACACAACAGAGTCATAATAAATATATATTAAATGAATCAAAGGAAGAATGGACTACTGTAGTTATTTGGTTAAGAGATCTTCATGAAGATATGAGCCTCTTAGGGAAACTTAGAAAAGACAAGATTCTTAGGGGCTAGAAATTTTAAAAAAAGCAAATGTCTAAGTCAGGTTTAGACATAATTTTCACTTTTGATATTAACTCTGAGAAAGCTGTATGACTAATTTTTCTAATATTTATTAAATGTGGTATTTCATGTGGATGTATCTTCTGTAAACACTATTGTTTTTTTCCCCCACATTGAAATATCTTTCTTACTCTTATTAGAAAATAAAATATAAAAAGAAAATTATTATTTAATATATTTACCAAGATGGAAAAGTACATTAGGAAAAATAAATTATGAGTCTTTTGGTGTAGACTGACAGTTTATTTATTTATTTTTTTATCCTCACCCGAGGACATTTTTGCATTTATCTTCAGATAGAGCGGGAAGGAGAGAGGGGGAAAGAGAGAGAGAAACATCGATGTGAGAGAGATACATCAAGTGGTTGCCACCCACATGACCCCAACCAGGGTCAGGGACAAACTGCAACTGAAGTACGTGCCCTTAGTGGGAACCAAACCCAGGACTCTCTGGTCCACAGGCCGACGCTCTAACCACTGAGCCAAACTGGCCAGAGCTAGACTGACAGTTTAAACAGGTAAAATAAATGATTTATTTTTCTATGATAAAATATTTTAAAAAATTATTTTCTTATTTAAATATAGTTAGCAGACAACTTTATATTTGTTGTTTTCAGTTTCAGGTGTACATTATAGTGCTTCAACATTTTTATAACTTACAGTGTGATCACCCCACTAATTCTGATAATCATCTGTCACATGTAAACTTATCACCATATATTGCAAACTATTGAGGGAGACTATATTCCCATTCAGTTTTTCACCCATTTCTACCACACCTTCCCTTCTGGTAATCATCCCTTTGGTCTCTGTTTTTTTTGTTTGTTTGTTTTGTTTTAATTTCACATATAAGTGAAACCATATGGTATTTGTCTTTCCCTGCCTGACTTATTTCACTTAGCGTAATATCCTCTAGATTCATTCATGTTGTTGCAAATGGCAATATTTCATTCTTTTTTATTGCTGTATAATATTTCATTGACTTTGTATACCACATCTTTATCTTTTCATCTATTAATGGACACCTAGGTTGCTTCCATATCTTGGCTATTATAAATAATGCTGAAATGAACATAGAGGTGCATATATCATTTTAAATTAGTATTTTTGTTTTCTTTGGATAAATACCCAGAAGTAGAATTGCTGGGTCAGGTGGTACATCTATTTTTAGTTTTTTTTTTTTTTTTTTTTTTTTTTTTTTTTTTTAGGAATCTCCATACTGTTTTTCATAGGGGCAGCAGTTTGTAGTCCCATCAACAGTTCACAAAGGTTCCTTTTCCCCCATATCCTTGCTAACACATGTTATTTCTTGACTTTTTTTTTTTTTTATCATAGCCAATCTGACTGGTGTGAGGTAGTATCTCATTGTGGTTTTGATCTGCTTTTCTCTGGTTATTAGTGATGTTGGGCATCTTTTCATATGCCTGTTGGCCATCGATAAGTCTTCTTTGGAGAAATGTCTTTTCATGTCCTTTGCTCATTTTTGATTGGATTGTTTGTGAGTTTTTAAAATATATTTTGTATATCAATCCCTTATTGGATATATTATTTGAAAATATATTCTCCCATTCAGTAGGTTGGATATATTATTTGAAAGTCTATTTTCCCATTCAGTAGGTTGTCCTTTTGTTTTGTTGAAAGTTTTCTTTGCTGTGCAGAAGCTTTTTAGTTTGATGAAGCCCCATTTGTTTATTTTTACTATAGTTTTCTTTGCTTGAGGGAATGTATCAAAAAAGGTGTCAAATAGTTTACTTCCTATGTTTTTTTCTGGGAGTTTTATGGTTTCAGGCATTGCATTTAAGTCTTTAACCCATTTTGAGTTTATTTTTGTATATGGTATAGGAGAGTGGTCTAGTTTTATTTTTGCACATGTATCCATCCAGTTCTCCCAACACCACTTGTTGGGAGACTGTCATTACTCCAGTGTATATTTTTGCCTCCTTTGTCATAGATTAGTTGACCATATAAGTGAGGGTTTATTTCTCGACTCTCTATTCAGTTTCATTGATCTATGTGTCTGTTTTTGTTCCAGTACCTTACTGTTTTGATTATTTTAGCTTTGTAGTATAGTTTGAGACCAGGGAGCATGATACCTCCAACTTTTTTCTTTTTTCTCAAGATTGCTTTGGTTATTTGAGGTCTTTATGTTTCCTTACAGATTTTAGGATTATTTCTTCTAAATCTGAGAAGAATGACATTGGTATTTTGATAGTGTTGCATTTAATCTGTAAATTTCTTTGAATAGTATGGTAATTTTTAACATATTAATTCTTCTAACCCATGAACATGGTGTATCATCCATTTATTTGTATCATCTTTAATTTCTCTCCTTAATGTCTTATACTTTTCAGAGTAGAGGTCTTTCACCTCTTTGGTTAAGTTTATTCTTAGATATTTTATTCTTTTTTAAAAATTTAATTTCTTGGGGTGACATTGGTTCACAGATTCATACAGGTTTCAAGTGTACAACCCAACAAAATATAATCTGTACTCTATATTGTGCACCCACTGCCCCAAGCAAAGTCTTTTTCTTTCTGCATTCCCTCCCCATCCCTTTGCCCATCTCCACCTACCACCCAACCCCTTTTCCTCTGGATATTACCACATTATTGTCTGTGTGTGTGTGTGTGTGTGTGTGTGTGTGTGTGTGTATGTTTTTTGCTTAATCTCTTCATCTTCTTTCATCCAGCTCTCCTCCCTCCTCCTTTCTGACAGCTGTCAGTCTGTTCCATGTATCCATGACTTTGTTTGTATTTTGTTCATTAGATTCCATATACAAGTAAGATCATATGGTATTTGTCTTTTTCTGACTGGTTTATTTCACTTAGCCTAATAAATTCCAGACCCATCCATGCAGTTACAAAGGTAAGATTTCCTTTTTCTTTTCTTTTCTTTTTTTTTATGGCTGAGTAGCATTCCATAGTATACCACAGCTTTTTTCATCCACTCATCTATTGATGGGCACTTAGGCTGTTCCCAGATCATGGCTATTGTAAATAATGCTGCAATGAACATAGGGATGCAGATGGGTTTCTTCAGATACATTTTGGGTTTCTTTAGATATATTCCCAGAAGTGGGATCCCTGGGTCAAATGGCAGTTCCATTTTTAATGTTTTGAGAAAACGCCATACTTTTTTCCATAGTGGCTGCACCATTCTGTATTCCCACCAGCAGTGTACTAAAGTACCTGTTTCTCCACATCCTCACCAGCACTTGTTGTTTGTTGATTTATTAATGGTATCCATTCTGGCAGGTGTGAGGTGATACCTCATTGTAGTTTTAATTTGCATCTCTCTGATAATTAGTGAGGCTGAGCATTTTTTCATATGTCTCTTGGCCATTTATATATCCTTTTTGGAAACGTGTCTATTTAGGTCCATTGCCCATTTAAAATTTTTTTTTTCTTTACTGATTTTGGAGAGAGAGGGAGAGAAATAGAGACATTGATGAGAGAACTTTGCTTGGCTGCCTCCTGCATACCTGCCACTGAGGATCGGGTCCACAACCTGGGCATATACCCTGACTTGGAGTTGAACTGGTGACCTCTTGTTGGATGGGTCGACATTCAATCATTGAGCCACACCAGCTGGGCCATTGCCCGTTTGTTAATTACATTGTTTGTCTTGTTTTTGTTCAGTTGTATGAGTTCTTTATATATTTTGGAAATTAACCCCATATCCAATGTATCATCGGCAAATATGTTTTCCCACACAGTGGGTTCTCTTTTTGAGGATGGTTTCTTTTGCCATGCAGAAGCTTTTTAATTTGGTGTAGTCCTATTTGTTTATTTTCCCCTTTGTTTCTCTTGCCCTAGGAAATGTATTGGTGAAAATTCTGCTACATGAGATGTCTGAGATTTTATTGTCTCTGTTTTCTTCTAAGATTTTTATTGTTTTGTGACTTACATTTAAATATTTTATCAATTTTGAGTTTATTCTTGAGTATGGTGCCAGTTGGTGGTCTAGTTTAATTTTGTTCATGTATCTGTCTGATTTTCCCAACACCATTTATTGAATAGACTATCTGTACCTCATTGTATTAATATATTCTTTCCTCCTTTGTCAAATATTAAATGACCATAAAGGCATTTTTTTTCTGTGCTCTCTATTTTATTTCATTGTTCTATATGCCTGTTCTTGTGCCAATACCCAGCTGTTTTGATTACTAGGCCTTGTAGTATAGTTTGATATCAGGTAATGTGATACCTCCCCCCCTTTTTTTTTCTCAAGTCTGTTGAAGCTATTTGAATTCTGTTTGGTTCCATATAAATTTTTGGAATATTTGTTCTAGATATGAGAAATATGCCATTGGTATTTTTATAGGAATGTCATTGAATCTGTAGATTGCTTTGAGTAGTGTGGACATTTAAATAATTTTAATTTTTTCTATCAATTAACACGGTATATGCTTTCACCTATTTGTATCTTCCTCAATTTCTTATTTCAGTATTTATTATTTTTCTGAGTACAGGTCTTTTACCGCCTTGGTTAAATTTATTTCTAGGTTCTTTGTTGTTGTTGTTGTTGTTCTTGCAATGGTAAATGGGATTGTTTTTTAATTTCTCTTTCTGATAGTTCATTATTGGTATATAAAAATGCCACCAATTTCTGAATACTAACTTTGTATACTGCTACTTTGCTGAATTTATTTATTAGATCTAGTAGTTTTTTGTTGAATCTTTAGGGATTTCTATATACAATATCATGCCATCTGAGAATAAGGAGAGTTTTATTTCCTCTTTCCCAATTTGGATGCCTTTTATTTTTTCTTCTTGTCTGATTGCTATGGCTAGTACTTCCAGTATTATGCTGAATAAGAGTGGTGAAAGTGGATATCCCTGATCTTAAGGGAAACAGTTTTAGTTTTAACCCATTGAATATGATGTTGTGTGTGGGTTTGTTATATATGGCCTTTATTATATTGAGGTATGATCTCTCCATTTCCACTTTGCTGAGAGTTTTTTATCATAAATGGTGTTGATTTTATCAAATGTTTTTTTCTGCATCTATTGATATGATCATATTGAGGAGATAGAGGTAGGTTAGGCAGTGAGAGATGGGACCATGGGAAGGGAAGGCTGAGACACTCGGAAAGTTTGAGATGACATGGAGCTCAGCACACAGGCAGGCAACCCAGTACACAGCATATCTGGAGGTTTTTTCAGACTTTAAATCTCAAAATAAAACTAAATTCAACATGGGCATTGTGCACCCAGGCCAGAAACTCCCAGCCCCTATTTATAGAAATGCAAAGCTCCTGGAAGGAGCACAGGTCAATTACATAACAAAAAAACCCAGAAAGGCTGGTTTTAAGCAAGGCAACAGGATTGCTGAATGAATTCTGTGAAACTATAGAGTGTGTTCCTATTGCAGAAAGCCAGGTCACATTAAAAATAATTATAGAAAATCAAAATTGGACTTAGAAAAGAAACCAAAAGCAAGCACAGGGTTGCTCCAAGATCATTTCACCTCCTCCCTATTGCCTGGGAGAAGCTGAATTTATCAAAAAAAGGAAAGCTACTGAGGCCCCTATAGATGACCTAGGGCTAAACCCAGTCATGCAAGAAACACAAGCTTTAAAATGTATGGATGTTGCTAAGGCAGAATTCCTTGAAAGAACCAATTGGAGGTTAGCAAGACATATCTTCCCCAGACAACAGAGTCCCCAGACAACCCACTTGGGTCTCCTCCCTGCTGTGGGGAGTATGTCTGTTTTTCAAATAAACTTTCCTATGGCTTACTCTTGATCTGTGAACTCATTCTTTGATTGAGTTCAAGACAACAAACCTGACCACCACTTGGTTTGAATATGATTTTTATACTTCATTTTGTTTATGTGGTGTATCACGTTAATTGATTTGCAAATATTGTACCAACCTCGCATCCCTGGAATAAATCTCACTTGGTCATGGTGTATGAACTTTTTAATGTATTGCTCGATTTTGTTTGCTACTATTTTGTTGAAGATTTTAGCATCTATGTTTTTCAGGGATATTGGCCTATAATTTTCTTTCTTTGTATTGTCTTTATCTGGTTTTATAATTAGGATAATGCTCACCTCATAAAAAGAGCTTAGAAGGCTTCCATCCTTTTGAATTTTTTGGAGTGTTTTGAGAAGGATAGGTGTCAATTCTTCCTGTAATGTTTGATAAAATTTGCCTGTGAAGCCATCTGGTGCAGGACTTTTGTTTGCTAGATTTTTGCTTTTATTATTATTATTATTATTATTATTATTATTATTATTATTACTGCTTCAATTTCATTAGTTGTAATTGCTTTATTCAGGTTTTCTGATTTTTTTCTTATTCAGTTTTGAAAGATTATGTGTTTCTTGGAATTTAGCCATTTCGCACAGGTTGTCCAATTTGTTGGCATATAGTTGTTCATAGTATTTTCTTACAATTCTTTATATTTTTGTAGTGTCAGTTGTTACTTCTCCTCTTTTATTTCTGATTTTATTTATTTGGATCCTCTCTTTTTTTTTCTTGATGAGCTTGGTTAAAGGTTTGTCAATCTTGTTTATCTTTTCAAAGAACCAGCTCTTGGTTTCATTGATGATTTTTTTTCTTAGTCTCTGTGTAATTTATTTCAACTGTAATCTTTCTTATTTTCTCTCTTCTGCTTACTTTTGGCTTTTATTGTTTTTCTTTTTCTAGTTGTTTTGGGTTAAGGGTTAGATTATTTATTTGAGATTTTTCTTGTTTCTTGAGGTAGGCCTATAATTGTATGAATTTCCCTCTTAGGACTGCTTTTGCTGTGTACAATAGATTTTGGGTGGTTGTGTGTTCATTTTCATTTGTTTCCAAGTACCTTTGATTTCTTCCTTGATTTCATTTTTAATCCACTCATTGTTTAACATGATGTTATTTAGCCTCCATATGTTTGACTTTTTTCATTTTTTGGTTATAGTTGATTTCTGGTTTCATATCATTGTGGTCAGAGAAGATGCTTGACATGATTTCAATCTTCTTGAATTTATTAAGACCTGTTTTGTATCTTAACATGTGGTTTATCTTTTAGAATGTTTCATGTTCACTTTAGAATAATGTATATTCTGCAGCTTTTGGAATGAAATGTTCTGTAAATATCAATCAAGTCCATCGAATCCAGCGTTGTTTAAAGTTGCTGTTGCCTTGTTTACTTTTTGTCTGGAGAATGTATCCATTGATATCAGTGGGGTGTTAAAATCCCCTACTATGGTTGTATTGCTGTCAATCTCTCCATGAATGTCTAGCAAGGTTTTCTTTATACATTTAGGTGCTCCTATATTAGGTGCATATATGTTTGTAAGAGTTATATCCTCTACTTGGATCTCCTTTTAGTATTATGTAGTGACCTTCATTGTCTCTTTTTATGGCCTTTGTTTTGAAGTCTTTTTTGTCTGATAAGTATTTTTTTCATTTTCATTTGCATGGAATATCCCTTCACTCTCATTCTGTGTTTATCTTTTGTTCTGAGGTGGGTCCCATTCAGCTACCTATGCCTTTTATTTTTCCTCACCCGAGGACATTTTTGCATTTATCTTTAGATAGAGTGGGAGGGAGAGAGGAGGAAGAGAAAGAGAGAAACATCAATATGAGAGAGACACATCGACTGGTTGCCACCCACATGACCCCAACAGGGGCCGGGGACAAACTGCAACTGAGGTACGTGCCCTTAGCAGGAACCAAACCCAGGACTCTCTGGTCCACGGGATGACGCTCTAACAGCTGAGCCAAACCAGCCAGGGCCAGCTACCTGTGCCTTTTGCCTGGAGTATTTAACCTGTTTACATTTAAAGTTACTATTGATAGGTACTTATTTGTTGCCATTTTATTCTTTATACCTATGTTCATCTCTCTCTATTTCTTCTTCTTCTTAATGCAGGCCCTTTAACATTTTTTTTTGCAATACTGGTTGTGTGGTAAAAACTCCTTTAGCTTTTTTTTTTTTTTTGGTCTGGGAAGCTTTTTATTTTACCTTCAATTTTAAAGGATAGCCTTGCTGGATAGAATAGTCTTGGTTTCAGGTCCTTGCTTTTATTTTATTTATTTTTTCTTTATTGATTTTAGAGAGAGAGGAGGGGAGAGGGAGAGAGAGATAGAAACATGGATGAGAGAGAACATTGATTGGCTGCCTCCTGCATGCACCCCACTGAGGATTTGATCCACAACCTGGGCATGTTCCTTGACTGGGAATCGAACCAGCAACCTCTTGGTGCATGGGTTGATGCTCAACCACTGAGCCACAACAGCTGGGCATCAGGTCCTTGCTTTTAATCACTTTCAATATCTCATGCCAATCCCTTCTAGCTGGAACTGTTTCTATTGAGAAGTAAACTGACAGCCTTATGGGAACTCCCTTGTAGGTAACTAAGTGTCTCTCTCTTGCTGCCTTTAAGATTCTCTCTTTGGAAAAAAAAAAAAAAGAAAAGAAAAAAAAAGAGTCTCTCTTTGTCTTTAATCTTTGACATTTTCATTATGATGTGTCTTGGTGTGAGTCTCTTTGGGTTCATCTTGTTTGGGACTCTGTGCTTCCTGAACTTGTGTGAGTTTTTAATTCACCAGATTAGATCAGCCATTATTTCTTCAAACAAGTTCTCTATCTTTTGCTCACTCTCTTCTTTTCCTGGTACCCCTATATTGTGGGTGTTGTTACACTTGATGTTGTGTCAGAGGTCCCTTAGACTATCCTCAATTTTTAAAATTCTCTTTTCTTTTTGATGCTTTGCTTGGGTGCTTACTGTTATCTTGTCTTCTAAATTGCTGATTCAATCCTCTGCTTCATCTAACCTATGGTTGATTTCTTCTAGTGTAGTCTTCATTTCTGTCTGGTTTTTTTTTATGGTTTCTATGTTCTTTTTAATGCTTACTATCTCTTTGTTTAAGTTCTCACTGAGATCATCCATTCTTCCTCTAAGTTCCTTGAGCATCCTTACAACCATTGTTTTAACTGCATCTGGTATCTTGGTTACATCCATTTCATTTAATTCTTTTTCTGGGTATTTTTCTTGTTCTTTCATTTGGGGCATATTTCTTTGTCTCCTTATTTTGTCTCTATGTAAGAGGTAGATCTGCTATGATTCCCAAACTTGTTGTGATGGCTTTATGATGTAAGTGTCTTGTTGAGCTCAGTGGCACAATTTTCTAGATCACCTGAGCTTGGTGCTCCAAAAAATTTTCTTGTGTGTTATGTGAACCTTCTGTTGTAGTTGTGTCTTGATGCTGTTGGCCCCTTTTGTGGGTGGAGTTAACCCTTCAGGATGGCTGATTATAAGGATAGTCCTTGATCACTGTGTATGAGTCACTGTGCAGGATCTGTTCCCTGAGACGGAGTTGTTCCCAGCAGGGTCTGGTGCCTGCCAGAATCCCCCATTGGGTGTGCCATTTGTGTGGCTAGTTGGCTCAAGGTCTGATGTGATCTGAGCTCACCACTGGTTGTGTTCATTCTTGGTCCACTTGGGTAGGTTTCAGGTATAGGTCAATATCTGACATAACTGGCCTTGGGCTATCTGTTTGTAGCTACCACACTATTCACTCTTAGTGGTTGCGTCTACTGGGCTTTGGTGTGCATGGGAGTGGCCGATTTGTATACAAGGGTTGGCTTCCTCCAGCTTGGAGTAGGGGCCAGATCTATTAAAGGTTGAGGCTCCCTGAGGTCCACCACCACCTGTCAGCCACACCCCTCCCCCAGAGATTGCTGGTCTTCCTCCAGAGCCTTCCAGAGAAAGACTATAGAGTGGGCCTGGGCTGGGCATGATGCACAGACCCTTCCACAGGTCACAAGCTCAGTAGGGTGGGGTGGCAGGGGTTGGGAGGGCAGGACTAGTAGTTCCTGCCCTCGTGGACTGGCCAGGCTCTATTAAGGGGAAAGTGGCCCTTACTCCAGAGCCAAACCACTCAGTGTTTGTCAGAGTCTTCAATTCTAGCTTTCCTAGGAGACACATGCCACAGGTTCAGGTTGGGTGCAGCCAGCCATCCCCTCTGCAGGAGCAAACTCAACAGGGCTGAACCACCAGCTCTCCAGAGGACAGATTAAAAAATGTTTCTTGTTGGGGGTGGTGCCAACTAAGCCTGCAGGAGGTGGCCAAACACTTCATCCTGGACCCAGACAATAGCCTCTGAGGGAGACACACTCTAAATGTCCCAGCTCCCAGCAACATACCCTTCTCCCCACAGAACTGAGCTCAGCTGAGTGGGGCCACTGGGACTTAGGAGGGCCAATCCAAACAATCTCCCTGTGGGGGTGTTGCTGGAAAGTCTGTAGGAGGGTGGTAGGCACCTAGGTACGTGCTCTGATCAGGAATTGAACCTGCAACCTTTTCATGTACGGGATGATGCTCCAACCAACTGAGCCACCCAGCCAGGGCGAAACTTTTTTCACTGTTTCAAAGGGGCCACATGAGCATTTATATTTGTCCTTGCCCTCTTTTCCTTTCTCTCTGCATTCCTCCCTTCTTATACCCTATCCTGAGCAGCCTGTGATGGCCAGCCCCTGGTCTCATGCCTATTCACTGGCCTCACTGAAAGGGGTCCCTCCTAGCTCTCAGTTCAGTGTTCATGCAGCAACAATGTGACTGTCTCCCTTTGGTCAGGTGTCTACTCCTGGTTCAGTCACTAGCTGTTGATGAGGAGTCACAAGATATAGCTAGAGCATCAGGGTAGGGATGCCATATGGCATAACTCCAGGGGGTGTCTGTCAAATTGAACTCTGTAAGTGGTACCCCTTGCGTTTGTATAGTATACATCCTGCATGGCCACCCAGATGCAGTGGTCTTGGCCAAGAGCCTTGCTCTTCTTATATTTCACAAATGTAATAAAATGGTAGAACTTGTTTGACTTGAGTGAAAATCTTCCAAACTACACTGAGTGGCTATATGCATACTTGAAGAAGGATGAGGAGGGGCATCCTTGGCAATTATGGATGTTCATTGTGAAAGAGGTTACCTGGTTAACTTAGGTGGTTCCCTGGTTAGTACAGTGGTTTAGAGGACAGCTTTTGATGTGCAACAGACCTGTGTTCAAATCCCAACTCTGCTTATAAAATGCAATGTTGGTTAGGTTATTTGATTTCTATAAGTTTCTGTGTCTTCATCAGTAAAGTCACTATGATAATTTCTGTCCTACAGGATTCTTATAAGGATTAAAGGATTCAATGCACTTAAGGAATTCAGGCCAGTATCTGGTGCTTGACAAGTGCCAATAAGTGCCAGATGTCATCAGGTCCATTATCATTCATAATAAACCATATAAACTGCACAGTCGTAAAATGTTGACCCATTATATGAAACACAGCTCTTTATCTGCATTTATGGTAATTAGTGTGTGTTTGGTTAAGGTTTATGTAGCTAAAATCAGAATTGCAATGTTTTATCAAAATTGATACAAGTAATAATCAGTGACAATTACAATGATGATGATGATGAAGAAATAAACCTGGGTAAAATTTTGTCTCAAGCTTGTGTGGTATAGGCATGTATTATATCTGATTTTGATTTTATTTGAAAATGTTTGTCCTAATGGCTTTTTCCTTATCATCTTGACCATATTGTGACATCGAGCAAGTTGTGATTTTTTTTTCAAGCTACATGTTTCATAAACAAAATATATGTTTATATATGACTCTACCCAAACTACTAATTATGGGCATCTCTTTCTATAGCTCACTATTAATCACTCATGTCTTTGGGGTTATATAGAAAACAATTTATGTTACAAAATAAAATCTTCCCTTAAAAATGTTTGTCCTGGGAGTGAGGAGGGAGGAAATCACAAACTGTTATTATTTTCCCTTACATGGATCTAAATATTAACATTCCCTTAGCTTTAAAGATTATTTTTATGCCGCTCCTGTATAAACAATCAAAGTACACTAACTCTTCTGTTGTCTCGGGTTCTGTCTACAGCATACCCAAACAACTAAGTTTAAAAAACGAGAAAATCAATTCAGCAGGTTATTTGGCGTCGTATGCAGAAAATAAAAATGTTTGAGTAGCTTAAAACATTTTAGAAAACACAGCATACAGTAAATTGATTTGAATGTTTAAAAACAGCCTAGGGATCCCTCACACAGTGGAGATAGTTGTTTCTAGATCTCATTACCACGTATTAACTACTGAAACTCCAGGAGGATAGCCACAGGGGCAGTAGTAGTTACAGGAGGAAGAATTGTAGAAGGAGGAAGATGAGGAAGAATAAGATAGTATGATAATAACAAGAGTCAATAATAGCTGTAGTAGTAGTAGATGTAATAATAATAAAAGTTACCACTATGTGTAGACACTGTTCCAAGTACTTTGTATACAGTAATTTTTTAATCTTTATAGCAACCTTGCAAAATAGCAGTTATTTTCCCATTTTATAGAAGTAGAAACAGATTTTGAGAGGAGAAGTAACTAATGGAGGAACCAAGATTTGAAGAGCAGTAACAATGACCGATACTGATGATACGTTTCGTGTTTCTCAGCTATTGACATGCATTTCCCACTGATGTCTCTCAGCAATCCTGGGAAGCAGGCTTCTTTATTATGCCCAGCTAACACAGGAGGAAACTGAAGTCGGAGGTCTGACTAATCAAATGACAAGGGACTGAGACCAGCATTCCAAGGCCACAACTGCAATCTTGCCTTTCAGCCTGGGATTCAGAGTGGTGTCTTGTAAGTTCTGCATGGGCTGATTTGTTGAGCTAGGGTGAGTCCTTTCAGCAGAAGCCTTTGCCCTGAGGCAACACCCTCCCTGACAGTTGATACTCTTGGAGCAGTGTCCCCCTCTTGCCTGGAGAGCAGGTGATCTTCCTCTGAGGGACCCTGGTGGACCCCCTCACACACACCCAATAGGGGCTGAGGCAGTAATATAAGGCAAGTGAGACACTGTCTCAGGTACAAAATTTAAGGGGATGCCAAAAATTCAATAACCAAGGTAAATATATTAATGCAATATTTAAAAATATATGAATATTAAATATTTAAAATAAAAATATTTTTAACAATCCATATCTGAACAAAACATCAATATTTAAAATAAAGACAGGATCAGTAAAGTCACCTGGTACCAGGCCTCTGGATGGAGACCAGATAGGAAGGTGGGCCCGATGCTGGCCCTCAGCTCATGGCCACCCCTGCGGTCCTCACCTCTACAGGCCCTTCTTGCATCCTTCATAAGATTCTGTCTGGTTCTCTACACCACGGCACACACTGCCCTTCCTCACAGTCCCCATGAAGGGGAGGCGCCTGTATAGACGTGCTTGGGCACGTATCGCTGAAACAGTATCTCTTCATTCAGTGCTGCTTTTATGGAGATGGCATTTTCCAATGATATGCTAAAAAAGTTGAGCCCCTTCCCTTCCACCTTTTCTTTCCAAAATTCAATTCAAGGAGTTGTTTAAAAAAGGAGACAGGTATTACTTTTCCAATTTTAGATCTGTGTCAGGCCAGTCTTGGTTTCCTTTTTTTAAAATTTTAGTTACTGCTTGGGGTGTCAACTTAAGAAAACATGGCTCTCCTGCTGGCACGTCAGCTGGGACACAGGTGTACTGCTGATCGCTCCCAGAGGCACTGCGGAATGGTCCTGTCCCAGTGGCCTTGAGCTTTGAGGACTCGACCCAAAAGTCATGCTGTTGAATATGAATATAACTGCTTCCCATCCCAAAAGATATTTTATTTATTATTTTTAAAATATTTTCTTTGGGATCCTTTAATCCTCGGGGACATTTACTTGATGAATAGCAAATAAGTTCCCTCCCCAGCCTGTTGTTATAAATATCCATGGCATTAATTCAAGCCATTTGCATTGGAAACTTTTTTTTTTCCTGGAGGAAAAGGGGTGGCTGACTTAACCTCAACATTTGGGACACGATTTTCCCTAAAATAACCACAACATCCATCATTTTTTTCCCCTGCTGGTGTGTCAATTTTTTAATGAGAGGCTGGGTCCCTTCAGTACCTTTGGTCTCCATAGTAACAATTCTATGTATTTATTCTGGCCTACTAAAGTAAAACACTAAGTAAAAGGTCAATGACTCATTTTTGATTGGGGGTTACTCTAATTAGAGGATGATTATTTAAAAGTTGATCACTAACACAAAGATAGTATGTGCTTAAAAATAAGATGCACAATAAGCATTTTGAATGACAAAATTTAAAACTTTTAGACAGATGTTTTTAAACTCTGGCTGTTTCTTTACAGGTGCAGGTGTTTTCAAGATTATTATTGTTTCATCCATGTATAACCAACCTTTTTTTCCTGCCATTCCCTCCTGGTACCAGGATCTGAGTAATGCATTAAGTAATGGATTCAAGTGTCTAGAATGACTAATGCAGTTATAGGAGTCTATTTGGACCTATGGTCTATGCCTTTGATATGAGGCAAATCAGTCCAATAAAGTCTGAGGTGGCCACTGGGAGTTCAGAAGAGGCAGAGACATTGCTTGAGTCCCAGTCTTTCCATCTCCTCTGTTACTTCGAGTTCTGTTTTGGATCTGAGGGGGGCATAAAGGGGCCTGAAGTGCTTTGTGATTGTTTCTTGGGTTGCCATTGTATGATCCGGTAGGTATCCTGCCTCTCTCTCCACAGCAGCAGAATCTGTGTCATAAGGCAGTTTGAGGAGATTAAATGCAACAATGATGTGCATAGTGCTTAGTAAAGTACCAAATAAGTGTTGGCTGTTATAATTACTTTTTAACTTCATTATTAGATCAGCACTTTGGCCTCTGGATTGAGTTCCTTTGTCCTCAAAGGAATTGTTCAAAACTAATTTAAGCTGTGAGTCGCAAGTGAAATGTCCACTTTTGAGGGCAAAAATTCAATTGGAGCAGGTGTGGATATGTCAGTCTATGAAGAATACTATCTCTCTCCCTCTTAGACCTCCATGGAGCTCAACTCTCTCATGTCTGAAAGCCATGGGGCATTTTGTCCTCTTGAGCTCAGGCTCAAGTGGACTGGATCCCAGGACTAAGGGCAACACTTGGGTGGAGAACCTACCCTTCAGACCCAGGTGGCTGAATCTGGATCAGTACTACAATATATAAGATGAGAAATCTAAAAAGTCTGAGCTCATAGAACCAGAGAGTAGAATAGTGTCGTTGCCAGGACCTTAGGGTGAGGGAAATGGGGAGATGTTGGTCAAAGGGTACGATCTTTCAGCTATAAGATGAATAAGTTCTGGGGTCTAATGTACAGCACAGGACTATAATAAGCTGTATGTGTACTTGAAATTCGCTAAGAGGTTGATCTTAAGTGTTCTTACCGCACAAACATAAAGGTAACTATGTGAGGTGATGGGTGTATCAATTAACTTGATTGTGGTAATCGTTTCACAATGTATACATATATTAAATCATCACATTGTATACTATATATATAGATAATTTGTTAATTATAATGCAATAAAGATGGAAAAAAATAAAATAAATCATAGACAGATCCAGTCTTAGCTGGCAAAATTGGAATTCAGCTGCATCCCTGCGACCTCATATCAGTGGCCTAACTTTGTATGATTGTATGAAACACAGGTGAGACCAGGGTGGACACAGTGGGTGGGCTTGCAGAGAAGGTGCAAAGAAAAGCCGGGAGCTTTTAGATAGAATTTTGGGCATTTGTATGAGGTGTTTTTCTAGGTACTCTTGAAAATTCATCCCTTTGATGGCTCTTAGTAAATTCTAGACCCTGGAAGCCAGGCCTTTATCAGGGAACTTCACCCATTCACTTTACTTAATAAATATTTATGCCATGATATGTCAGGCATGGGGCTAGGACATCTGTGAACACGAATGACATGATTCTCCTGTCTTGAAGCTTATATTCTAAATTGGAAAAATAGTAAACAAGTAAAAAAGAAAGAAAATACTTGCAAATGCTATGAAGGAAGGGAAAAACAAGTGCTAGAGAGCATTTGTGGGATAGCCTTGACATCTCCATATTACTCGAGAGGAAGACTGTGCCTTCTGTAGCTAGTAAGGATGGAGGTAATATTCTGATTACTTCCTCTTGTCAAGACTATGGAATGAGTCCTCCTCAAGTGTTGATACCAGCTTCATCTTTCCTCTTGGGTTGTGCAATCAGGCTGAGCAAAATGATTGCTAGTGCTTCTTTCATTTATTTTTTGTTGTGAATAATTATGTTGCTAGAGTCTCCGTTAAGTGCTAGAATTATTTTTTTAACCTCATTCTCAAAAAACATAGCTTTGCAAACTGATTTGCTCACAAGCAGCTTTTTCTTTCACAAAGTATCTCATGGGTCTGGAACATACTTTAGGAAACAGTGTTTTAGAAAATGCAGTTTGAATGGTCCTGTGTTATGCATTTCTGAAGAGTAGTAAGTATGTCTTTGGAGAGAAATATTCTAGATAATGTGTCTACATTTGTTGGCTATCCTAGGTGTTTGGATGCTTGGGAGGCATTCTTTAGCACATCCTCAAGGTCTCAGGCATCTCCTTATTATTCCTTGAGACTTAGAACACACTTCCAACACTGTTTGTCAAAGCTGTTGCAGAGAAAACTAAAAAGAGCCCCCCCCAAAAAACAAAAACAACAACAGATATTTGATAGCAAATATAAGTAGATTCCATCTTACAGGTTAATGCAAAATAGGTGGCTGTAAATCAGACTTGTTTCTAAACAAAAGGGTAAAATGATACAGGAATTCCTGGGGGAAATATTGCTCATGTCAAAATATGTGCTATGTTTCTCTTTTCTATTTTTAGACCATTGTAGTTCTAAAAAGATTTTTAAAAATTTTAAATAATCATGCAATTCTTCTTCACTTGAAATATTAAAAAATATTGTACATGTAAAGAGAATTCACATGCACATCCATTGAGCAATCATATCCATCAGTAGAGAATGCGGTGGCCTGAGTCCAGTTTTTACTGATCTGAGGACCTGAGAAGTGTCCAGCTTCTCCTGACCATCTAATTGTCTGGTGCTGAGTCATAGAACCTTGGTAGTAGGTCTGAAGACAAGTTGCAACGCACTGATTTTATAGTTTTTAAAAATCTTCTTTATTTTGGTCCTTTAAAAATATTGAGAATGATGTCCAAAAGACAGTGTTAATACACATACTGAAGGGATGACCAGATAGTTCTATCAGAGGAAATCTCTTCTAGCTCCTACCTCTCCTATGGTCAAGGTAACACTGAATCTCACAGCTAACTGATTAAAAGTAAGGGATGCCCAGCTACTGCGTAGAGTTTAGACGGTGATTGTGCTTCAGAATAGTTAATTTACCTCATGAGTTTCAAATATATTCTGGAGAAAGATGCTTCTTTACAACTCAAGGCACCAAGCCCTAAGTCCAAAAGACTTACTGTGATTGGGGGACCACTTTCCAGACTCTAGCCCTATTGCTCATCTTACTCCTCATTTAGTTCTATCTGTACCTTCCTCAAAGCAAAAGACTTACTGTGATTGGGGGACCACTTTCCAGACTCTAGTCCCTATTGCTCATCTTACTCCTCATTTAGTTCTATCTGTACCTTCCTCAAAGCAAACTCTCTTCCCTACATTTGTTGGATCTCTTGTTTTAGGGCTCTTCTTCAAATGTGAAAGTAGTTTTTGATAGACCCAGAAACACAGAAGTAAGGTACAGACTGACAATCCTCAGAAGAGGGGGACGGGGTGGGGGGAAGGAAGAGATAAACCACAGAACTTATATATGCATGTATGTGTAACCAATGGACACAGACAACAATGCTGTGGTGGGGGGGGTGGATCTGGAGGAGGGTGTCAATGTGGGAAAAAGGAGAAATGTCTGTAACAAAAATAAATTAATAAAAATTGCAAAAAAAGAAAAAAAAAGTAGAGACTTCCGGTCAAGATGGCGGTGTAGGTAAATGCGGTATCGCGTCCTCCACTACCACATCAAAGTTACAACTAAACTACAGAACAACCATCATTCAAAACCACCTGAAATCAAGCTGCATGGAAGTCCTACAACTACGAAATTAAAGAAGAAGCCTCATTGAGACTGGAAGGAGGTGCGGAGGCGCGACGGGCTGGTCGCACACCCACGTGTGGCGGATAAAAATTAGGAGGGACACCTCGGCTGGGAAGGTCCTCCCCGAGGACTGAGGGGTCCCCGTCCCACACCAGGTGCCCAGCTCAGGGTTCCAGTGCCAGGAAGAGAAGTCCCCATAACTTCTGGCTGTAAAACCAGCGGGAACTGAGGCTGAGGCGGCTGGAGCCCCTGGCAGCTCCTCTTAAAGGGCCCGCGCACAGACTTACTCGGACTCGCACCCTCCAGGCTCCAGCGTGCGGGAGGGAGCCTGAAAGGCACCAGAGTCATATGGGGAAGAACTGAGCTGTTTGGCTTTGGAGAAAGGGCTGGAGAGGCAGCTTTCTCCTGGACAGACGTGCTATCAGAGGCTTTTGTTCCTTTGGTGAGCCCTTCCCTGGGCCTGCAGACGCCACCATATCTGGGACTCCAGCTGCCTGGCTCACACTGTTTGCCCCGCCCTGGTGATTCCCTGAGGCCCCGCCCCACCCAGTTTGCAGGCCCACCCAAGCTGTTGCCAGTTGCTTTACCATAGGATTGGCCTGTCTTGGATCCTGCTTCAGCTTTTCCTAAATTCTTTCAAACAAGCAGCATCTGGTCTCAGCTAGCCCCATACCTCTCGCTAAGTAATACATAGAAACAAACAGAGGGAGGCAGCCAAAATGAGGAGACAAAGAAACAGGTCCCAAATGAAAGAACAGAACAAAACTCCAGGAAAAGAACTAAGTGAAATGGAGTTAAGCAACCTAACAGATGCAGAGTTCAAAATACTGCTTATAAGGATGCTCAGTGGACTTAGTGAGGACCTCAAGAGCATAAAAAAGGACCAGTCTGAAATGAAGGAGGCACTAACAGAAATAAAGAATAGTTTACACAGATGCAATAGTAGAGTAGGTAAAGCCAAGAAGCAAACCATTGATTTGGAATATAAGGAAGCAAAAAACACCCAATCAGAACAGCAAAAAGAAAAAAGAATCCAAAAAAATGAGGATAGTGTAAGGAGCCTCTGGGACAACTTCAAGGGTGCCAACATTCGCATCTTGGGGGTGCCAGAAGGAGAAGAGAGAGAACAAGAAATCGAAAACCTATTTGAAACAATAATGGCAGAGAACTTCCCTAACTTGGTGAAGGAAACACACATACAAGTCCAGGAAGCACAGAGAGTCCCAAACAAGATGAACCCCAAGAGGCCCACACCAAGGCACATCATCATCAAAATGCAAAAGGTTAAAGACAAAGAGAGAATCTTAAAAGCAGCAAGAGAAAAGAAGTTAGTTACCTACAAGGGGGTTCCCATAAGACTGTCAGCTGATTTCTCAAAAGAAACTTTGCAGGCCAGAAGGAAGTGGCAAGAAATATTCAGAGTGATGAAAAGCAAGAACCTACAACCAAGATTACTCTATCCTGCAAAGCTGTCATTTAGAATCGATGGCCATATAAAGAGTTTCCCAGACAAAGAAAAGCTAAAGGAGTTCATCACCACCAAACCATTCTTATATGAAATGTTGAAGGGTCTTCTTGAAGAAAAAGATAAAAAAAATGAACAAACAAAATGGCAATAAATACATAGCTATCAACAATTGAATCTACAAACAAAATGAACAAGCAGAACAAAGACATTCTCATAGATACAGAGAACTTTTTTGGGAATCAGATGGGTGGGGGCTGGGGGGATGGGTGAAAAAGGTGAAGGGATTAAGAAGTACAAATTGCTTGTTAGACTGACAAACCTCAAAGGGAAGGGGGGTGGGAAGAAATAAACCAAAGAACTTATTTGTATATATGCATAACCAATGGACACAGACAACAGGGTGGGGAAAGGCAGGAGGGGGCAGGAATGGGGAGGAGGGGGGCAATGGGGGGAAAATGAGCAACATTTGTAATACATTCAACAATAAAGATAAGTTATGAAAAAAAAGAAAAAAAGTAATTCTTAAACATTAATATGAAACAAGAATCAGTTTCAGAATTTGTTTAAAATGCAGATATTGCAATCTCTAGGGTAATCAATAAAAGAATGGTAAAATAATTTATAACTAAAAAAGCAGCACTGTTATTCACCACTATTGACACTAATATTCATGTTTGGAAAGTACTTTGTAATGTGCACAATCCTTTTGCACAGTTTGAGTAGTTCCCTATTCCAGCACCCTTGGGCCACTCTTCACTCAAGTGCCTGTTGGGTTATTAAACCTAATATCATAAACTTCCTTCATCATCTTCCTCCTCTTCTGTAATTACAGGAAACAATGTTTAATAAACACACTCAAGTAATTATTTCTTTCCTGCGTCTGGCCTCTTCCCACTCTAGCCCTTTCTCCCCATAGTTTCTGCTTATTTGTTCATTCATTTTCTTTATTCAGCCAGTCATAAAATGTTTATTGTCTGCAAAGAATCGATCGCTGTGCTAGGTACTCTATTACATTATCTTGAATTGTTACAAAACTCTGAAAGGTAGATACTATTACAGAGAAAAGCAGTGAGACTGAAAGAAGTAACTTTCCTGAAGTTTTACACAGCTAGACTGTGGTAGAGCCAGGATTTGAACAGGCACAGACAAACCTCTTCATTTTGTGGGCTTATCATTAGCTAGACAGAATTCTTCTGGTGCCACTGCCAACTCTCTCCTGGAACAAGAACCACAAAAGTTCATTGGTGCTCCAGACAAAAAAAAGGAGGGAAGAAAGCACAGAGCAAACACCCAACTTTATGAACTAATAAAAGTTGAAAATAACCTTGGAGTGTCTGATGTGGAAAACCTATTTTTTGATAACTGATCAAGCATATGAGGTTACTTTTATTTTGATCTTACTGAATTTGCATACAAAGCAAAGAGAATATCCATTCTGCCTGACTGGAGTTAAGAACTAATAAGGCCTCTAGGAAGAGTAAGTCAATTATAGGATTAAGTGATTTGGGTAGTTTTTGTCAAAATTTAAAGAGTACACAAATCAGCAGGGGTTTTGTTAAAATAATTATGATTTTGTAGGTCTGGGTTGGGGCCTGATAATCTGCATTTCCAACAAGCTCCCAGCTGATGTCCTGGACTACTTTGAGAGCCTGGGAAATACCTGCACTCCGACATAGCCTGGGTGATGCGGTGCTATCTGAGATTAATAGCTGTGGCCCCAGAATAACTGGATGTAGATTTAGAACACTTGGAATCAAAGCCAGCTTTACCACTTTCTAGTCTAAAGCAGGCCATTTAAACTTTCCAAGTCTTTCCTTTTCCTGTAGAATGAGGACAACAGCTCCCATCTTACTGGGGTGTTGAGAAGATTAAAATGAGATAATGTTATATGAAAGCACTTTGGAAACTAAGTTTTAGGTTATAATCTGGATAAGTCAGTGCACTCAGTTGTCATCATATAATATTGGGAGAAGGCTGTTATTGAACCAGAGTTTGGCAATCAATTCCCTAAATTTCTGAATGGGATCAAGGATTTCTGAAATATGGAAGGAGAAGGAAGGAGGGACGGACCTGAGTGAGTGCCAGTATGATAAGGGAATAGGGTATTCATTAGAAGTGTGGCAATTTGAAAAGAAGGTCTTTTCAGTGAGCCTGGAGACAGGACAGAACATGCATTCTCTGCATATGTTTTTTTCAAGCATGGATTGAAGATGAATGACCCTAGGTGAGTAAAATTAAGAAAATACTTGGTGTAGAATTCCTTTATCCCTGAAAAGCATGTGAAAAAGAAATGCAGTTCCATTTTCAGTAACACAGACAAATGAGGTAACCTGAAAGCCTCTTGCTATAAAAACACTTGGAAATGCTGAATAAAATATAACAAGCATCCTTTTAAATGCACATTTGATCTCCCAAGAAAGTAAGGGAAATACCCAGGGATACAAAACAAAGAGGAATCTGAAAATTAGAGCAGTGACAATTAGCTCTTGTTTTACCTACCTCATATTTTGTAAACTTGTAGCAGTTGGGGAGTTTGGGTTTAATAGTCTTGCAGGGTTATAGACAAGGCATGAGGTTGTGAAGAGGTGAGTTGTTGGGATTGAGATCCCTCCTGGCACATGCTTAAAGCTGAGGTTTCCAAATTCCTGTTTCCAACTCCCTGATGGCTCTGACCCTCACTTTCCTTTCACCCATTCTGCAATTTATTCAACAAATATTCATTTGGTGTCTCCTTTGTGTGGGATACCGTCCTGGGCACTGTAAAGAGGGCACTCTGGTCATTCTTAGGTCACACTGGATGACTCAGTGTATTAATGCATAGCAAAGTGTTTTGAAGACTGTAAATTTCTGTGCAAACATGTCATTGTGGTCCTGTAAGAGTTGCCTGGATTAAGTGCTGGTCTCAGCCCTGCTACCCCTTGGTGAGGCCTTAGGGCAATTCTTTCACCTCTGTTGCTCCAGCAGCAGCCTGCTCAGTGCCCGGATATCAGGCACACCCTCCTCAGCCCTAGGAAACAGTTGTTTTAAATCTGCCTGCTTCTCAGCATGCACCCTCTCATCCATAAGGGTAGTGTGCAAAGCCTAGGAGACCCTTGAAAGCAGGGGGAGCTCTCCACAGAAGTTGGCTCCTGGGATCCCAGCCATCCTGTTTCATTCTGTCAGAAACAGCCCCCTTGGGGTCTGATGGATATCATGGAAAGCCCCAGAAAACCAACTCTTGAGGTAATTTTTAAACCCACGAACAGTACCATGGGTAAAACTGGAGGTAGAATGAGGCCATGAAACACAAGCAAGGGTGAGGGTAGGGAGATTTCTGAGCCAGAGTATTTGCACAGCCATCCTCATGCGAGGGTTAATAATGTACCATATGATCTCACTTTATGTGGAATCTAACGAACAAAAATAAACTAACAAACAAAATAGAAACAGACTCATAGACACAGAGAACAGACTGACAGCTGTCAGAGGGGAGGGAGCTTGAGAGGCTGGGTGAAAATGTGAAGGGATTAAGGAAAGAAAAAAAAAGTCCTGATAGACACAGACAACAGTATCATGGTTATTACCAGAGGGAAAGGGGGCAGTAGGGGGTGGTAGGACAGGGTAAAGAGAGGATAAATGGTGATGCAAGGAGATTTGACATGGGGTAGTGAACACACAATATAATATATAGATGATGTATTATAGAATTGTACTCCTGAAAACTATACAATTTTATTAACATCACCCAATAAATTAAATAAAAGCTAAAACATAATAATTACTAGGTTAATACTTTTCAAGAGAAAGAAAGACACAATACAGTGAAGCACTCCCCCTCCAGCTGCAGAAAGTCTAGTAATGCTAATACAGTCCAGGGCTTACAATTTTGGGTGCTGGGGAATTCTGGCTGGGATTGCTCCATTTATCATTATGTAGTGTCCTTCTTGGTCTCTTACTATAGCTTTTAAGTCCATTTGGTTAGATACAAGTTTGCTATTCTAGCTTTTTTTCCTTTCCATTTACATGAAATCTTTTTTCTCCCTTTATTTTTAGCCGTGTGTATCGTTCACTCTAAAATGGGTCTCTTGTAGACAGCATACATATAGGTTTCCTTTTTAAAAATCTATTCAGCTACACTATGTCTTTTTCTTGTTTTTTCTGCATTTTTTTTTATTAATTTGTTTTTGTTGCAGATATTTCTCCTTTTTCCCCCATTGACACCCTCCCCCCATCCCCCTCACCCCATCCCCAGCACCATTGTCCATGTCCACTGGTCATGCACACATGCATATAATTTCTGTGGTTTATCTCCTCCCCCTCCAAACCCCCTCCTCTGAGGCCCGTCAGTCTGTACCCCACCTCTATGTCTCTGGGTCAGTTCTGTTCATCAATTTGTTTAGTTCATTATATTCCACAAGTAAGTGAGATCATGTGATATCTGTCTTTCTCTGCTTGGCTTGTTTCGCTTAGCATAATACTCTCCAGATCCTTCCATGCCATCTCAAAGGATAAGAGATCTTTCTTTCTTACAGCTGCATAGTATTCCATTGTGTACATGTACCACAGCTTTTTTATCCACTCATCTACTGATGGACACTTGGGCTGTTTCCAGATCTTAGCTATTGTAAATAGTGCTGCTATGAACATAGGGGTACATATATTCTTTCTGGTTGGTGTTTCAGGTTTCTTAGGGTATATTTCTAGAAGTGGGATCACTGGGTCAAATGGCAGTTCAATTTTTAACTTTTTGAGGTAACACCATAGTGTTTTCCACAGTGGCTGCACCAGTCTGCATTCCCACCAGCAGTGTATTAGAGTCTCCTTTTCTCCACACCCTCGCCAACACTTGTTGTTTGATGATTTGTTGATGGTGGCCATTCTGACAGGTGTGAGGTGATACCTCATAGTTGTTTTAATTTGCATCTCTCTGATGATTAGTGACATTGAGCATTTTTTCATATGTCTCTTGGCCATTTGTATGTCCTCTTTGGAGAGGTGTCTATTTAGGTCCTCTGCCCATTTTTTAATTGGGTTCTTTCTCTTCCTTTTGTTGAGTTGTATGAGCACTCTATATATTTTGGAAATTAACCCCTTATCTGATGCATCATTGACGATTATGGTTTCCCATACTGTGGGATCCCTTTCCATTTTGATGGTTGTTTCTTTTGCTGTGCAGAAGCTTTTGAGTTTGATGTAGTCCCATGTGTTCATTTTTTCCTTTGTTTCTCTTGCCTTAGGTGTTGTATCAGTGAAAATTCTGCTGCATATGATGTCCGAAATTTTGTTGCCTACATTTTCTTCTAGAATTTTTATGGATTCACGAGTCACATTCCCGTCTTTTATCCATTTTGAGTTTGTTCTTGTTTATGGTGTAAGTTGATGGTCTAGTTTCATTTTTTTGCATGTAGCTGTCCAATTTTCCCAACACCATTTATTAAAGAGGCTGTCTTTACTCCATTGTATGCTCTTACCACCTTTGTTAAATATTAATTGAGCATAATGTCTTGGGTCAATTTCTGGGTTCTCTGTTCCGTTCCATTTATCTATGTGCCTGTTCTTGTGCCAGTACCAGGCTGTTTTGATTACAGTAGCTTTGTAGTATAACCTGATATCCGGTATTGTGATCCCACCTACTTTGTCTTCAGGTAATTATTGATAGATAGTTATTAGTTGCCATTTTAATTTTATGCCTTTGCTCCTCTCTTTCTCTCTCTCTCTCTGTTTCTTCTTCTTACAACAGTCCCTTCAGCATTTCTTGCAGTGCTGGTTTGGTGGTGGTAAATTCCTTTAGCTTTTTTTTTTTTTTTTATCCATGAAGTGCTTTATTTCTCCTTCAATTTTGAATGATAACCTTGCTGGATAGAGTAGTCTTGGATTCAGACCCTTGCCTTGCATTACTTTGTATACATCATGCCACTCCCTTCTGGCCTGCATCATTTCTATTGAGAAATCAGCTGACAGTCTAATGGGAACTCTCTTGTAGGTAACTTTCTTTCTCTCTCTTGCTTTCTTTAAGATACTTTCTTTGTCTTTAATGTTTGCCATTTTTATTATGATGTGTCTAGCTGTGGGTCTCCTGGGGTTCGTCTTGCCTGGGACTCTGTGTTTCCTGGACTTTGTGACTTTTTCCTTCACCAGTTTAGGGAAGTTTTCTGTCATTATTTCTTCAAACAGGTTTTCTATTCCTTTCTCTGATTCTTCTCCTTCTGGTATCCCTATAATGCTAATGTTGTTACGTTTTGTATTGTCCCACAGCTCCCTTAAACTCTCCTCCTGCTTTTTAAACTTTTTTCCCCATTTGCCGCTCTATTTGGGTGTTTTTTTCTACCTTGTCTTCTAAATCGCTGATTTGGTCTTCAGCTTCTTCTAATCTACTATTGAACCCTTCTAAGGTATTTTTCATGACAACTATGTCATTCTTTATTTCCTCTTGATTTTTATGCATAGCTTCTACCTCTTTTTTTAGGCTGAAGTAGTTCCCAATGAGCTGTTCATAATTCTTAAGTTGCTTGTAGTTCCCACAAAATTGTTTGAGCACCCTTATAATCATTGCTTTGAATTCTTTATCTGACAAGTTGCTGTCTTCCATTTCCTGTAGTTCCTTTTCTAGTGATTCCTCTTTTTCTTTCCTTTGGATGTTGTTTCTTTGTCTCCCCATTTTAGCTGTCTGGTAGCTCTAGACCCGGTGAAGGATGTTTGGATGTGTAGGCAGCTCACTGTATATCAAATAAGGCTACTGTGCCTCCCAGACTGTTTTGTTGCGTGTCGCCTCTTGCCCACTGTGGATCCTGGAGGATTGACTACTGGGGGCTGGTATTGGTGTGTCCTGGTAGCTGCTGCTGCTGGATCACATGGGCCCCTCTGGAGCTGTGTTCCCAGCTGGTCACTGGTGCCACCTGTAGCTGTATACCTCAGGCCCTGTTGGAGCCAACCTCCCTGCTCATACCGTGGGCAGCTGTGTTGCACAGGCCTCACTGGAGCCCTGGCTCCCTGCCGATCTTGTGGGTAGCTGGGTTGTACTGGCCCTGTTGGAGCCCCCACTTCCCTCTGATCCCGTGGGCAGCTGGGTCGCACAGGCCTCTCTGGTGCCCCAGCACCCCGCAGGTCCTGCGGGTGGCTGGATCGCACAGAGCCTTTGGAGACCCATCTCCACGCCTATCTTGTGGGCTGCTGGGTCGTGCAGGCCTCTCTGATGTCCCAGCACCCTGCAGGTCCCGCAGGTGGTTGGATCACACCGGTCTCTCTCGAGCCCTGGTTTCCCACAGCTCTTGTGGGCCACTGGGTCGCAGGGTCCTCTGTGGAGCCCCAGGTCCCACCGCTGGCAGCTGGGGAGTGCTGCTGCCCCATGAGGCTCAGCTCCTCCTCAGCCTTTGCTGTAGTTTTTAGGGATGGGTCTCAGCTGCTGGTCTGTACTTTGCTTCTGTTGCCTGGGGATGGATGTCTGCTTCCCAGCCTCTGTTGCTGGGGGTATATCTCAACTCTGATTAGGCTGCTACTGTGGGGATGGTGCTAGGCTCCCGGCCACTTGTGGTTTCCACAACCGGCACCTTGGCAGCTCCACTGCTGTGCACTGGTCTGTGTTAGCACAGGGTGTCCACTGGTCCGAGAGTGCGAGCTACACTGGTGGGCTCAGGTTGCTGGGCCCTAGCCGCTCCTCCTCCCAGGGAAGACCCAGGATCTTCCAAAATGGTGGGACTTCCCCGCAGCACAGGGAGAAGCGCCCTGAAGAGCTGCTTAATGCAGTAGCCAGCTGCTCCCTGTCCACAGTTCAGGAACCTTCTGCTCCGCATCTCTGCACTGCACTAGTTTGGTCATCCACATTCACGTTGACTCACTCTCTCACACTTGCTCACTCTCTCACGTACTCACCCTCCCTGTGGTCCTGCCTGCCACCATAGTTTGTTTACACTATGTCTTTTGATTGGAGCATTTAAGCCATTTACATTTAAAGTAAGTTCCTGTTTCTTCCCTCTGTCAAAGCTGGCACTTGGGATTGCAGCCAGAATTCCCCAGCACCCAAACTCATAAGCCCTGGACTATATTGGCATTACTAGACTTTCTGCAGTGAGATGGGGAGTGCTTCACTGTATTGTCTCCTTCTTTCCCTTGAAAAGTATTAACCTGGTCATTAAAAAGGTTTAATTGATTTTACTGAGGTCACATTCGTTAACTAAATTATATAGGTCTCAGGTGTACAATTCTATAATACATCACCTGTATTGTGTGTTCACCACCCCAAGTCAAGTCTCCTTCCATCACCATTTATCCTTTTACCCTTTTCTACCCCCCCGACTCCCAATCTCTCTGATAATCACCATACTATTGTATCAAGAATATTCTGTGACTATAATTGTATAAAACTAGAAATCAGCCCAGCCAGTGTGGCTCAGTGGATTGAGTGTCATCCCATGGACTGAGAGGTCCTGGTTTGATTCCTGGTCAGGGCACATGCCTGGGCTGCAGGCTCCATCCCCAGTAGGAGGTGTGCAGGAGGCAGCCAATTGATGTATCTCTCTCACATCTAGGTTTCTATCTCTCTTTTCTTCTAAAAAAAAAAACCCAATAAAAACATATTTTAAAAAATTAAAAAAACTAGAAATAAATCATAAGAAGAAAACTGCAAAACACACAAAGACATGGAGGCTAAATGACATGTTATTAGACAATGAATGGGTTAACAATGAGATCAAGGAAGAAATCCAAAGATACCTAGAAACAAATGAAAATGAAAACACAACAATTCAAAAGCTGTGGGCCACAGGGAAAGCAGTACCAAGAGGGACATTCATAGCATCACAAGCCTATCTCAAAAAACAAGAAAAATATCAAATAAGCAATCTAACTTTACACTTAAAGTAACTTGAAAAGGCACAATAAACAAAGCTCACAGTGAGTAGAGGAAAAGAAATAATAAATATCCAAGCATAAATAAATAAAATAGAGTCTTAAAAATATAGAAAAGATCAATGGAACTAATAACTGGTTCTTCGAAAACATAAACAAGATTGGCAAACTTTTAACCAGACACATGAAAAGAGAGAGAGAGAGAGAGAGAGAGAGAGAGAGAGAGAGAGAGAGAGAGAGAGAGAAAGGGTCCAAATAAATAAAAGCAGAAATGAAAGAGGAGAAATAGCAATGGATACCAAAGAAATATAAGGGACTGTAAGAAAATATTATGAACAACTATATGCCACCAGATTGGACAATCTAGATAAATTCCTAGAAATATATAATCTTCCAGAATTAAGTCAGGAAGAATCAGAGAATCTGAATAGACAGATTACAACTGGTGAAATTAAAGCAGCATTTTAAAAACTCCAAACAAACATCCTGGACCAGATGGCTTCACAGGGGAGTTTTACCAAACATTCAAAGAAGAACCAACACCTATTCTTCTCAAACTGTTCCAAAAAATCAAGAGGGGAGAAGAATCTCAAGCTGATTTCATGAGGCCAGCATTATCCCAACTCCAAAACCAGATGAAGACAATACAAATAAAGAAAGTTATAGACCAGTATCCCTGAAGAACATAGACGCTAAAATCTTCAAAAAAATTAGCAAACCAAATTGGGCAATATATTAAAAAGATCATACACCATGACCAAGTGGAATTTATTCCAGGGTTACAAGGTTGGTACAATAACCACAAATCAATAAACATGATACACCACATAAACAAAATGAAGGATAAGAATCACAAGCTCATATCAATAGATGCAGAAAAAACATTTGATAAAATCCAGCACCCATTTATGACAAAAAATTCTCAGCAAAGTGCGAATAGAGGGAACATACCTCAACACAATAAAAGTCAGATATGAAAAACTCACAGCCAACATCATACTCAGAGGGCAAAAACTACAAGCATTTCCCTTAAGATTAGGAACAAGACAGGGATGTCTGCTTTCACCACTCTTATTCAACATATACTGGAAGTCCTAGCCATAGCAATCAGACAAAAAGAAGAAATAAAGGCTTCCAAATTGGAAAGGAAGGAGTAAAACTGTCATTATTTGCATATAACATAATACTGTATATAAAGAACACTAAAGATTCCACCAAAAAGCTACCAGAACTGATAAATGAGTTCAGTAAAATAGCAGATACAAATGAAATATCAGAAATCAGTTGTAATTATATACATCAATAATTAAGTATCAGAAAGGGAAACTAAAAAAAAAAAAGAAAAGGACAAAAGAAGATGGTGACGGGCAGTACCAGAGCGTGGGTGAGTGTGTGAGAGTGTGAGAGAGAGTGTGAGAGAATGTGACGTGGAAGACCAACCTTGAGCAGTGCGGAGACATGGGACAGAAGGTTCCTGCATCATGGAGGAAAGCAGAAGGCTACGTGGTAAGCGGCAGGTCAGCGAACTTTCCCCAGTGCAGTCGGGAGGCCCCACTATTTTGGAGAATCCTGGATCTTCCCTGGGAGGAGGAAATGGGGAGTGGCTGGAGCCCAGCAATCTGAGTCCACTAGAGCGCCCTGCACCATCCGTCCAGTGAACTCAGCTGTGTTGGCACGGTCAGCACACAGTAGGTGCCTGCAGCAGTAGCCAAAACCAGCAGGAGCCAGAGCCTCACCCCCAACAGCAGCAGCGGCTTGCCCAGGTCTGTGGCAGCGGCGCGGCAGCTGGCAGGACCCAGGCCTGCAGCGGTGCGCACCCAGCCCAGGACCCTGGCCCATGGGCGTGTGCACCCACTCTGAGACCCCGGCCCGCGGCAGTGTGCAGCCAGCCTGGGACCCCGGCCCACAGGGGCGCACCCAGCCCAGGACCCAGGTCTGTAGCAGTGTGCACCTAGGCCGGAACCCAGGCCTGCAGCAGCGGGCAGGCCAGCCTGTGCCCCAGGCTTCAGGCCTGCAGCAGTGCATCAGCCCACCCAGGTTCAAGGCAGCTTGCCCAGGCTCCTGGGGGCATTAGCACCAGCTTGGGAGCCCAGCACTTCCCCCCACAACAACAGTGACTGGGCCTAGTAGAGCCCCACCCCCAACAGGCATTAGCAGCTCAGCCTGGCAGCTGAAAACATCTCCAGCTGCATCAGCAAAGACTGACCAAGAGCGGTGCCCCAGACAAAACAGCAGGGCTTAATGCTCCAATCAAAAGACATAAGTAGCTGATTGGATAAGAAAGCATGACCCATATATATGCTGTCTACAAGAAACTCACCTCACAACAAAAGACTCACACAGGATGAAAATGAAGGGATGGAAAAAAATGTACCAAGCAAATGGTAATGAAAGAAAAGCTGGTGTAGCAATACTCATATCTGACAAGATAGATTTCAAAACGAGGGCCATAATAAGAGACATAGAAGGTCACTACATAATAGTAAAAGGATCAATCCAACAAGAGGATATAACCCTGGTAAACATATATGCACCAAATATGGGAGTTCCAATATACATTAAAGAGCTTTTGGAGGACTTCAAGGGAGAGATCAATAGCAATATGATCTTAGTGGGTGATTTTAACACCCCACTTACACCACTGGATAGATCTTCCAGACAAAAACTTAGCAAGGACATAGAGTCCTTAAATGATGACCTACATCAGTTGGACTTAATTGATATTTACAGAACATTTCACATGGAACATTCTAAAAGATAGACCACATATTAGGACACAAAGCAAGTCTCTACAAATTCAAAAAGATTGAAATCATATCAAGCATCTTCTCGAATCACAACGGCATGAAACTAGAACTCAATTACAACAAAAACACACAAAAACATTCAAACACCTGGAGGCTAAATAGCATGTTATTAAACAATTAATGGGTTACCAACGAGATCAAGGAAGAAATTAAAAACTTCCTGGAAACCAATGAAAATGAACACACAACAATACAAAATCTATGGGATGCAGTGAAAGCAGTCCTGAGAGGGAAGTTCATAGCACTACAGGCCTACCCCAAGAAACAAGAAAAATCCCTAATTGACTCTCTAACCCTACAACTTAAAGATCTAGAAAGAAAACAAAAAGAAAAACTCAGAGTAAGTAGAAGGAAAGAAATAGTAAAGATCAGAGCAGAAATAAATGATGTAGAGACTAAAAAAACAGTTCAAAAGATCAATGAAACAAAAAGCTCGTTCTTTGAAAAGATAAACAAGATTGATGGACCTTTAGCCAGACTCACCAAGAAACAAAAAGAGAGGACCCAAATAAACAAAATCAGAAATGAAAGAGGAGAAGTTAACAACTGACACCATAGAAATACAAAGGATCATCAAAACATACTATGAACAATTATACTCCAACAAATTGAACAATCTGGGCAAAATGGACACATTTCTAGAAACACACAGTCTCCCAAAACTGAACCAGGAAGAGATAGAAAACTTGAACAGACCAATAACAACTAAGGAAATTGAAGATGTAATTAAGAAACTCTCAGCAAACAAAAGCCCAAGCCCAGATGGCTTCACGGGGGAGTTTTACCCATTCTTCTCAAACTATTCCAGAAAATCCAAGAAGATGGAACACTTCCAAACTCATTTTATGAGGCCAGTATAATCCTAATTCCAAAACCGGATAAAGACACTACAAAGAAAGAAAACTACAGGCCAATATCCCTGATGAGCATAGATGCCAAAATCCTTAACAAAATATTAGCAAATGGAATCCAGCAATACATCAAAAAAAATTATCCACCATGACCAAGTGGGATTCATCCCAGGGATGCAAGGATGATGTAATATTTGCAAATCAAAAAATGTAATACACCACATAAACAAAATGAAAGATAAAAACCATACGATCATATCAATAGATGCTGAAAATCATTCGACAAAATCCAGCACCCATTTCTGATAAAAACGTTCAGCAACGTGGGAATAGAGAGATCATATCTCAATATAATAAAGGCGATATGTGAAAACCCTACAGCCAACATCATACTCAATGGGAAAAAACTAAAAACATTTCCGTTAAGAATGGGTACAAAACAGGGATGTCCACTTTTGCCACTCTTATTTAACATAGTACTGGAAGTCTTAGCCACAACAATTAGACATGAAGAAAAAATAAAAGGGGTCCAAATTGGAAAGGAGGAATTGAAACTGTCATTATTTGCAGATGACATGATATTGTACATAGAAAACCCTAAAGACTCCATAAAAAATCTACTAGACTTAATAAATGAATTTGGCAAAGTAGCAGCATACAAAATTAACGTCAAGAAATCAATGGCATTCTTATACACCAACAATGAACTCACGGAAAGAGAAACTAAAAAAACAATCCCATTTACCATTGCAGCAAAAAAAAAAATTAAGATACCTAGGAATAAACTTAACCAAAGAAGTAAAGGAGCTCTTTACAGAAAACTACAGGTCATTGAAAAAAGAAATAGAGGAAGATATAAAAAAGTGGAAGCATATACCTTGTTCATGGATTGGAAGAACTGACATCATTAAATGTCCATACTACCCAAAGCAATCTATAGATTCAATGCAATCCTCATCAAAATACCAACGATGTATTTCACAGAACTAGAACAAATACTCCAAAAGTTCATATGGAACCAAAAAAGGCCCCAAATAGCCACAGCAATCTTGAAAAAGAAGAACAAAGTAGGAGGGATCACATTACCAGACATCAGGTTATTCTACAAAGCCACTGTAATCAAAACAGCCCGGTATTGACACAAGAACAGGCACATAGATCAATGGAACAGAGTAGAGAACCCAAAAATTGACCCAAGACAATATGCTCAATTAATATTTGACAAAGGTGGCAAGAGCATACAGTGGAGTCAAGACAGCCTTTTCAATAAATGGTGTTGGGAAAATTGGACAGCTACATGCAAAAAAATGAAGTTAGACCACCAACTTACACCATACACACGAATAAACTCAAAATGGATAACAGACTTAAATGTAACTCGTGATTCCATAAAAATCCTAGAAGAAAATGCAGTCAACAAAATTTCAGACATCATATGCTGCAGAATTTTCACTGAAACATCACCTAAGGCAACAGAAACAAAGGAAAAAATGAACACATGGGACTACATCAAACTCAAAAGCTTCTGCACAGCAAAAGAAACAATGATCAAAGTGGAAAGGGAAACCACTATATGGGAGAGCATAATTGCCAATGATACATCAGATATGGGGTTAATTTCCAAAATATATAGAGTACTCACACAACTCAACAAAAGGAAGACAAAGAACCCAATTAAAAAATGGGCAGAGGACCTAAAGAGACACCTCTCCAAACAGGACATACAAATGGCCAAGAGACACATGAAAAAATGCTCAACATTACTAATCATCAGAGAGATGCAAATTAAAACAACAATGAGGTATTACTTCACACCTGTCAGAATGGCTGCCATCAACAAATCATCAAACAACAAGTGCTGGCGGGGGTGCGGAGAAAAAGGGACCCTAGCACACTGGTGGTGGGAATGCAGACTGGTGCAGCCACTATGGAAAACACCATGGTGTTACCTCAAAAAGTTAAAAATTGAACTGCCATTTGACCCAGTGATCCCACTTCTAGGAATATGCCCTAAGAAGCCTGAAACAGCAATCAGAAAGAATATATGTACCCCTATGTTCATAGCAGCACTATTTACAATAGCTAAGATCTGGAAACAGCCCAAGTGTCCATCAGTAGATGAGTGGATAGAAAGCTGTGGTACATATACAAAATGGAGTACTATGCAGCTGTAAGAAAGAAAGATCTCTTATCCTTTAAGACGACATGGAGGGACCTGGAAAGTATTATGCTGAGCGAAACAAGCCAAGCAGAGAAAGAAAGATATCACATGAGCTCCCTTATTTGTGGAATATAATGAACTAAACAAACCAATGAACAAAGTAGACCCAGAGTCATGGAAGTAGGGCACAGACTGACAGTCCTCAGAAGGGGTGGGGGGGGAGGGAAGGCATAAACCACAGAACTTATATACATGTATGCATAACCGATGGACACAGACAACAAAGCTGAGGACAGGGTGGGAGGGGATGGGGATGAGGGAGTCAATGAGGGGAAAAAGGAGAAACATCTGTAACAAAAATAAATTAATAAAAAGAAAGAAAAGAAAAGAAAAAAAGATCCCATTCCCAGTTGCTTCAAAAAGAATAAAATAAATAGAAATAAATTTAACCAAGGATGTAGAAGACCTGTACTTGGAAAATTATAAGACACTGAAGAAATAAATTTAATAAGATACAAATAGGTGGAAGCATACATCGTGTTGAATAGGAAGAATTAACATCATTAAACTATCCATACTGATATTTTAGCAATCTGTAAATCCAATGCAATTTCTATCAAGATACCAATGGTATATTTCACAGAACACAGATTTCAAAAAATTTTATGAAAACAACATAGCAATCTTAAGAAATAAGAACAAAGTTGGAGGACTCATACTATCTGATATCAAACTATACTACAAGACCATGGTGATCAGAACAGCATGGTAGTTGCATAAAAACAGACATACAGCTCAATGGAATAGAATAGAGAGCCCAGAAATAAACCCACATCTTTTTGGTCATTAATATTTAACAAAGAAGACAAAAACATACAGTGAGGTAAAGACAGTCCATTCAATAAATAGTGCTGGGAAAATTGGAGAGATAATGTGCAAAAAATTGAAACTACACCACCTTCTTACACCATACACAAGAATAAACTCAAAGTGAATTAAAGACTTAAAGGTTGGACTCAAAACTACAAAAATCCTAGAAGACATCGGCAGAAATATCTCGGACATTTCTCATAGCAATATTTTTTTCTGATATATCACCTTGGGCAAGGGAAACAAGAGAAAAAAAATGGGACTGCATCAAACAAAAAAGCTTTTGCACAGCAAAGGGAATCATCAACAAAATGAAAAGACAACCCATTGAATGGGAGAACATAATTGCCAATGATACATCTGATAAGGGGTTAATATCCAAAATTTATAAAGAAGTTATACAACTCAACACCAAAACAACAAACAATCCAATAAAACAATGGGCAAAGGACCTCAATAGACACTTCACCAAAGAAGATATACAGATGGCCAATAGACATATGAAAAGATGTTCAGTGTCACTAATCATCAGAGAAATGCAAACTAAAACCACAATGAGATATCACCTCACACTTGTCAGAATGGCTATCATCAATAAGTCAACAGACCACAACTGTTGGTGAGGATGTGGAGAAAAGGGATCCCTTGTGCCCTGTTGGTGGGAATGAAGATTTGTCCAGCCACTGTGGAAAGCAGTATGGAATTACTCAAAAATTGAAAAATGGAACTGCACTATGACCCAGTGATTCCACTTCTGGGAGTTTAACCAAATCAACCCAAAACACTACAGCCAGCCCTCGTTTATTGCGGTTAATCAATTTCAGACTCTACCGCCATAAATGAATTTCCTGGAAGTAGGATTCTTTATTATACACAGTCATCCCTCGCCACTTCCCACTTCGACTTTCGTGGCTTCACTCATCGCGTTTTTTTCAGGTATTGTATAGTATAGTATAGTATAGTATAGTATAGTATAGTATAGTATAGTATAGTATAGTATAATTTGAAAAAAAAAACAACGCAGTAGAGTGAAGCCGTGGAAGTCGAAGGGTGAAGTGGCGAGGGAGGACTGTAATTTGAAAGCATGATTGCACCGCTATGTTTATTGCAGTGTTATTTACAATAGCCAAGATTTAGAAGCAGCCCAATTGTCCATCAGTAGATGAGTGGATAAAAAACTGTGGTACATTTACGCAATGGAATACTACTTGGCCATAAAAGGACGGAAATTTTATCATTTGAGACAGCATGGATGGACCTGGAGAGCATTATGCTAAGTGAAAAAGCCAGTCAGAGAGACAAGTACCATATGATTTCACTCATGTGTGGAATCTAATAAACAAGATGAACTAATAAGTGAAATAGAGACAGACTCATAGATAGCAGGCTGCCAGCTAGGTGGAGGGTTGGGGTTGGGGTGGGGATAGAAGTATTGAGCAAAAAAGAAAAATAAAAGAGAAAGAACTGATTGACATGGACAACAGCATGGTGATTGCTGGGGAAGGGTGGAGGGGGAGGTGGAGAAGGGTACAGGGGGATAAATGGTGATGAATAAAGGCTTGACTTGGGGTGGTGAACACACAATACAGTGTACAGATGATGTATTTTTATTGTAAACGTGTGCACCTGAAACCTGATTATTTTGTTAACCAGTGTCACCCCAATAAACTCAGTAAAAAGGAAAAAAAAGTTTATAGGAAAGTCCATTTCTCTTCAAAGACTTGCTTCCTAAATTTTTAAAATAAGCTTTTGGTACCAGACAGATATGAATCTGTAATTCTGGGCATTGCTATTTACTAGCAACGTAAACATGATATGTCCTTTATACTCTCGGAAACTCAGTGACTTTATACTTAAGATGGGAATGCTTGAGTTTGCTCTGATGGAAATCAGAAGTGTTGAGATTTTGGTGATTGAGATTTAGTATTTGTGTGTGTGTGTGTGTGTGTGTGTGTGTGTGTTTCAGGATATTAAAAAAATTTTTTTAATATTTTTTCTTTATTGATTTTAGAGAGAGAGGAAGGGAGAGGGAGAGAGACAGAAACATCGATGAGAGAGAACATCGATTGGCTGCCTCCTGCACTCCCCCACTGGGGATTGGGCCCACAACCTGGGCATATACCCTGACCAGGAATCAAACTGGCGACCTCCTGGTGCATGGGTCGACATTCAACCAGTGAGCCACACCAGCTGAGCAGTTTCAGGATATTTTTAATAAAAAACAACAACACAAACTCAAGATTACTCTTAGTTTCTTGCTTATCTCTGTTTGCACACAATAGAGGTGACGTTCAAGGGTAGGAGAGCACAGAAGGTTGGCAAGGACCCTCCAACCTGTGCCATGGGGCTGGAGGAAGCTGACACTGTAGAGAACCTTGACTGTTGGGAATCTACACTCAGGGTTTATCTTACAGATTATCCATAGATAAAGCTCATAACACCTAGAAACTAGACAAGTAATCAGAGATAAAGTATAAATTTGATTTGACACAGTGTAAAATTAGTATTTGAGACTATAATTTATACAAATCACTAGCTCAAGCAATGTTCAATACATACTCTGAGTGAATGAATACTTGCCTTTCAGAGACAAAGGCTTCATTCATTCATTCATTCATTCATTCATTCATTCATTCATTCCATATTTGCCAACCACAGCTCTCAGTTCTGGGGTGTGTGTTGGTGAAGAGAACAAAGTTCTGCCCTTACAGAGCATAATTCTAGATAGACAAATTAAGAAATAAAAATGTGACATAATGTTAAGTAGTGACAAGGTATTTGAGAAAAAGTAAAGCAGGGAAAGGGGATAGAGTTGTTTTTCAACAGATCAAGGAAGACCTCTTTGAGAGGATGTTTCATCAGAGACCTGGATCAAGTGAGGGAATGAGCCATAGGAATATTGGGGAAGTAACTCATTAGCCATAAAACAGGATTGTCCCAGGAAAATGAAGACCTAAGTTTATCCTTGGGCTCTGGTGAGGACTTGGGGTTTTATTCTAAATGTGAAGAGAAGCCATCTGGGAGAGACAGGATCTGATTTTTTGTTTTAAAAAGGTCACTCTGGCAGCTGTATAGAAGGTAGACCATACAAGGGCAGGAGTGAAAACAGAGAGACCAGTTAGGAGGCCATTGCAAAAGGCCAAATGGGAGATGACAGCTCATCTTTAAATAGGGTTGACTTACATCATTTTTATTTGACTCCACACTGAACTCATTCTGAGTGCTCAACTAGAGCTGAATCATTTGCTCTTATCATTAAAGAAAATCAGTGGGATCACCGATTCTCCTCATCTCTCTTCCAAGAGGAATGTCGGCTTGTGGATGCTCCCTCAGTGCTTCACTGTTCTCCTTCCCTTTCCCTCCCTAAGCACAGTGGAGGCATCCCTCTTCTTGCTCTTAATTTCCCGTAGGCTTTTGGTTCCAGAATTGAATGTCCTTTCCTCCTTTTCACTTTCCATCTGTGAATCAAAAATTTCCATTAGTCTTTCAAAGTAATTCTGAGCATACACCAATTGCATCCATAAGCAGTCCCATCAGGGACATTCTGTATTTTGTTGGCATTGGTCCAATGGTCATGATATATGAGTTTGGAATTGTCTTTCAGTAGTCCTTGGAAAAGTTTTATTAGGTACATGGTGGACCTGGGAAAACAAGTTGGAACTTGTAGGTTATGTAACTCTAATAGCTTCATTGCTAGAATGCTTGGGACTCTTACCCATGACTTCATTTCTCCTGAATGTGGGCTTCATGCATCTGGTTGCTTGGCTGTTTTCAGAAAGTAGGGGTAATAGTCACATTAATGTATCATCTTTTCCGTAATTAGAAAAGAAACCCGAGAATGCTTTCCTAGCAAATATGTAGACACAGTTTCCTTCAACACCTGTTCTCTCAAGTCATGAGATGTTTGAAAATAACTACACAAGTTCCTGTGTCTGATCCAGTCTTTTGAATACCTACTAGGGCAATATAAAAATTTTGCTAGTGTGAGTAAATGTCAGCATACCCCTCTTTTTCACCCCAGCCCATGGTTTCAAGGACTTTGTCTGACCAGGGGTTGGGGAGGGGAATAGGTTATTTTGGTTTTGTGTAATTAATCCACAGATAAGAATACAGATTTTTAGAATGCAAAATGCCTAATGTCATATTGCTATTAAATTAAGGAGCTGGGATTCTGATTCCATATTCCAAATATTCATCCACCTTACTAAGCTTTGAAAAGTTTAAAATTTATGCAAAAATGCATTCTCATTATAGAAAAATTAGAAAATACAGATTGTTTAAAAAAGACAAAGAACCTAAAAAATTCCCATCATTCAAAGATAACCATTGTTAACATTTTAGTTCGCTTTTTTCTTGATATTTTTCTACATAAATATAATTATAAATATGTTTTCAAAAATGGATATTGCTTTACAACTTCATTGTTCCCTTTAATAGCTTGGGTTTTATTAATGTCTTTCTATATCAAGAACATTATCATTTTTGAAACTTGCATTGTTTTCATTCTAGAATGCTACTACCATTTATTAAATACTTCATCTTTTTTTCCTCTTCTGAGCTGGACAACCACTTGATTAACCAATATCTCTGTTTTAAAACATTTATTGAGTACTAATGATAGTCCAAGTTTGTGCTAAGTACTTTACATATATTATTGCATTTACTTAATTTGCTTACAATTTCTTGGTATTACTCACAATGCTTATTCTTTATATACATTTCTATATACATTCTTTATATGTATTTCATGATTATGCAGTGTTTATTGAAAGGTTTTCCTTAAATATTGCCAAAGCATTCTTCAGAAAGGTTCTAGCAATTTATACTCACAAAGCATTAAAAGTGTTTAATTCTTCACATCCACACAACCAGTGTGCAAAATCTTTTCTAATTTTCTAGGGAAAAGGATATCTTATTATTTTACTTTAGATTTCTTTGATCACTAGAGAAGCCAATATTTTTCTATTGGTGTATTCATATTTTTTCTTAAAATATTTTCATTCAATACACATTAAATAATACATATTTTAATTATATATACCATCATACATATAATTTTGCCAAATGCTTACTTTAAAATAAAAATCTTTATTGTTGAAAGTATTGCTGATGTCTCCCTTTTTCCCCCCTTTGACTCTCTCTAACCCACTCCTGTGCCCCCATGCCTTCACCACAGTATTGTCCATGTCCATTGGTTATGCATGTATGCATATAAGTTCTTTGGTTAATCCCTTCCCACCCCTCACTTCCCTCTGAGATTCATCAGTCTGTTCCCTGCTTCCATGTCTCTGGATCTATTTTGTTCATCAGTTTATTTTGTTCATTAGATTCCACATTTAAGTGAGATCATGTGATACTTGTCTTTCTCTGACTGGCTTATTTTGCTTAGCATAATACTCTCTAGGTACCTCCAGCCTGTCTCAAAGGGTAAGAGAGCCTTCTTTTTGACAACTGCATGGTATTACATTGCATAAATGTACCACAGTTTTTTTATCCACTCATCTACTGATGGGCCCTTGGGCTGTTTCCAGATCTTAGCTATTGTTTATAGCACTGCTATGAACATAGGGATGCAACTGTTCTTTCTGATTGGTGGTTCAGGATTCTTAGGATATCAAATGCCTACTTTTAAATCAGGCAGGGCTCTTTTTACTGCAAGATTTTCTTTTTCTTATTTTTTTGCTTCACTCTCCTCCTCCTTCCTTCCTTTCACATCAGCCTCTCTGCCTTCCACGTAGCCTTTAAAACACCATTGGATGCGTCTTTTTCCACATTTTTATCTGTCCTCATATAATTCACAGATAACGTGTAATATACATGCATACACATGCAAGGTTTGTGTTATGTATTTTTTTAAAGGAAAGTAAGATCATATATTATACGCTTTTCTGCATCTTACTTTTCTCACTCAACAATTTCTCATTTGAAAATCCTCCAAGTCATCTGGTAGAGATCCAGTTCATTATTTTTAATGCTTGGAATTTTAAAAAAGCCATTCTTCTATCGACAGGCATTGCTTTTGTTTCTGGTATTTCGTTTTCTTCTACCACCACTAACAATGTTGCAATCAATATAGTTTTACATACGTCTCTATAAATACTTTTATATTTATGGAATACTCAGGAATGTTATTGTTGGATGGGTCTAAGTGTGAGTATATGTTTTAATTATAATAAATGACGCCAGATTGCTTTCCCTAAAGGCTGTATGCAACACTTCACATTTTTACCAGCGATATATGAAAGTATCCTTTTCATAACATCCCTGCTAGCAATAGATGTTGTGACTTTTTAAAATTTTTGTCAGTCTGATGAGTGCAAAGTGATAATCATGTTGTTACTGTAATTTGCATATTCATGGTTACTACTTGTGAATTTGTACATCTTTTCATTTTATTTACCACTGGATTTATTCATTCGTGAATTGTCTTTGCCCATTATTTTGTTGGTCACTTATCGCTAGTCTATTTGCAAGAAATTTCTGTATACTATTATATTAAACTTTTATCATCTGTGTTAACAGATATTTTTTTCCACATCTATTATTTGTCCATTATCTTTGTTTATAAGATGTGTTTCCATACAAAAGCTCTTTTTTTTAGTCAAATGCATCTAGCCTTATTTTCTGGTCATAGTTATGAAGTCATAAATTCTAGAAACTCTTAGATTGTGAAGCCTCAGATTTTCTAACACATTCTTAATATTGTTATTTAAAACTTTAATCCATCTGGAACTTATTTCTGTATTTCTAATAAGAAACAATTCATTTTTATGTTCTTTCAGATAAATATCTAGGGTATTAGTTCCAATTATTAAATAATCCATTTTTTTCCTATTGAAAATATACCTTAAAATGTCCATACTGCCCAAAGCAATCTATAGATTCAAAGCAATCCCCATCAAAATACCAATGACATATTTCACAGAACTAGAACAAACACTCCAAAAGTTTATATGGAACCAAAAAAGACTCCAAATAGCCACAGTAATCTTAAAAAAGAAGAACAAAGTAGGAGGGATCACAATGCCAGATATCAGGTTATACTACAAAGCCACTGTAATCAAAACACCCTGGTACTGGCACAAGAACAGGCACATAGATCAATGGAACAGAACAGAGAACCCAGAAATTGACCCAAAACATTATGCTCAATTAATATTTGACAAAGGAGGCAAGAGCATACAGTGGAGTCAAGGCAGCCTTTTCAATAAATGGTGTTGGGAAAATTGGACAGCTACATGCAAAAAAATGAAGCTAGACCACCAACTTACACCATACACAAGAATAAACTCAAAATGGATAACAGACTTAAATGTGATTCGTGAGTCCATAAAAATCCTAGAAGAAAATGTAGGCAACAAAATTTGAGACATAATACACAACAGAATTTTCATTGATACAACACCTAAGGCAAGAGAAACAAAGGAAAAAATGAACACATGGGACTATATCAAACTCAAAAGCTTCTGCACAGCAAAAGAAACAACCATCAAAATGGAAAGGGAACCCATTATATGGGAGAGCATAATTGCCAATGATACATCAGATATGGGGTTAATTTCCAAAATGTATAGAGTACTCATACAACTCAACAAAAAGAAGACTAAGAACCCAATTAAAAAATGGGCAGAGGACCTAAAGAGACACCTCTCCAAACAGGACATACAAATGGCCAAGAGACACATGAAAAAATGCTCAACATCACTAATCATCAGAGAGATGCAAATTAAAACAACAACGAGGTATCACTTTACACCTGTCAGAATGGCTGCCATCAACAAATCATCAAACAAGTGCTGGCGAGGGTGTGGAGAAAAGGGGACTCTAGTACACTGCTGATGGGAATGCAGACTGGTGCAGCCAACTATGGAAAACAATATGGTGTTATCTCAAAAAGTTAAAATTGAACTGCCATTTGACCCAGTGATTCCCCTTCTAGGAGTATGCCCCCAAAAGCCTGGAACACCAATCAGAAAGAATATATGTACCCCCATGTTCATAGCAGCACTATTTACAATAGCTAAGATCTGGAAACAGCCCAAGTGTCCATCAGTAGATGAGTGGATAAAAAAGCTGTGGTACATATACACAATGAAATACTATGCAGCTGTAAGAAAGAAAGATCTCTTATCCTTTGAGATGACATGGAGGGACCTGGAGAGTATTATGCTAAGTGAAACAAGCCAAGCAGAGAAAGGCAAATATCACATGATCTCACTTATTTGTGGAATATAATGAACTAAACAAACTGATGAACAAAATAGACCCAGAGACATAGACATAGAAGTAGGGTACAGACTGACAAACCTCAAAAGAGGGGGTGGGGAGGAGAGAGATAAACCACAGAATTTAAATGCATGTATGCATAACCAATGGACATAGACAACAAAGCTGGGGATGGGGCGGGGGCGGGGGAATAGGGAGGAGAGTGTCAATGGGGGAAAAAGGAGAAACATCTGTAACAAAAATAAACTAATAAAAATAATTTTAAAAAAAGAAAAGAAAATATACCACCTCTATAACATATCAAATTCTCATTTATACTGGGATATATTCCTGAAGTATCTATCCTGTTTCATTGCTACATTTATTTACTTGTTCCCATTTGATTTTAATGGCTTTATAACATGTATGATATTCAGTAAGGCGAATCTTCCCACACTATTTTTTTCATACTTTTTGGATATATTTTCTTTCACATACAATTTTTAAATAATTTACCCAATTAAAAATTATTGAGAAACCAGTTGAAAGTGCATTTAATTTGTACACTAATTCTTGGACACTTCACAATTTTATATTTAGTCGTCCCTTCCAAGAACATGGAATGCGTTTTCATTCAGATCTTGCATTAGATATTTTAATAAGATTCTGTATATCCTGTGCCTTTTTATTAAATTACTGTTAAAGTATTTTACAGTTCTGGTAACTATTGTAAAAATATTTGATTTTTCATTTTTCTATGCTAAGTGCCAGAGAAAAGCTATTGATTAAAAAAACAAACTTATTTTTAATCCAGAAATTAGAACAAGTTACTTTAGTAATTGTAGCCTTTTTGTACTAGAATTTCTTGAGTTTGAGTTTTCTGTTTATACAAGTGTACAGTCATGTAATCAGCAAAAGTGTACAGTCATGTAATCAGCAAAAGAGAGTTTTTTTCTCTTTTTCTACTGGTTTTTGCCAGTTATTTAGTTTTCTTCTGGTGTTTACTATGATACCTATAACAATGTTAAAAATAATGTGAAATAGGTCATCCTTGTGTGGTTTTGATTTTAGAAATTGTTGCTGGTTTTTGGAAAGTTGTCTTTGTTGAATTTAAATAGTTTATTTCTGGTGCTATTTTTAATTAGGCTGTTGAATTTTTTTATCCTCACCCGAGGACATTTTTGCATTTATCTTTAGATAGAGCGGAAGGGAGAGAGGGGGGAAGAGAGAGAGAAACATTAGTGTGAAAGAGATACATCGACTGGTTGCCACCCACACAACTCCAACCAAGGCCGGGGACAAACTGCAACTGAGGTACGTGCCCTTAGCAGGAACCGAACCCGGGACTCTCTAAGGGCGTGAAAGTGCTCACGAAAAAATGATCACAGGCAATTGAGAAAGGTTAAAACAGGGAATTATTTGGGGGTCTGAATGGATTAATTCAATTTCCATTATTTCTAATGAAAAAAAGTGATTTGGTGGTTTCAAACAAATCACTTCTTGAACAGCCTTCTGGAACAAATTAAATTTGAGAACCGAAATTCCACTATATTTTAATAACTATGTATGGTGTCAGATTGGTATGAGATTTATCAGAATGATCACTTAGTAAGTTATATAATGTCTAATCACTGGGGTGTACACTTAACACTAATATAACATTGTATGTCAACTGTAATTGAGAAATAAAAAAATAAAAATTAAATAAAATAAAGGCCAAGCAAAACTCAGCTATGAAGTCATCTGGTCCTGGTGTCTTTTTAATGGTAGGTTTTTGATCATCTTATGGATTATATAGTAATTAATTTATTAAAATTGTCCACTTCTTATTCAATTGGTTTTTAATAAGGTGTTTTTTCTAAGAAATAAATGATTCTTCTAGGTTTTCAGATCTGTTTTCATGGAATTTCATTTGGTATTTTTATATTTTTCTTTAATTCTCCTGAATCATTGATTATGTTTCCTTTCTCATTCCTAAATTCTGTTTACTTTGTACTTTTTCTTTTTTATTTTATCAGGCTCACAGTGGTTTTATTGCTATTAGTAGTCTTTTCAAGGGATACATTTTTGTGTTTAATTATTTTTTTCTATTAAGTTGTTTCTCATTTTATGAGTTTTATGTTTTATTTTTTTAATGCTATCTTCCCAGCTTATTTTTGTTAATTTTGTTGTTTTAATCTTATTTATTAACATCAAGTTCCTATATTATCTGCCTTTTAAGACAAATTAAGGTATTTGAAGCTATATAGTTGCCTTGAGCACAGCTTTTCTTTTATCATATAGGTTTTGGTATGAAGTGTGCTCTTCCTTATTACCTCCAGTGGTTTTCTAGTAGCATATGTTTCTTCATTTCTTAGTAAACATTTTTGATCACCTTTTCATTATTTATTGTTAACTATATTGTCTTATGTTTAGAGAAAGTAGCCTATAAATTCTCCCAATTTAAAATTATTTTAAAGTTTGTTTTATGACCAAGCATATAATAGATTTTAAAAAATGTTTTATGTAGATATATGTCAAAGACATATATTAATCTCAAAGATATTCTATTCTAGGAATTGTATTCTAGGAATATATATATATAATCTTTATATGATTTGTATATATGTGTATGTGTATATACTTTTAAACTGACGGCATTTCTTTTTCTTTTTCTTTTTCTCGCTTTATTGAGATATAATTGACATATAACACTGTAAATTTAAGGTGTACAATGTGATGACGATACACATATATATTATGAAATGTTTATCATATTAAGATTATTGAAGACCTTTCTTGATTCTTAATTATTCTTATTTATTTTTGTACTCTAAATCTCTCCATTTCTGAGGGTTATCTTCACGTATAGCTAAATGTTAGTGAAATATTTTCTGCATTTTGAATATGTTCCTTTTATAATTAAAAAATTTCAGTTATAGTCGACATACAATGTATTAGTTTTAAGTGTACAACATAGTGATTAGACACTTTATAACTTATAAAGTGATCACCCTTATTGTCCAGTACCCATCTGACACCATACATATTATTATAATATCATTGACTATATTAACTTATGCTGCGCTTTACATCCCCATGCCTGTTTTTATAACTGGCAATTTTCACATCTTTGTCCCTTTACCTTTTTCACCCATTCCTTCAACCCCTTTCCATCTGAAAAACATCAATTTGTTCCTTGTATCTATGAGTTTGTTTCTGTTTTTTTATATTGTTGTTGTTGTTAGTTTATTTTGTTTTTTAGGTTTCATATGTAAGTAAAGTCATATGGTATTTGTCTTTATCAGTCTAACTTATTTCAGTTAGCATAATACCCTTAAGTCCATCCATGTTGCTGCAAATGGCAAGATCTTATTCTTTCTTATGGCTGGGTAATATTCCACTGCACATATTACTACATCTTCTTTATCCATTTATCTATAAATGGACACTTAGGTTGCTTCCATATTTTGGCTATTGCAAATAATGCTGTAATGAACATAGGGTGCACATATCTTTTAAATTAGTGTTTTGGATTTCTTTGCATAAATTCTCAGATATGGAATTGCTGGGTCATATGATAGTTCTAGTTTTAATTATTTGAAGAACCTCAATAGTGTTTTCCATAGTGCTTGCATCAATCTGCAATCCCATCAACAGTAAGAAGGTTTTCTTCTCTCCAACATTTGTTTGTTGATTTATTGATAGTTATTCTGTTGTGGCTTGAGGTGATATCTAACTGTGGCTTTAATTTGCATTTCTCTGATGATTAGTGATATTGAACATTCAAATGTATGTTGTCCATCTGTATGTCTTCTTTAGAGTAATGTCTATTTATATCCTCTGCCAATTGTTTAATTGGATTGTTTGTATTTTTGGTGTTATGTTGTATTAGCTTCTTATTTTGGATATTAATACCTTATTGGCTGTATCCTTGGGGAATATCTTCTCCCATTCAGTAGGTTGTCTTTTCCTTTTATTGATGGTTTCTTTCATTGTGGAAAAACTCTTTAGTTTGACACAGTCCTATTTATTTTTTTCTTTTGTTTTACTTGTTAGAGGAGACATATCCAAAAAAATATTACTAAGAGCTATGCCAAAGAGTTTACTGTCTCTTTTCTTCTAGGACTTTTCTGATTTTGGGTTCTACATTTAAGTCTCTAATCATTGTTTTAAGCTTATTCTTGTATATGGTGTAAGAAAACGATCAAGTTTTATTCTTTTGCATGTATCCGTCTTGTTTTCCCAACACCATTTATTGAAGAGACTGTCTTTAACTCATTGTATATTTTTGCCTCCTTTGTAATGGATTAATTGACAAAGAAATATAGGTGTGGGCTTATTTCTGGGCTTTATGTTCTGTTTCATTGATCTATGTGCCCGTTTTCATGCCTGTACCATGAAGTTTTGTGTACTATATGGCCTTGTAGTATAGTTTGATATCAGGTAGAATGATAGCTCCAACTTTATTCTTTCTTTTCAAGATTTCTTTGGTTATTCGGGGTCTTCTGAGGTTCCAAATAAATTTTAGGATTATTTAGCTTTAGTTCTGTGAAAAATGCCATTGGTATTTTGAGAGAGATTGCATTGAATCTGTAGATTGCTTTTGGTAGTATGGACATTTTAATTACATTAATTCTTCCTATCCATGAACATGGTATATACTTCCATTTATTTCTATCTTTTTTTTTTTTTCATTTCTTTCTTCAATGTCTTATAGCTTTTAAAGTACAGATATTTTACTTCCTTAGTTCAATTGATTCCTAGGTATTTTATATATTTTTGATGCAATTTTAAATGGGAATGTTTTCTTAATTTCTATTTCTGATAGTTTATTATTGGTGTAAAAAATGCAACAAATTTCTGAATAGTGATTTCTGAATAGTTACTTTGTAATCTGTAACTTTACTAAACTCATTTATTAGTTCTAATAGTGTTTTAGTAGATTTGTTAGGGCTTTCTATGTATAGTATCATATCATCTGAAAGTAATGACAGTTTTACTTCTTTTTCAATTTGAATGCCTTTTTTTTCTTTTTCTTATTTGATTGCTGTGACTATGAATTCCAATACTATATTGAATGAATATAGTGGTGAAAGTGGACATCCTTGTCTTACAAAAAAAGCTTTCAGCTTTTCACTGTTGAGTATAATGTTAGCTGTGGGTTTGTCATATATACCTTTATTATGTTGAAGTATGTTCCTTTTATTCCAACTATGCTGAGAGTTTGTCTTATAAGTGGATGTTGGATTTTGTCAAATTATTTTTCTGCATCTATTGATGTGATTATATGATTTTTATTCTTTATTTGTTTATGTGGTATATCACATTAATTGAATTGCCGGTGTTGAACCAGTCTTGTATCCTGGGAATAAATCCCACTTGATCATGCTGTATGATGTTTTTAATATATTGTTCAATTTGGTTTGCTAATATTTTGTTGAGGATTTTTGCTTCTATGTTCATAGGGATACTGGCCTTCAATTTTATTTTTTTGTAGTGTGTTTATTGAACACTTTAAAAAAAATGTATTAAACTACTACAGTGTTTGTGAGCATGTTGGTTTATGAGTATTACAGATTTTTAAAAAATTGAATCCTTTATCATTACATAATAGCATTAAAAGTATTATTTGTTATATTTAATTACAAATTTTACTTTGTTTGATATTAGTATTTCTATTCCTACATTCTTCTTGTTTGCATTTGTCCAGTACTTATTTGACTGCTTTTTAAAAAAATATGTTTTCTTTTAAGTGTGTTTCTTGTAAATAGCATACCCACATTTTATTTTTTTTAACTAGTTTGATTGTTCTTAATGGGAAAACTTCTGTCCATTCTTTTACAATTAGTGTAACTACTGATATATTTTATTTCTTTTATTCTGGTTTATTTTTATTATTCATATATTTAGCTTTTTTTTTTTTTTTTTGGTTGACTTGATTCAGTTGCTAGTTATTCCATTCTTCTTTCCCTGTGAAATTGGAAATTATATTGCTGTATCTTCCCTTCCATTAAAAGTTAGTTTTCCTTTTTCTTTTCTTATATCAGACACATTACTGTCATTTGAATAAAAGATACCAGCTCATTTCTTCACAAAAATACACTTTTTCTCAACAAGCTGCTCTATGCCTTGCTTACTTCTTCCCACACTTGCTAATTGAGGCCTGAGAATACTCTCACTTTTCCCCTCCACACCTCTTTCTCTCCTTCTTCCAAGGAACTTTCGAAATGCTTTAAATTTCACTATTTCCCATCCACCAAGGTCTATGCTTGGCTGAAAATTTAGTAATCATTCAACATCTTTATGTTTGGGGCTCAGAACGTCATAATTTCAATTTAGTGGTATATGATGTATCGTTTTTTATTTTACATCTAGGAAGGCATTTAAAGCAAAAGTCCAGCTTTTTTTTTTTAATGTTTATTTATTTTTGTTATAGATGTTTCTCCTTTTCCCCCCATTGACAACCTCCTCCCCACTTCCCCCCTGCTTTATTGCCTATGTCCTTGTTTACCCATACATGCATATAAATTCTGTAGTTTATCTCTTCCCTCACCCCACTTCCATATCTCTGGGTCTATTTTGTTCCTCAGTTTGTTTTGTTCATTATATTCCACCAATAAGTGAGATCATGTGGTATCTGTCTTTCTCTGCTTGGCTTGTTTCACTTAGGATAATACTCTCCAGGTCCCTCCATGTCATCTCAAAGGATAAGAGATCCTTCTTTCTTATAGCTGCATAGTATTCCATTGTATATGTACCACGGCTTTTTTATCCACTCATCTACTGATGGACACTGGGGCTGTTTCCAGATCTTAGCTATTGTAAATAGTGCTGCTATGAACATAGGGATGCATATATCCTTTCTGATTGGTGTTTCAAGCTTCTTAGGGTATATTTGTAGAAGTGGGATCACTGGGTCAAATGGCAGTTCCATTTTTAACTTTTTGAGGTAACACCATATTGTTTTCCATAGTGACTGCACCAGTCTGCATTCCCACCAGCAGTGTACTAGAGTCCCCTTTTCTCCACACCCTCGCCAGCACTTGTTGTTTGATGATTTATTGATGGCAGCCATTTTGGCAGGTGTGAGGTGATGCTCATAGTCGTTCTTTTTTTTAAAGCTGCATTTCCAATTGAATTCTAGAACTAGCCTGTCAATTTAGCCCCCCCAAAAAACCTACTGGGAAATTTATTGGACTTATATTGACACTACACATTGATTTGCAGGGAACTGATGTCTTAATAATATTGAAGCTTCCAACCAATAGACATAGTATATCTCTCCAATTATGTAGATAGTATTTAATTTTTTTCAGAAGTGTTTTGAAGTGTTCTGTGTATAAATCTTGTATATCTTTTGTTAGAATTATTCCTAATATCTAATATTTTTATTGCCTTAAAATGATATTTAAATATTTTTATTTATAAGGATTTATTGCTGGTATATTGAAATTAATTTTTGGATATTGATCTTGTATCCTACAAATTTACTAAATTTCTAGTAGTTTTCCTTGTAGATTCCATTGGATTTCTACAAAGTTGATAATGTCATCTGCAAGTAACAACAGGTTTAGCTCTTTCTTTCTAATCTGAATATCTTTTCTGGAAGAGTTTATGTAGAATTAATATTATTATTCTTGCATGTTTGTAGAATTCACCAGTAAATGCACCTGGGTCAGTAATTAACTTTGTGGGACAGTTTAAAATGATAAACTCAACATTTGATACAGATATAAGACTATTCAACTTATTTTCTTGAGTGAGCTTTGGTAAGTTTTGTGTTTTGTAGAACTTGCGCATTTTACCTATGTTGTTGAATTTATTGGCATAAATTTGTTTATAATATTACCTTGTTATTATTTTCATACCTGTGAAATCTCTAGTAAAGTCACTTTTCTCATCCCTGATTGTTAGTTTGCCAAAGTATAATTCTAGTGTCATGTAGTTGGGTTGTGTTTTTAACCCAGTCTGACAATCTCTGTCTTTTAATTAGGGTGTTTAGCCAATTTGCTTTTAACATAAGTGTTGATATGGTTAGATTTGTAGTTGCTGTTTGTTTTCTGTTTGTCCCAACTGTTTTTTGTTCCTTTTTCCCTGATTTTGATTATTGAGATAATTTCAGGATTTAAAAATCCTGTCCAGGCAAAATTAGAACTTAAATTTTATGTTAAATCCAAAGCGTTTCCTCTTATCCTGCCTGGGTCTTTACTTCTTTATTTCTCTTTAGCTCTTTTACTTCTCTTCTGCTAATTCTGATGCTTTTTGAGGTAGGGAGGAGCTAGATCGGAGTAAAAAAAAAATTTTATTTAATTGTAGGAAAAGCAACCAAAATCTTTGTTTTTATCTTATTTATAGATATCTCAAATGGTTAGCCTATTGAAAACTACAGGTATTGAGCAGACACTGTTACTATTTTATTTATAACTATCATAAACCTGTTTGATTTGAATGTTAGAGACAATGAACATTAGTGTTAAGTTTACAGCTGTTCACTTTAAATGGATTAGTTATAAGTAATTTAATTATTTTTGTCTTACCATTCTGAACTAAAATGTGATGTTCATTAAGGTAATGTGAATCACTGTAACAAAATAAAAAACTTAATAAAAGCTTATTTGATAATCTATGTAATGTCTAAAATAGGTAATGATTCAGGGCTCCTTCCTGGTCTTCTTCCATCTATGATTCTCCCACTTTTGACATATGTCTTCTAAGATTGCCACACCCTTCTATATCAAGTTGACATTATCTGGGAAGATATTTTTATAGGTTAAAGCCTGAGGGTGGCACATATTTCTTCTGCTTTCATTTCATTGGTGAGGGCTCAGGCACACTTACCTGCGAAGGTGCCAGGGTAATGTGGTATAGTTGTGTGCTGAAAGAGAGCAGAAAAAGTTTGGTGTAGAGCTAGCTAGTTTCTGTGTAGCATAAGTTTCTGTATTACAAGTGTTCCATATATTTAAATTTGAAATTAAAGTGCAGTGAACATGACTCTTAACCCCCTCTGCTGTGGCAATGTATTGACATCATATAGCCAAGTCACTCAACTCTAACTCAGCCCCTAACAAGGACAATTCTTTGGGGGGTGGGGGGGGGGTGGATTACTCATCACGCTAACATCAAAGCTCCAAGAAGTTGCTAAATTTGGATTTCTAAGAAAATGTCTTAAAGGACCAGGCCTTTATAATGAAGATTTTAAAGAGAACACTTATTAAAGTCAAGCAGTGATGTCTTCATACTTCATCCTGAGAGGTTTTTTTTCTTTATATTTTCTTTTAAAATTAACTCTTGAATTCTTTTTAAAGATATTTTTCATTTAGAAGTGAGAACTCAAAATTCTATTTCCTGGGGTTTTGATTTCAGACAAAAAGACATTTGTATAAAGTATCTTTTAGAGTGTTTATACATGTCTCTGTGTTTAGTACATTTTTTTTTTTTTTTACAAATCCCAGTCCTCTGGAGTCATGGGGTACTCAGGGCTCAGGGACTCCAGTTTAACATTAGTTTAATGGTTTTGACCCCTGCTGTGAAGTGGATTTATACAGAGGAGTCTTGCCTTGCATGTCCTGAAGTCATTAGTTTGGCATGAAATGGTCCTGCTGCTTGTGTTGTCTTATAATTATTTCCGAGTTGGGCTTCTGTTAAATGACCACATTTATTTGACCAGAAGAATTTAGGAACAAATTGCTTATTGGGATAACAAAATTCAAGAGCCAGTAACTATATGATCTTACGTGTCATGGGGTAAATTTCTCTGCCCATTAAGTTACCTAGGGTCCTAACTCACTTAATTATTTGAGTGGCATCCTTTTCCAAAACTGATATTTCCTAACATGGCTATGGAAATCATTGTGTATGTTGACCAAACCAGCTCTGAAAAATCTGTTGGGAACTTAGTATCCTTATTTTATTATTGAATATTTTTTCTCATTATTTGGGGTCCTCAGTTTTTTTGTTTGTTATTTTGCTTTTTTCAAGATGAGGCTTTTATTGCATCTTTTAAAATATCGACATCTTGCTGTTTCTGTAGCTGGACAACTTAGATCTTATTCATCAGCCTGCTGGACTGTTCCTTTTTCAGAAACATACATGCCATCCAAAATTTTTCTGATATCCTTGTTTTTAACTGTTGTGGCTTGCTGAATCAAAGCAGCTGAATTTGATGCAAGTTCAATGTTGTTTCCTTCAAGAGTCAATTCATTTTTCTGGGCTTGAGATACTGAACAAGCAACACCTGACCTCATCTAAACTCTGCAGATGTTTGGTTTTTTTTGACCAAGAAATTTCTAATTTCAACAAGAGAACCATTCTCCTGAATAATGATGTTGATAGGGAAGTGAGCGTACACAGACCTCATCTTGTAACCGAAGCCCAGTGTAACACTCTTGATCATGTTCTGTACATGACTGCAGATGGTATGAACCATGACCAGATCTTTTCTATTTCCCCACCATTTGTCAATCAGGAGCCTCTTCTTTTTCTTTCCAAGGAGACTGAGTTCTACATTGATGTGGTTGAAGTCCCTCTGCAGGGTGCCTTTGGGGCCCTTCTCAATAACTGTGCGTCCCTGCTGAGTGATGCCCACACTGTCTGGGATGTCAGCAGTCTGATTGCTGAGAATGGTCTTCGTCCTCGCAGTAGATGTGGCAAAGAGTAGGGTACTCAGTTTTTAAATGTATGCTCTTTGATAGTGATAGCTGTCTTAACTCATATGCTAGGAGCCAAGGTTTGTAGCTTCATTAATTTGACAATAATTTATTTTACTAAATGCTTATTGTATGACGGGTGTCTGGAATCAAAGGTATCAAATGACTTTGGAATGACAAGGTGACCATATTCAGGCCAAAGAGAAGACTTAAACAGAATAAATTTTATAGTTTATTAGAAGTTGGTAAGTGCCACGGAGGGAAATAAATGAATATGGGAAGTTTGAGGGTAGTGGACATTGCAATGCTACATTGGGTGATCGGGGAAAATGTCATTGTACATGTGGCATTTGAACATAGAGAGAAGAGCAAGGAGAAGAACTTCTAAACTGATATGTTTGAGGAACAGCAAAGAAGCCAACTTGTGTGGCTAGTGAGAGTGAATGAAGGGTGCACGATGAGGTTAGAGAAGCTAAATTCAGGGGTGGGGTTAGGGATGAGGGAGCAGAAGTGAGCAGGCACTGGCCAGGAGCAAAACTTGAATTATGTGGCATCCTGGAAGCCAAGTAAAAAAAGTATAGCAAGGAGGGTGTTATGAACTGTGCCAAGGGATACTGAGGGCTCATGTAAAATACAGTTTGAGAACTGACCATTGGGTTTAGATTCGCATTGAGTAGTTGCAGTGGGATCACGAATGAATGGGAGGAGAGGAAGTCTAAATATCTCCCTAGAAGAATTTAGCTGCAAAGGAGTGGTAGATACAGAAAGCAGAGTTTAGACAGTTTTTTATTTTATTTTATTTTATTTTATTTTATTTTATTTTATTTTATTTTATTTTATTTTATTTTATTTTATTTTATTTTATTTTATTTTAAGAAGGGAGAAATTATAGTATGTTTGTGTGCTGATGAGAATAACCCAGGAGAGAGGGAACAACTGATGATATAAGAGTGAGAAGAGGGAATTGATGTAGGTGAGAGGGAGGGGATCTAGTGCATGAATAGATAAATTGGCCTTAAATAGAAGCCTGGCTAGTGCCTCCGCTGGGGAGACCAGACTAAATGAGCATGCGTGATCGTGGGTGGGTAAATTTGGAGGTGGGAGAGTGTGGAACTCTGCTAATTTTTACAGTTTCTCAGTAAAAGAGGGAGCAAGGTGAACAACTGGGAGTGGGAATGGGAGAGGACTTTTGGAGCTCCAAGGAGAGATGAGAAGGTAATTCATAATGTCTATGAGAGAAGGCGAATGAATAGAGCAAGGACTGGTACTGTGATATCTGGGCAGCATTTTGGTGGTCATAGATACAAAGGAGTTAAAATAAGAATTGAGGTCTGAGAGATCAGTGGGGCTCAGGTCTACCAGAGCCTTGCAGGCTGTGGTTATGACTAGATTTTGTTCCAAATGAGGTAGGTAGCCATTGGAGGGTTTGAGCTGTGGAGTAACACTATCTGATTTAAAGTTTAAAAGGATCACTTTGACCACTCTGGGCAGAATATTTTGCAGAAGCAGGAAGAAGGCTCATTCAGTAGTCTAAGTGGAAGATGCACGAACTAGTGTGGAAGTGGTGAAGGTATAGAGAATGGGTTGGATTGAACTGTATTTTGAAGGTAGAGCTGATAGAATTTGTCAATTAAAAGTAGAGTGTGAGAAAAAGTCATCAAGGATAAATTTAAGGTTTAATCTTGAGCAATGCATGGATGCTAGTGCCAATTAGGTATCAGGTTTCTCATCCTCAAATGCATGTACAAGATCAACAGCAACTATGCTGACATCCTTAGCCAAGTTAGCAAAGTGATTTCCATGTAGACTGAGACAACAGTCTCATTTTGGTTAATATTGTTAATGGCCTCAAATTTCAAACAAAAAGGAAGCATGAACACACTGTACAGAATGTCTAAGATGTGCAGTTTTTCTAAGTGTTTTTAGCATATATTCTTTTAAGTTTCCAATTCCAAGCTTAACGAAGTAGATGACAATTTAATCTAACCTCTGGAAATTTCTTCTTTCAAAAAAATGATGAAATTCAGTTAATAATCTGGAGCTTGTTAGGGTTTTCCAAACAATAAAACAAAGTGTATTTATTTTAATAGGAAGCTCTGCTCTGTCCATTCACCATTTCAATGTCTTCACTTTTTCCTTCTTTAAAACTAAAGTAAAACTATAAAAGTCTGAAAAATGAATGTCATCAACTTTAAGAAGAAAGATGACACTGCTCCTCCCTTTTAAAGACCAGCTTGTCTCAACTTTCTCAGTTTCTGTGTTTTTGAAGTTGCATTAGCTTTCTGACTGGGCCGGCCAATCTCATCTCATATATTCTTGCTACTTCATTTCTTTTCCACCAGCACACTTTCTGGACTACTAAGAAATGATTGTCTTCACTCCCATCCCCTTGAATGTAAGGACTTTCTTTAACAAAAGTTTCCATATGGCTTTACTAACCAAAAGGATGCTAAGATATTTTCCCCAAAGTACAGTTTAGTCATTTTCTTTATTGTGTTTTCAAATGATGCCACTGGGATTGAGGGAGGAAATGAATGTATTGCATAGGAATCTTTGTTTTGTGGTTTGGAGAGATCAAGAAGAAAAATAGTACCTGGATCTTTTGTTGATGTCTTCAATTTGTTTCTTCTGGTCATTCCCCTCTGTAGGATCAATGGTTAATCTCAGGTGAAAGGAAGCAAGTCCTTTAGTGCCTTTCCCCATAATTAGGCTCTAAACATTAACTCCATGGCTTCAACTGTTGGCACTTTAAAGTGTGAGCTGTTGCCAGACTTGTGGACTGGTGCTAGGGCAGGAAGCCCATTTATTATTTTGGAGGAAAAAGCAATACTGAGAGCTTGGGCTCCGAAGTTCCACTTCAGTACAGATTTTCATGTCACCACTCTTGCTGGCCAGGTCACTTAAACTCTCTGAGGCTGCACTTACTCATATGTAAAATAAGGGTAATAGTACCTTATAGAGCTGTTGTGATGATTAAAATAAGTAATGTATCTTGTGCAATTACCCTAGTGCCCTGCATACAATAAACACTCAATTATTTTTCAGTTTATTAACTTGTAATTTAAGGGGTATGGTAAGATAAGATTATATTATTACATATCTTGCTTACAGGATATATATCATATCTTATATATTCTTATAAATTATAACATGTATACAATTACATATACATATTTGTGTGTGTTTATATGTATGATTGCATATGTATGTATATATATGCACACGTGTGTGTGTGTGTGTGTGTGTATATATATATGAATAAGATGTGTATATATATGTGTATATATATACACACATATATATATGAATAAGATGAGATTCAGATGAACGAAAATAGTACTTTTCTTTCTCCAGGCACTCCTGAAGGTCTGGAACAATAGTTATTAAAATGTAATCTCCAGCATTAACATCACCTGGGAACTTGCTAGACATTCAGTTTTATGAGCCCTACCTCAGAAACTTTGAAAGTGAGGTTCAGTGATCTCTGTTTCAATGAATTTTCCTGGTAATCCCGATGAACTATAAAGTTTGAGAACCACTGGAATAGACCATGTCTCCATTCTAAGTTAATGATTTTCAAATAGACCATGTCTCCATTCTAAGTTAATGATTTTCTATCTAAAACATACTTTGTTTAGTTGATGGCTTGTTTCATGTAGACATTTTTAAGTAACCTATAAATGCTGAGATAAGAGGAAATATTAAAAACAAACTCTGTTCAGTGTTTGTTGAGTGCTTACTAGGTGCAAGGCACTGTACTAAATGCTTTACTGCACATTTAGTATCATTGTGTTTTGCACAGTGGGCAAAGGGATAATGCACAACAATACTACTTATTTTCTTGTTGTTTGAAGGGTACCATTGATAGACTTCCCCACTCCCATGTCAAGAGGTTGATTGAAAGTGTTTGAAGCCAGTACAGTCAGGTTCCCTAAAATTCAAAGAATGAAACAAAAAAAATGGATGATGGCTTGAATCATGTTGGTCATGTACTGGTTGGACAGCAATGGGACAGAACGCAGGAGAAGAGGCACGAGTGCCTGCCAGTTCTCTTACCTCCTACTGGCATCCATAATACCTCATCAATTTGCAGAGGCACTCCTTTCCCACAAGAAACCTTTATTCAGTGTAATGTAAAATGTAAATGTAGAATTTTTATGAGCTCCTGGGAAGTTAGTTTTGTATTATTGTTTCTAGTGTGACTAAAATTACTAATATTCTCCTTGTGGCATCAGTCAGATTAAACAATTGTATATGTGAAGGGAACATTTAAAATAAAAAACATAGAGACTAATATAATACACTCCTATATAGTCACTATTTAGATTTAAGAAATGTTCATGTTTTGCCTTTTATTAGTCAGTTCAGGCTGCCATAACAGAATGCTACAGACTAGAATTAGTAAACAATAGAAATTAATTTGATCATAGTTCTGGAGGCTAGCTGATTCTGTTCCTGGTGAGAATTCTTCTTGGCTTACAGACTTCTTGCTATGTCCTTGCCTGGCCTTTCCTCAATATGTGTGCATGAGATGAGAGAGAGGGAGCTCTTTGGTGTCTCTTCTTATAAGGATACTAATCCTTTTGGATAGTGTCCCACCCTTATGGCTCATTTAACATTAGTTATTTATTAGAAGCCCTGTCTCCAAATAAAGCCTCTCTGGGGATTAGGGCTTCATCTTATGAATTTTGGGGGGCACAATTCAATCCATAGCAGCCACGTATCTGATTTTACCCTTCTGACCCTGTTTCTCTTCCTTCCTCTCCAGAGGTACACTTTTTGGTTTTTTGATTCCTTACTCAAGGATATTTTTTCCATTGCTTTTTAGAGAGAGGAGAAGGGAGGGAGGGAGAGAGAGAGGAAGAGAAAGAGGGAAAAACTTCAAAATGAGAGAGACACATTGATCGGTTGCCTCCCGCATACGCCCCAACCAGGGTGGGGATGGAACCTGCAATCCAGGTATGTGAGTTTGAGCATGAATCCAATTCTGTGGTATGTGGGCTGATACTGTAACCACTGAACCACACTGGCCAGGGCCAGAGGTACACTTTTTGAACTTAGCATGTGATTTTCCTTTCCTTATATTATACATCTACTATTCATATATACATATTTATGCCTATAAACACTATATTACATCATATAATGTGCTTCATGTTTGAGTATTATCCTAAGCGAAACAAGCCAAGCAGAGAAAGACAAATATCACATGATCTCAGTATTTGTGCAATATAATGAACATAACAGTCTGAGGAACAGGGTAGACCCAGAGACATGGAAGTAGCGTATATACTGAGAACCCTCTGAAGAGTGGGTGGGGGGGGAGGGAAGAGATAAATCACAGAACTTACATGCATGTACGCATAACCGATGGACATGGACAACAAAGCTGGGGATGGGGTGGGGGAGAAGGGGAGGAGGGTGTCAATGGGGAAAAAAGGAGAAACATCTGTAACAAAAATAAATAAATAAAAATAAATAAATCAAAAAACAACAACAAAAAACAACAAACAAACAAACAGAAAAAGTCCACACATTTTTCTGTAGATACCACGTTAGCTACATAGTGTAAATGCATTGTTTAATTCTATTATTAATTATAAATATTTCATAATTTTCATTACAATTCTTCTTTGACCCTTGAGTTATTTATAAGTATGTGTTTAGTTTTAAAATGTATGAATTAAATTTTTTATTGATTCCTCATTTTATGTTTAGAAACATGGTCTATACAATATCATTTCTTTGGGTTGTTGAAACATCCTTAATTTGCTTAAAAATATTTTTGGAATTGTTTCATGTATACTAAAAAAGAATGGCATTTCTATGCTATACAGACTCATTAGATTGAATGTGTTTATGCAGTTGTTTGAATCTTCTATATGTTTACTTAGTTTTTTCTAATCTGTTTTAAGAATGTTAAAATCTTTCCCTATAATTGTGATTTGTCATATTCCCTTCATAAATACTCATCAATTTATTATTTATATGTCTTCCAGTTACCTTGTTAAGTGAATATAGCCAAGTGTCTGTAGGGATGGGTATAGAAGTAGAGCATAAGGATTTGGCAGATGTCAAATACCAGACATAAAACCAGAGTTGCTGGAGAAGAAAAGCTTTTTCTCAGTCTCTAAGAGTTGACAAAAAAGAAGTGCCAGGTTATGTCTGCCAAGTCCACGGGAAACAGACTCATCTGTGTGCTAGATGAGGAATGAAAGCATAAGATGGGGGTCCAAGATGCAGTCAGCTGGATGTAACTCACAACCGTTTTAAACGGCTGCTGTACCTGTTTATTTGTTTGAAAGTGGCTAGAATGGTAAGTTGCTACCTGACACTGAGTCCTGGCAGGAAGGAATTCTTTTTGATGACTGAAACATATCAGGGCAACTTCTAACATTTAATTCCCACCCACACTTTTATTTTGTTAGGATATTCTTGACTTTTGTATACTTCTTTTTAAAATCTCAATATCACATTTCATATTGCCCTTTGTGTTTTGTGCTCCAGGAGGATGAATTATTCCAATTGTCTTGCTTAACTGGGTGCTATTGTCTGGAGAAAATTTCAGTGAGTTCAATTTACCTGGTAGCCTTTACCACTGAGATTTTGTTTCTGGTAGACTTCACCACTGAGCGAAATACTCCTATTACAGCACTTAGTTTATCTGTAGATGAAAACCTTTGCATCTTAAATAAAACCCTCAGCTAGTGGGGTTATGTTTGGCTCTGTTTCTCTTCATCAGTACTTCTAAATCTGTTTGCCAAAGCTGAGGTCCTGGACTCAGGCATCTTGGAGGAACACTAAGGGTAAAGGTGATTTTCACTGAATGTGAAAAATAGCATTTGCTGAAGGATATTTTGTTCAATTCCTCCAAAGGAATTTAACTTGAAGAGTAGAGACCAAGTCCAAGACAGTCAAGATTAAAATAAAAGTAGTTTGTATTTTAAAAAGAGCACATATAGTTATAAGTAACTAACAAAAGGGAAGTTAATGATGAAAATTATTCTTTAACCTTGACAGAGACTTCTCTGTAGTGAAAAGTGCAGTTCTCTCATAAAGAAAATGTAACCTCTCATCTCATTCCTTTATTACTTTCAGGTTTCTTAATTTTGAGTAAAGAAAACAAGCAGAGTTTATGGTGAGATTTACCCTAGTAAAACAGACAATTACCCAGATGACTCAAGATTCTGTCCTTCCCCAACTCCATAAAGACATTTATCTCCTTTATTTAGTTTATACAAATGAAAGGGCCTTGGGGAGAGTGGAGAGGGTATGCCAAATACTGTATAAATTGCACAGTTGTTTTTTTTTTTAAACTTTTTAATTATGTATTTCTTTTAATTAATATCTTCTCCCTGAATATAACATAAGCGAAGCCCCAGGGCTGGACCAAGCCAGCCTTCAGGGACTGACTTTGTCTAAAAAAAAAAGTTTAATATCAATTAAATCTTTCGATCTAGTTTGTCATTTAAGGCTTCTGCTTCCTTGTTCATTTTCTTTCTGGAAGATCTATCCATTGATGTCAATGGGGTGTTAAATATCCTACTATGTATTACTGTTGATGTCTCCCTTTATGTCCATCAAGGTTTGCTTTATATATTTAGGTGATCCTACACTGGGTGCATAAATATTTTCCAGGATTATATCCTTTTGTTGGATTGCTTCCTTTATTATTATGTAGCATTTCCTTGTCTCTTACTACAGCCTTTGTTTTCAAGTCTATTTTGTCATATATAACTATGGCTACCCCAGCTTATATTTCTTTTCCAGTTGCCTAAAATATTTTTTTCTGATTTTTCACTTTTAGTCTGTGTTTATCTTTTGTTCTGAGATGGGTCTTTTGTAGACAGCATTTATATGGGTTTTGTTTTCTTATCTATTCAGCTACCCTATGTCTTTTGATTGGCTAATTTAAGCCATTTATACTTGAAGTGATTATTGATAGGTACTTATTACCATTTTATTCTTTCAACTTTCTTCTCCTTCTTCTCCTTCTCCTCCCCCTCCTCCTCCCCCCTCCTCTTCCTCCTCTTCCTTTTTTTAAAATTCTTCTTAAAGAAGACCCTTTAATGTTTCTTTTAATACTAATTTGGTGGTAACAAATTCCTTTAGCTTTTTCTTATCTGGGAAGCTCTTTATTTCTCCTTCAATTTTAAATGCTAGCCTTGCTGGGTAAAGTAGTCTTGGTTGTAGGTCCTTGCTTTTCATTACTTTGACTATTTCAGGCAAATACCTTCTGGCCTGATATGTTTCTGTTGAGAAATCAATGACATTCTTTTGGGAGCTCCCTTGCAGGTAATTAATTGTCTTTCTTTTGCTGCTTTTAAGATTCTCTCTTTCTCTTTAAACTTTGCCATTTTAATGATGATGTCTTGTGTGGGCCCCTTTGGGTTCATCTTGTTTGGGATTCTGTGCTTCCTGGACTTGTGTGTCTTTTTCTTTCACTAGGTTAGGGAAGTTTTTGATCATTATTTCTTCAAATAGCTTCTCAATCCCTTGCTCTTTCTCTTCTGCTTCTGGTACCCCTATGATGTGAATGTTGTAATGCTTTATATTGTCCCAAAGTCCCCTTAAACTATCCTTATTTAAATTTTTTTTTTTTCATTTTGCTGCTCTGTTTGGGTGTTTTCAGCTACCTTTTCTTCCAAATTGCCAATTTGATCCTCTGCTTCATCCAACTTACTCTTTATTCCTATAAGTATATTCTTAATTTCAGATATTGTATTCTTCATTTATGATTGGTTCTTTTCTATGTTCCTTTTTTATGCTTGCTATCTCTGTTGAAGCTCTCACTAAGTTCATTGAACATCCTTAAAACCACTTTTTGAACTTCATATTTGGTAAATTGCTTGCCTCCATTTCATTTAACTCTTTTTCTGGAGATTTCTTCATTTGGGGCATGTTTCTTGGTCTTCCCATTTTGGCTGCCTCTTGGTGTTTGTTTCTATGTATTAAGTAGATCTGCAAGACTCCCAGTTTTGGTAGGATGACATTATGTAGTAGGTGTCCTTTGGGACCCAGTGGAGTAGTCTTCTTGATCTTTTGAGCTGAGAGCTCCAGAAATTTTTGTGTGTGGCTTATGTGGGCCCTCCTGTTATAATTTAGACTTGATTATCATTGGCCCATTCATGTGTGGGGTTGACTCTCAGGCTGGCTGACTGTGAAGATCCACCCTGACCACATTGTATAAGCTGCTGTGCAGGTGATGACCACACAAAGTAGAGTTTACTTTAAGAGGGACTGGTGCCTGCCAAGACCTTCTTTTTGGATATGCCCCTTGTGAAGCTAATTGGATCCTGCTCTGCTGTTGTCTGAAGCTGGCCACTGGCTTTATTGGTTCTGTGCCTCTTGGTACGGATGCTGATGCAGGCTTATGTCAGACATGGCCTGTAACTGGCCCTGTCATTATTGATCATTATTTCTTCAAATAGCTTCTCAATCCCTTGCTCTTTCTCTTCTGCTTCTGGTACCCCTATGATGCGAATGTTGTAATGCTTCACATTGTCCCAAAGTCCCCTTAAACTATCCTGTTTGAAACTCCAAAGTGATCCACAATTTGTGGCTGCATCTGCTGGGTCTGAGTGTGCATGGGAAGGACCATACTGCACACCAAGGTTGGCTTTTACCAGCACCAGGCCTTGGAGCAAGTAATCAAAAGTCCCAAGGAACCCCAAGATCTGCCTCCACCTGCCTTTGCCTGCTGGCTGCCTGTTAGCCTCAGTCACTGCATGAGCTGCTGATGGTATTTGAGTTGCATGAAATAGGTTTTAGTGAGCCACCAGGTAGGGGTGAGTGGTATTCACCAGATCTATATGGGTTCGATCTTGGTGCCAGTGCTAAGTCTGAGTCTACTCAACAAATATCCCAGGGTATACCAAGTCTAGCTGCCATTGCTGGGTGCTCATGCACCTTTGTTGTGGGGCAGGGTTTCAGGGAGTCATCAGGGTGAGGCCAACAGAATTTATAAGGCCCAAACAGACCAATATTTGGTCTTTTCAAGGGAGGGCTCTGTTCTGCCCAGGTATGCAAGAAAAAATATGTCACCTGTTCTAAAACCACCCAACTCACTCTTTCCCAGGTTGTGGTAAGTGCCCAATCTCAGCAGGGTGGGGTTGTTGGGAGTCTAGAGAGGGGGCTGTGCCATTGGACCTTGGGGGAAGGTGGGAGGAGTGGGCCCCACCACAGAGTCACAAAACTCAATCTGTCCTAGATTCTGCCCAGACTTCAACAGGGTGGGGCCACCTGGACTTGGGAGTTTGGGGCCACCACAGCCCAGAGAGTGAGGCTAGAGGATCTTCTATGAGGGCAGGTGCTAGTCAGGTTTAGGTTAAAGTAGGGGAAATGGACCCTATCTCAAAGTCACACAAATCAGTCACTCACACCCCCTGTGTCTTCCCAGGCCTCTACACCCCAGCTCAAGCAGCTAATTCCTCAGCAGGGTGCAAATTTGCAATGCAGGGCAACAGGGAGTCCAGCGGATGGGGCTATTGCATTCCTCCAGGCTGATGCCATATGGAGGAATATGCTCCACCCCCCAAAAAATGGCATCTGTGTGTGGGACAGTCACTCAGCACAGGGTCCCCAGCAGCTGTCCACTCAGCTCTCTACCCAGAGCCACAAACCCCAGTGTTTTCTCTCATGACTCTCGCCTACTCTGCCCTTCCTCCGCTGCAGCCCAGGGTGAGTGGTTGTGAAGGAGATTTTGTGCATTGGCCCTTTAAGAGTACACCTGTGTTTCTAGCAGACTCCCCCCCTCTCTCTCGTGCACAGAATCCCTGCTAATTTTCACAGCCAGATGTTATGTGGGCACCTCTTCAGGGCTCTGGTGCTCTGGGCTGGGGAACTTGGTGTGTTGTTGAAACCCCATGCTCCACAGGAGGAAACTTTGTAGCTGAGATATTCCTCCAGAACTTTGGCTGCTGGGAATCTCAGCTGCCACTTGTGGCAGTGGGGCCAGCCCTTTTTGTATCTCCGCTCTTTTTACCAGTCTTGATGTGGCTTCTTCTGTAAATCCTTGGTTATAAGATTTCTCTTCAGCTAGTCTTTAGTTGGTTATTCAGGTTGATTGCTCTATATTTTAGTCATAATTCCAGTTTGGTCCTGGGAGCAGGTGAGTGTAACATCCATCCACTCTGCCCCCATCTTGGACCCTTCTGTCTGGCTTGTTTCACCTTGCATAATACCCTCTATGTCTATCCATGTTGTTGCAAATGGTAAGATTTCATTCTTTTTTATGGCCAAGTAATTTTCTATTGTATATATGTGTCACAATTGTTTTTATTTACTTATCTATTAATGGGCACTTGTGTTGCTTCCATGTCATTCTTGGCTATTGTAAATAACACTACAATGAACATAGGGGTGCATATATTCTTTCAAGTTAGTGTTTTGAGTTTCTTCAGATATGTGCCCAGAAATGGAATTGCTGGGTCATAAGGCTATTCCATTTTTAATTTTTTTAAAGAACCTCCATACTGTTTTTTTAATATTGGCTGCACCATAAATTGCAGTTTTAGATTTCCTAGAACATACTTGATATCTAAGCTGATGTGACATTTTTAGTCCTGAAAAACCTTATAACAAGCTTTACAAATTCTGTAGTTGAGTGTTAGCATTTTCCTTTTTAGTCATATTCATGCTATTAGATTACACTGCTCCAAATTCTACATGGGAAACCTGGCACCAGATTCCCTACCATGAATATACACTGCTTTTCCAAATTTAAAAATAGAGAATAAAAATAGTTAAAATAAACAATAGATAATCTGAGGGTTAATTTTTCAGGGGAGGAAAAAATAAGGGTCCAATTAAACAGCATTCACTTTTGGACTAATGCTTAATTACATCAGTTCCAGAATAATTTAACCCAACTGTAGCCTCCAGACTTTGATTATAAGTCTCTTCACTAAATTGCTGATAATTTATTTTAAACTCAAATCTTTTCCAGGGTAGATCCAAAATGCTGAGTTCTTCAGGCCATCTTGTTAAAGTTTTCTTCACATGATTTTTTTTTTCTTGTTACCAAGCAACTTTTCTCCTTCCCAGCTGAATGTGATATAGTTAGTCACCTTGCTTATGTTAGTAGAATGTGAACCTTCTTAACTACTTAGCTAGTCTGTATTCACTCACTAGGAAAAAGCCATACTGTTTTCTCTACCCCTTCCACAGAGGGTAAAAGAGCCCAGGGGCTCTTTTCATACACTGAAAGTGGACATCTTTACCTGACTAGAGGTTTCTTAGTTAAAAGGAAGTCCTTGTCCATTGCAATCACAAAGAATAATCTGCGCCACACTTCCTTTCCCAACAAGCTCTGAAATTGAAAGCAATAAATTTATATAAAAACAGATTAAAAATTTTTTTCTTATAAAGATACTATAAATTTTCAAAAAATTGTTGTAAATCTGTACTTTGTGTAGCACTTTGCTCAACCATGGGTGTGACTCCACAGTTTACAAATCGGGAGGAAAATGAACATGTCTACTAGCACCTATGATTCCAAGCAGTATGGGATAAGGGTCCTGTGAACATTACAGTGATTACAAAGTAATCCTTTCTTTTGGGGAGGCTTATGGAGAAGCACTAGTGTAAAATGCATTTGTACCAGGGCTTAAAGATGAGTAGGAATTATCAATGGGCAGACATATTTCAGTGGTACTAGGACTACTTTAAATGAAAAAGAATTGATAGGTACAACTAACTGCATGAACAAAACCAAGGAAGTAGGAAGAAATGAGCCACACTCAAAGACATTGAGTAGAAAGAGGTATAAAATGGCATTGAGGGTATAAAGTTCGTAATAGACTGTATAAAGATGGAAGAATGACAGAGAAGATTAAAGATATAGGTAAAGTCGGATTATTAAGAGTCTTTGGTGATGGGGCTGTATAGACAATGGGAATTAATGTAGGGCAGTACTGTGGTGATCGTGGTATTCACAGGATGCTTCCATGGTGTCAGTGGTAAGAATTAGAATCAGCCCGGCTGGTGTGGCTCAGTGGCTGAGCATCGACCCATGCACCAAGAGGTTGCCGGTTTGATTCCTGGTCAGGGCACATGCCCAGGTTGTAGGCCCAGTCCCCAGTGGGGGGCATGCAGGAGGCGGCCAATCGATGTTTTCTCTCATCGATGTTTCTATCTCTCTCTCTCCTTTCCCTTCCTCTCTCTCTCTAAAATCAATAAAGAAAAAAATTTTATAAAAAAAATTAGAATCAGTAGCCCACAGGTGAAAAGATCAGCTCAAAAGCTGTTGCAGCACTTGCATTGGTCTGTGTGTTAGATATTTGAACTAGGACTCCATCACACATCTACCTATTTTTAGGTAAGAGAAAGATTCAGATTTGGTGGGGCTTGAAGTTAATACAATTTGGGTAAACCTTCTTTAGGCAAAATAAAACTAATTTACAAGAAAAGATTACTGTGATTCTTCCTGGGCCTTAGAAAGGTCATGTGAATGAGGGGTCCTAAACTCAAATTCATGGTAAATCAGCCTCTAGGTGAAAACTGTGAGAGTTTCTGTTAGAATGGTTTGCCCCTCTCATAATCCTTAAATGCATCTATTAATACTTGTTCCAGAGTGGGAGGTTTTATGACAATTGGCTGAGTAGACAAATAAAATAATACAGCTCATAAGCAGAAACTGCCTATTTGTAAAAAGGCTGGGTCAAGTGGAAAAAAATTATTTCATCTTTACAAATTTTAAGTTAAAAAGTTTCAACAATCAAGCCATTTTTAAAGTTTAAGAACATTTGCATATTGAAAGCATAAAATGGGGATTGACCATGCAGATCCTTGGGCAGGACTCCCTGAGTTCAAATCCTTTGTCATACATTTAACTATGAAAAGTGCTTAGAAATAAGTGGTATGAGTGCTGGCTTGTAATAAGTGCTAAAAAAAAAAAAAAAAAAAAAGAGCTATTATGCTCATCAATGGAGAGTTTAAAAATAAAATTAATAAAAATGTGTTTAATACCAGATGCGTATTAATTGTTTTTTAGTAGATCACTTGCCTGTGGGGATTGTGACCATTGTCATCTATATTTATATTTGAAAATTGGGTCCCAAAGAAGATATTTCCTTGTCACTTTAGGTTCAGGTGGTTCTTAGCTGGCTGCACATTGAATTACCTGGGGCACTTATAAGTGCTACTTTTGTGAGGACCCCACCCTGACCGATTCGATCAAAACATCTGGGGCAGATCTGAGCATCAGGAAGTTTCTAGGCTCCCTGACTGCATTGGAGTCAGAGCTGGAAAAACCTCAGTGCCCTGTGATGACTGGCTGTTACTCAGGCCCAGCAACCTGATGTTAGCCACAAGAAGCTGAGGAATATTCGACTTTATTTTATTTTATTATTCTATCAAAATAAAACATAACTCATTACTAAAATAGGTAATGTTGAAAAATTCTCATGCTCATTTTTAACTAATGTTAACTTATTCCAAATGTTAACTTATTTTCACAATTTCAAAAATCTGCATTTCAATGGTTTTTGGTACCCATTGCCATTTCTTTTAACTTAAACATAAAAGCCCTTCCTGGAGCATTCATAAAATCCTGAAAACAACTGCGACCATGTACTGAACACTTGCTGGACAGTGGGCACTGTATTAGCTGTGTATGTGCATTATCTCCTTATCCTTACAATCCTCAGTAACAGGTAGGCACAATGATCACTCCCATTTTACAGGTAGGAAGTGAGTTTTCATGGCCATCCATCTGGAATGAGGCACAGCTTAGGGGCATGCATCCTAGAAGGGAAACAGAACAGAATAGTAGCTGACACCTGCAATGCTGGGGTCAGACAGATCTGGCAAGTTGTCAACCTCTCTGCACTTTGGTTTCTCTGTCTGCAAAATGTGATAAAGACACTCACTTTGTAGATTTGTTGTTGTTATTATGAGGCTAATAACCATAGAAGTGGCAAGTGTTCATAGGTGGCAGCTATTAATGGGTCAGATGTGTTGCTATGAGAGGGTCCTATTTTCAAATACATTATAAGTTTTGAATAAGTTAAAACTTTGTTGTTATTTATTATTTCACAAGAGCAGCATGCAAAATATTATAAAACAGATTACTTGGAAATCAAGCAAGTAAAAAAGAAAAATGTCACCCTTAATTCTGCAACTCAGAGAGAAGTTATTGAATTTTTTCTATCTTCTAGTTTTTTAGAATGCCTTTTCATTCACTAATGTTTATATTTTTCATTTTGCCATATAGTCTTGCTATTATGTTTGCAGATGGATGCTTACGCTCAGAAATGTTTCATATCATTAAAGATAACCAGGTCCTTGCCACAAGGTCATGTATGATTCAAGGACTTTCTGTTTCATATAATGTGCTTGTTTTTTGTGGGCAAGGCTTTTTCTCCTCATCTTACATAGAGTGGAGTTAGGGCAATGAGGCAGGAAGAGGCTTGCCTGCAGGGGTCTGTCAGAGACATTCTCCTGACATGGTCATCAAAGCCAGAAGTTAAGCCTGTTGGGAGACTCTAGGATGTCTAGATGGGGGGCTTTGGGGACACCTGTATTGCAAGAAGGAGCTAATGTCAAATGAGAGACTGATTATACAAATGAGCAACCACTGGACCATATATAAAAATAAAACTCTGACCCATCGCCTGCAGCAACAGCCCAGGAAATCAACCCCCTTATCTGCAGTAAACAACCCAGGAAGCCAGCCTGCTGGAAGTCAGTCTTGCAGGAGGTCAGATTGCTATCTCTAGTGACAATCCAGGAAGCTAAATAATAACTTCTATAGTAATCAGCACCAAATGTCCAAGATCTAATTAATAACTGACAGCTTCCCCAATTTTTGTCCTCACCTCCAACTTGGGACCAACCAGAGAAAGTCAAATATGTGCCCCTAACTAAACTCATAGGAGGCCCTGCTTCTAGTTAGCTTGATTCCAGCTTTCCTGTGCCGACAGCCTCTAGTCAGGACACACCTGGAGCCTTCTCTTTATTCAGCTCTAAAGCTTTCCCACTCCTCTTCCTGCCTTTGACTCTTTGCCAAAATTCAAGTGACAGTGGCTGACAACCTTGCTGTAGTAAACTCAATAAATAGATCTTGCTTTTCTCATTTGCTTGGTCTTTGTATATTTCCACAGTTTCTTGATGCCCAAGTCAGGCTGTTCATGTGTGATCATTGTTAGATAGGGCCGTTTGACTTTGACAGAATTTCACTTGAACTCTTTTTGTGCAGTAGAGATTATTTTCCTGGAAGACAGGGACCATAACTTCCTCATATCAATAGTCCTAGTGCCCAGTACTGCCTGGCTCATAATAAAGGCTGTTGGAAAGAGTGGGAAAGAGGTCTCACTCACAGCAACTAGGCCCTTAGTTTCCCAATCTGGAAGCAGGAAAGCTCAATGTGATGAGTCTGTCTTCTTTTGATTGAATGAAATGTCACCTCAAATTCCAGCTTAGATAAAAACCAAACTGGAATTGACCAGGGTGTGGGTTGCAGCCTGAAGGATTTCACAAAATCTCTAGAGACAACTATTTTAAAATATTTTTGGCAAAACTTTACCCTTTTTGTTTAACACCTTTCCCTAATCTAAACACATGTGAGTTTGAGGGATATTTAATTTAAACGATTTTTTTCTCCTAGCTAAATGGAAGCAGATGCTATTCAGACAGTAAAGAAGACCATGGCTAAGTTAGTTTGACTTGTTTGTTATCCCTGTTTCCCAACAAGATAACTGAAATGTGATCTGTGGCCTGTTAATTCTCACTGAGATCGAGTTTCTTTGAGTCTTCTCTGCTGATATATCTACACTAGAACCTTGACCACGAGCCCCACACCTCAATTATGGGTCATATCAGTGCCATGTTCCCTCCTTTAGAACACAAATATCTGTCCAGCACTGTTGGCATTGGGGCCAGGAATACTCTACTTGGTTTATACATTGTCCTCAACTGGCGTGTTCTTCCAGAAGACTCTCCAAATTCAAGCACTGAAGCAATTTTATTTTGTAGCTAAAACTTTTTTATGTGTGGGAACAAATTCCAAAGGTGAATAACTTTGGAGCGATTCATTCTCAGAAAGTCCACACACATCTCAGGGCTGCAATGATATTGCTTACTGTGCCAAACATCTTTTTAGAACCAGTCCCTAAATTGTAAGGTCTGCAAGGGCAGAGGCCAGATCTGTCTTTACTTCTGTGTCTCTTTTTCCTGCATATAATAGCACTTGCCAGGATTTTGCTCAATGTGTGATGGGAACTTGGAATTCAGAGTCACTGAAAAGAAGGTGTTAACATCTAGCAGACACAGCTTTCTTATGATGAGACCAAAAGCAAAGACACTATTGTAAAATACATGTGAACTTCAACAACACCACAGCAACTCCTGCAGAAAGAGGGCTATTTTTTTTGACTAAGTATTTATTTGCTAACAAATAGACAATTTTCTATTTGAAGAATCCTCTCTTACTAGGGTTCTTGGTGAAGCTGGAAGTTCTGCCCAATAGGATGAAGTGGCTCTCTGTATAAGGAATCTGATTGCTTCATTCAGAAGAGAAGACCTCAAATGTGCTAAGTTACCCTATATTGGCTTTGGGGCAGGGCATATATTAGAGTGGCATGATGAGCAAGGGCCACCAGAGGGAGGAAACAATCCTGTGTCCCCTCGGGGTCCTAAGCAGAAGAACAATGCTTTTTATAAAAATTTTGCTGGCTGATGGAGAGAAAATTTCCTCATCTTGGTTGTGACCTCTTCTCCTAAGCAGCCTAAAAACAGTTATGCTAATTCTAAGCTATTGATTCGAATAACAAAATCCTGGTTATATTTATCACCTAATTTCCCATATCCCTCTCAGCATTCTTGGAGGGTGAGTGGGGAGGAGAAGGGATTGCAACGAATATAAATCTTTTAGCACTGACTTATATAATGGCCATAAGGAGTTGTCACTCAATATCCATTTAACCTCTACACTACAAGGGCTGAAAAGCTAAAAACTACATTTCCCAGATACACTTGCAGCCAGAGTTGTGAGTTGAATTTAGATGCTCTCTTTTTTCGAAGACAGAAGTGTGGCAGAGGCATTGCTCCGGTTGGCAAGAGGTAATGTGGTTTCTCTGGAGCAATATTAGCAGAGGCCCTAGGGCCTGGCCACTAGTGTCATAGGTGTTGAGAGGCAGGGTGTGGGCATACAGATTGCCAGTGTAGATTGTTTCAGGCCTGGTGGGGTCCTGGAGCCAGCAGTAACAATGAGGCTTGTGAAGATCTCTTCCTCATGGCAGTGGGGTGTGTTTGTAGACCAGCTTCCCAATCAGCAGGCAGCAACCTCAGTAGTCTGGTTCTGCTGTGTGCTGGGAAGTTGTTCCTAGAAGGTCCTAGAGTTTGTTTGGTTAGCCCTCCCAGTGATCTGTAAGCCCAGTTTCTGCTTACACGCGCTAGACTGAATTCTTTTCTCTGCAGTGGAACCCTGACTACTACGACTCAGGAATGGGGAATGAATCAAGCTTTCTGAGTTAGGTATTATTGAGGATTGTCATCTCTGTTTGCTGTTGCCTTGGCTTTAGACAATTATTTGCAAAATCACTAATGTGTTCTTTCTGGTTCCTGAACTCTAAGTTATTGTGTATTTGTCCACTGTATTCTAATAAGTGATAAGCATTAGAAATACAGGGTTACGGGATTTTTATTTTTAATAAAATATTGATTTGGTCACATATTAAATTCTGATATGTTGAGAAAAGTGTTGAGCCTACTAACTTATTTATCCATCCAGGGCCTGAGCTTAGAATCAATCTGTCTGTGGTTAATAAGCCTTTGCTTCTGGGTGTCCCAGAAACCTCTGGATGACATATAATATAAAAGCAACACCAATAACCACTACAAAAAAGCACCGTTTGTGTTCTTTATAGTTTTTGAAAACATGATCCATAATGTTGGAGTTAAGGGAAGGTATTGCAGAAAAAAATTTAAAGTTTTGAGAAGTATGGTAGTTTGTTGAAAGTTACAAGGTTAGTTAATAAATAGCAGATTCGGGCCTGTACTAGGTCAGAAAAGCTTATCTCTGACAAGAAACGCAAGTGCCTGATGTAACAGGTTTCCTCCAGTAACCAACCCAAAATAGCCTGAGATATCCAAGAGACCTAGTTCCCTTTAACATTTTTTTTTTCAACTGGAAAAGTTTCATTGTATGGTGCAAAAAGTGGCTAGTGCCTTTGGAGCTATCAGTTTCTGTGTAAAGGCTTGTAGCCTTGATAGGGGTTGTGGGGTGAAGGAAGAGAGACAGGATTTAAGCTGAAGCAATTCATTGCAACATCTGTTAGTGCTGAGGCAAGCTTGGGTTACAGCTTTATTACATAAAACAAGGATGTGAGAAGCAGCCTTAAGGAAAAGGCATTAGGACGGGCCAAGCAAGGAAGAGGAGGAGTGGAGGATGCCTTGTGGAGGAGAGCAGACTACCTACTAGGCTTAGTACCTCAGTTAATACATTTTTGTTGTTCTCACTATTAATTCTTCTCATTAAAGTCCTTCAGAGGAATGTTGTAGGGTTGAAACAGAATAGGAATGAAACATTCTTTTCCACCAGATATCTCTTCAACCCTCTGGCTAAGACTTTCCTGGACCTAGTTTTAGCTTTACTGGTACGTGAGGAGGTTTCCTTTTGCTGTGGAAGGGTTGACATGTAGCCAAAGTTTTCATAGCCCTATCTGCAATGTGCTTTAAAGCCTCTTCTGAAAGTGAAATTTATTTAAAGGGAAGGCTGTTTCCTACTAGTTGGAACAGCATCTAGAAGTGTGACTCAAGCAGCTGGTCCCAAGAGCTTTGATACTAGAAACGTGCTCCAGAGAAGCCGAAAGACGCTGACCTTTATCACATCACAGATCCACGTTTGGTGGCTCTGCCACTAGGAGCTGAGCATTTCCAGTGCCTTCTGTTATATTGCTTCCATTGGGAAGAAAAAGCAGCTGATTGCTGATAGTTACTAAAGCCTATGGGAGTGCTGCAGACTAGCATCAGAGGAGGTTAATGGATGGTTGGGAGGAGGGTGCAGTGTAGACTAACCTCCCCCTCAAGGGCTTGGAATCCCGGCAGGAAAGGAGGCTCTGACTATACCTTTATATCATGAAAACTGGATGGGCTTTGCACACAAACAGACTGCATTTGAGTCATTTCACTAGCCGTTTGATATTGGGCAAATTATTTAATCTTTCTCAGCCTGGGTTTCCTCATTTGTAAAATAAGGATGATGATACCATGAAAGAGCTGTTGTGGGCACTAGAAAAGAATGCCTTCATGGCACAAACCACAGTGCCCCTGGCACATAGTAGGTACTCAACAAATACAAGTGGCCATTCTGATAATGCTCCTGGCTGTTTGCTGGTCATTTCCCTAACCAGTGCTATCTAAGTTCCTGTTTCTCTTTAGGGGCCCCTTCTACTCAAGTCTGTTCTTCCCCATTTCTTTATCTATATGAGCGTGAGGTTTACATGTGGTGTTTCTATTTCTGTATCTCAAAAAACCTGTATTAAAAATATATCCTCATAATAGCTTTGCAGAGCAGGATTAGTGTCCTTGTTTCAGAGGTGAGAATAATGCAGTTAAGAGACACTAGGAAAGAAGCTGTAGAGAGAGACTAGAACAGGAGTCCTTAATCTGGGGTTTATGGACTTTAACTCCCTGAAAATGAATGCGAACCATTTTTATTGCATTTTAATAGTGAGAAGGTTTGTAGCTTTCATCAGATTCTCAGAGGGGCCTGGGATCCCCCAAATCTCATGAACCACTGTGGTTAAAGACCTCCTAGACTAGAGAACTACTTGAAGGCAGTTCCTGGTTTTTGCACTATGCAGACAGAATAGCAGTGAATGGCTGGTATACCACTTCTGTGAGACTCCCCCGGGCTGCGTCTAAAATGTAGATTCCTAGGCCCCAGCTCAGCCCTACGGAATCAGAGTCTCAAGAAGTGGAGCTGGAGAGTCTGTCATTTCAACAAGTTCCTTCAACACTTACAGCTGTGGGAACTTGGAGCTGTTACTTCAGTTTCCTCGTCTGCAAAATGGGAAGAATAATCATACCTCCCCCATAAAACGTTCATGAATATTAAAATGGATAATGTCTGCACACTGTAAATTACGGGCTTAATATGATAAGTACTCAGTAAGTTGATAATGATGAGTGTTATTATCAGTACTACTATTAGGGCAGTAGGAGCAAATTGAGGTCCGTGACTCCGTGGAAAATTGATGGATGGAGCCAACTGAGCACTTACTTTGAGGTTTTGTGAGTTGCCTGGTTCAACCACATAATATTTGTCAGTGATTCATTCATTCTAAATTGTGACATCTAATGAAATGAACAAATCATTTATATTATAGATAATGAGAACTTTTTTTCTTTCTCTTTCTTTTACAAATTCTACTACAAAGATGTATTATTTAAAATAAAAAAACCTTATTGTCTCAAAAAAAGAGTCTTTTTCGATACAATTTAAAGAAAATAATTCATAGTTTATTATATGTGACATTGTGATTAATTGTTTTTTTTTGTTTTTTTTATGTTCAGATAGAGTGGGAGGGAGAGAGAGGAAGAGAGAGAGAGAGAGAGAGAGAGAGAGAGAGAGAGAGAGAGAGAGAGAGAGAGAGAAATATCGATGTGAAAGGGACACATCGAGTGGCTGCCACCCGCACAACCAACCAGGGCCAGGGACAAACTGCAACGGAAGTACACGCCCTTAGCGGGAACCAAACCCGGGTGTCTCTGGACCGCAGGCCAATGCTCTAACCGCTGAGCCAAACTGGCCAGGGCGTGTGATTAATTCTTTAGTTAGTTGACTAGGAAGTTCACCCCCTTTATTATATTAAAAAAAAATTATATTGTACTAAATTGCTTTGGCTTAAAGGGCCTGTTTTAGGAGCTGAGACGTTCCTGGTAGGGAGCCTGTTTGGGGAGGCATGATGTTATTGTTGCAGGAACTTGAGTTCTAGAGGTCTTTGCCTGGTGTTGGAACAGTTGCCTATCTTCATGAAAGACTGGAAAATTTGAGAGTATTACAAAGTGACAGAGCTCTTTCTAAAAGAGCTTACAAAGTGACCTGGAAAATCTTACAAAATGCTCTCATGTAGTATCGGAGGGCAAAAAGTATTTTTCATATTTATTAAGCTTATTTTTAAAAAAAGATAAATGAAGTTTATAAAAAGACCTGGCACATATAACACATTATTATTTAGAACAATATATATGTATGCATATGTATATATTACATATACACGTATACCAATATTTTCAGCTATACGAATGATGGAGTATGGATTGAAAATCACACAGTTCAAATAAGACCAGGAGCCAGGCTAAATGAAAAACACCAAAATATTAATAATGCTGTTATTAGGAGTTGAACCTTGGGCTTAGTACTGGTTGCTAAATTTCTTAACAAATTGCCAAGGAGAGGAATGAATGGCAAAGTCCTCTGGAGACAGTAAACTACTCAGGTAAGAAAGACAGGCAGAAAAGCACAGCAAAACTCAAGGACATAAGGTAAGCAAGAAGAACAGCATGACGTTCAGAGTCAAAGCAAATTCACAAGTCTCAGAAGGAATATTTTAAGGAAATAAAATTGTGAGGGTGAATTAAAAGTTTGGGGTAACAGGTGAGGAAAAATAAAAGACAGTGAAGTGATAACACAGAAAGACCTGCTAAGAAAAAGCTCCCTTTATTTATTTTTCTCTTTCATCTTCTCATTCTCAGGTCACCCTTGAGCTCCTTATCAAGTACTACTCTTGGCTTTACGCTCTTGGCTGGATATAACAACAGCTTGAACTCATTCTGCAAATCATGCTCTGGTACTGGGAGATTTTATGTTATGGCCCCACTCTATTCCAGGGGCAACTCAACAATGTGGTTAGGTGGGGAAGAAGCACCTGGAGGCTGCCAGAGAGTAGTTTGGGTGGCTTGGGCCAATGAGATGGTGGGTCAGTGTGGTCCATCTGCAAAGGTAGATAGAGCTACTGGGTCCCCCAATCACTTTCTCATGCAGAGCCAGGAATTAAAACTACCATGGGTTGTGTTGTCTCACCCAAGGATATGTTTATAGATTTTAGAGAGAGAGAGGGGGAGAGAGAGAGATAGAGATAGAGATAGAGAGAGAGAGAGAGAGAGAGAGAGAGAGAGAGACATCGATTGGTTGTACCGGGGATTGAACCCACAATCTAGGTATGTGCCCTGACCAGGAATCTATCCCACAACCTTTTTGGTATGTGGGATGACACTCCAACCAACTGAGCCACCCAGCTGGGGCAACACTACCATGGGTTTTTAAATGAGCAGAAAGATGCCTGTGTTGAGCCTGTAGTCAAGCCAAGTTGGTCCATTGTTCAGTGAGAAGAATATGGCCTAATTAGAAGCTTAGATTATTTGTGTTCTTCAGATCTAAGGCCAATTGCCAGAATGCCCACTGTGCCTTGACCAGAGGGAATTTCCTCTGCTCCATGTGAGTTCCAAGTCCACTGAGACCTTTCCTCTCAGTCTCTAGTTTTAGTTCAGCAGCGATAGCCAATCTTAGTGCTCAATGTGGTCCATTCTCTACTTTTGGTTTCCAGCTCTGTTCTCACCTCCAGCTTCTAATCTTCAGGGGTAGGACTGGAAAATGGCTTCACTGATACAATCAGGTAAAACCTATAGAAAAAAAAGTTGCACCTGCAAACAGGCTCACTGTCTTATGATATATTTTGTAGGGCTCTGTCTCTGAATTTCTCTCACACACAGACATTTATAGTTTATGTATTCTATATTTTATATCTGTGATTTTCATTATTCTTATAGTCTTCTTCCTATATTTCATACATAAGGTTCCTTCTAACTGTAATTATTTCCCTTGTATTGATAATAATTTTTATTCTGGGTCCTATTCCATGATCACCTTTTTTCTTTGAATCAATCCTTTTCAACTATGCTGAAGTCTGTTGATATAACTTTTTCCATCTTCTCATATTTCTCTCTCTCTCTCTCTCTCTCTCTCTCTCTCTCTCTCTCTCTCCACACACACACACACACACACACACACACACACACACACACTCCTATATATGATAAAATTAAAAGGGAAGGAGCGTTCTCTTTTGAATAAGATGATCTCTGGCTACCTATGTCTTTTCTCAACTCTCGTTATAGAGCGATGTCCCACAATCCTGTGCAAACAGCAGATGACATAGTACCTCTAAGCCTGAAGATTGGACTTAGGTGATTGGCTGATTGGTACACTTTGTGGTTAGTTTTCTAGCTCTTGAATGACTTATAACTTTATTTTTAAAAAGAATTAAAGTCTTATAAGGAATATTTTCAGGCATTAATTTCCTATCAAAGCATTTTCCTTTGACAGAGTCAACTGGAAGGTCTCCTTGTGACATGATGAAATGTACTAGCACCAGGAGAAGGAATGGCCAGGAGCTTCCAGCATCAAGGCTCCTGCCTCAACGCAGCTCTGGTCATCATGCTAACTTTTAGGCACAGAGACAGGCACATGAGTTTTCTACTGAGACTGAGTAAATCAAATGAGGAAATGCATGAAGGTGGTGTTTTCTAGCACTTAATTTCTTCTGTGGCTTGGCTAATAGGCAAAGCCAAAGACCATTTCAAATGTGGGATTCTGCAGCACAGCAGGGTTGCATGAATAAAAGTAACATTTAAAAGTTGGCTACGTAATTCAGGGGCAATAAATCTAACATCTCAAGGGAATCATTTGGTGAAGCAGATCCAAAAGGAGGAATGAAGTTCATGGGTTAAGATTTTGGTTTTATTCCAGGCTTGTTATTAGCATGCCACATGACTGGGTCTGTGCCTCAGTCCTGTTTTCCTAGTTGTGTGGATACCACCGTGTTAGCTGAGCTGGTATGAGAATTTACTAACATATGTGAGGTGATGTATAACCCTCAGATTAATAAATAGTAGCATGTGATCCCCTCACATTGTTTTACACTAACCATACCTGACACAATGTATTCTAGTCTATCAGCTCTTAATAGTTATTAGGAAAATATGATTGTATTTATTCTGTATTTAACTTTCATTGACAATGTCTGTATTGTCTTATGTTATTCTAACCCTTATCTTTTCTTTTATATACTTCGCCAACTTAATTATTTGCATGTGGTACTTCTTTTAGATTATTTCTATGTTTTTTTCCTTTACTTCTTTCCAGTTGTTCTTTCTTAAATGTTCTTTCTCTGTCTTATCATCATAGAATTTAGTCCTGGGAGTTACTGGACCTTGTCTCTAATGTTTCATTAGCATTTCACTCATGGCTTCTCAGGATTCCTTCATAGCTTCAGTCATTTTCATACTTCTTAAAACATTTAAACCTTTGATTGAATAAATACATGCTCCAAAGTAACGCATACACACAAAAACTCTTCAATTGAGTTAAAAAAGAAACCTTTCAGAAATAAATAAAAAATTTTTAAACATGTTTACGTATCATATTAAGTCCAAAATAGATCATATGCTTAACGTTACACATTGTAGAAATTCTCAGTTTAATTTCTAAAAAGTTGAGTAAATATACATTCAGAAATGGCTACCATTCCTATAAACAGTTCCTATCTACCTGTCAACTGATACTGTTAACATTTATAAGTGAATAGACAATATGCTTTGACACAGTCCCTAAATTCTTGTCTGTTTATTTCCAGAGTGATCATATGAACATCATGTTCAGCTGAATCTTGAAAAAACATACAAACGTTACATATACATGTTAAAAAAAGAAACAACAGGCCAAAATGGAGTCACTCCTGCTAAGCCACCTCACCAAATCAAAACTCAATCACTAACCTAATTGCAGTTTTAGCCTCTCCTAGAAGTAAAATTTTAAACCAATCAGTCTGGAATTTCCTGATCAATATTAGGAGGTAATCTGCCTGATAAGACCCCTTTGCCATTCCCTTGCCCCTAAAAAAATATGTCCTGGCCTAAAAACAACCACTTCCTTTCTTTTGCTAACAGCTCCCTTGTCCCACCCCTTCTGCCTATACAAACCTGCCATTATACACAGCCCCTCAGAGCGCAGATGGGATGCTGCCTGACTCATGAAATGCTTAATAAAGCTGATTAGATCTTCCAGTTTACTCTGTTGAATTTTGTTCTTTAACAGACAGAACATATAGAAATCAGAGTTTTTTTAAAACAGTGAATCTGTCTAGAAGTCTTAGGGGCTTTATTCATATCAACTAGGCCACTTTTTATCTCTTATGGCCAGTCCTATGCTTTAGAGATAAGGGTGTTAAATAAAGCATTTGGTTGCCAGAATATTTTTATTGATTTTTTTTTTTTTTTTTTTTTTTTTTTTTAGAGAGAGAGGAAGGGAGAGAGAGAGAGAAACATCGATGTGAGAGAGAAACATGAATCGGCTGCCTCCCGCACACCCTCTACTGGGGATTGAGCCCGAAACTCAGGCATGTGCCCTGAGTGGGAATCAAACCAGGACCTCTCAGTCCATATGTTGACACTCAATCCACTGAGCCACACTGGCCAGGCACCAGACTGTTTTTACTAAACACTGCCCATTGGTCAGCTGAGACCTTGTGCGGGCCTGGGCAAGCACACACACACACACACACATACACACACACACACACACAAATAAATAAATAAGACAAAGGAGAAAGTAAAAATCACTCCAAATTTCACCACACAGAGATAGGCATTTAAATTAAGATTTTGCTGAACGAGTTTAAAGTTATTTCTCTGCAATTATTTTTATGTACAACCACGTACACACAATTTCTACATAAGTTAAATTGTGGTACACATGCTTCTCTGCAACCTTCCTTTTCAATCAGTAATGTGTCATGGACGTTCCTCAATGTCAACAAATATCAATCTATTTCTTCAGTTTCAATGCCTGCATAGTACTTCATCATACACACATATTGAAGTTTATTTCGTCATTCCTTTATTGATGTAGACTGTTGACTTATGTTTTAAAGTTACAAACAATACTGTGTGAACATCCCTTGAGTCCAAATCTTTCCAATTATTTCCTTGGGATACATTCATAGAAATAGTTTGAGTGGGTAAATATATTTAAATCTTTTATATATAGTGCTTAACCGCCTCCAGAAAGGCATGTTTCTTTTCTTTTTTTAAAAATTCTCATCCAAGGATATGATTTTACTGATTTTAGAGAGAGAGGGGTGGAGAGAGAGACAGAGAAACATCAATGTGAGAGACAAACACTAATCAGTTGCCTTCCATACGTACCCAGAGCAGAGATTGAACTGCAACCATTTTTTTTTTTTTTATCCTCACCCGAGGACATTTTTTCATTTTTTGTCCAGATAGAGTGGGAGGGAGAAAGGGGAAGAGAGACAGAGAGAGAAACATCGACGTAAAAGGGACACATCGAGTGGCTGCCACCCGCACGACCAACCAGGGCCGGGGACAAACTGCAACCGAAATACATGCCCTTAGCGGGAACCGAACCCGGGTCTCTCTGGACCGCAGGCCGACGCTCTAACCGCTGAGCCAAGCCGGCCAGGGCCTGCAACCATTTTTGTATGTGGGACAATGCTCCAACCAACTGAGCCACCCAGCCAGGGCAAGGGTATGTTTCTTATATGAGTTAGTTACAGTGTAATTTTGAAAACTCTTCTGCTAGAAGAGACAGGACTACTGTTGTTGAGAAAACGCTATGACCATGGGGAAAAGAAAAGGCAGTGCAGACTTTATGAGTAAAACAGTCAAGCATGTTGATTTTCTAAGGATAAAACTGGAGATAGTAGAGGCTTGGCATCATCTCTGCAGAGGCTTGAATGTGAGACAGGAAGATGTGATAGTAATGATAACAATAAAAATAGCAACAAAAAGCACAACCTAAACAATTAACAACTACTAAGTCCTTGCTTAGTGTGTGTGTGTGTACACACATAGAATCTGTCCTATAAACTTATAACATAGCTTATAACATATTTATATGTGATAACAAACATATATATGTACTATATGTACATAGCTTTGATTCTTACAGTTTTTCAACCTTTATTTGCGGGGGGTGGAGGGGAGCAATGAGAAGAGGACAGCTTTATTTGGGAGGATAATGAGTTGAGGACATTTTTGTTTGGGAAGATGATGAACAGAAGACACCTTTATCTGAGGTGAGTGATGAGGGCAGGGAGCCTAGTTCTAGGGATTGGAAAGGAAAGAGAGCTGAAGATGAAGGTTCTTGTGTGGCAGGGAAGTTCCCTCTGAATAATTGCCCTTGCACTCCAAGTCATGAAGAAAGACAGAGAAATCTGCCTATAAGTGGTAGATTGCCCAGATGAAATGTTAGAACAAGAACCCAAGGACAGTTTCCGAGGAGAAGTGTGAGGTAGATTCATAGAAGGGCCAGGAACTGTGCCAGATGGGAAATCTGTGCTCTGCATGGCTTTGTTCTCTGCTGTTCTTGATGTTTCTTTACATTCTGTTATAGAAATAGTTCTTTCCCACTATTCTGTCATTGTATGTCTTTCTCCCCATGAGGCAGCAAGTTATTTGAAGTGGGTTATGTCTTTAATTTTTAAATCTCTTGAAACTGATACTCAAAAAATGCTTAGTTATTTTTTTTTTACCGAATGAAATGAAGGATACACTTTAGGTAAAAAAAATGAATTACCTCAATACAAGATGAGGAAGACTGAAATGACAGCAGTTTATAAGGAAAAAGCCCTGGGAGTAAAGGGTTGAAAGAGGGATGAAAGGATGTGCTAGAAGGGTTTACTGGGGCAGTAATCTCAGTGGAACTACACAATGTTAGTAAAAAGAAAAAAAATGAGAGAACACTCTTACATGGATACAAAATATAATCAAAATATTAGCAAATTGGCCTGGCTGGTGTGGCTCAGTGGTTGAGCATTGACCCACGCACCAAGAGGTCACTGATTCGATTCCCGGTCAGGGCACATGCCCAGGTTGTGGGCCAAATCTCCAGTGGGGGGCATGCAGGAGGTGGCTGATCGATGTTCTCTCTCATCAATGTTTCTATCTCTCTCTTCCTCTCTCTTCGTGTCTAAAAAAATCACTAAAGAAAAATTAAAAAAATATATTAACAAATTGAATTCAACAACATATTTTTTTTAAAAGAAACTTTGCAGATGTTATTTATTTATTTATTGATTGATTGATTGATTTTTAGAGAGAGAAAGTGAGAGGGAGAGAGAGATAGAAACATCAATGAGAGAGAACATCGATTGGCCGCCTCCTGCATGCCCCCACTGGGAATCGGGCCCACAACCTGGGCATGTCCCCTCACCAGGAATCCAACCGGCAAACTCTTGGTGCATGGGTCGACACTCAACCACTGAGTCACAGCAGCCGGGTTCAACAACATATTTTTAAATAACATCGTGACTAAGTATAATTTTCCCCAGAAATGTAAGGATTAATGCCATCAATGTAGTTAAAAATATTAACAAACTAAAGAAGATAAAAGTATATCTCATTGGATGTAGAAAAAAGGAATAAAATTCAGTGCATTTATGATTTTTAAAAACTAGTCTTAGAAATTGTATCAGTTTCCTATAGCTGCTGTAACAAATTATCACAAATTTCACCTAAACCATGACAGATTTATTCTCTTCCAGGTCTGGAGGTCAGAAGTCCAAACATATTTTTTAAGGGCTAAAAACCAAGATATTGTCAGGTCTGGTTTCTTCTGAAGATGCTAGAGGGGAATTGATGTTCTTGCCTTTATTATCTTCTGGAAGTTGTCTGCATTCTTTGGCTTGTGACCACGTCTTCACACCACATCATCTTTTCTCTCCCTGTTTCCATCATCACATTGCTTTTTTTTTTTTTATCCTCACCCGAGGACGTTTTTACATTTATCCTCAGACAGAGCGGGAGAGAGGGAGGAAGAGAGAAAGAGAAACATTGATGTGAGAGAGACACATCCAGTGGTTGCCACTCACACGACTCCAACCAGGGCTGGGGACAAACTGCGACTGTGGTATGTGCCCTTAGCGGGAACCGAACCCAGGACTCTCTGGTCCGTGGGCCGACGTTCTAACCGCTGAGCCAAACCGGCCAGGGCATCACACTGCTTTTTAAAAGAATTTCTGTAGTCAAATCTTCCTCTATCCTCCTGTGCCTTAATCACACCTGTAAAGCCTTTTGCCATGTAAGTCAACATTCACAGGTTCTAGAATTTATCTAGGAGCCATTATTCAGCTATGCATAGAAGGTTAATGCTGAGAATATGAATTGGCCAGGTTCTTTGAAGAGGCCAATTTTGTAATGTCTTATAACACTGAAAGGCACATATCCTGTGAGCTAGGTTTGCACTTGTGGCACATGTGTGAAGGAGACATGGCCAAAGAAGTTCATTGCAGCATTGTTTATGGCAGAAAAAAAACTGTAGCATTCTATTGGGTTTTTTATTTTTTCTTCATTTTTTTATTATAGTTGATGTTCAGTGCTAGTTTCAGGTATACGCATAGTGGCGAGACATTTATATAACTTATAGTAACCCCCCTATAAGTCTAATAACCACCTGGCACCATACATCATTATTATAGCACTGTATTATTGACTAGATTCCCTGTGCTGTAATCTACATCTCTGTAACTATTCTGTAACTACCAATTTATACTGCTTAATCCCTTTGCCTTTTTCACCCAGCTTCTCAAACCTCCCTCCCACCTGGCAACCAGTGGTTGTTCTCTGTATGAGTCTGTTTGTTTACTTATTTATTTTGTTTTTCAATTCCATGTATAAGTGAATCATATGGTATTTGTCTTTTTCTATCTGACTTATTTCACTTAGCATAATACCCTCTAGGTTCAGCCATGTTTTTGCAAATTATGAGATTTCATTTTTTATGGCAGAGTAATATTCCATTGTATATATGTGCCACAGCTTCTTTCTCTAATGGTCCATTGATGGAAACTTACATTGCTTCCATATCTTGACTATTGTAAATAATGCTGCAATAAACATAGGGATGCATAGATCTTTTTAAGTTAGTGTTTTGGATTTCTTTGTAAAAATACCCAGAAGTGAAATTGCTGGGTCATGAGGTTGTTCTATTCTTTTGTGTGTGGAACCTCCATGCTGTTTTCCATAGTGTCTGCACCATTTTGTAATCCCACCAATGGTGTACAGGCATTCCTTTATCTCCACATCCTTACCAATACTTGTTGATTTATTGATGATAGCCATTCTGACTGGTGTCAGGTGATATCTCATTGTGGTTTTAATTAGCATTTCTCTGATGAATAGTGATGTTGAGCATGTTTTAAAATGTCTATCAGCCATCTGTATATTTTCCTTGGAATAATGCCTATTCAGGCCTTCTGCCCATTTTTGGAACAGATTGTTTGTGGGCTTTTTTAATGTTTACTTGTATGACTTCATAAATTTTGGTTGGATATTAACAACTCATCAGATGTCTCATTGACAAATATCTTTTCCCATTCAGTAAGTTGTCCTGTGTTTGGTTGATGGTTTCCTTTCCTGGGCAAAACTTTTTAATTTCATGTAGTCCATTTTTTTCTTCATTTTATTCTTTGTTTCCCTTGCCCAAGGAGATATCCAAAAAGATATTACTAAGAGCAATATCAAAGAGTTTACTGTCTATGATTTATTTTATGTTTTGGGGTCTTACATTTAAGTTTTTAATTCATTATGAGTTTATTCTTGTATGTGGTGTAAGGAAGTGGTCTAATTTAAATTTTTTTGTGTGTGTATCTGACCAGTTTTATCAACACCACTTACTGAAGAGACTGTCTTAACCCCATTGTATATCCTTGCCTTCTTTGACAGTTTCATTGACCCTAAAGGTGTGGGTTTATTTGGGGATCTCTATTCTGTTAAATTGATCTATGTATTTCTTTTAGGCCAGTATCATGATGTTTTGGTTACTATAGGCTTATAGTATAGTTTGAGATCAGGTAGCATGATATTTCCAACTTTGTTCTTCTTTCTAAATATTGCTTTGGCTATTCAAGATCTCCTGTGGTTCCAAATAAATTTAGGATTACTTGTGCTAGTTCTGTGAAAAAGCCATTGGTATTTTGATAGGGATTGCATAGAATCTGTAGATTGCTTAGAGTAGTATGGACATTTCTTCCTATTTTTGAGCATGGTATATGCTTCCATTTATTTGTATCTTATTCAATTCTTTTCTTCAATGTCTTATAATTTTTCTGAGTATAGGTCCTTTACCTCCTTTGTTAAATTTATTTACAGGTGTTTTATTCTTTTAGATGTAATTATACATGAGATTGTTTCTTAATTTCTCTTCTGATACTTTATTATTGGTGTATAAAATGCAAATGATTTCTGAATATCAATTTTACAAAAATTTGTTTATCAGTTCAAATAGCTTTTGGGGGGAATCTTTAGGGTTCTCTCTATATAGTATTATGTCAACTATAAATAATGACAGCTGTACTTCTTTCTTTCCAATTTCTATTAGTTTATTTATTTTTCTTGCTGATTGCTGTGCCTAGGACTTCCAATACTATGTTGAATAAAAGTGGTAAAAGTGGACATCCTTGTCTTGTTCCTAATATTAAGGAAAATGCTTTCAGTTTTTCACCTTTGAGTGTGATGTTAGCTATGGGTTTGCTATATATGTACCCTTTATTATGTTCAGGTATGTTTCTTTTATTTCCACTTTGCTGAGAATTTTTATCATAAATGGGTGCTGGATTTTGTCAAATGCGTTTTCTGCATCTGTTGATAAAATTATATCACTTTTATACTTCATTTTGTTTATGTGGTGTATCTAGTTAATTGATTTGCAGATATTGAACCAACTTTGCATCCCAGGAATAAATCCCACTTGATAATGGTGTGTAACCTTTTTAATGATTTCAGTTTGCTAATATTTTATTGAGGATATTATAATGTCTTTGTTTTGTTTTGGAATGAGGATAATGCTGGCCTCATAAAATGAGCTTGGGAGACTTCCATTATCTTGAATTTTTTTGAAATAATTTGAGAATGATAGGTGTTAATTCTTTTTTGAATGTTTGGTAAAAATAATCTGTGATGCCATCTGGTCCAGGAGTTTTGTTTGTTGAGAGTTGTTTGATTATTGATTTGATTTTGTTAGTAGTTATAGGTCTGTTCAGATTTTCTGTTTTCTCTTTATTCAGTTTTGAGAGATTGTATATTTCTAGGAATTTATCCATTTATTCCACTTTTCCATTTTGTTAGGATATAATCATTTGTAATATTTTTAAATAATCTTTTGCATTTCTGTAGTGTCAGTTGTTACTTCTCTTTCATTTGTTACTTTACTGATTTGGGTCCTCTCTCTTTTTTTCTTGATGAGTTTTGTTAAAGGGTTATCAATTTTCTTTATGTTTCCAATGAACTAGTTCTTAGTTACATTGATCTTTTCTATGTTTTTCTTTTTTACTCTATTTTTGCAATGATCTCTATTATTTCCCTTCTTCTGCTCATTTTGGGCTCTGTTTGTTGTTTTTCTTGATCCTTTATGTATACGTTTAGATCATTTATTTGAGATTTTTCTTGTTTCTTGAGGTAGGCCTGTATTTCTATGAATTTCCCCCTTCAATTGCTTTGGTTGTGTCCCATGGATTTTTGGTCATTGTTTTCATTTTCACTTGTCTCAAGGTATCTTTTGATTTCTTCCTTGATTTTATTCTTAACCTATTCAGTGTTTAGTAGCATATTATTTAGCTTCCACGTATTTGTGTGTTTTTAAGTTTTCTTTCCTATAATTTATTTCTAGTGTCATACCATTGCTTGATATAATTTCTTTTTAAATTTATTGAGACTTGTTTTGTAGCCTAACAATCATCTATCCTGGACAAATGTTCCACATGCACTTGGAATGTATATTCTGCTGCTTTGTGGTGAAATGCTCTAAAAATATCAATTAAATCCACTTAGCCTAATGTGTCATTTAAGGCCACTGTTTGCTTGTTGATTTTCTGTCTGAATAGTCTATCCAATGATGTCAAAGTGGTGTTAAAGTCCCCTACTGTGAGTGCATTATTGTCAATCTCTCTATGTCTGTCAATATTTGCTTTACATAGTTAGGTGCTCCTACTTTGGGTGAGTAAATGTTTTCAAGGGTTATATTCTCTTGTTGGATTGATCCCTTTATCATTATGCAGTGTCCATCTCTTGTTATAGCCTTAATTTAAAGTATATTTTGTTTGATTTAAATATTACTACTCTAGCTGTTTTGTTTTGTTTCCATTTCCATGAAATATATTTTTCATCCTTTTACTTTCAATTTTAGTGTCTCTTTCAATATGAAGTGGATATCTTGTAGGTAGCATATGTATGGATCTTGTTTTCTTATCCATTCAGCCACTCTATGTCTTTTCATTGGAACATTTATTCCATTTATATTTACCATAGTAATTGATAAGTATGTAGTTATTGCCATTTTATTATTCATATTTTTATTTTTTTTAAAGAATTACCTTTAACATTTCTTATAATACTGGTTTGGTGAGGATAAACTCTTATTTAAATAAATAAATAAGTAAATAAATAAATAAATAAATAAATAAATAAATAAATACATTTAATTAATTAATTTATTTATCTGGAAAGTTCTTTATCACTCTGTCAATTCTAAATGAAAGCCTTCCTGGGTTGAGTAATCTTGATTGTAGGTCTTTGCTTGTTATCACTTAGAATATTTTATGTAAATGTATTCTGGCCTTCAAAGTTACTGTAAAGAAATCAGCTGACAGTCTTATGGGAGATCCCTTGTAGGTAACTAACTGCTTTCTTCTTGCTGCTTTTAAGATTCTCTTTTTGTCTTTAATATTAGCCATTTTAATTATGATGTGTCTTGGTGTGGATGTTTTGGGGTTCATCTTGTTTGGGACTTTCTGAGCTTTCTGAACCTGTATGTCTATTTTCTTCACCAGGTTAGGTAAGTTTTCAGTCATTATTTCTTCTCCTTCTGATACCCCTGTGATGCAAATGTTACACTTATAGATGTCACAGAGACTCTTTAAACTATACTCATTTTTAAAATTTCTTTTCTCTTTTTGCTGTTCTGATTGGCTGTTTTCTGCTTCATCTAATCTGCTGTTGATTTTTCTAATGTATTCTTCATTTCAGTTATTTTATTCTTCATTATGACTGGTTCATTTTTTAAAAAATTTTTTACTTATTTTTTGAGATAAAAAGAGGAAGGGAGAGGGAGAGAGAGAGAAACATCTATGTGAGAGCGAAACATTGATCAGCTACCTCCTGCATGTATCCTACTGGGGATTGATCCTGAAACCTGGACATATGCCCCAACCAGGAATCAAACTGGCAACCTTTTGATGCACAAGATGATGCCCAAACAACTGAGCCACACCGGCCAGGTCATGACTGGTTCTTTTTTATGGTTTCTATCTCTTCTGTAAGTTCTCACTGACTTCATCTATTCTTCCCCTATGTTTGTTTGGCATCCTTATAACCAGTGTTTTGAACTCGGTGTCTGTTAGATTTCCTGCTCCATTTCATTTAGATAGTTTTTTGGAGTTTTGTTCTCTTCTTTTATTTGGGACTCTCAGGCTGACTTTCATTGCCTGTGACTACAATGGATGAGCTATTGTGGGGATAAGGTGTTGACATCATAGACTTGTTTTAGCAGGGTTCTGGTGCCCCACTAGAGCCCATCCTTTTTGTGTATCATTTTGGGTGCTAATTGGGTGGTGCTCCAGTGTGGTTTGAATCTGGTCTCTTAGTGTATTGTTTTTGGGCCTCTTGGTGCTGGTCCAGATCAGTTGCTACCTGTTTTTGGCCAGGGACCACCTGGTAAGAGATAAAACATGATCTGCAGTTGGTAGCTGCCTATGCTGATCTTGGAGGTGCCTGGGAGAGGCTGTGCTTCAAACTTAGGCCAGCTGTTACTAGTGTCAGTCTTAGGGTGGCTTAGCTAGAGGTACAGAGCACACCAAAGCTTACCACTACTTGTTTGGTATTTGTAAACCTTTGAGAGATTTTAGGGAAGTGGGCCAGGCTTGGCCCCTTGTGAGTAACAGCCACTGAAAGAGGTTAGGGCCGGTGTGCAATTCTGGTGGAGTGTGGGACAAGCAGTGTTAGCCAGGTTGATGGAGACTCAGATTGTGGCTTCCCTGCACCTGCAGGCGGGGTGGCAAGAGGGCTCAACAAAGGGACAATGGTGTTTGCCAGCACTTATGTCCTGGAGAGAGCTGCCCTTCCAGCACTTGCCCTGAAGTCAGACATCCAGTTCCTCCCCATATGTCCCTGGCACTTATTGAGTTGCTGTTACTTTGCTGGAGCTTAGGATAAGTGTGTGAGTGAATCTGTGTGTGGACCCTTTAAGGGTCCTTTATCTCACCTAGATGGAATCCTTGCTGATTTTCACAGCCAGATGTTGTAGGACTCTTCTTCCTGGCACTTGTACTCCAGGCCAGGGAGCCCAGTGTGGGTCTAGGACTCCTCATTCCTCAGGGGGTACCTCCACAGCCAAGATATTTCTTTTGATTTAAAAAAAAAATTTAACCTTCACTCAAGGGTGACTTTAGAGAGAGAAAGGGGAGAGAGAGAAAGGAGAGAGAGAGAGAGAGAAAGGAGAGAGAGAGAGAGAGAGAGAAAGAGAGAGAGAGAGAGAGAGAGAGAGAGAGAGAGAAATATCCTTATGAGAGAGAAACCATGATTGGCTGTTTCCTGTACGTTCCTGGAGTAGGGATCGAACCCACAACCTAGGCATGTGTCCTGACTGGGAATAGAACTCACAACCTTTTCATGTATGGGACGATGCTCCAACCAACTGAGCCACCTGTTCAGGGCTCTCCCGATTCTTGAAGGCCACACATGGGTGTGGGATCAGCCCCTTTTGCTTCTCTGCCCCTCCTACCAGTCTCAAAGTGGCTTTTTCTTTATCCATAGTATTCCTATAGTAGAGGGGCAGTGGAATGCAGTGCAGTAGTTAGAATAGTCTTTGGAGCCAGCCGGAACTGAGTCCTGATGTGATTGCACTTACTAACTAAATGATTTCAGGCAGATTAGTTAACCTCTCTGGTTTACTTTCCTCACCTGTAAAATGAGGATAGTAACAATAGCCACATCACTGGGTTATTGTGTGAGGTAAATAAGTAAATACATGTAAAATGCTTAATTATATGGTGCTTAATATATGATATGCTCTAAAATATGTATAATAGTAGTGAAAATAATACAGTTTAAGGATTGACCTAGCTCATTGTAGGGCACATTGTTAAATATTAAGGGGACTGAAGTCCTCTTTATACTGTGTTGCTCCAGAAAACAGACCCAGGACCTGTAGATATTAGAGGCTGACATATTTTGAGTAAATATAAGAAAGAGCCTTCCAACAATTAGAACTTTTCAATGATAGAGCAGGCAGCTGAGTAAAAATAAGAGAACTCCCTATCTCTGGATATTTTCAAACAGTCTGGAAGACCATCTGGCAGAGCTATTGCCGTGGAAATTCCTGTTTGGGTAGGAGCTGGAAGAAATAAACTCTAAGGTCTCTTCCAGGTCTAATAATGTAATTATGTTTTATTTATTTAAAATATTTAATTGGGTTTTTCTTTCAAACTAACATTCTTGTAACAAGCCAAACCACAAGGCCACCCAACGGTGGAGTGGGTGGGGATGAGAAGGCCAACCTCCACACCTCTTTCTGGGGTTACCAATGTTGACAGCTTGGTTTGTGTTCTCTTGTGGATCTTTCTTTATACTCATACAAACTTAGGTAAACACACACATGCACACTACTCTCCCACTCTTTTTCCTCCACTTCCAGTGTTTTCTAAAAAGTAGAAATGCTATTCAGCATTGCATGTTATTTTACTTAATATATCATGGGTATTACTGATTTTAAAGTTCATTGTAAAGAATTAGTGTGATTGAAACACTAAGACAATTTTGAAAATTGCCTTATCAGATATTAAAATATATTGTAAAGTTACTTAATCAAAATTGTGTGGTATTAGCACAAAAATAGGTAAATAAATCATAATGGAAAATCCAGGAATAATTCCAAATTCACAGTGGAATTTGGCGTTTTAAATTGGTAAGAAAATGGTTCCCTCCCCTCTCATCTATATGGATGCTTTCTGTGTACCATATATAAAGACTATTATACAAAAATAAAAGTACATTTAAGAAATTAAATATAAAATATTTAAAATATTAGAAGGCAACTTAGAAAACCCTGTGTATAACTTGAATCTGTGTATGTATTCAGGTGCAAAAGATTGACAAATTTGACTATATAAAAAATAAAGACATTTGTTTGGAAAAAGGCAATAGATAAAGTTGAAAACATATAAGAAAATATTTGTAATACATGTAACAATAAAGGGGTTAGTGACCTTATTATATTAGGAAAACCTTACATTCTGATAAGGAAAAATTAAGTAACTCAGTTTTAAACTGTCCAAAGGATATCAACAAGTCACAGACAGAAGAGGAAATCAGACAGGCAATAAACAAATGAAAAGATGCAAACAGCACATATTGAGAGGGAAATGCAAATCAAAGCAACAACAAACTGTCATTTTTACACATTATCCTGGCAAAAATGTAAAAGATTTATAACATCTAGAATAAAAATAGTGTGGAGAAATATCTGTCATAAATTGCTTCTGGGAATGTGAAATGTCCTTTTTCCAGAAAGTGATCTGGCAAATTAGAGTAACAATTTATCACATTATTTGTCCCATCAGACATGACATTTTCATAGTGTAAAACGACATATTCAAGGTTTCGTATTACAACATTGTTTCAAGTGGCAAAAGCTAAAATTAGTATAAATAGGCATAGGTTGAATAAATAATGATGCTTTCCTACATATCAATTTTAGAAAAAGAGATATTGATTTGGTGGGACCATATTTTAATTGATTAACAAGAAATATTTTAAAATATAAAAGTAACACATAGTCAATATAGAAAATTGAGAAAATAAATGTTAAAAATATTAATTTTTAATTTATGTTTCTCAGTTGTATTTTGGTCAGTTTTCTATTTCTCTCTCTCTCTCTCTCTCTCTCTCTCTCTCTCTCTCTCTCTCTCTGAATGTGAACATGTGTACATATATACACAATACATATTTATATAGTTATATTTATTCCTATTTATATTTGAATTTTTGAACAGCATTATATCATATTTTCTTCCTCCCCTTGAATGTATTAAAACACTATTTTAAATACCTTAATAATAGCCCATCCTAAGTCTGCAGCATTATTTGTTTTTGCCACTAGAAACTGAGGTAGTTTACTGTTTTCAGTATTTAAAATAGTGCAATGGAGTGCTCATACATTGATGGTGGGAAGATAAAATGGTACAGGCATTCTGGAAAACATTTTGGCAGCTCCCTAAAAAAGTTATTAAACAACTATGATATGATATAGCAACGTAAAAACTTATGCTCACAAAAAACCTTTATACAAATGTTCATAGCAGCTTTATTCATAAGAATCTCACACAGGAAACAACCTTGATATTCTTCAATGGGTGCACAGTTGAGCAAGAATGGGACTTATATATCAGGGACTACTACTCAGAAATAACAAGGAATGAAATATTGAGACTTGCAACTTCCAGGGAATTATATTGAGTGTAGAAAATCAATCTCTAAGGTTTCATACTGTATAATTCGATTAATGTAACCTTGTTGAAATAACACTGTAGAAATGGAGAACACATTAGTGATTGCCAGGGGTTAAGGAGGAGGTGGGAGAGAATAAGGAAGTGAGAGTGCCTGTAAAAGGGCGCCGTGCAGGATCCTTGCGGTGAGGGAAATGTTCAGCATTTTGACTGTGTCAATGTCAGTTTCCTGGTTGCGATGTTGTATCACAGTTTGTAAGATATTATCAATAGGGAAAATTGGATAAACCATACACAGGATCTCTGTATTATTTCAAAAGACTGCATGCAAATCTATAATTATCTGAAAATTAAAAGTTCAAATAAAAAAACAACAACAATACAATGAACATTCCTATACATGTGAGTCTCCATTTGTTTCCCTACGCTGTATTCCTGGAGGTGAAATTGTTCCACAGATTATATTAACATTTTTAAGATTTTGGAAGCACATTATCATATTGCTTTTCTAGCAGGTTTGTCCAATTTGTGTGAGCCTATATTTTCAGATAAAGGCCGATAGTAGCTACACTTTTTCTATAATAATGGCCAATGTTATTGAAATCTTGCCATTTATGGGGCATTGTACTGAGCACTTTGCCTTTCATTTCAACTCCCAGCAGGCCAGTGGGGTAGGCCTGTTGTTACCTTCACTTCACAGGTGAGGAAGCTGAAACTCAGAGAAGCTGAGGAACCTGTCCAAAGGTCCATGTCTACAAATGGCATGGTTGAGACTCATATTAGGTTCATTTAATGCCAAAGCCAGCATGCTAACCACTGTACTATCTTATGCTCTTATTTATTAGACTACCTGTTCATTTCAAGGTATGCAGTCTAGGGATTAAGAGAATGTTACATAGAGACAGGAGAAATAATTTCTGTCTGAAGGGCACTAGCACTTTAGAAGACCTAGGGTCGTGACACATGGATGACACTTCCAGAGGCATTAGTAACTGCAACCAGGCGTTTTCTTGGTTCTCTGGCTCTTTATCGTTTTGCACAAGTAAATGGTGAGCCTAAGTTCTCATAATGTTTCCCCCCTGGGACGTTTCCAGCTTGCTTTTAAAGCACAGAGGTAAAGGTTGTTGTCTGCTGCTGGTGTATTTCCATTGAAGACTTAGTCCTAATTTTCAAATCATGTCTAAAACACATGTAGTTTTGTTCTTGACTTATTTACAGGCCAAGTGGAATGTAAATCTAAGGAGGGTATATTATACATCGTGCTGTGTACACTCCGTTTACGTGGGGCCATTCATCTTGCTCTCATAAATGTGCCAGAGCTTTCTTCTTCCATTGCTGCAAGTGGGGAGTTAACCATCTTTATTAAGTGTTTCCCAGAGAGTGTTGTTTTAACAAAGCTTCTTTTCTGTTGTATGATTTTCAGATTTTATTTGATGTACTGAGCTGAGTCCTCCAGGAAAATGACATTTTCATGGTAGTCCTTTGTTTATGTAGGACCATATTTCACTGGAAACTACTTGATTTATTTTTTGTATAATTTATTAAAGTATAGCTGATAACATTTAAATTAGAGATTGACAGTTTTTCTAGTACAGAAAAAAATCAGAAACCATTTGCTTTGCTAGTTTTTTAGAACCTGGAGTTTTATATGATTTTATACCAAAAATCATTAAATTATTCAATCTAAATAAATGCTGTAGTAATCCAGGTTGGTAAGTAAAAATTGGGTTAAAATTTTTGAATTACTGTTATAATTGTGTCTGTGTAGGTTTTGATTAAAGTGAATTGGTTAATTTTCATAGCATGCCAATTATTTATTCATTCGTTTTAATTCATTTTGTGGGCTTCTAATCCCTCTGTATGTGAAAATCCTCACTCTACCTTGCTTCATTTTTATTGCTCTTTTGTGGAATTTCTTTACCTCTTTCAGGAGAAGATGACCCTAAATGATAAAAATAAGTCATGGGTAATTTATGAAATTAAATAATAATATAGCTCATATTTTTCCAAATACCTCTACTTCTACTGCCTTTTTTTTTTTTTGAATTACCACTGTGGATTGAGCATACATCTTCATCGAGCTGTCCAGAAAGATGCCTAAGTCTTTTTTTATAGGTCTGGACGCTCTCCATGTCTTCCTCAGAGCCAAAGTTAAGAAGAATTGTAAATTACCAAGAAAGCAAAAATAAAAATTCAGGTGTAATGAACATCTTATGACAGAGGTGACTGAGTTCTTGGAAGTGAAAAGTAATTGGATCTAATTGTAAAGCCCAATTGTTTATAGCAGAAACTCGTGCAGAATTTACGGGTTTGGATGTTCTGCTCCACACTGAATGTGAGTAGTGTTAGCTCCAAGGCCTCAAGTAACCACATAAGTACAGTGTGTTACCTCAAGTCATGCTTCTTATTGGGCAAACCAGATGATAGGAGCACTGTTCGAGTGATATTTCAGGCTCTTGCACTAAAAGAAGGTTTGGCGTAGGAGTGCCACACGGTGGTTCTCACCACCTTTTTATGACTTCTTGCCATTTGCGTGTGTAAAGTGCACCTCTCAGTAGTTGTTCTCATTTCACTCAGTGGTTCTCCACGACCGCCAGGGCGAAGGGTAGGTGGGCTAAGGCAGGAGTACTGGGAACGTTAGTGGGGTGTGTGCTCTAAAAATGCCCCCAGGAGATTATGACCCACTGTTCCCACCAGCAACACCTGCCTCACTCCTGTGGAAAATAACATAACAAGGAACATAAGAAAATACTATATTAAACTCTGTGCCAATAAAATGGAACTGTCTAAATAAATGTACTCTTTCTTGGAAAATTATGAATTGATCAAGATTGACTCTAAAAGAAGAAAAAATATTACACAGACAAATATAATAAAAAAATTAATTTCAAAGATTTATATCCAAAAAAGGCTTTAGAATCATAGACTTCTATGGTTAGTTCTTTTAAACTTTTAAGGAACAAGTAATTTCAATGATATAAATAAGCTGTTCCTGTCTAACCATCTATGATCCCATTTTTTAAAACAAAATACATATGCATGCTATTATTTGTAGAAAACACATTGGAAATAAAGACCTCAAAATATTAAAGTCATTGATACTTGGTTGGTGGGGTTTGGGATTTTATATTTTCCTTCATACTTTATTTTCTAAATTTTCTACATTGTGCATGGAATATTTTTCTAATTTTGTCTGTATAACTTCATAATTTAAAATCGATGAATCATCTTTCCTTGAATTAAGAAAGTAGATGTGAACACAGTGAGTGAGAAGCCACCTGAACACAGTATGCAAAGTTTATGACAAATGTTCACCTTGCATTTGAAGAGGTCTCTTTACAGAGTAATTGTTGTCACTATTGTTGATAGGACCGGAGCGATTCCCCTAAGTTGGTGGCCCTCCATCCTGCCTGAAAGTCAGAATCATCTGGGAAGCATTAAAATTTATCTCCCAGACACTGGCATATATTTTTAAAGTTCCCCAGGTGATTCTAACACGCAGCTAGGTTCAGACCATTGTCAGAGGCTCACTGCCTCTGTGTAAGAAAATTCTAACATTTTGGCTCATTTCAACAGCCAAGGAAGTGGAAGCCAGGGGTCCCTCTGGAAGGATAAGCTGAGCAAGTGCCAGCCCATTCCACCTTCAGTCTGCATGTTGGCCCTTTGAACAGAGGGACAAGCTTTTGCTTCACCACTGTGCTTGCCAGGTGTCCAGTCTGAATGTCTGTCCTTGACTGAGATGCAATTTGGGATAAGAGCTCTCTAGTAAAAATTACTCAGTATGAAGCTATTGTTTATATGAACTATCTAGGGAATAAGGGGTTTAGTTTGGTTTCTAGTGATGTGCAGTTTCAAGAATTTCCATTACACCTGGCCTGGATGTCAATTCTATTTCTTATCACTCAATAAAACAATTTACTAGGAAAATAGGTTTAAAAGCACCAGACTACATACAGTATGGCCCTTGCAAATCATAAAAGTCCAAAATCATGTTGGACAGCAAGAGAGGTAACTAAGCTATGTCTTTGCTTACGGCTCCTGGCTGGGAGCTGGGTCCTGAGGTCTGCACTGGGCTGGGGAACGAGACTGCGTAGATGGTTGGAAGCCAAGTGCAGAGGACCTTGACGGCTCTGCTCTGAAGCCTGGCTCTAGGCTTTGGGCTTGTCAGTTGCAGATCCACTTGGTTATTATTACAAATAGGAAGCCCAGTTTCTTGGCAGTAGCCAAGGATGAGGAGCCAGGTGGGCTTAGGAATGTGACACAAAACACTACTCTATTATGCAGTTCTTGTTTTTTCCATTGAAGGTGGAGGCAATAGGGCTAAATGATCGGGGGAAGAATGGAAAGCAGAAACGTTTGTCTTTCCCAAGCATCCCGTAAGTCCTGTTATGTCCTGTCCATTTTAGGTCATTTATCTTTAAAATCTACAGCCCTCTGGAGCAGGAGGAAAACCATTACTGTACCTATCTAGCTGCAGGAACACTTTGAGCTTTTTATAAAATCCAATCTCTCTTCCTTCTTACCCTCATCATCCAGTGAACCACAAAGATTTTGTAGATACAAGTATTTTCCATCAAGCTTATGAATAACGCCACTTGGCAGAAGACCCTGAACAAAGAACCAGACTGCAATGTTTTGTAGTGACTTTACATACAACGTGCCTTAATTACTGGCAAGCCTGTCAAGAGCTTATTCCCACATGTGTCAACACTTTCTTAATACACTGTAATTCATCATGTTAGCATGGCAGAAACAAGGTACTCTACGTCCTTACACTCATCCTTCTCCAAGTGCTGGTCTTGAACTGTGTATCCCACTGCAGCGTCTTCGTCTGGTGAACAAAGAACAGACTATAGTACTGAGACAGTGAGGTCCCTGGAGTCCATCAAAGTCGTACATCACTGAGCACTTTAGCCTGTGCGCCGTAGCACTCCACATCCAAGAAGCACTGCTTTATGGTCAAAAGGACGTTCACTTAATAACGGCAGTAAATCCTGAAAGGCAGTCTAATTTTAGACAGAAAACTTGGCTAAGAGGGAATCCTATCATTTTACCCTTTTGGCAATTTTATTTATTGAGTTCATTTTTATGCTAGTTGTGTGATTAAATTAAGATAGAAATTTATTTCTCCTTATTAAAAAAAAGAATTCTTTTTGGATTGGGGGATGGAGAGCAGGAGGGGGATCTAAACAATAAACACTGCATTTCAGTTGGAAACAGAGTCATTTGAAATGCCATGTTATGCTTTCTGGATCATTTCTTAACCCTTTGGCTCTTCTGAGTGAATTTAGAAATGGGTTCTGAGCCTGATTTTAGATAGTTTGGGGAAGAAGTGGTGAATCTGAGTCCTGTCTCAGAGGAAAATTGGCATAGGATTCAAAAGCAACTTTGCTTTGAATAGTTATTTGGGTTGCTTATTTCACGTTTGCATTTCATTTTTATAGCCAAAGAGAGAGAAGATACATTTATCTACCCAAAGTTTCAGATAGCATGAAATATGCTTCATATGATCTCTTAGGTGATGCAAACATTTTAGAGAGTTCAGAAGGAAGGGACCAAGGGTCTGGGTATGGGAAGTGGAAGCTTGCTTTCTGGTGCTTGACCTGTAGCCCACTGCAGTGTCAAGGAAGGTGCCTTCTGTGTATCCATTTCGCCGTCTGTGAAACCTATCTTTGATGGCCATTCCTCATCCTCAACTGTTGAAATACATGGGTGGGGTTAATGGGGGCATCTTGGTCAACAAGGGAGAGACCACCTATTTTGCATGAATCTTTTATATTACTTCACATGGCATTTTTCAATAATTGGAGCAAATTACATATGTTAGAGACATACTAACAGTGCATAAATTTTAATATTTGTCAAATATTGGGTATGTATTTTAACAGGCATAGGAATGCCATAGTACAAATATATGAGTAATAATCAACCCCTCCCCCATCATAGCAACAGTTTCATTGTCTTTACATAGGCACATAGTCATGATGAAATCAAGGCATTAAGGGAAGCATACCTTCTTTTGTCTTCTAGAGACTTGCGGTCCAGGTGCAAAGCATGTGCATGGTTAGGTGGCAGCGGGAGGTTACTGAGAGGAAGTGCCTTGGAGGGAAGGGGTGTAGGGTGGTTAGTATTGCCTCTGGGAGAAACTTACCACTGAAGTTAGGTCCTGACTGATAAGAAAGTTTATTAGAGCAGGAGAGTGAATTTCAGAAAGAGAGAAAAACAACATGCAATAATTTTTCTGAGTACACAATCTTCCTCTAAAGGAAGATTTCTAGCTTTCTAGTGAAATTAAAATATACATTGAATGCCTTGATAGGATGATAAAGCTAAATGCATAGTTTTTTTCTTCCAAACTTGCCTCTTTTCTTGTGTTCCTTTGTGTATTCATGGAACCAACATCCTGTCTGTCTTCTCGCTTGTAAATCTTAATGGGATCTCTGCTCCTTTCCTTCTGCTCTGTTGCTCTCATCTGAATGTACATCAAAACCTTGTTGAATTTTTCTCTTCTGTAATATCTCTGCAAACCGCCCCTCCTCTCATTACTCCCTTATCCCTGATCTCAGACCGGCAATAATTTCTCCACCGGGCTCTCAGCCTCCTGTTTCCCAGCCCAACTTATTTTATGCTTAACTGTCAGATTAGGTTTTTTGAAGCACAACTCTTATACATTCCTGCTCAAAACCTTCAGCAGTCCTCAATGATTATAGAAAAGGGCCCACATTCCTTACGCTGCATGCACGAACGTCTCCATTTTGGCTCTATAGAACCTGTTACACTGTCATTCAGTAAACAAAATCCTTCTTCATGCTTTCTTCTTTGACTGTTCTTTCTACTTTGAACTCAGTGCCTATGGTCAGTGCTTAGAACTTGACTTGTTGAATAAGGATATTGGTGTTTTAAACATGAAATGTTAATTTATTAGAGTTTTTTATGAATTGGTTCATAAAATAGCATTAATAGAAGTTAGGGATTAATTATTCCTAGAAGTATTACTATTTGTATATAAGACCAACATTTTAAAATATACATTCTATTTTCATTAAGTCAATGGTCTTACTGCTAACTGGTAGAATTAGAAATTTTAAAAATCTCTTCCTTCCCAATAAAATTATGTTCTGAAAACCCAAATTCCAGATGTAAGATCATAGCCAGCAGAGAAATCGGAAGAAGAAGACCATTGTACTACAGTAATGGTATGTTACTCTGTTATATTGCACTGATAAGATAAATGTCTGCATCTTATTATTTGATACAGTAAAGACTCATTTCTTGCCACAGAAAGTCCAATGTGAGTCAGACAACCCTTTGAGAGCAGTTCTCTGGGCAGAGGTTCTGGGGTCCAGGCTTCTCCATCATATGATGCCACCATCTCAACACACGGATACATAGGCACAACGGCACTTCTTTTCACACATTTCTTTTCTTGCATATTCTGTTGATTATTAACTAGTACATGGCCTTTCCAAACTGCAAGGCACCTAGGAAGCACATGGAACATTTGGGGGGTACTACCATCTCTGCTACGGGAAATGAAGAGTTAGTAAGAAGTATGCTGGTGGAGCCCCAAGGATTAATATAGAAGATAGTGATCTGCCTATTACTAGCTGTGTGACTTTTGGCAAGTTGTTTAACCCTCTGGGTCTCAGTTTTCATATGTATAAAATGTATATTATTATAATAATAATACCTAACGCATAAGGTTGTAGAGTTTATAATTCTTGTAAAGCAGTTGGAAGAGTGCCTGGAACATTCTAAGTTTGAGTTGATGCTAGTTATTATTGTTATTAATGTGGAAAACTTGGGATAAGAGACAAAGAGAACCATGACTTGGAATAAAGTTCTTAAAAATACGGCTTAATGGGAAAAATAAAGGTACCTTTCAGCCTTGACAAGCTTCAGGGAAATAGTCACAGTGGCCAAGTGGTCTATGAGGCAGTTTTCTTGAGGAGTTTGGATAAAGAAAAAATATGCTTGTTTTTGTTATTATTATTCCTTTAATGGGGCCTTTCTGAAAATTATGCACAAAAGACCAGATCTTAAACTTATGGCATGGGCAAAGAGGATTCAGTTAAGACCAGTTTTTTAATATGTTACACAGTAAAATGAACTGAAGGATGATCTCTATAATCCCTGCAAAAGGAAATGGTAGAAGCATTCATTTATGAGGAGAAATGGCACCTGTGGTGTCCAGATGAGCCAGCCAGTCAGTGGGACCCAAGCAGAGGTGTTGGTTGCAGCACACACTCCGGAGCTAGAGTGTAGGGCTCCAAGTCCTGATCGCCTCTTACTGATCGCGAAGAATGAATTCTTCTGTGCCTCCACTTCAGTACCTGTAAAATGCAAATAATAAATAATTGTACCTAGCCATCCAACAGGGTTGTTGTGAGAATTAAAGGCATTAATAAATTTAAAGCACTTTGAAAATGCTAGGTCCATAGCCCATTAATTATTAGCTGTTGTTATTATCTAGCTGAGACAATGAAGAAATGTAAATCATAGTAAAGATACTCAGGACAGGAGGACAGAAAGTCATGATGAGATGTGAAGAAAAATGTCAAGGGGGTGCAGCAAATACTGACTGTGAGGTATATTAAGTTGTGGAATAGAGTCCCCAAGGATGGTGTGGGATTTCTGTGCTAAGTCATGTAAGTTCAGGGAAAATGTATGGAGTATGCTTCAGAAAACATCTTATGTTTGGGAAGTTAGGGACAAGATGGACTTCTATGGCATTTTTCACCTTGAATTTCTCTGACGGGTTAGAAAGCTGGAGACTGACAGATTATTCTTTTCAGGGAGGGAACAATTTAAGAATTTATGTCAGGTAAGCCTGTTCTGGTTCAGTCGGCAACGTGGTTCTGAGCTCGGTGTTGACATCCATCGTTGCTTATAAAAGTAGGGGCTCTTCAGTTTCTGAAGTCAGGTGCGGAATAGAGGCAAACACCTGGCTAATTTGGATCAGAATGCCTAGTAAAATAAGGGGGAAGAAGTTTTACATTTAAATTATCTGAAAATTACTTTAATTTCCGCCATCATTTTGGATGTTACAAATATTGCAGAAGTCTATGTATTTTGGATAACAAGTTTGTGGATGGAAGACCTTAGACATGCCCTAATAAAATACATTTGCTCTATTTTGATATTTCTTGGCATCACTTTTAATAAAAGTGTCATAATAAACACAGATGCCAGGTACATCTTCAGATAAGTGGCCTCTACTTTCAATTTTGTTTTTCCTTAGTCAGGAGGAGGAAACTTAGGTTCATTGTTAGAAGTAATGGAGGGGAAGTTTAGCATCCACTCACCAAGTCGTAACAGTGTATGGGGGTTGGGGCACAGTAAGTCTTAAAAATAGCATATTCAATATTTTATTATTTATGTTTGAAAATAAATAAAAACTCTCATTTTCTTAATATAAGCTACTTAAGGTAAAGATTATCAAAATTTTGGCTGATATAGAGAAGATGCAATAATTGTGTGTGTATACACATACATATACACATATGCATATGCATATATATACATATACATATACACATATACTGATATATATTTACTTATCTTTTAATGAACCAGGTTCAGAATCTCAGCAGAAGGAAGACCAAACTTTCTGATGGGGCCCACCTCAGTTAACACATGTAGAATGAAAAGCAGATGGTGCAGTGGAAAGGTTCCAAGGTCAGAAATTCAAAGAACCAGTTTCCTGTTGAGCTGGGGTTCCAACTCTGAAACCTTGAGTAAGTCACTTAACCTCATAGAGTCTATCACCCCTCATCTGTAAAATGGGAATAACAATAACATCCTTTTATGATGCATAAGGTTGACATATACATATAATCAATGCCAAAATACTCTTCTGATTGTAAAGTGCTAACAAATGAAAGTACTACGATAATTATAATACCATCACTGCCATACCCAAACTTATCTTAAAATAGACAACAAAGACCTTCTTACTGTCAATACATGCTCACATGTACACACATGAGTATTGTTAAATGTACTATAACATTTCTATTTTTGGCAAAACTTTTCAATTTTTTTCTTATTTTTTATTACAAATGTTCTTTCTGTCCTCATGTTAGAAGACAGGACAAGAAGTACTTTAAAAATAAGTAAAGGAAAGCATAATCTTCTTTAACCTGAGTTTATCCAGTCACCCATGCCTGACAGTGGATGATCAGACCATAAAGAATTATTTTAACTTTACTTTAGCCTTTTCTCCAGGGGAATAGGAATATTTAATGTCCAGGTCTAAAATAATCATGTCTCTGAAAATAACATTCTTCTACTTATTCAGACTCCCTCCTCTTGTGTCTGGTGTCTTTTTGGCATGAAACAGACAGCTGGAAACTTCAAACCTTGCAGGATCTTGTCTTCTCCTTTGGGAATTCATGATTGGACTCTTGACCTTTGACATCTTTAATTCTGCTCTCAGGGAGAGCCTTAATCTGGCAGTACTGGTACAAAAAGGGAGAGATATTTATAGAACATCAAGTTATTGTATGGGCTTGTGTCTCTATGGTTAAATACTGGGTTTCTGCCTCCAAATTAGTAGTTTACTATGTTTACTTAAGTGCTGGAAATTTATGGAGTTATCATAGTTGAATTCTTGCTTCTAAAACAAAAACAACGAAAATACCAGTTGGTGATTTCTTTCTATTTTTATGTCTTTGGATGGCTATATTGCCTTGCAGTAACAAGCAAAAGTGTTACAGAATTCTTTCCTCCAGAATCTGATTGCTTTTGGGGGAGTTCTGTATGTATATTTTTAAAGTAATGATGCTGTCCTCACACTCAGGAAATCACTAATAGAGAGGGTGGTGTTTACATTATGTTACATAATTAACCATTTATTTGACTTTTTAATATTTTTTCTGACAATCAAAGCAGTCAGTGAAATATGAAATCTATATGTGTACTGATAATTACCTAAGTGACTTAGAAAATATTTGAAATCATTTAAAACCAGGAAGAACATCTGGGGAGGTGATGGGATTCCTAAAGTGAATTCATAGTATCATAAAAGCTCAAGTTAAAAGGCACTTTGGCCCCATGGAGAAGAATTCCAAATAATTGATGTAGATATTTCTCTCCCTTTCAAGGAGAGTGAGCATAACTCCTATTCCTTAGAGATGAACTGTACACAGTGACTTCCTTCCAGAGTGTACAGTATGGAAATCAAGGTGGGAAGGGGAAGGAAGAGAAACTTTACAGTGAAGAAACCTGACAAATTCTACATCAGACAGGTGTTTAAGGCCAACATTGACAATTATAAATCATGCTGACAATATGTACCCTTGATATGATACAATGAGACATGTTTCATCTGTGAGCTTCCTCCTAAAATCTCATAGCCCCAGTCTTATCTTGAAAAAAACCACACACAAATTCCAGTGGAGGAGCATCCTACAAAGTACCTGACCAGTACTACTGCAAGCTGTCAAAGTAATAAAATAATATAAAAAGAAAAAGGAATGTCTGAGAAACTGGCACAATAAAAAGAAGCCTAAAGAGACAAGACAGTCCGGCCGGTGTGGCTCAGTGGTTGAGCATCGACCCATGCACCAAGAGGTCGCCAGTTCGATTCCTGGTCAGGGCACATGCCCAGGTTGTGGGCCTGATTGGCCGCATGCAGGAGGCGGCCAATCGATGTTTTCTCTCATCGATGTTTCTATCTCTCTCTCCCTCTCCCTTCCTCTTTCTAAAGATCAATAAAGAAAAAAAAACAACAACAAACAAACAAAAACAAAAAAAGAGACAAGACAAATAGATGTAATGTGGTATCCTGGAATAGAAGAAAGGCATTGGGTAAAAACTAAGGAAATCTAAATAGATCATGAGCTTTAGTTATTAATAACATATCAATATTATCAATATATCAATAACAAATGTATCAGACCAATAATATGTTATCAGACTAGTAAGATGTTAATAATAGGGGGTATCTGGATGTGGGGTATATGGGAATTCTCTACTACCTTTCAATTATTCTGTAAATCTAAAATTACTCTACAAAATAAAGCCTGTTTTTTTAAAAGGCACTTTGACAACTGTCCAGTTGATATCTTTCTAATGATTAAAACTCTGTCAAGATTCAGTGTCTTCTTGGATTCCTGAATGACAAGCAACTCACCACTTCCAAAAGCAGAACTTTGATTAATGCCCAGCTCTTAGTGTTTTGTCTTGTTTTTCTTTGTGTGTGTGTGTGTGTGTGTGTGTGTGTGTGTGTGTAGGTAATAGCAGTTACCAAAGAAATTTGAGGTATTTTATAAAACAAGATAATATTGACCCCTGACCCAGCCAAAGCCTGTACCAAAAAGAAAATGACAGAATAATCTCACATACGATTAATGATAAAAAATTCTTAAATAGCCCTGGCCGTTTTTGCTCAGTGGTTAGAGCCTTGGCATGCAGACCAATGAGTCGCGGGTTTGATTCTGGTCAAGGGCACGTACCTTGGTTGTGGTTCGATCCCCAGCCCTTGTTGGGTCGTGTGGGACGCAACCAGTTGATGTGTCTCTCTCACATCGATATTTTTCTCTCTCCCTCTCCCCTTCTCTCCATCCCTCCCCCCCCAATCTGATGATAAATGCAAGAATGTCCTTGGGTGAGGATTAAAAAAAATTATTAAATAAAATATTAGAAAATGGAATTTAATAGCATTAAAAATAATAATACATCTTAACAATGTGGGGTTTACACCAGGAATGCAAAGTTCATTTAATATTAGAAAATACAAAGGTGAAAAAAGTTATAATTATTTCTGTAGGTGCAAAAAAGGCATCTGACAAAATTCAACATTCTTTCATGTTATAAAAGACTCAACAGAATAGGGATTGATGGATGCTTTAAAAGCATGATAATATACCTCAGTGTTAAAACCTCTTACTTAGTGGAGAAATACTAGTGTGTTTCCTGGTAAAATCAGACTCACAGACAAGGGTACCCATTGTCTGTGCTACCATTTAACAATGTGCTGGAGGTATCAACCAAAGCAACAGGAAGAAAGAAGCCATTAGAAGGAAGAAACTGGAAAGGAAAAGCAAAATTATCTTTAGTTATATATTATATCTGATTGGATGTCTGGAAATCTCAAAAGTATAAATTGAAAAACTACCATAAATAATAAAATAATTTCATACAATATCATATTATCAAATTAGTATCCAAAAATAAGCAGCTTTTAAACAAAGGAAAAACTGGTTAATAAATATAATGGTAAGAAGACCCCACTTAAAATAGCCAATAAAATAAAATAGAATGAAATGAAGTAAAAGAAAATACATAGATACGTATTTAAAAATATTTTTTAAAACTACATGAAGAAGATTTCCGGTCAAGATGGTGGCCTAGGTAAACGCAGTACTCGCCTCCTTCCACAACAACATCAAAATTACAACTAAACTACAGAACAAACATCCTTCAGAACCACCTGAAATCGAGCTGAATGGAAGTCCTACAACTACGAAATTAAAGAAGAAGCCACATGGAGACTGGTAGGAGGGGCGGAGGTGCAGAGGCACGGACAGGCTGGGCCCACACACACGTGTGGAGGATAAAAATCAGGAGGACACCTCGGCTGGGAAGGTCCTCCCTGAGGAGCAAGGGGTCCCCGTCCCACACCAGGCTCCCAGCTCAGGGTTCCAGTGCCAGGAAGAGAAGTCCCCATAACTTCTGGCTGTAAAAACCAGAGGGAATTGAGGCTGAGGGAAGCTGAGGCTGCTGGAGCCCCAGGGAGTTCCTCTCAAAGGATCCACACATGGACTTATTCAGACTCACTCCCTCTGAGCTCTAGCATAAGGGCAGTAGCTTGAAAGGCATCAGAGACATACAGGGAAGAACTGAGTTGTTTGGCATCAAGGTGAGAGCTGTAGGGGCAGCTTCTCCCAGACAGACATGCGGACAGAGGCTGTTATTTCTTTGGTGAGCCCTTTCCCCATGGGGCCTCTGGGACTCTAGCAATATGGCTCACACTGTTTACCCCGCCCTGGTAATTCCCTGAGGCCTGGCCCCACCCAATTTTGGGGCCCACCCAAGCTGTTTCCAACAGCTTTACCATAGTATTGGCCTGTCTTGGCTCCTGCTTCAGATTTTCCTAAATTCTCTCAAACAAGCATCTGGTCTCAGCGAACCCCATACCTCTCGCTAAGTGGCCCCAGGCCTAGCACTAGAAGCAGCCAGCCTTGGTCACAGCTTTGCTTTGCTTGGGCACCTCCAAGTCCAGCACAAGAAGCAACCATCTGCAGATCTCTTTGTAGCTTATGCCCAGTGGCCCCAGGTAGAACATAGGCAGTGGCTGATCTTTCCCCAGAGCCAGCACACCCAGTAGACAGCTTCAGACCATGTTAAAGCACCACCACCCAACCACCTCCACAAACGACACACTCAAGGAGTGGACTCAGTGGGTACCAGAGCCCTGCTGAAGTAAATCTGTATGGTAGGCCTGCACAGCTGATCTTCCAAGGTAGTCAGAGGTCAGTGATCAGTTGGCACAGCCAGTCCTTGCAGCTGATCAGCCTGAGTAAATCCCTCCCATGGATGTGCCAACAGCAAAAAGGACTCAATTACAACAGAAGGATGTAGAGTCCACATGAGGGATGTACCCTGAGGGTCCAGCCTGGGTGACCAGGGAGGCTGTGCCATCAGACCGTACAGGACACCTACTACAAGAGGCCCCCTCTGAAGCCTAAGAGACATAGGAACTCTACCTAACACATAGAAACAAACACAGGGAAGCAGTCAAAATGAGGAGACAAAGAAACGTCCCAAATGAAAGAACAGAACAAAATTCCAGGAAAAGAACTAAATAAAACAGAGATAAGCAATCTAATGGATGCAGAGTTCAAAACACTGGTTATAAGGATGCTCAAGGAACTTAGAGGGCACCTCAAGAGCATTAAAAAGGACCAGTCAGAAGTGAAGAATGCACTAACTGAAATAAAGAATAATTTACAGGGAATCAATAGTATAGTAGGTGAAGTCGAGAAGCAAACCATTGATTTGGAATATAAGGAAGCGAAAAACACCCAGTCAGAACCACAAAAAGAAAAAGAATCCAAAAAATGAGGATAGTGTAAAGAGTCCCTGGGACAACTTCAAGCATGCCAACATTATGGGGGTGCCTGAAGGAGAAGAGAGAGAGCAAGAAATTGAAAACCTGTTTGAAAAAATGATGACAGAAAACTTCCCTAATTTGGTGAAGGAAACAGACGTACAAGTCCAGGAAACACAGAAAGTCCCAAACAAAACGAACCCCAAGAAGCCCAAGAAACATCATAATCAAAATGCAAAAGGTTAAAGACAGAGAGAGAATCTTAAAAGCAGCAAGAGAAAAGCAGTTACCTTCAAGGGACCTCCCATAAGACTGTCAGCTGATTTCTCAAAAGAAACTTTGCAGGCCAGAAGGGAGTGGCAAGATATATTCAAAGTGAGAACAAGCAAGGACCTTTAACCAAGATTACTCTATCTTGCAAAGCTATCATTTAGAATCAATGGCCATATAAAGAGTTTCCCAGACAAAAAAAAGCTAAAGGAGTTCATCACCACCAAACCAGTACTATATGAAATGCTGAAAAAACAAAAAAACGGCAATAAATACATATCTATTACAATTTAATCTACAAACAAAATAAATAAGCAGAACATAAATAGACTCATAGATACAGAGAACTTTGTGTTGGTTGCCAGATAGGAGGGGGCTTCAGGGAATGGTGAAAAAGATGAAGGGATTAAGAAGTACAAATTTGTTGTTAGACTGACGCACATCAAAAGGAAGGTGAGAGGCAGAACAGGAAGAGATAAACCAAATAATTTATATGTGTATATGCATAACAAATGGACACAGACAATATTGTGGAAGTTAGAAGGGGGGTGGGAGTGAGTAGCGTGGGGTCAATGGAGGAAAAAGGAGGGAACATTTGTAATACATTCAACAATACAAATAAGCAAAACAAACAAACAAAAAACTACATGAAGACAACTATAAATATTCCCCAAAAATACAAGAGTAAAGTTGAACAATGGAAAGGCATTCTATGTTCTTGGATAGGATGATTCAACATTATAAAATTGTTAATCCTCCTTAGTTTATAAATTTTAACGCTATCAAGTTTTATATATATATTCAATATGTTTTATTGAGTTTTTAGAGAGAGAGGAGGGGAGAGAGATAGAAACATCGATGTGAGAGAGAGACATTGATCAGCTGCCTCCTGCAAGCCCCCTACTGAGGATCGAGCCTGCAACCCGGCCATGTGCCCTGACTGGAAATTGAACCTGGATCTCTCAGTCCGTGGGATGGTGCTCAATCCACTGTGCCACACTGGCTGGGCAAGTTATATATATTTTTATAATCAATTCTACAGGTAGATTAAAAAGTTTATTTGGAATAACAAATAAGCAAGAATAGCCAGGAAAAGAACAAAAATAGAGAATGGAGCAAGTAATAAAACACATTATAAAGCTTATATAATAAAAAGAGAGTGGTTTGTGTACATGAGTCAACAGTCAGACTCATGAATCAGAATAGAAAATTCAGAAATAGGTTTCATTACATATGCAAATCAGAGGGGAAAGAGATGGACTTTTAAAAAGTGTTGTGGCCCTCGCCGGTTTGGCTCAGCGGTTAGAGCGTCAGCCTGCGGTTCAGAGACCCGGGTTCGGTTCCCGCTAAGGGCACATATCTTGGTTGCAGTTTGTCCCTGGCCCTGGTTGGGGTCATGTAGGTGGCAGCCACTTGATGTATCCCTTTCACGTCGATGTTTCTTTCTCTCTCTCTTCCTCTCTCTCCCTCCCACTCTACCTGAACAAAAAATGGAAAAATGTCCTCGGGTGAGAATAAAAATAAAAAAAAAAAGTGTTGTGGATGGTTTTATGCAAAATATAAAACTGGATCCATTCCTCATACTTCACATCAAAATAAACTTCAAGTGTATCAGACATTTAAATGTAAAAAATTACACCCTACAAGTTCCAGACAAAATATAGTAGAGAACTATATATAAACTTTCTTATGACTAAAAATTCAGAAGCAATAACAGAAAAGATTGATACACTCAATAACTTAAATACAAACAAATTTTGCATGGCAGGAAAAAAAACTAGCATAAAAGAGACAAATGATAAAAATGGAAAAAGTACTTGCAATTTATATCATGGACAAAGGGTTATATTTCTTATGTAAATGAGTTTCTAGCCCTGGCCAGATTGGCTCAGCAGTTAAAACCGTGGCCCTCAGACCGAAGGGTCTTGGGTTGGATTCCCAGTACCCATGTTACGGGTTCAATGCACAGCCCTGGTCGGGATCCTGCGGGAGGCAACCAATCGATGTGTCTCCTTCACATTGATGTCTCTCTCTCCCTCCCCCTCCGTCCCTCTCTCCCTTCCAGTCTCTCTAAAAAAAAAAAAAAAAAAAAAATGATGGAAAAATATCCTCAGGTGAGGATTACCAAAAAATACAAAATGAGTTTCTAAAAACAGAAAGGTAAAAGACACTACAGAAAATCATATAGAGAAAATTCACAGAAAAGGAAATGCAAATACCTTTGGCCATATGAAGACAGATCCAATTTCATGCACAGGTAGAGAAACACAAGTTAAAATTACATTGAGGTAGTATTTAATGATCAGACTGATATAAAGCCAAGTTTAACAACATATTCTGAATGTCAGTAAGAGCTGGACTAAAAAAATCCACCATCTTTTAATGCAAATAAATAAAAACAATCATCAATCCAGTGACAATGAGTACATGTAAGATTCAGATTGTGTTCTTTAAATCTCATATTCCAATAAAAGGAGCCAAGACCCTGGAGAAATGACTAATTGTAGCAGAAAGTAAAGAAGGTTAGTCTGGAACATCTTGTCATACCAGAAAGCAAGGAAGCTCAAGGAAACCATAAGACTACTAGGTTCTGCTGAAAAGGAACAGTTTTGAAGTTGTTCCCACTATCTAAATTTTAAGCATTAATAAGGACAGAAATGTAAATGAATTGCGACCCATAAAATATATTTAAATTCATGAGTTCTAATGGTACTACGAACATCACATTGGTCATCTTTAAAAGACTTAGGAAACCAATTTATTATGTTGAGGAATGGTAAACAGGAAAGAAATATCTAGCCTTTCCTATACTAAAAGTACTTCAGGGTAAACAAACAACTGATGAAATTCCTCTTAGAGATGAATTCTAGGTAATACATGGGAAAGAAATAACAGAATTAAAGTATCATCCTTTTGTAACCCTTAATGAAGCAGTGAATCCAGGCAATAATCATCAATAGCTCCTAACATCACCAAAAGAGAAATTAGACATTGTTTTCCTCCAGGTTGAATTTTACATTACTACTAAGAGGTATCCCTGCCAGAATATTGAACCTGAATCCAATTGTCTCTAATTACCGTCTTACAAGATCCCAAGGAACAGCAGAACATGTTACATGAGGCCACAGGGATGTATTCAGCAAAACCTGGATTAAGGAAAACTATGAAGGATTAGCAATCCAGTATTTTCAACAACAAAAACAGCAGCAAAAAATGGCAAGGGATAAAAGGGGAGAAGGGGGGGCGGGTCCTATAGATTAAAGAAGTATGTCGACCAATAACAATGTATGGATCTTATTTGAATGTCAATTAAAGTAACAAAACATAAAACAAAACTCTTTTCTCAACACTAATAGGATATGTGAGACTATTAAGAAATCACTGTTAAGCATTCTTTTAGGTATGATAATGGTATTGTGGTTTTGTTTTTAAAAAGAATCTTTATCTTTTAATTAAGAATCTTTAGAAATATTTATGGATGAAATATGTTTTCTTGGATGTGTTTCAAATAAGCAGGGGAGGGGCGTGGCTTGGGGTAGAAGTGAAACAAAAGTTGTGGTGAATTGATAGTTGTTGAAACTGAGTATTGGAACTTGGGGATTTATTATACTTTGCTAAGTTTGAATATATTTGAAATTTTCTGTGAGAAATGGTTTTAGAAAAATTAGGGACTGTCTCTTAAAACACTGGCCAGAATTTAGGTGTCGAAGCCATTAACTAAGCACATGACAATTCCTTCAAAACACTTTTTGGAATTGCTAAACTCCTAAACACACAGTGCCAAATCCTTTCTCCGTTATTTGATAAATCATTTGTATTTTCAAAGTAATTAAATTTAGATGTTTCTGTGTAGCTCATTCAAATATTATTGTATGAGAACTATTTGATGTTTAATTTCTACTCAACCTCACTCAAAACAACAAAAAACAAAAACCAAAACCAAACCAAGAATGCTTACCTTTTAAGTTGCATTCTGTTTAAAATTTGAAGCTGTTATTTTGGCAAAATAGACCAAAAAAAGAAAAAAATGCCTCTAGAAAGAATACCATTTCATTTATCAATTACTGCTTAAGAAACCAATCCAAAACTTTGTAGCTTAAAACAACAATCATTTTACTTTGCATTTCCTCTACTGGGTGGTTCTTCTATTCTTGCTTGGCATTTCCCAAGCAGTTTCACAAGATGGTAGTTGTTGCAGCTGTGGCTGGCGCTGGCGTCTCAGGCAAGGAGATCCTCCACGCTGTCTCTCTTCACTTGGCATCTCACCCTTCAGAACCTATCCCCATGACCACTTTTTCCAGCAGGGTGTCCTGGACTTTTAGCATGGCAACTCAAGGCTTCTGAAAGGAAGCAGAAGATGCCAGAGCTTATTAATACCTGGGCTTGGAAGTCTCAGAACATCCTTCCATGTTCTATTGGTCAAGGCAGTTACAGGTCCAGCCAAGCTTCAGAGGTAGGGGAAATATATTCCATCTCTTGGTGGGTGGAGTAGCATGTACATACTAGGAAGACAAGGATTGTTTGGGGCTATCTTTGGAGATTCTTTACCACAGTTAGTTTATGTACAAAGTCAGAACATGCCTTCTTATTAGAACCTACCTCCCATCAGCTGAGATGATCTATCTATTATCTATCTATCTATCTATCTATCTATCTATCTATCTATCTATCTATCTATCTATCTATCAATCTATCTATCTAAAATGACAAGTGAAGTATGCTTTAGTGCCAGCTCAGCCAAATGAGCCCACATGAAGGACATATAACCCCATTTTTTGCTTGAAAGGAAAATTACATGGCATGGAAAGAGTGTGTAATGGGGGTAAGAAAGCATATGAGCTGTATTTTAGAACTATTCAATCCATTACATATCTCACAGGTATTGCTGCAATTTCTAAGTCAACCACTATCTCGTGACTGACTTGATAAATGGCTTTGGGCGGAGGGGATGCTTTATCTTTGCTTTATGCATTCCTCCTCTGACTTGCCTTTTCAGTTGTGGGGACGATGTTTTCAAACCCACTAAATTCAAGAAAACAATGGCGTCTTTCTTAGCTTCTTGTAAAAGGTCATATGGAAAATGAGCATGGGCAGAGTGGTTCCAACTAGACATGCAGGCACATGCATAAATGAGCACATTTAGAACATTGTCTGTCAGGGTTAACCCTTTGCTTGCACAGAAAAAAGTAGACTGCTTTCCTCTCCCATGGTTTTAAATCGATGTGTGAAATAAAATAACACAAGTGAATCCCTGAAATTCATACTTGATCTGTTAGTGCTGGGAGCTCTAGGAAGACCCAACATGGGGGTAGTGCCTGGGGGAGAATGTTGCTCACTAAATGGGTAGGGCCTGTCCTCCCAGGTCTCTGTTAGGACAATAAGTTGCAGGAAAAACTTTTAAAGGCCTCTAGCGCTATAAGGGTTATGCCTCTCCAACACACGTCAAAAGAAAAATAACACCCAGCCAGTGTGGCTCAGTGGATTGAGCACTGTCCCATGCACCAAGAGGTCACCAGTTCGTTTACTGGTCAGGGTACATGCCCCGGTTGCAGGCTCGATCCCCAGTGGGGGACGTGCAGGAGGCAGCTGATCACATTGATGTTTCTCTCTCTCTCTCCCTTTCTATCTAAAAATCATTAAAAACATATTTAAAAAAAGAAAAATAATACACTGTAAATAAGTAGAAGATAGTAGAAGATATAAATAAAATATTCTGATATTTAATGTGATTTTTCCATGTAATAACTTTAATAATTTAAAATATATATATAAAGTTCTTTCAAATTATTTTTTCTCACAATTCAGTGTTCTTGTTTATTGGGGCCTAAATGCTTGCATTGTTTTTGGGAAATATAGCACTGGTTAAGATCCTCCTTTTCAGGAAGCCCCAAAAATTGCTTGTCAGGAACCGTGGTAGGATAGTCTGCGCACCGATATAGTTTATTGATTGATATTTTTGCACTGATCTAAGAGTACTGTTTACTTTTGGTTGGAATAATACTACTTTGGGGAGAAACTGGTGAGGTTAGGTCACCTTCAGATTTCTGAAAATATTTTATTATAATAGACCTAACCATACATAGGAGACATAATACTTCATGGATCATCTGGGGGAAAAAACCTGGTCTTCAATGGCCCTGTTTCCAGCAGCAAACATAAAAATACTCTAATCCATTTCCCACAATGTATGTTTCTAAATTTGTAAAATTCTGCTTTATGATTGCCACATATAAGCAAGAAGGGACTTGAACATACACTGTGCTGTAAGAAACTCTTTTGTAAAGCAACACAAATAGTGGCTTTAAACAAATGTTTTGGCAGCTTTGTTCAGCTCACGTGCAAAGAGTGTATGTGCTTCTCCAGTAAGGGATACACAAACACCTAAGCCCTCTGACCTGTGTGTGAGATGCACACATGAGAATAAATAATAATAAAAAAATGGTTTTAAAAATCCAGCATGTCTTTCTATCAGGATGGAGCAAAGGAAATAAATACCCATTGTGCATAAATAATGTCTGAAAAGCTAAGAGCTTGTGCAATCTGAATTACATTTTATGAAAATAGTGCATGGAATCGATGATTTCATTTTGAGTGCACAAGTCACTTTTCTGCTCATATTCTTTTACTCCCTTTCCTCCCCTCCTTCCCCGTCCTCGCACCCCTCCTCCTTTCTACTCCTAAAAGAAGAGAACACTGTTCTCAGAACTCTCTCAGGCTTTCTTAATTGAAAGCAATGATTCTGAGTCACTCCTTTATATTAAGTGAAACCCTCTTGCATGAATCTCCAGGGATGAAGTGATTAGCACAGCAAGAAGCCGGCAGACTCCAGTTATCCCTGCAAGTGGTGGAAAGAATTAAATACAATTTTGCAAAGATAACACTGAAAGAATGGTATTTTCTTTCAAAACATGTCCCTCTCTGAAACATCAGTGCAGACATATGTCGAGATAGAAACCGGATCATATTTCTAACAGTTGAAGACTCAGATTTCATCAAACAAGACTGTTTGTTCTCATGCCCAAACTGTATCCTACACTGTCCCCTTGTCTGGACTATAATGGAATATAACATTAACTTCGGACAGTGGAGGTTGAGTTGGTGCCAACCTTGCTAATGAACATGTGGTTTCAATAATAATGTGGCTACTTGCGCGTTAGGTGGCAAGGTGCCAGGTACTTAATGTCGAGGGGGCAACCGATGTAAAAAGTACCATCTCCTGATATGATTGCATTTCCAAAAATGTTCCTGGCCCAGATTGAGACTCAGCAAATCTGGGGCTGTCACTCAGCATCAGGGAGTTTGAGGCAATGACAGAGGAGGAGGTGCCCTGCAGATATCTCTGAACCTGAAGCATCCCAGAATCTTGGTGATAATGAAATGGATAACAATGCAGTGTGGAAACACTCAGCCTGGCCCAGGAGGTGTGTGTGTGTGTGTGTGTGTGTGTGTGTGTGTGAAGGGGAAGGATTAGGATCACTCCCTGCTTCAAGTTCCTAGTGTTCTGGACTCTGGGACTCGAGGGTCTGAAAGCTAGAAGACAGTGAAATGAATTACAGTTTAATGATATTCCCACTACACTGACAAAATGGATTCAATTACATAATGGTAGCATTAAATGTTATTAAGAAGGGATCCAGAGTCTTGAGGCCAGACTCTCAGAAAATCACGATAAGCTGCTTAAAACAGCTGAAATAGCACATTTATAGGCTTTCCAGTCCTCGATTTATTGAAGAGGAAAAGAGTTACATTTGCTCAAACATTCTGCAGTGCTGGTCTGTTATCAGGTCCTTAGTATACAGAAAGGGGTGTTAGGATAGATCAGATTTGATTACCCTATCTTAAAGTGCACTCTCTGTGTCCCCCCCTTTCCCCCAAATGCTTTTGTGGAGTGCAGAGCCAAATGGCTTGCCCCAGGCTTTATTGTTCTGGGGTATCTTGGTAGGGCAGTGATTTTTCTTAGGGGCAGGACCCTTTCTGTAGGGTGAAGAGGATGGACAGTTTTTCTTCAATTCTATCTTCTCCTTTGAATGAAAGGCCTTTTATTTTTGTTTCATTTTTAAGTTTGTTTACTACAAAATTCATTCATTGTGGTGTACGATTTTGTCAAAGGCATGGAGTTGTGTGTCTACCACCACAATCAACACACAGAATTCCATCACTTCAAAATATGTCTTCATGCTGCATGTTAAATTCTCTTCCTGTTGACCCCTAGAAACCACTGCTCTGTTCTCCATCCTAGAGTTTTGCCTTTTCCTCAATGTCATATAAAGGGAATCTATAGTATGCAGTCTTTTGGGTCTGACTTCTTGCACTTAGCAAAATGCCTGTGAGATTCATCCATGCTTTTCATGTATCACTAGATTATTTCTTTTTATTGCTGAGTACTATGTCATTGTATGGATATTTCTCCTGTGCTGTTTCCAGTTTTTGATGATTATGAATTAAGCATTTATAAACATTTGTATATAAGCTTTTGTGTGAATATAGGTTTTTACTTCCTTGGGTAGAATTCTGGAAGTGAGATTGCTGGGTCATATGGTAAATATAGGTTTAACTTTATAAGAAACAGCTAAGTTGTTTTTCAAAGGGGCTATAACATTTTGCATTCCCACCAGCAAAGTATAAGGGTTCCAGATCCTTTGTATCTTCACCAACTTTTGGCATTGTCAGTTTGTTTTTTAAATTTAAATCATTTTAGTAGGTAAGTAGTGGTAGCTCATTGTGGCTCTAATTTGCATTTTCCTAATGACTAAGATGTTGAGCATCTTTTCACGAGCTTATTTGTCATCTGTGTATATTTGTTTGGTGAAGTGTTTGTTCAAATATTTTATCCATTTTTAAACTGAGTTGTTTTCTTATTGTTCAGTTTTGAGAATTCTTCATATATTCTAGATACAAGTCCTTTGTCTGATATACTATTTATAAATATTTTCTTTCAATATTTGACTTGTCTTTTGATTCCCTTATAATGTCTTTTATGGAGCAGAAGTTCTTAACCAGACCTGAGGCCCTGAACCTAACTGTCCTCTATACCTGGGCTCCTGAGCATTAAAGAGAAAAAAACAACATGATATAGAAAAATGTTAGTTACATGCAAACAAGTGGTAAGAATAAGATGGAACTTGGAGACATTGTAGAAAATAGGTCTACCTTTCATCTGGCACCAATATTCCACCTTTGTGTGCCAATCCACCCGGCAGGACGAGCCTTGTTTCACACGGAGGTACTTCTTGCAAAGTGAGCACCAGATGTTGCTCTTCACCTTCTTGCATGGATTGTCTTTGTAAGACACTCCAGGATTTTGCTTGTTGTACCTGGAGTGCTGTTCCATGCGCACAACACAGATGATTAGACGATGTCCCAGGGGGAATCTCTGGAAAATGATTGCCTGGGGTCATCTGTTGAGGGCAGGGTTCCTTTTGTGGGTGGCAGTGGGCTGATGTCCTGTATCCACCAATAAGTTGCAGGCACAGTTTCTGAATATATCTGGTGAAATAAACTGGCTTTTTTGATGCATCTTGCTGCTTTGAAGCATACAAGATATAAGAATTATAACTGGCCCACATAAAAAATTTTATGAAAAGCCGCTGGGGCCAGCGGTAATGACGACAAGACCAGTGAAGGCGGGGCATCTGGTCATTTTTGTCACAGCCACCCATGTATGTATTACAGTCCTTCACCAGCTGTGGCATCTGTATTTCTTGCACACTGCCATCTTTATTTCTTCTGTTTATTACTACATTTTGGGCTGGATCGTGGTAGTTCGGAATAAACGTGATGGGCTTTCTATCCTGCCAAACTAAACATGTTACACTTTCTTGACATAGATAGCGACTGTCACCCCTAGCAAGTTTTTTTACACTTTTCAGCGACTTGGGAAACTGCTTCCTGTTTTGCTGCAGGGTTCCCACAATTCCTGTGTGTAATTCTGACAGTGCATATTGAGCAAGGGTTACAGAGTTGTAGAACCGATCCATGACAAGCACATGAGATTTATTTTCCATGGCACATGAGGTCAGGAGACGAACGACTGTATTTCCTACTGCGCCCAAGTCTTTTATAGGCATTGGTGCAGCACCAGTGTGGATTTCTGCATTCAAAATGTAGCCAGTCTTGCCTTCACAGAGAAGGAAAGACTTGATGCCCCACTCTGGGCTTATCCTTGATATACTGCCTAATGGCCAGGCGGTTTTTTGTTGGGATCAGCCCCTCATCTAGGATCAAATGTTGCTTTGGCAGACAGAAGTGGAGAAACTTGGGGAGCAGATTTTCCAAGAAAGGCCTAACTTTATCTGTCTTATCGATATCTGTGTCTTCCTCATCAATTGTGTGTAAAAAAACTCCAAAGGGCCAAGAATCTGTCTCGAGTCATAACATTTTGAAATCCGGGAGCAAACCCAACAAAGTCAGAGCCCTCATTTGTCCAATAATCCCGATAGCTGGGCTTTATACATAAGTATTCCATATAGATCCTCAGTCCAAGAAAAGACTTCATTTCTGTATAGTGGCAGATTCGGAAATTACTGAAAAATCAGTATAGCGGTCTGGTAGGACTAATTTGATACAATTTTGAGGGTTTTTGTTTTGTTTGTTTTTTGCCTAGAGTGCAAGGTATGGGCTGAAGTTCTTTTTTTTTGTGTATGTATATACTCTAATGCGGTTTGTTGAAAAGACTAATCTTTATCATGGGATTGCCTTTGCAGCTTTGTCAAAAGTCGGTTGATTATATTTACATATGTCTTTTGCTGAACTTAATTCCATTTTATTGATTAATATGCCTAGCCACACATAAAACATGTATTCTTTTTATTGTAGCTTTTAATAAATATTGAGAACCCTCAGTGTGAGTCCTCCACCTTAGTTCTTTTTTTTTTCCAAAACAGTTTTGGCTATTCTCTTTGATATTTACCAAAAAAATGTCCTGTTGAGATATATATACCAGCAACAAACAATTGGAATGAAAAATATATAAACAATATCATATATAACACCCAAAAACTAAATACTTAGGTATAGACCTAAAAAAATACATGAAGAATGTAGTATGATAAAAACCACAAAAATGATGAATAAAAAGTAAAGTACCAGATAAGTAGTGATGTACTATGTTCAGAATCAGAAGATAGTCAACAATGTTAAGATGTCAATTCTCTCAAAATTAATCTATAAATTCCATGCAAATTCAATCACGAGGGTTTGATCCCCAGTTGGGGTGCATATGCCCTGTTGAAGTAAGTCCTGTTCCATGGGGTGGGCTTCTGCACAGTTGATCTTCCACAGTGGTCACAGCCAGTTCTTTCAGCCAGTTGGCCTGGGGGTAAATCCCTCCCATTGATGTGCCAATAGCAATCAAGACTTAACTAAAACACAAGGGTGTATACAGCCTAAGTGTCAGGGCATACTTGGAGTGCCCATCTCAGATGATTGGGGAGGCTATGCCACTGGACCCTACTACATAAGGCCACTCTACCAAGCTTGGGAGAAAATAGCAGCTCTACCTAATGCATAGAAACAAACACAGAGAGTCAGCAAAAATAAGGAGACAAAGAAACATGTCCCAAAGGAAGGAATAGAACAAAACTCCAGAAAAAGAACTAAACAAAATGGAGACAAGTAATTTACCAGATGCAGAGTTCAAAACACTGTTTCTAAGGATGCTCAATGAACTTAAGGGAAGAGTACATGAACTTAGTGAGAACATCAATGAAGAGATGAAAAACATAAAAATAGAGCTAGAAAACATAAAAAAGAACCATTCAGAAATGAAGAATACATGAACTGAAATAATTAATACATTATAGGGAATTAATAATGGAGTAGATGAAGCAAAAGATCAAAACAGAAAATACCCAGTTAGAACAGAAAAAATAAATGAGGCTAATTTAAGAAGCCTCTAGGACAACTTTAAGCATACCAATATTCATGTCATGGGGGTGCCAAAAAGAGAAGAGAGAGAGCAAGGAATTTAAAACTTATGTGAAAAAGTAATAACAGAAAATTCCCCTAACCTGGTAAAGGAAGTCCAAGAAGTGCAGAGATTCTCAAACAAGATGAACTCAAAGAGGCCCACACCAAGACTCATCATAATTAAAATGTCGGAGGTTAAAGACAAAGAGAGATTTTTAAAACCAAGAGAAAAGTACTTAGTTATCTACAAGAGAGCTCCCATAAGACTGTCAGTTGGTTTCTCAGTAGAAATTTTGCAGGCCAGAAGGGATTGGCAAGAATATTAAAGTGATGAAAAGCAAGGACCTACAACCAAGATTACTGTACCCAGCAAAAGTATGATTTAGAATCAAAGGACATATAAAGAGCTTCCCAGACAAGAAAAAGCTAAAGGAGTTTATCATCACCAAACCATAATTACAAGAAATGTTAAAGGATCTTCTTTAAGATAGGAGGGGCTTGGGAAAATGGGTGAAAAAGATGAAGAAATTAAGAAGTACAAATTGGTAGTTACTGAATAGTTATAGGGAATGTAAAGTGTAGCATAGAGAATATAGTCAACAATATTGTAATAAATATGCTGTTAGATGTGTACTAGCTTCATTGAGGTGATAACTTAGTAAGTTATATAATGTCTACTCATAGGTTGTACACCTGAAACAAATATAATATTGTATAACAAGTGTAATTATAAAATTAAAAAATATTTAAAGTAAATAAATAAACACCAGGCTTCAATTATTAAATATATAGGACTTAATTTTAAAATAATCATGAGACTACAATGATTTTAGAGCTATTAGCAACCAGACAATAACTGTCAATAATCCTTTGTATTATTAACTGAAGAATATTGAGTGATTGGTTCAGATGACAAATATTATTTTATGAGTGATGTTTCCTAGCTGTAAATTCTCAGGAGATAAAAATAAACTCCCAGAAAGCTAATATTGTATTAAATTTGCTAGTACGGTGTCCAGGATTTTTGTGACTATCTTTATATAAGGATTTAATGCTCACATTTTTCTCAAAGGACTATTTCAGATGCATGGGACAAATTTTTATATGCTGCTTTTAAATTTCATTCAGTTCACAATGTTTTAAAATTGCCCTTGAGACTTTCTCTTTTACACGTGTGTTATTTAGAAGTGACTTAATTTCTAAATATTTGGGGATTTACAGATATTTTTCTTCTGCTAATGCCTAATCTAACTTCAATATGGTCAGAGAACTCTTTTAGAGTGATACGTTTTCTTTTAAATTTGGTAAAGATTTTCTTATGGAGTAGAAACTGATCTACTTAGTGACTATCACAGGGCAGTTGAAAAGAATATGTATTCTGCAGTTGGGTGTGATAGTCTACAAATGCCAAATTGGTTGATATTAATGATCAGGATTTTGGTCTATATTTTCTATTAATTACAGAAAGAGGAATGTTAAAATCTCTACTATAATTGTGAATTTTTCTATTTCTCATTTATGTTCCATCAATTTTTGCTTCAAGAATTTTGAAGTTCTATTGTTAAGCAATCACACATTTAGTATTGTGATGTCTTCTTGGAGAATTTATCCCTTTGTAAGGGATTATTTTTCTCTTTTTCCCAGATAATATTCTTTTTGAAATGTATTTTATTTTAATATGAGTATGCCAGCTTTTCTTCTGGTTATTGTTTGTATGGTATATATTTTTCTATCCTTTTATTTTAAGTTATCTGTATCTTTATATTAAAAGTGAGTTTCTGGTAGACAGTATATATTTGGCTCTTGATTTTATATCCAACCTGACAATCTCTGTCTTTTAATTAGTGTATTGAGATTGTTTATATTTAATTTTATTATTGATATAGTTGGATTGTCCAGTTGCTGTTTTCTGCTTGTTCTATCTGTTCACTGTTTATTTTTGCTCTTTTTACCTTTTGGGGGATCATTTACTTTTTTATTATTATTATTTCATTTTATCTTCAACATTGATTTGTTATTTATACCTCATTCTTATTTTTACTTTTTGTGATTGCCCTAGAGTTACAATATGCATCTTTAATTAATCCAAGTTTACCCTCAAATAATATCATATTGCTTCACATGTAGTATAAGGACCCTACAACAGTATATTCCCATTTCCTCCATTCCATAGTGTGTGCTCTACATTTTAATTTTACTATGCTCTAAGCACACAATAAACTGCTAGCAATTTTTTCTTTGCATAGTCAATTATCTTTTAGAACACTTACCAGTGTGAAAATAAATGTTTTAAAAAACCTGAATTTATTCTCTTTCTGGCACTCTTCATTTGTTTGTGTAGATTCAACTTTCTGTCTGACATTATAGTCTTTCTCCCTGAAGAACTTCCTTGAATAATTGTTATAGTGCAGGTAGGTCTACTGGCAATGAATACTCTCGGGTTTTGTTTTGTTTTGTTTTTTAATAAAATATTTATTTCTCATTTATTTATTTACTCATTTATCTATTTGCTGGGTACAGAATTCTAGGTTGACATTATTATTTCTTTAATCTTTGTTTTAAAAATGTTGCCACATTTTCTTCTGGTTTTCATGGTTTCTGATGAAAATGTCCTTATCTTTGTTCCTCTATATGTAGTGTGCTTTTTGTTTTGTCTTCTTTTTAATAAACTTTATTTTTAGAGCAGTTTTAAATTGCAGAAAAATTGTGAAGATCATAGAGAGTATTCCAATATACACCATTCCTATTTCTTTATTATTAATATATTTCATTAGTATGGTACATCTGTTACAATTCATAAACCAATATTGATACATTATTTTAACTGAAGTTTATATTTGACTCATATCTTTTTATTTTTTACCTAATATCCTTTTTGTGTTCTAGGTTCCCATTTAGAATACTATGTTACCTTTAATCATCATTTCTCCTTAGGTTCCTCTTGGCTGTGACAGTGTTTTATACTTTTCTGTTTTTAATGACTCTGATAGTTTTCAAGAGTATGGTCAGGTGGGTTTTTTTGTTTTTGTTTTTTTAAAGAGTTTCCTTCAATTTAGATTTGTCTGATGATTTCCTCATGACTAGATTGGGGTTATAGCTTTGGGGGAGGAAGACAAAAGAGATAAAGTGCCGTTTTCATCATATCATATTATATTAAGAATATATACCATCAACATGACTTATCACTGTTAATGTTGACCTTGATTACCTGCTGAGGTAGAGTTTGTCAGGTTTCTCCATTCTAAAGTTACCCCTCTCTTTTTCTACTTTTTAGAAGGAAGTCAGTAAGCACAACCCTTGCTTAAGGACTAGGAGTTATGCTCGCTCTCCATGAGGGTGGAGTATGTGCATAAATTATTTGGAATTCTTCTGCAGTTCCAATTAGATTTGTCTCTTCTCCACCAGTTTTTTTTAAAAATTTATTTAGTGATTTATTTATGTTCATATTAATGAATCTTTCATTTTTGTCCACCTTCAAAATTTTCTCCTTATTTTAGTATTTTGAATAAGACATGTCCAGGGTTTGTTTTTAATTTTTTTCTTTATTGGTTTTCTTAGAGAGAGATGAAGGGAGAGGGAGAGAGAGCTAGAAACATCCATGAGACAGAACATTGATTGGCCACTTCCTGCCCCCCACTGGGGACTGGGCCCACAACCTGGGCATGTGCCTGATCAGGAATCGAACCAGCGACCTCTTGGTGCATGGGTCAACGCTTAACCACTGAGCCACACCATCTGGGCAGGGTTTGTTTATTTGTTTTGTATTGTGTGTATCCTCTTTAATGTTCTTTCTGTTTCTTAGATCTATAGTTTGATGTGTATCACTAATTTTGAAAAATGTTTGGCCATTATATTTTCAAATTTTTCTTCTGTTCTATTCATTCTCTCTTCTTGTAAGATTTAAATTAAACAATATATCTTGGATATATATCATTGTCCTACATCTCTTGGATGTTCTATTATGCTATTTTCACTTTTTTTCCTTTTGTGTTTTAATTTCGGTAATTTGACCTATACTTAGGCTTACTGATTCTTTCCTTAACTGTGTTGAATTTACTGATGAACCACTCACTCAATGGCATCCTTCATCTCTATTACTGTAGGTTTTTATTTCTAGCTTTTCTGTTTGAATGCCCCTTGTAGTTGCCAACTGTCTGCTGAAATTACTTGTCTGATACTGCATTTTATCTCTCTTTCTCATTGGAATCTTTATTATGTTAATTAGAGTTACTTCAAATTTCCTGTCTTATAGTTTCAGTATTTGTGTCATACCAAGTCTGGTTCTGTTGATTTACTCTTGACAGAGTATTGTGTTTTTTTGTTGTTATTGTTGAAAGTTGAACACCTTCTGTAGGACAATAGATACTAAAGTAAGTAGCTTTTATGCCTGGAAATAAGCACACTTCTTTCTGCTAGGCCTTAAAATGGATTATTGCTTCAACCTAGTCAGGAATTAAGTTTGAATTGAGGATTGCTGTTGCTATCCATAATGTACAATAGACTTGAAATTCCTCTAGTGATTATGTTTAGAGTAGAGTCTGGTTTGCCAGAAGGTTTTTTCTCAATGTCCATTTCAGTGTTAGGTCTTTCCCTTGCACTGTGCCTTAGAGTCTGTTCCACACTCATATAATTCTTCTAGCACTCCTACACTGTTGCTTGATACTTGATGCTTCTTAGCCTCATCATGTGGGGTTAGAAATACATTCTTTCTTGTTCTAATTAAGCCTGTCTTAGGCACACACTGTGTCCCTGCAGACCTTTTTATACATATTTTAAAATTTTAAATTTTTTACTTAAAAGTATGCTGTCTATTCTTAATGAACTGGGGAGAAGTAAGGAGGTGTCTTGATACCGTTTAATTTTAAAAAAAAAACAAACACATTTGAACACCAACTATGTTCCAGACAGAGTGCTAAATGCTTGAGATGCAAATGTGACAACCTGGCTCATCCCCTGCACAGGCTCTGTATCAGAGAACCACCAACTGATAAACATTACAATCTGGTATGTCATGATACCAGATTCTGGGTGCTTTGAAATTCAACACAGGGCCTTTTAGCTCACTGTGGATGAGGGTGAAGTTCAGGGACTTCTTCTGGAGGAAACCCAGGAAGATGACCATTTCTACAGGACATCTTACTTTGTGCTCCTCAAGCAAATGACAATGGATTTGAGATGAGAGAGGGAAAGGTCTGAGGGTGTGAAATGAAGGAAGAATGCAGAAAGTAGATGAGGAAACTATGGAGATATATTGCACCTCCTGGAAGTCATGATTTCTACATTACTTTGAGTGTCTTCATGGTGTCATCTCTACAAAAATTAGAACCTTTTTCTCTGAATTTTTATGAGTTTATTTGAGCCAAACTGATGACATATGCCAAGAAGCAAGATCTCAAATGCTCGGGAGAATAACAGTTTTGAAACTTTTTTTATGAATTTAAAATTAAGGAAGGGATATAAAGAAGATTGGAGAAAGCAAGGCGAGGTTTGGATTACACAGGATAGTTAACAAGATTGTGTGCTCTCTTGAAGGTTAATACCTCCTTTGAGGGGTATTAATTCTGGTATTTCAAAGGTGTGTTAACCTATTAATAGATGCACAAGAACAATGGACAGGGCTGGCTTAAAATCTCTTTTACTGAAAAAGTTATATGCCTGAGGTATGACTATCATGACCTTCCCAGTTACGAATTTATGATCAGATCACCTGGTGAGATTATTTTCAGTGACTGGACTTGTCAGATTTATTACAGAGTCTCTTTTTCATCCACAGTTCCCCATTTTGGTCATAAATCAATCTGAAAGATGCACTGATGACCAACCTTTTGGTTGAGTAGTGTGGTCTCACAGTGCTGGGAAGGCTCATTTCTAGGAAGGCTCATTTCTAGGAAGTCTCAGTATCGATGTTGTCTTGTTGACCACTAGTGATGAGGCAATAACATAACCATGGAATCTGACTTGAGGCCAAATTTTTTTCCCAAAAAGGGAAGGGCAGGTAAATGGAAGGCAGTCAGGTCTATGGCCTTCATTGTGAAAAAACACTCTGGATCACCTCTATCCTATGAACTACTATGATCTGAATTTTGTATTCTGTCTCATCTTTCTGTATTTGGCACTTGGTATAACAGATAAGTTATACCAGAAAAGAGTACTAACAGTTATCTTATACATGTTCGGTAATTATAAACAGTTGGACTACATAGAAAAACCTAAAGAACAAGTATAACTATTATTATGACTAATACAATTAGCAAATAGATAAAAACAATCAAACAAAATGGATTCTGAGTTCAATATCAATACATAGGTATGTAAGCCTTGTCAATGTCTTGGAATCACTGTCTCCCTCTGATATCGGTGGCTTCTTATCCTCGAGGAGGCTTTGATGTTCGTAGACAGGTAGTTGTCCTTTCATAGTTAGGTGCCTGATAAGGTCCCTTCCAAGGAAGTTAGAAAGTATCTTTTATTTGATGTCTTTCCCAATAAACAAAAATCTCCAGGTGACTGTCAATGATCTTTCAAGTCTTATTCTCCTGGGAGCTCACAGTGAAAGGAAGGAGTTACCAACTTGGTATTTTTTGAAGTGCCTCTATCAAATCTTTGCAATAGTATAAGATATTTCCTTTAAATAATATCATCTTATAAGTTCCTTCATCTAAGTCCAGCTTAAATGCACTGTGATGCATGAAGAAATGCAAAAATTGAAAAATGGAGATGCAGAAAGCAGGGAAAAACCAATTGGCCATCTTGGGTTTCCCATAGCCCCAACTATTTATTTAATTTACAACTATTGTTTACCCACCAATATACCCTAGAAGTTTTCAGACATATATTGAGATTTTAACCCTTAAAACCTCAATGTCTAATAAAAATTAAGACATAATCAATTAGCATTCTTTAGCTTGGACATTTTATAATATCTAGAAACAGTTTTTATAGACATAAAAATCAATTATTAACATGAGCTTATTGTATAAAACCCAGGCAAAATATATACATGTCTATTTTAGTTAAACCAATAAGCCTTTAGCTAGCTTTTATTTACTAAGGGTTGATTTTAGATCACGTCAACTTGAAAAGCATTTGAATTAGTTCCTATATTTCTGAATTTTTAGGATACCCAATTCTTACAAGTGTTTGCCTTTAAATTAATTTTAACAATACCATCTTGAGGTATAAATTATCTCACATTTACAACATACATATATAGACATACACAGAAAGACACAGAGACCTTTTAGCTATGAGAAAAACTCACTAGTTTATAAGAGAACTATTGGATCTAAATTTTACCCTGGAGGCATTTACAATTTTTATTTGTCTTGAAAAGTCATGTTCCAAATGACCTTCTTCTATTTAAAATAAGGACAGCCATTTTTAATACCTCAGATAATTGGGTTAACACCTAAATGATCCATTTATCTAAATCTTCTTTTGAAATGTCAAGAAACCAAATAAATACGTTTTCCATTCATTCTGCCTAATTTTGTAACTGACTTTTTCTAATTGTGTGCACAAAATTAATTTAGAAATATCAAAGGATCCTCATCTCGGCCATCTTAGTTATAAATAAGAGGCTGACTGTGGTGAGCCTTGTTGACCTGGGAGACATGATTTCCTGTATTAATTTGAGATCTGTGGAGTCTGACCAAACTTCTAGGAAAAAACAGTCCTTACATGCTTGTCTCCAGATGAGCTAAATGAAGTGAATATCCCTATAGGACTGCTTTACACTCTGGAGGAACTTTTCCCTCAGGTAACCCCACAAAGATTCTTAGTTACCCAAGAATACTGGAGCAAGGGCCAGTAAAATCTTACCTGAAAACTTACCTGTTGCTACTGGAACTGTGACTCTTTCCAAGGCACAGGCCCCTCTCTTGGGCAGCTCCCTGGGGTGAACCCATTCCAGAGTGCCCTGCACTTCTTTCCAAGGCTCCACCAGCTTCTCCAGGATCAGCTGCACTACTGCCTTGGACGATTCCTGGCACCCATCTCCACCACTCCCTCCAGAATAAGGAATCTGAATGACTATTGTCACCCCATTGGCTATTTGGGTTGGGGAGCAAGTGTCCTTTCTCTTTCAGAGTTAAAGAGAGTTCAGTCTCTCATTTAACCAGCAAAGATTTCGTTCAGACTATAGGTAGCAATCTATAAAAAGCAAAATTAAAAGCAGAACCACCCACCCTACTCCACCCCACTCCACTCCACCCCACCACTTTTTTTTTTGGCTTTCCCTGGATCTTCTAACAACAGTTCAAATAAAGTCATGGCCTACTACTTGAAATAAGGAGGCCTGGAATTTTGAGGGAAACTCGCCCAATTTCACCTGATGTGAAGGGGAGCCAGTGGGGCACCACAGAGCCTTGCTTGTACCTAACACTGGGTCTGGGTTCACAGGGTGACCCTGGGTGGGCTTCTTCAGAATCCTGTTGACTATGTCAAGTAAATGTTGATGTAAGAAACGTTCAAGCCTATAGAGCTGCAATTTTCAACCTCTTTCATCTCATGGCACACATAAACTAATTATTAAAATTCTAGGGCACACTATTTTTGCCAATCTGACAAAAATTAGGTATAATTTTGATTAATTTACACCAGACAGCTATTGTTGTGTTGGATGTTGTCATTTTTTAATTTAAAAATCTAAGGGAAAGAGGTCAGTGCCCCCTGACTGAATCGTCAGGTAGTGCATATTTTAAAATTCTTGAGCACACCAACGTGCCGTAGCACAACAGTAGAAAAATTGCTGCTATATAGAACTTTTATAAAAATTTATTGTTGGCAAACTGACAAGATATGCCAGGGAGCCAGCTCTCAAATGATTCCTAAAAGTTTTTGATTCAACCAAGTTGTACAGCTGAAACTAATATAACATTGCATGTCAACTATAATTGAAAAATGAAAAAAAAATTAAAAAGAGTTTTTGATTAGGACAACTCTGGGTTTTAAATTTGGTTTTCTCTTCTACAAGCTAAGAAAGTTTGGGCAAATTACCTTTCCAAGGTTCAATTTCCTTATATATAAAATAGTAAAGGTGTTTCCTATCTCAGGATTGCTATGAATATTATGTGAAGCATTGGGCTTCTAGGAGAAGATCCATTATGAGTAGCTATTATTACTATTTTGTTGTTGTTGTGTTATTGGCAGTCACAATTTTAATGTTTTTAAGTTCTTTAGATACAATGGTTAGCTCACCCCAAGGTCTTCTGGGCAGAAGTCCTGGAAATAAGAAGCATCTGACCTTCCTGTAGAAGTTCTTTCCAAAGTGGCTGATTCTATGCTAATGGTGAAGGAGCAGCTTGAAAATAAGATCCTATAAAAGTGTAGCTAAAAACTCAACTCCTGTGGTCATCTCTTCCAAGAGCTTAAATCTCAGCATTTTCTCCAGTAAGAATATAGGCCCCATAGAGTTCATAACCCTGCAATGTCTTGGCCATGTGTATCCATCTGGTACATTCAACCACCAAACTAGAATATAATATTGTGTTTCTTGGAAAGGATTAAAAGTGAGTTCTCTTAGGTTCAAATGACCCCTGCAATCAGGGGCAAGAGGACTGTAATTGAAATGTCACTCAACGAACATGCCAAGAACAGTAGAAATGAAGATGACTACCCTGCCTTGTGGTGAGTGCCTTCCTTTGGGGGATTAGCAAGATGGTTAGTGGATGAGCAGAAAGCAGCACTAGTTCTCTTAGCTCTGCTTCTTCTTTTTGCATGTAATCTAGTTTGTTTTAGGAACTGAACACCAGTGATGTGGCCACGACAACTTCTGCCTTAGTAAATCAAGATTTGTTTTATTTATAAACAGATTCTAGTTAAAATTATGTGAGCTGGGTGGATGAGGGTTACTTCTGTGCCAGTCTTCATTCATTCATTTATTCATTTATCATAAATGTATTCAATACTTTGCCTATGATTGGTTGGGCTTCAGGGCATAATGCTGATTTTTTTTTCTCTAATGGAATTTATGGTCTGGTGGAGGGATATAGCTACTCATCAAATAATTGCAAAAATTAATGTATTTGAGAGATAATTACTCTAAAGGAAACTTTCCTGATTGGGGATTCTGGGAAGTCTTCTCCAATTAAGATAATTTCAGAACTAGGTGAACCTGTCAGGGATGGGGAGAGACATATAGAAAAAGGCATATAGCAGATAACTGAAGCAGCATGTACAAGGGTCCTGAGAACAGTGGGGCATGGTGCACTGGAGTAACTGAAAGAAGAGCAGTGGAACTGTAGTATAGAGTGTGGGCGAGGAGGGGGGTGCAAAATAAAGCTGGAAAGGTGGGCATAGGTCAGACCAGCCAGGCTTTGTAAGAAATATATAGAGTTTAGGATGTCATTCAAAGGGCTAGGAAAACGATTTAAGAGTTTTAAGTGGGGCAGAGGAGGGAGAGAGTGATGATCTAATTTGAAAAGATCACAAAGGCTGCAGGATGGAAAATAGATTGGGAGAACAAGTGAGAGTAAATGTGGGACGAATGGTTAAGAGGTATGAGAGGGGTTTCTTTTTTCCTCTGTAGATTGGAGAAGCTTGAGTAAGTATAAATGTGAAAGAGAAAGATTCAAGTGAGACAAAGTGTTAAATATAAAGGAGAAAGAAGATAGTGGAAGGTTCCTGGAAAGTCCGGTGTAATAATTGGAGCAACTGGTCTTAGAAAGGAGAAAAGCTAATTCTACTCTAACAGAAGAGAAGGAAGAGAAAATGAGTGTAGATGTAAGGAGTTCATTGTGGGAGCTCTTGTTTTGTGGCTTTAATTTTCTTTTTTTCCTTCTTTTTAAATTTATTTATTGATTTTGAGAGAGAACGAAACATTGATTTGTTGTTCCACTTATTTATGCATTCATTGGTTGACTCTTGTATGTGCCCCAACCAGGAATGGAACCCACAACCTTGGCATATTGGGGCAATGCTTTAACCAACTTAGCTACCCTGCCAGGACCATGGCTTTTATTTTCTTTGTGAAGTAGAAAACAAGGTCATTTATTAAGAGTGAGAGGGAAGGTGGGGGATAAAATGGCAACCCAGAGATCTGAGGAGAGTGGAGATTTAAAACATTCACTAGACAAGTGGTGGTGGGGGTGCTGATAGATGCATGCTGTAATCTTGCTGAGATGTGTTGAGGACACAAGGTTTTGGTATTCATGACTTCACAATGATGCCAGTCTGCTCTAGGTGTCACTTTCTCCAGCAATAATTGGGCTCAGGCAGGAAGGAAAGGACAGCTGGGTACAGATAAGATTGGCATTTTATTAGCAGCTGTTCATTCAAATATAAATAAGAAGGGAGTTTAAGGCACTGGCAAATATCTTACCAAAATGACGTACCATGGAATTTAAGTTTGGAATGGAGGGATTTGAAAAAGAAGGCTGATGGATGGGGAGAAAGTAGAAGGATCAGTGGAATAGAGATTTCAAAGAGCTTGAAGAACATTTGTAATCTGAGGGGTCGAACTAGAGAGCTGGATGGAAAGGAGTTAGTAGGAACCTGATTTAATAACTTTGGTGATGGAGAGTTTGGGATGATACGTTCTAGGTTAGTGCTGGGAGATAAGTCCCCATGAATATTTTTATTTTTCTAAACAGTCTGGGCTTTCTGAACTAAGGATACTGTCAATCTTGGCTAAAAGATGAAGGAATAAGCCCTGGGACTTTCCATTGGAACATTATTTAGAGGACAGAGAGATGAGAGTAAACTAGCAAAAGAGACTGAAGGGCAACAACCAATGAAGTAAGAGGAAAGCCAAGAGGGGGTGGTAGCCTGCAAAAGAGGTGAAGTCCACCAGGAAAGGGTGGTTAAATGTTGTTAGTAAGTCAGGCAAGATGGAGGTCTGAGAACTGACCTTTAAATAGAGTAAAATTAAGATTATTGGAGACTTTGACAAGAACAGTTTTAGTAGAGTGCTGAAGGCAAAAGCTTGAAAGGAGTGGGTACAAGAGAGGATGGGAGGAGAAACGGGGACAGCACAGAACTGCATTGTCCAACAATGGGACACTCAGTGCAGTTGGCTATTGACTTGACCTGTGGCTACTTTGAATTGAAATGTGCTGTCAGGTTAACATACACATCAAATTAGAATTAAAAAAAAAAAAGTAAACTATCTCAATAATTTTTATAACAATTACATGTCAAAATTATACTATACATGTTGGATTGAACAAAACATGTTACATTTAAATTTAATGGCACTTTTTTCTTTCTTAATGTGACTACTAGAAAAATCAGAATTACAGAAGTAGCTCATTATATTTCTACCGGACAGCACTAGTATAAACAATGCTTTCAAGTCATTTATTGTAAAGGGAAGCAGATAAATGGGGTGGGAGCTGGTGACGAAGTGAGGTTAAGAATCCACACCATGGGAATGTGAATTATTCATATAGAGTAGCAGGAGGGAAGTGAGGTCTGAAAGCAGAGCGATGGGTATTCATGGAAGTTCCTCTTCTGTATTCTTAGTGACGTAGGGAACCAATCATGAAGCTAAGAAAGAGGAAGGGGGCAGAGCCTCTCTTTGATGCACACTATTGACCAGAGTTTGATAAAAGCTGCTTGGCGATAGGTTTCTTAGAAGAAAAGGGCCATCATTAGAGTACTTTCTGGGTTCACTGGTAGTTCATAACAGAAGACACAGACAGGTAGAGAAAGAGGCTTGCAGCTTAGTGAGGTTGAAACAACCCACTGGAGACTCATCCCGCTGGGTCATCTTTTTTTCTTTTATTTCTTCAACTTCAATTTCATTTTATCAAAGCAGAAAATCAAAAACCCGCACCGCCTTTGGTTTGCTCAGTGTTTACCATAGCTCCTCCTGCTGCAGGCAGGCCAGTTTCTTCACAATTTAATTGCCGCGAACATGTTTGAATCCAGAGTCCTAAGATTCCCAACTCATCCTTTTGTGTTTCTTGTTTTTCCCCTCTTTTCTTCAGAAGAAAAGCAGGAGGACAACCGTGCCTGATTCTGCCACTTCAGAGGAGGCGCGCGGGCTGAGGAGGCAGCTTCCCCCGAACTTGGCTGCTCCGGGCCCTATGGCAGCCAGGCGGCAGAGAGAAACCACCACTTCCTTCCCCAGCCCCGTCGCCAGCCTCATGGGCAGCTGGGCCGATTCAACATTTAGGTTTAACTTTGGTCTACTTTAAACATTTGCTGTATTCCAAAAAGCTAAACTGCGAGTAATTTTTAGGTAAGCCATTTTTATGTCCCAGTATATTGTGTGGTTTTGAAATCTTTCTTCATAGTTGCAACACCCAAAGATCAAACGTAAAATCCTTACACTGACCCCTGTGTTCCCTGGATACGACACTGGGCAATGTTGAGACTGCTGGACAATCAGCCAAACTGTGCCAACAGTGACTTTCAGACTTATACTCTCAGAGGTGTCAAATGATGATGTTCTGGTGGGGAGGAAAGAGGAAGGGAGCCGAAGTGACCAGTCTAGGACTCAGATTTGGTTTGAGGTTTGCCTGGGATCAGAACTTTCAAATGGTCAGTGTGCTGAACTCTTTTTCCCCTCCCTTGCTGCCTGAGAGCAATGATCACATAAAAATACTCTGAGCTGATTTTCTGTGAAGTAGTTGCAGTTCACCTTTGAGCTGATGAGCATCTGCACCTAAAAGGCCACAAGCAATGGAAGAGTTTATAAGATTGTGCTGTGAGTTGGCACAGTCTGGCAGGGAGGAGGTAGTGCTTAGGACAAGGAAATATTTTACGGCACCTACATTTTTAGACTGAACTGCTTGAAAAGATAGCCTCCTTCCTCTGCTGGCTCTCTTCTCCCTTCCCCTTCCTTTTGGCTTTTTTTCTTTTCTTTTCTTTTCTTTCCTTTCTTTAACCCTCCTTTCTTTCCTTCCTTCCTTCCTTCCTTCCTTCCTTCCTTCCTTCCTTCCTTCCTTCCTTCCTTCCTTCTTCCTTTTTTCTCTCTAAAAATTAATTTTCCCATTTAATTCTACCTGCTTCCTCCAATAGTTAACTTTTTAGTTAGCTATTTAAACATTTTATAAATTTCTCTGAGCTTGTCATCATTATTTTCTTGGCTGACCATCCTGGAGTCATTCCATGTCAGGAGACAGTCTGAACTGGAAAGACCAGAACTTTAGGGTGGGTTGAGTTGGGTTACAGCTGCTGCTAAAAAGCCAGGCTTTATGAAAACAAAACAAGCAAAGCACAACAAAATTAAAACCAGTAAACAGCCAACCTTAGTAAGCTGCAAGCCTCTTTCTCTACCTGTTGTCATCTTTTTTGTGCATGAGATTTATTGGGGTTTTGGAAAGGATACCTCAATTTACAGCCTCCATAATTCTCACGGAATCAGTTTACAGTGAAATAAATCATACCAAGAGGGGGCTCCTATGTCAAAGAGAATAATTTATTTTGGCTCTAAGGAGCATTTGAATTTCGACAGCAGTTTGTTCCAAGTAAATGTTCATTTTAATAATGGTATAATGGAACAAAACATGTTTCTAGACCTTGTTGGGTTTTGTTTTTAGTGTAGGGTTGAGTGTTAGGGTTAGTTAAATGTTTTTGCAAATGAATGAATTTTCTCAATTTTTATAATGCTGAAAAATTAATGACCAGATGGTAAAATACTCTGACTGTGGGCATTATGTAAGTCACTGAAGGACGCTGCCTAATGGAGGCAGGCACAGTTTTCCTCTGACTCCATAAAGGATTTGGATTTTAAAATGCAATTGGGCTTAATGTTCCATCTTAATCAGCATTCCATGGCATCATGTCAATCTACCATAAAAATTAGAGAAAGTTTCTATTGGCCAGGAATGAAAAAAGAAAGAAAGAAAGTAGAAATGTAATTGCTCTTTTGAGAAGTTTATCAACTTTATGAGGGAATAAAAATATTTTGTATGTATGTGGTAAAGCTTCTTACGTGAGGGCTCTCACAATCCGCTGGAGCTTGCAGACCGGTACGATGAAGTCATCTCAGACCAGAGCGAGCGCTTTGTCCTGGACAACAAGAAGAATTTTCTCTGCACTCTACCAAGAGGTCCAGTTTTTCTAAGCCTGACACAAAAGTCTGGGGACAGTCGAGGAAAGACACAAGTACGATCATCAGAAAGCTAGTTCCCAGTGTTCAGTGAAGATTAGGTTGAACTTTTTGTTATTTAATTCTTAAATGGGGCTAGGAAAATTAAAAGTGGTGGTGGTAGTAGGGGAGTTCTCTGAGCATATATTCCGAAGTCTCAGTTTTACAAGATGAATACTTTCTGGAGAGCTCATGTAAAACATGGTGACTATAGTTAACAATATTGTATTGTTATTTGAAATTTGCTAAGAGGGTAGAACTTCTCACCACACACACACACACACACACACACACACACACACACAGAAAAGAAAGAAAGGAAAAAAAGAAAATGGTAACAATGTAAAGTGATGGATATATTATTAGCTGAATTGTGGGGTGATCACTTCACAGTGTGTTCATATAGCAAAACATCATGTTGTGCACCTTAAATATACAGTTTTTATTTGTCTACTTATCTCAAAAGTGATTTTAAAAAGAGAGAAAGGAAAATAAAAGATACAAAAAAAAACAACAAAAAATTCACTCCCAAACCCAAGATCTCCTACATTTTCTATGTTATTTTTAGAAGTTTCATAATTTTGCATTTTACATTAAAATTTATGATCCATTTTGAATACATTTTTATGAAAGATGAAAATAAAAGATGTGAGATTTTAAATAAAGGACAAATCTTTAAAAAAATTAATAAATAACAGCCAGTCCTTTGCAGATGTGGGGCTTTGCACTGGGCTTTGGCCAACGCACCTCATCGCGCGCTCTTGCTGGCTCTACCAGGCACGGCAGGACGCTGGGCTGTTCAGGCAGCCAACTCTGCTACATTGCTTGATTGTTCCATGATGTGGGCTGAAGTCCACCAGACCTAACTTGGGATTTTTGCAATCATTTCATTTGTGTCATATTGTAGATTAAGTCACAATCTAGCACTTCAGATACTCCCCTAGACTCCACATTTTGGTCTCACTCTGGTGGTCATTCCTTTGCCTTTATAACAACCATCTGGATTGGTGACTCTAACTCTGGAATTTTTAAAAATTATTTTGTATTGAGGTACAAAGTGAATAACATAGAAATTACCATCTCAATCTTTTTTAACTGTACAGTTCAGTGGTGTTAAGTACATTCACATTATTATGCACCAATCTCCAGAACTTTTCCATCTTGCCCAATGGCAACTCTATACCCATTAAACAACACCCCATCCCCCCTCTCCCACCCCCAGTAACCACCATTGTACTTTCTGTCTCTATGAATTTGACTACTCTCAATACCTCATGTAAGCAGAATCATACAGTATTTGTCTTTCTGTAACTGACTTACTTCACTCAGCATAATGTCCTCAAGGTTTATTCATGTTGTAGTACGTATCTGAGTTTCCTTCCTTTGTAAGGCTGAATAATCCATTGTGTCCAAATGCCACATTTTGTTTATCGATTCATACTTTGATGGACACTTGAGTTGCTTAGAATTTAACATAGTTTGAGTGGCAATGCTGTTCTTTTAATATTTTTACAACAATCTGTCCCAAGGCCTCAGTTTTCTTACTATATGAGGCATCTTTTCCCCAAACAACACTTTACTGATGTTAAGACAAAGTTTCAGTTTGAAATAAGGCAAAAGGATGGCTGCGTGTTTTTACTGTCTTACTGGAGTATTTTCTAATAGGCCCACCAAAGGAATTATCTGATTCTAAGGAAATGTACCTATTGAATATACTACTTGCTATTAATTAAGGCTCAGACTCTATGAAATGCTAATTTGTAGATTTTTGTTCACTAATGATGCAGATGTTTTCAATCCAGTAGAGAAGATGACCCTAAAGGTTGTCGTATTTTTATTGCTGAGTGACATTAACCAGTGTTCTATATTACCTAGTAATCTGACTGAAACGTTTGTTCTCCAGTGCATATACATGTATTCAGTCCCTCAAATGCTCTATGCGCCAGCTTTACCATTCTGCTTGCTCTTTCATGAATGAATTAAATAAATCTTTGCCACATGCTCATGTTATGTTTATATGTGAACCATATTTATAACTTAAAAAATTAGATTTTGAATTTCTTTTCTGCTAGAGCAGCCAGTGTAAATGACCACATTTCTTTATTCAGTGACATTTTGTTGCCAAGCTCCAGAACAGCCTGATTGTGTCATAAGAGTATGTGTGAGACCTATACAGGGATAAAGTAGAAAATAGCTTTCTGCTAAACATAATCATAGAGTGATCTTTTTCTAAAAAATGAAACTAACCAACAAGACAATAACAAATTTAGCCTATAAGTGTGTCCAATCATTTAATCTGACACAAGGCAAAGTAGACCTTCATGTTAACACTCGAGCCAAGAACCACCAGGCTTCTGTCCATCACACTCAGCTGTACAACATGAGCCAGAAGGCCGAAGAAGCTCAGGTGTGTTTCCCAAAACAGAGGAGGAAGGCTGGCTAAGCTCACGGGTTTCAACCAAGATATTCAAAATTAAATGAGAGGCTAAATTTCCATAACTCAGCATTCTCATACCCACCTGTAGCCAAGCTGCCCTGATTTGGAGACGTGCTGCTTTTCTTGCAAAGGGTTTACTAGTATGCTCTGCTCTGCACTGGCAAAGATAACTGAAGAAAACAAGCCAGAGACACAATCAGCCCTGCTGATTCCTTTTTCTTTCTACCTAGGTGCGTGTGTGCGCGTGTGTGCATGTGCATGTGTGTGCGTGTGCGTGTGTGCGAGTGTGTGTGTATGTGTGTGTGTGTGTGTATTACAGCACCACACAGCCACACAGCATAGAATTTTAAGTGTTCCCAAGATCAATTTATTTGACAGTTAGTGAAGAGCAAGTGGCTCATTCTAAAAGTGTGTCCCTAAAGATCAGGGACTTATTCTCAAAGATGGAGGAAATATCTCTGTTACCTTCCTTTTTAATATTTAGTACCGAGAAGAGAGACCAGCATGAATTAATCAATTCTGTACATCTTACTTCTTCTTTTGCCCTATGTGAGAGTAACTACTAAGATAAATAGTAATCTCTAGACAAAAAATAAAGATTAGAGAAGCAAATGATGTATTTCAATTGGCTGTAGTGAACTCTGTTGAAAGCCTCCCCTACAGCTTAATCATTGTCACATTGCAAACTCTACCTTGATAAAAAGAAAAACTTTATACTATGGCCTTCTTCAGTTTTCTCCATCTATGTGTGGGAGTTCTCCTCTGAGAGACCATCTGTTTGAATTTGACTCTAAAGTATTCAATTAGTCGATGTTCCATTCTAATTTGGTAGTCCTTTGGCTAATTGGAACCGGTTGGTGGTCTCACCCTTGGGATACACAGATGCCTCCCTGGCATTGTGACTACCCTTTGGGGTAAACAAATGATGGAGAAATGTCTCTGTTGAAGTTGATGAGGCTCTCTCCATTTCCAGGAAATCTTTCTCAATTCTGATTTTATACGTTTATGAACCTCTGCTTTACATGCAATACTTGTGTTTAGGGTTATTCCAGTCTTTTAAGCAAAATTGGTACCCAATTTCTTTTTAGTGGTGGCGTTTTGAATTCTTACTTTGATGTAATATTTCAGAAATAATCACGAGTGATTCTGTGACTCTTCCAGAGGTTTTATTTAAAAACTTATGAAACTATGGTGAACACAGTAGTCCCCATCCAGCTTCATCCCACCCAGGACTCGAGTCATCCCTTTGTCACCGTATCATGATGTGTACATTCCCTGCCCATTAGTCACTCAGTAGCCATCTGGGTTATCAGGCTGATGGCCACAGTATCGCAGTACTTGTGTTGAATTAACCCTTATTTTACTTAATAATGGCCCCAAAATCTCTATGCAGGCAATTCAAATATGCCAAAGAGAAGCTGTAAAGTGCTTCCTTTAAGTGAAAAGGTACACATATATAGAGAAAAAAACATAGTATAATGGGGTTCCACACTACCTGCAGTTTCAGGCATCAGCTGGGGACCTTGGATCATATCCACCAATATAAGGGTGGCTAATGTATCAATAAATGTATATTGAGTGTCATCTGGGGATGAGCTTGTCCCTGGCACTTCAACGAGTCTGCTCTGAATTGTCTGGAGTTCTAAACTGTTCCATTACCTGGTTTGGGAGTCAGATATTTCCTGAAAGAGGTCTTCATTACTTCCTAAGTTTTAAAATTAAGTTCCCAGTTTTTAAGGACATTATCTGTAAGACATGAATCTCCAGTAGTTTTCATTTATGTGTCTACTGTGAGGTAGAAACTGTAGTGAGTCAAGTTTTTTACATGCATTTCCTAATTTTAATCCCCACACCAATCCACTGAGTTGTGGGATGACTCTTATCATCCCCACTCTAGAGATGACAACACGAAGCGTTAATGAGAAGACGCCACGTGTCCCAAGTTGCACAGCAAGCTTTGAAGCCAGACCTATCTGACTTTGCAGCCTCTCTGCTACAGCACGTCCAATCTGTTTTGTGATAGCCTTTTATAAATTCTCATTCAGTGCCATGATATTTCAGTAATTAGGCACCATTTGGTTATACATTTTAAATGTTAGGAAACCAGGTCTTCATCACCGGGTGCTGACCGAGTCGTACTTAACATTTCACATAGCTCTTTGCATGGACTGGATTTCCAAGTTATTTCATCAACTGGTTATTGGTCAGACAAGTTGGTGTGAAAGTTGTGGGTTACTGGTCAGCCATGTTTCTGAAGGGAACTTTAATAGTGAAATTTATTTTAAACTCCCAATTATCCTAGATATTTTGTTTAAAGATGAGAATAGCTGGCAGTTTTAATTCCCTACGTGCTGAAATATTGTAGAAAAGAGAAACTCTCAACCAGCTTGCTAACAAATGGCTTAGTGAATGAATCAGCAGAATCATGCTCTTTATGGTTTTTGGTGGGGTTTTTTTGGATGTTTTATATGTGTTTCTACAACCTGGGTATAGTGTGATGAGTTGTTCTGCTAAGAAACCAGAATTGAAAGGATAAACAGGGTTGACAGAGTAAATCCTGAGTGCAGGAGAAGTTTGCATGTCAACCTTCTTTTGCAGCCTCAATTCACATGCCTGGCCTTTGGGGAGTGCGCCCAAAGGTTTCCCCTGTGAACCGGTGGCAAGGGCTTCCCGACACTATGCAGCCACTTTGTTTGATTTCTCATTGATTAGTTCAGGGTACTAGGCAGGCCCCAGCAGATTGAGGTTGCCTGGTGGAGACTAGAAAGCTGGACATTGCTCTGTGAACAAACACATGCACAAGAGTGCTGGGAAAAGAGGAGGAAGTGGGACGCACATGGCGCCTGCTCATGGGCGTGCACACGCACAGGCTTGCTTCATGGAAAAGAAATGGAGTTACTGTTGTTGGTTATCGTGGCTGACACTGCAAATTAAATGGAGGTGTCTAAAAAATGTTCCACTTTATGGTTGTCAGGTGCTCTCATCTGAGGAGCTTTAAAGGCACACACTACTCCATAAGAACTGATCCATTGGCACTATTAAATGAGCAAGTTGGGGTGAGGATAAGCAAGAAGGGAAATTGAAGAGGGAGTTTAAAGAATTGTGGGGGGAAATGGAAGAACAAACCTTGTGCGCCAATGGTGGGGTCACTCAGCAGTGGGAAGAACAAAATGCAGACCGAGTGACAGCAGAGCTCCCGTTATGAACAGTGCCATGTGGGCACTTGTGGGACCTGGACAGATTTCCTTGCTGAGAAAAGCTGGAGTGAGTTCTTAAAGTCCTTGTCAGCGTAGCCCTGTACTTTGAACACATTCAAGATGGTTCAACAAAGTTGTAGAATTTGCTCATAATTTGTATAGCAAAACAGCTGCATTTTATAGCATAGGTGGTGATGTCCTGGATGTCACAAGAGACAATAGAGAGCTGGTCAGTGTGTCTGCTGGGGTGCATTGGAGATCTCAGGACTGGCTCACTGTGACACTAGCCCCCATCCACAGGCCACCAGTGTACACTTGTAACATGAGCTCCAACAGATCTGTTGACCCCCAGGACATTTACAGTTTGAGTTAATAGCACATAATTCAGCCACTCACTGAGGTTTTCCTAGAAATCTACCCATAAACTCTATGTGGACTCAGTCCAGGATCTCCCTTCCTGAGAGAGCAAATTGTATCTTTCGGTTATTTGTTTATTTGCAGCAGTTAGATGAAGCCTCAGTCACCAGTGTCTCTACTTTTCTTCTTCTTTCTGTCTCATATATCCCACTGCTCTTCTTCAAGTGCTATTTGAGAGACACAGTAGAGATTCCCCCACATTCAGGATTCTTAGCGGTAGGACTTTCCCTTGTGGTGTATGGGAAAGAATACTGATTTCTTGTCACCAGGAAACAGAGGTAGAGCTGAGACACAATGAAACTTGAAGGTCAAGGTTTTGGGGGGAAAGATAGAAGAATGAGTTGACTCAGACTCCTTTCTACTCTTTTTTTTTTTTTTTAATCCTCACCCGAGGACATTTTTTCATTTTTTGCTCAGATAGAGTAGGAGGGAGAGAGAGGAAGAGAGAGAGAGAGAGAGAAACATCGACGTGAAAGGGCCACATCGAGTGGCTGCCACCCGCACAACCAACCAGGGCCGGGGACAAACTGCAACCAAGGTACACGCCCTCAGCGGGAACCGAACCCGGGTCTCTCCGGACCACAGGCTGACGCTCTAATCGCTGAGCCAAACCGGCCAGGGCCCTTTCTACTGTTTAGGTACAAATATTTTTTAAAATCTCCCTCCCCCGCCTCCTTTTTGGCAACAGCTTGTTCTCTGTATCTATGGGTCTCTTTCTGTTTTGTTTATTAATTTGTTTTGTTCTTTAGATTCCGCATATAAGTGAATCATAAGGTGTTTGTCTTTGTCTGACTTATTTCACTGAGCATGGTACCCTCTAGGTTCATTCACGTTGTTGCAAATGGCAGGGTTTTATTTTATTTTATTTTTATTGCTGAGTAATATTCCATTATATATAAATATGTTACATCTTCTTTATCTATTCATCTATCAGTGGATACCTAGGTAGCTTTTACATCTTGGCTATTGTAAATAATGGGGCAATGAGTATAAGGATGCATATATCTTTTTGAATCAGTGTTTTTTCTTTGTATAACTACCCAGAAGTGTAATTTCTGAGTTATATGGCAACTCTATTTTAAAATTTTTGAGAAACCTCCATACTGTTTTTCATAGTGGCTGCACCAATTTGCAATCCCACCAATAGTGCACAAGGGTTCCTTTTTCTCCACATCCCCACCAACACTTGTTGTTTGTGGATTTATTAACGATAGCCATTCTGACAAGTGTGAGGTGATACCTCACTGTGGTTTTAATTTTCATTTATCTGATGATTAGTGATGTTGAGCATCTTTTCATAGGTCTATTGGTCATTTTCATGTCCTTTTTGGAGAAATGTCTATTTAGGTCCTCTTCCCATTTTTAAATTAGATTGTTTGCATGGTTAGTGTTTAACTGTATGAGTTCTTTATAAATTTTGGATATTAACCCCTTATTGGATGTATCATTGGCAAATATCTTCTCTCATTCAGTAGGTTGTCTTTTCATTTTGTTGATAGTTTAGATGTACACATTCTTTTGACCATATCTCCCAAAATGCAGGAGACTTTCAAGGTGACATTTGTCTTTTTGGCACTGAAACTCAGAATATTGAGTGTGATGCTATTAACCAAAGTCCCTGGACTGAAGCAGGTGTTCTCTTCATTTATTTATATTTTTTAATTGAATTTATTGAGACAACATTGGTAAATAAAATTATATAGGCTTCAGGAATACAATTCTATAATACATCATCTATATACTGTATTGTATATTCACCAACCCAAGTCAAGTTTCTTTCCATCACCATTTATTCGCCCATTACCCTCTCCTACCTCCCCCAATCCCCCTTTGCTCTGGTAATCACCATACTGTTTTATTTTGTTTTGTTTTGCTTAATCCCTTCACCGTTTTCACCCAGCCCCCCAACACCCCTCCCTTCTGAAAGCTGTCAGTCTGTTCTTTGTATCTATGAGTCTGTTTCTATTTTGCTTTTTAGTTTATTTTGTTCATTAGATTCCACATATAAGTGAAATCGTATGGTATTTGTCTTTCTTTGACTGGCTTATTTCACTTAGCATAATGCTCTCCAGGTCCATAAGAAGGTGCTCCCTTAGACAGAGCACACAGAAATGGAAAGGGGCAGGGTGGGAGGGAGCTGCACATTGCATCTTTAAAGGTCATCTCATCATTTTTTCCTGCATTCTTATTGTCCTAACAATGTGCTTTGCTCTCGGAGTCTGAGCCTCCCTATTCCATTCCAGGAAGGTCCTGGTTTCCTCTGCCTTCACGATAGCCGTGGAGAAGTTCTCTTGCTAAACAAGGATGGATTTCACATTATGAAAGGAGCAAGGAAAGGCACTCCAGAACACCGTAGAATGGCCAGGGCTCTATTTATTTACTTTAGAGGTGGTGGCAGCTGAGGACGAAGGTTCAAAAGACACAAAGTTGTGTATGAATTATGATGTGATATGTTCAGCTTTTAGCTCACCACTGGGCAGACCTTCAAAGTTAGTTTTCAGTGGATTTTTCTTAGGGGGCCACACCATCATCTTCCAAATGTGAGTTTGAGGATGCTTCCCATCTTACATCACTCTCAAATAACTGCCAGAGCAACAAGAAACAAAAACTATACAATTTACAGTTCGCCCTCTTTGATGTAAGGTAGGCTGGGGGTGCAAAGCAAGGCCTCTGAGTAGAAGGTTGTTGGGATTGCCACAGAAAGCAAACTCCCGTTTCCTTGAGAAGAGAGCAAGCTGCCTTAGCAAATTAAGAATATTAGAAAGACTTTACTCAGATAAATTGAACTTAATGTGGGTCAAGGTGGGGGAGGGGAGCAGGAAAGAAACCAAACAGCATGTGCCAAGGATTTGCTGAACATGTTTTGAAAAAAAATGCTGACGGGCATTAAATTAAGTAACAACTGAAGATTACACAAGAGTAAACACTGCTGCTAATGTTTGACTAAAAGCTAACTGAGGGCTCTAAGTGACTCCAGTGAATTTATAGATCATGCCAATAACAGCCCCAGGAGACGAGGGACGCTGAAGGTGGGGGAGATGGTTTTTATAGCCAGAAGCCACGTTTTTAAATTTAGAAAAAGAAAACTAGAGCTGAAAGAACTGCTTTAGAAACTACTTCAGGGAAAAAGAGTGTGAGAGAGAGAGACAGAGAGAGAGAAATAGTGTAAAAGTGTGTCTGTGCCTGCTAAGTTTGGGGTAATAAAAGAGGGGGGACATGTAACTTTTAAGTAATTCTCCGAGGAGGAGAGTGTGCTAAGATCAAAGAGGTAACTGTTCCTGTGGGACAGGAGTCTTAATAAATTCTAGACTGTGCCAGGGGTTGCATCTACACCAAATGAACGAGTGTAAATTCCCCTTGTGATCAAATACAATTGATTTAACTTTGCAACATTTAGCTTCAAGTTAAAATTTAAGTGTACAGCAAATGATTTTAAAATTGTAGTCCCTCTTCACAACTTCTTTTGAAACAATTTTAAATGCTTTTAAAATGACACGTCATTCCTTTAGTACCAGAGCAGTTAATATCCTTAGATTGGGGTTTTATCATGTACTTTGATTTTCTAGGGCATTGAGGATGACCATAATTGCTGAACAATTCAACAGAATGGAATGGGCTAATTCAGCACTTTTTTACTGCATTTTTCCACATGAGATCTAAAATCTTCTTTCTCCTGCATCACAGTATGCTTATGAAAGCAAGGCATTTAACCCTCATATTTCCTGGGCTTGAGTGATTTTCTTAATAAAGCATAAAACATTTGCAAATGTGTCCCCTTTATGTCAGTTAGCAGGTCCTCGTGAAGGAGATAGCACTGTTTAGTGTGCCGGCAATTGGATCCTGTCTGTCTGTGCTTGGTAACCCTCAGAGGATACTCAAGGAAACCTGGTCTCTCCAAAGACCCGTCTTTCTTCTCAAGTTGTTGTCTTTTCTCAGGCAAAGGCAAAAATATCTGCCGTGCTTAGGCCAGTCTTTAGTTTAATCTTGGACTCTCAAAAACAAACAGTGGTAAAGTCTGGATAACAATGACACACATTTTTTTTGTTTGCCCAGATGAAACTTTAAAAATGCTAAAAGCTACCAAAATCTCATCTCTTTCCCTTAATTACCCTGAATTATCAGGCCGGAGAAATGGAGTGGGTGGGTATGTTCCAGTGCTATTAAATCTTGTGCTGACTTCCCTTTGACTCAGGCAGCCTGCTCTGCTTTCCAACATTCTCCAGGGACTCTCCCAGCATGTCAGAAATCAAACACCCTGTCTGCAGGGACGGCCTGGATGCCAGAGCTTGTGCTTTGCTGGAGAAGCTAAAAGAGAAAAATCATGCTGTCTCATCCTTTCTGCACTGTCAGTTGACTCATTTTATGACTTTTATCACCAGATCCAAAACTTGATGGCTGACCTGACTTGTGTCACCAGCTGCACGGAGCTCTTTTAAAACACTGAAAATCACTTGGCGTTTTCAATTCTTGCCATGTATGAATTTGCTCAAATATTCTGATGAGCAATTGTCAAAAATATCGGGCCTCCAAATATGAAGGTGTATCAAACCATAAACGGAAAGTGGTGCTTCAGAGGGCCTGGAGGTGTTGGACACTGGTTAGGTACGTGCCCCTTCTCCTCCACACCCGATGTCAAAAACAAACACCAGGCTCACCCATGTCTACCGGGTCAGTTTATTAAAGAAAACTGAGGAATGTCTAAAGGGATTGAGCTTTCATGTCTGAAGATGTTTTGAAATTCAATCAACTCACTGTAATTCATAAAAAGTTTGTCAGGAATCAATGATTCTAGATATTGTTACATTATAAACAAACAGCTTGATTTTGATTGTGTGGCATTTCCTTTCCTTGTCTTTAATGGAAAACAATGTTAGGTGGCATTTATCTGGCTCTTCTACTTTTACTTGAACAATGAAATTTATGTAATTTCTCCAAATCACAAAGTTGGAAAATGATGAATGGTATTATAATAGCAATAATAGCTGAAATTTATTGTGCATCTACTATGTGAACTGCTCTAAGCAGCAGCCCTGTGGGGGCAGGTACTATTGTTTCCCCATTTCCCAGTTCAGGGAATGAGGCACAAAGGGATAAGCCAGGTGTTCACGGCCATCCAGTAGTCGATGGGGGAGCCTGGATTGAGCCACGCCTGTCTTCATCTGGTCCTTGGCTCCACCAGGAAGAGGAGACCTCATCACTCCACATTTCCAGGCATCCAAATACATATGCTCACCATTTTGGTTCCGCTGCATCCTGTCATCAAACTTATCTTGGCATGTCACATGCTTCACACTGGAGTGGGAGAAGAGGAATTACATTTCTTGAAGCCAAATGGAGCTCCACTCTCCATTATACCTAGAAAAATCCATCTCTTCCCACAATTTAGAACACACTATTCATTTTTTAAGAGTGGAATATTTTATTGGAAAAGAATAATAGCTACCCTTAGCTCACTACATGTCAAAAATATTCTAAGTGCTTTACATTTATTATTCATTTTATTTTCATAACACTATGAGATAGTATTTTTGGCTCCATTTTACAGATGAGTAAACTGAAAAACATATAGATCATGCCACTTTCTTAAAGTCACCTAGATTGGGAATGCAGAGATGGCCTCACACCCAGGCAGCCTTGTCCCATGGTCCATGGTCTCAATACTGCTCTTTCTCTCCGGTGAATGGAGGACTGACCTCCACTAGCAATGAAATGACTTCAGACACTAATTTAGATGGAGTTCTATCACAGCTAATGGTAGAACTGGCCATGTCATCACTAAAGAAAGCAGTGGTGCCTGTGTTCCTACCACTGATATAGCACCTCCTTCCAGAAGACAGACCCTGTGAGGACCTACAGAGGTCAGGACTGGGCAATGATTTCTAACTCATACTTTTCCTCTCAATGCTTTGGTTCTCCTGCCTCAGATCAGAGGCCTGACAGCAATAGCCTCTTTTATTTGTGCTGTTTTCTAGTTTGCAAAACAATATCTCACACATTTCTTAATGTGATGTGAGCCTCACCATTCTGTACGGTGTGTGAACCCTAAGAAAGAAGAAACCTACTAAAAGGTCTCCTTGTGGCTAACAGGGCTAAAATGAAAATGAATCAAAAAACAAAAAACAGAGCCTCGCAGCCATTTCTGCACAGGGGCCTCTCACACACACCGCACTCAGGGAGAGGCCCGCACCGAGCCGCCTGCCCCGCGTTCTGCCTCCCAGCGGCCCTCACACAGCAGTTCCTGGAACCCTGCACTAACCAATAGGACTGAGGCCTTCCCCATCCAATCAGAGCTGTGCTGCTCTGACCAACCACAGCGGCTCTACTCTGACCAGTCAGGGCAGTGCCTCTTGGATCTGTCAAACTTTGAGGATTTGGAGTCCTCATTTGCATGAGGACAGACCAGTCAGGGGCCAGGAGTGGGGGACTCCTGTCCATATAAGCCAGCTCCCTCCGGCTCTGGGCTGCACTTGCCCTTTCCACCTAAGACTGAAGATAGTATCACCCCGACTGAGCTGAAATACCAACGATGTATCAGAACAGACAGAGCAGAGCCATGCAGACCAGGGCAGCACAAAGCAGACCACAACAGGGCAGACGTCAAGGGGCAGAGTGGAGCTGTCTGGCCGGAGAGGGCCCTGCCCCAGGACTGCCGTTTTCACAGCCCTGCTGTATCGCTGTTGAGCTGTTTTTCACTAAATAAAGCTTCCTTCTTCACCACACCCAAACTGGGGATTCCCGTTGGTGTCTGCCATGAGCACTGGTTGACAGGTACAATTACACAGTCAGGAGCTTCAGGGAACTATAGCTCAGAGATGCCCAAGGCCACAAATCTGGCCAAAAAGGCTAGACATAAAACCTGGCTTACTGCTTCTCAGCCAAAATGTGTTTAACCACACCCTCGCATTTTTTCTGCAGTAGAAATAATGCCTCAGAGTGAGTTTCCCTGTCATACAGCAGTTTCAGGAGGAAATCTCAAAGCACTTCCCACTCCCCCTTCTTGTTCCTTATACTAAGTCTCTGTGAAACAGTTCAGCCAGCCACCCAAACTGGCTGAGGGCCCTCCCTCAGCTGCTCACCCTGTATTTTGTACTTGGACCACTTGTCACGGTGGACACCTCACCTCAGCAGATGAAGATACTGGAATTACTTATGTTTAAGAACACAGGTTGGAGCCAGAGCCCACAGACAAGGCAGCAAGGACACTAGCCATGCAGAGGAGGGAAGTGAGCTTAAAATATGCTGGGCTTGGGCTTCCACCCTCATAATTGTAGGGAAATGTTGCGTTTTCTTAAAGAAAAGAACAAGACCTGTTGATGGTGACCGGGGCAAGTCCAGCACACCCCCTCCCCCTCCACTCCCTTTGGCTGGTGTAGGATGCTAGCCCCGGGAGGATTAAGTGCCTGGCCTACTTATTCATTGCAATTTGCAGCCCATGTGGATTTAGCTTAGCTGGAGGTTGGATACTGGAACCCCAGCTCAGAATTTCAGAACAGTCTGGGCAGTTTCCACAGATCTGAATCTGTGACCTGGAAGCAGGTTCTTACAACCTATTCTCAGATAATATGACTGGCTGGCTCATAAAATGTTCCTATAAAAGTAAAATCCTGTGTTCCAACCAGGTGGAGGGAAGGAATGAGGGGAGGAAACTGGAGAGAAAAAGGCAAAAAGCCATGTGAAAGGAAAACTCACAAAGCCCCTTTTCTAAGAAGCCTGTAAGCTGGAGTTGACTAGCGAAGCACTCACAGACACATTTGGGCAGGTTAATGTCCCTAAAAGCAGGCAGGAGCCAGTAATAACAGGGTCAAGCAAATAGAAAGTTACAGCTGGTGAGGAAGACTGCAGAACCACACCATCAGATACAGCAATTACTCTGGATATAGACTGGAGAAACGAGGTCTGCTTCTCATAAAGCATTCTCTTCCCTCTGGGACAAATCCCTGGAGAATTAGGAGAGCTTTACAGTAAAATCAAGCATTATCTCTTCTAGGTTCTGGAGGCTGGACTAGACGCCTGATTATTGCCTGCAGCTGGGATGGTCTTGGTCAGCAGGGACCTAAATTCGACAAGTTTCTGAGCGTGGCAATAGCTGCCAATTGCATGCCGGCCTGTTGCCCTGTGCTTTCTTTTTCTAAAGCAGGAGAGCATCGGCTTCTATTTCACTGGTTTCTATTTCTTTGAAAAACATTTCAGAACCGCTTTCCTCATTCCCACTAAAAATCAACCTTCCTTTCCTGTTGCACTGGAAGGGGTGACCCACATTCACCCCATCCGTTCCCACCAGGCGGTTGCTGCCATTAGAGGATGTCCTGCCCTGGCCAGTGCGTGTTTTTAAATGACTGAGGGATATCTGTGCTTCTAACAACAAATGGATCCAGATGAGGTCCCAGCGGGCCGTGGTGATACACCCACGCTCTCTGTCCCTGCTGAGCTGGGCTTTGACTCTCCTCCAGCCAAAAATCTGCACGCCCTCATTCATGTCATCATTTTAGTTTGCAAAATATTTTATGGTACTCTTAGACATGAAACGTGGACTGTAGTTCAGAGCACAGGCTTTGGGGTCAAAACTTGGCTTGAACTGTGACATAGTCACTTACTGAGTAGTTGCCCCATGGGTAAGTTTTTTTTAACCCCTATGCTTCAGTTTTCCTATCTACAAAATGAGGCAACAGTGACATCTATCTGAATAGGGTTCTTGCGAGAATTAAATGAGATAATAAATGTGAAGCACAGTGCCTGGTACAAGGACAAATATTACTTCAATAAAAGTTTTATTTATTCTTGTCTCCTTGTTTTACCAAAAAAGTCCCAGATCTTCACACATACCTGTTTATACGGGGATGTCTGATGGTTTGGAGGACAGGGAGAGGGAAGCCATGATGCAGCGAATGTCACATTTCACTCTATTATCACAAGTCCTCACTCAGCAGCCACCAGTCCACTCGGCCTGACCCCTCCACAGGGCCCATACTAAACGGAAACCTGGGAGAAGGTAGAGTTCCACAGGCGACAGACTCTCATGGACTTGGTTGTTCATTGCAGTATGAACTCTGCAACCCCAGGCTGGCACTTTGCACAGGGGAGATGGTCAAGGACGCAGGTGCTGTCCAAGGCATCATTGGAGTCCCATGGCACTGTGAACCAGACAGAGACTTCCTCTACCTTCCTCTTCTTCTGGTGAAAATTTGAAGTCCAGGGCTCAGTGAAGGACCTGAAGGAAGGCTGGTGATGAAAATGTTCAACTTCGCCTCTCAAGGCTACAGTCCCTTTGTAAGGGTCATGCAACACATTCACAGGAGTCTGCGACGATGTTGGTAGGCCCTCTCGGGCAGCAGATCTCTAGAGCAGAAAGGCAGAAAACCGGGGAGGGATGTGGCAAAACACTCTAAACCAGTGATTCTCAAACCAGGAGTCCTCCTGGCTCCAACCTTGGGCGAGCTGGACTAAGTGAACTGGCAGGAGACTTTCTCAAAAAACAACCAAGTTAGCCCTGGCTGGTGTGGCTCAGTTGGTTGGAACATTGTCCCATAAACCAAAAGGTGGTGGGTTTGATTCCCAGTAAGGGCACACACCCAGGTTGCAGGTTTGATCTTGATTGGGTGTGCCCAACCAATCAATGTTTCTCTCTCACATTGATGTTTCTCTCTCTCTCTCTCTCTCTCTCTCTCTCTCTCTATATATATATATATATATATATATATATATATACACATATACATATGTCTCAATAATAAAAAAAAAGAAGAACCAAGTTAGTGAATAGAAAGTTGTCCATTTTAACTTTTTCTCACACATTGTTTAAAAACATGTAGTGCCTCTTTCTGTATATGCAAATGCCAAGTATATAAACAATTAACTGGGGCGTATTAAGAGAAAAAACAAACCTGATGAAATAAATGAGGCAACTTCTTTGTGTGGCATACACTTCAGATATTTTGTGCTTGAGGTAAAGTAACCCTCAGTGGTCAATTCCAGACTTCAGTAGATTATGGGGTCTGTGCGTCTGTGGGTTTGAATCTAAGCCTACCAAATGCCCAGTTCTCCTACCATTTTTTGTATCTCACTTTTCTCCAGAGTAAGACTTAATATAAGCTACAACTATTCTTCCAGGGCTGGTTATTAACCATGAGCATTGAGAGGCCTTAACAGATATAAAATGTTATATATAGACACAACAGTAAATCAGAGTTATCTACATCAAGCGAGACTCAGAGTTTTCCTTAAACACTGCAGTCTCTCAGATTTTCAACAGTTCCAAGTGCAGACCAAAGCTCCGTGGCGTACCTTTTAACATGGCAGGCCTCAAGGGTGGATTGAGTTAGGCAATTTATCCCCTTTTATGCCCTGTATTCACAGACAACACTCCACTGGGGTAACATAAAACCACGGATTGGTTTCTTTACAGTGGTGTTTAAGTGAACTAGGAAAGCAGCCCCTGCCATGTGTACGGAACTGGGGAAAGAAGTATCACAGGAGAAAATGGACCTTAAAAGAAATGACAAAAACCTTCCTAACCGCTCCAGACATTATGCTTAAAGGCGCGTTTCCTTGGCAACTTATAGTTTTCTGAAATTGGTTCTCAGGCCTCAGACCTCCCCAAGGTGTTTATGTTGCGTTTTGACTCAGTAGGAGCCATCACGTCCCAGACCTTCCAGCTGTCACCAGCAGACCACACGCTCACGCCATTCAGCAATCAGATGACAGAGGGGAAAGGTTCAAAGAGGATCATTTCTCAGAACTCGCTGGCTCATCTGCCCTCCAGTATGTTACTCACACTGTAGATGTATAAAACATGTAAAAATACATTGGGGTGCTGCAGTGTGTACACACAGACACAAGGACCACCCCCCCTCTGGCTCCTCCACCCTCAGGCTTGTCTGGGCATGTCAGCGGGACCGAAGCCAGGCTGCGAGTCAGGGGAGGAATTTGCCTGTCTGGAGTTCAGGTTTGCTGACATAGAGATTGATCTGTGGGTTGTCAACAACAACAAAAAAAGATGACTTTTAAATGAACAGCAGAGGACATTGTGCTAGTTGCTAATGGCCAGCTTTGCTTCCAATTGGAAGCTTGAGAAATAAAAATAATATGCAGCATATATAGGGACAGAAAATATATCAGAAGTTGCTAGGGGTTGAGAGTAAGGGGAAAGAGATTGACTACAAAGGGACAGAGAACTTCTCAGGGTGTTTAAAGTATTGTCTTGATTGTGGTGGTGGTGTTGCTTGACTGTGTGCATGTTTATCAAAATTCAAACAACTGTGTCCTGAAAGGAGGAATTCTATCATGTATCAATTATAACTCAATGAACCTGATTTTAAAACTCCTGTAGTTTTGGAGGACATTTAAAACCAAAGAGCATTTTGAGTCACTAATGCCTCTTCAAAATTATTTTGCAATTAATTTTTTATTAAATAAAATAAATCCTTTATGGCAAATGTTTACTCTTTAAGACCCATGTGAAAGAACACAATCTGTGAGTTTCAAAGTTGTTTGTATTTTTTATTTGGTCATTTTATAGACTTAATTTTTTATTTTTTAAAAAAAGAAGTGGGCTTGTGAAGCAAAGGACAGCTGTGATTCTAGGAAATGATCTTGAGATTCCAAAGTCATGGATGTAGAGAGAATTTAGAATTTCTAAAGGATAATCTATTTAGAAACCTAAGAAATCAACTATTAGAACTAATAGTTTATTATGATACCTGGATACAAAATGTACAAAATGTAATGAAGGAAAAAAGTTTTTTTTTTTTTTTTTTTTTACAGTGGAGGGAAAAACAAAGCAAATCAAACTAAACCACCACCACCACAAAACATAAAAATAAGGTTGAAAACAATGTACAGAGCCTCTATGAAATTAGGTAAAACACTTCAGTGAAGCCCTGGCCGGTTAGGATCAGCAGTTAGAGCATGGGCCCTTGGACTGAGGGGTCCAGGGTTCAATTCCAGGTCAAGGGCATGTACCTGGGTTGTAGGTTCCATCCCTGGCCCCCGTCAGGGTCATTTGGGAGGCAACTAATTGAGGTGTCTCTTTCACATTGATGTTTGTCTCTCTCTCTCTCCCTCCCTCCCTTCCATTCTATCTAGGAATCAATGGAAAAATATCCGTGGGTGAGGATTAACAAAACAAAAAAAAAACAAAAAAAAACCTTCAGTTAATAGTACATAAGCAGATTTGAATCAATTAGAACATAATCCATATTATTGCAGATGTCACTTTTTATTAAATTAATTGCCAGGCCCAATATTATACAAGATTAGACAGAGAGAAGAGAATACAAAGTCTCAAATCATTTCAAATCAGTGGAGGAAATAAAAGACTATTCAGAGGTTCATTTTTTGAGGTGAGGAGGGGAACCATACTATATCTTTAAATAAATTCTAGATGAATTAAATACATTTAAAAAATAAAAACACAAAGAAATAGAAGAAATTATGGTAAATATTCATCAACTTCCACTGCATCGAAGCATTTTTTTTTTTTTTTTTTTATCCTCACCCGAGGACATTTTTTCATTTTTTGTTCAGATAGAGTGGGAGGGAGAGAGAGGAAGAGAGACAGAGAGAGAAACATCGATGTGAAAGGGACACATCGAGTGGCTGCCACCCGCACGACCAACCAGGGCCGGGGACAAACTGCAACCGAAGTACATGCCCTTAGCGGGAACCGAACCCGGGTCTCTCTGGACCGCAGGCCGACGCTCTAACCGCTGAGCCAAACTGGCCAGGGCCGAAGCATTTTTTAAGCAAACAGATAGAAGAAGAATCTATTAAAAGAGAAGATAGATTTTTAAATATCAAAACTCATGATAAAAAATACACAAAGCAAAGAATAACCTGAAAAAATGGCAAAATATAAGAGTAAGGTTAACATGGTTTTAATATTAAGAGCTCCTAGAAACCGGCCGGTGTGGCTCAGTGGTTGAGCGTTGACCCATGCACCAAGAGGTAGGTCACTGGCTTGATTCCTGGTCAGGGCACATGCCCAGGTTGTGGGCCCAATACCCAGTGGGAGGCATGCAGGAAGCAGCCAATTGATGTTCTCTTTGATCAATGTTTCTATCTCTCTTTCCCTCTCCCTCCCTCTCTTTCTCTAAAATCAATAAAGAAAAAATATTTTTTACAAAAGAGCTCCTAGAAATCAATAATTAAAAGATAAATACCCTAAACAGGAAAATTGTCAATGTTCACAAAAAGGCAGTTTGTACAAGCAGAAAATAATTAGACACTAATTCATGAAAAAATTCCAAGCTTACTATTAAAAATAACTAAAGGAAGACACTAATTTCTATCAAATTGGCAAATGTTTAAAACAAAAAAACAAATAATTACATATTCGGGAAAAATTCAAGAAAAAGAAAAGTATCATACACTACTGGGGAACATAAACAGAGTTTTCAGATTTCTGGTTGGAAATGTAACAATATGTATGCAAAGACTTAAAGTTGTAGATAATATCACAGTTTTATTTGTAACAGGGAGAAATTCTAAAACTATGTTTAATTAATTACAATACATCTGCAGGCACTGAAAACTATCTTCTCAAAAATATGTAAAGCTTTGGAAAAATGTAAAAAATAATGCGATGTGGAAAAATAGGATGCAAAGCTGCATGTACACACTTCCACTTTCTGTAAAAAAGGTGGGTTTGGTTACATATGTATATACATATGTACACACAGAAAAAAGACTGGAAGCCTTTGCACAAATGAAATGTTAATAATCGTTTTCCTGATAATGGAATGGTTTTTAAATTATTTTTATTTGGTATTTCTCCAGATTATCTGCAAATAGAATATATTAACTTTATGCTCAGAATATTATTTTTGTGATTTTCTTTGCCATCAAGGGCTCCCCCTGCTGCTCACCTAAAAAATTATGGAGGGTTGGCCTCCTCCTTATTTCTGATTTTCCTCATCTTCTAAAAAGCTCCATTCTTGATATTGATGATTGCTCTCTACTTCCTATTTGCCATAGGAACAAAGTCTTCTCATCTGAATACCCGGAATGATATGTCAAGTCTAGACTTTTTTTTTTTTTAATTGAGATATAATTCACCTACACTAGTCATTAATTTGAAGTTTATAATTCAGTAGTTTTTAGTATACCCAAAAATTGTGCGACTGTCACCGCATCTAATTCCAGAGTATCTTCACCACTCCAGAAAGAAACCTCTACCTGTTAGCAGTCACTCTCTAACAGCCCTTTCCCAGTCCCTTTCTTTGTCTATGGATTTGCTGTTTTGGATATTTCATGTAAATGGAATCATACCATATGTGGTCTTTTGTGTCTGGCTTTTTTCATTAGCATGTTCACAAGGTTCATCTATATGGTAGCATGTATCAGAACTACATTCCTTTCATGATTGAATGATATGCCGTTGTTTGAATATTCGGTATTTTGTTTATTCATTAGTTAATGGACATTTGGGTTTTCCCACTTTTTGCCTATCATAATTAATGCTGTTATGAATATTTATATATAAGTTTTTGTGGAGATATGTTTTCAATTCTATTGGGTATATACTTAGAAGTGGAATGGCTGAATCATATTACAACTCTATATTTGACTTTTTGAGGAACTGCTAAACTCTTTTTTCAAAACGACCCTATCATTTTATATTCCCATTAGCATTGTATGAATTTTCCAATCTATCCTTATCCTCATCAATTTGTATATGCTGTTTCTGGTTAAAGCCATCCTAGTGGGTGTGAAGTGTTATTTTGATTTGTATTTCTCTAATGACTAGTGATGTTGAACAGTTTTCATGTGCTTTCAGGCTATTTGTGTGTCTTCTTTGGAGAAGTGTCTATTAAAATTCTCTGCCTATTTTTAATTGGATAATTTGTCTTTTTATTGTTGAGTTGTAATTGTTTTTATATATTTTGGATACCAGACCCTCATCAAATATATGATCTGCAAATATTTTCTCCCATTCTGTGGATTGACTTTTCACTTTCTCGATGGTGTTCTTTGAAACACAAAAGTTTCTTATTTTGCCCTGGCCCATGTGGTCAGTTGCTTGGGCATCATCTGGTGCATGCCAGTTGGTTTTCTGGTCAGGGCACACGTCTGGGTTGCAGGCTTGATCCTCCGTAGGGGGCTTGCAGGAGGCAGCCAACTGATGTATTGCTCACATAGATGTTTCTCTCCCTCTCTCTTTCTCTTTTTCTTCCTCTCTCTCTAAAACTCAATAAAAAATATTTTTTAAAAAAAGTTTTTTATTTTGATGAATTTCAGTTTATCTATTGTTTTCTTTTGTTGCTTGTGTTTTTTTGTATCATGTTTAAGAAACCACTGTCTAATCCAAGGTCATGTATTTTACAGCTGTGGTTTCCTCTAAGAGTTTTATAGTTCTAGCTTTTACATTTAGATCTTTGATACATGTTGTATTAACTTTTGTATATATTGTGAAGTAAGGATCCAAATTTGTTCTTTTGCTTGTGGATATCCAGGTGTTTCAGGACCATTTGTTTAAAAGACTATTGTTTCCCCCATTGAATTACCCTGATATTGATACTGTTGTAAAAATCACTTGACCATAAATGTATGGGTTTATTTCTAGACTCTCAATCCTAGTTCACTGATCCATATGACTGTCCTTTGTCTACTACCACACAGTCTTGACTGCTGTAGCTTTGGGCTATAGCTTTCAAATTCAGGAAGTATGAGTCTTCCAACATTGTTCTTCATGTTCAGGTTGTTGTGGATATTCTGAGTCCCTCGAATTTCCATATGAACTTTAGGATTAGCTTGTCAATATTTGCAAAAGAGGTAGCTGGGATTTTGGCAGAAATAATGTGGAATGTATAGATTAATTCAAGGAGTATATCTATCTTAATAGTTTTAAGTTTTTCAATTCATGAATGTTAGATATCTTCCCAGTTTTTGAGATCTTCTTTAATTTTTTTCAGTGATGTTTTTTGTATTTTTCAGTGTACAAGTCTTATACTTATTTTTTTTAAATTTATTCCCAAGTATTTAATTCTTTTTTTAATAAGTTGTAAATAAAATTTTCTTAATTTTATTTCTGACTGTTCATTACTAGTTTATAGAAATACAATTAATTTTTCTGTATTGGTTTTATATTCTGCAAACTTGATGAAGTGGTTTATTAGTTCTAATATGTATCTGTGGATTCCTTGAAACGTTATAAGGTCACGTCATCAGCTAATAGAGATAGATTTATTTCTTCCTTTCCAATCTGGATACCCTTAATTTCTTTGTCTCCACTAATTACACAATATAGAACCTCCAATACAATGTTAAGTAGAAGTGGCTAGAAAGAACATCTTTTTTCTGGTCTTAATGGGAAAGCGTTCAGGCTTTCAGCATTAAGTATGATGTTTGCTGTGGGTTTCATTAGATTATGTTTATCCAGTTTAGGAAATTCCTTTCGTTCCAGTTTGTTGAAAGTTTTAACATGACAGCATTTTTATCATGAATGTGGTCAAATGCTTTTTCTGTGTCTATTAAGATAATTCTGTGGTTTTTGTTATTTTGCCCACCCCCCCATTAATATAGTGTATAACATTGATTAGTTTTGGTATGTTGAACTAACCTTGCATTTCAGGGACACATTCCAGTTCCTAATTTATCTAATATTCCTTTTCTTTTCTTTTTATGTTGCTGAATTAAGAGTGTTAGTACTTTGTTGAGAATTTCTACATACATTTTCATAAGGGATATTGGTCTGTATTTTTCTTGTGATGTCTTCGTCTGGTGTTGGTATCAGGGCAACATTGATCTCAAAGAATAAATTGGGAAATACTAACTCCTCTTCTTTTTTGGGGAAGAGTTTGTGAAGGATTGGTGTTGATTGTTCTTTAAACATTTGCTAGAATTTATTGCTGAAGCTATTTGGAACTAAGTTTTTCATTTGTAGAAAATTTTTTGATTACTAATTTAATCTCTTTACTTATATAAATTTAGTTATGTATTCTATTTCTTCTGAGTCAGTTCCAGTAGTTTATATCTTTTTAGAAATTTGTCTGTTTCATCTAGGTTATATACTTTATTGGCATAAAATTATTAAAATAATCTTTTTAATTTCTTTTATTTTCTATATAAATACAAATATTTTATTTTATTTCTGTTAGGTTAGTAGCAATGTCTCCTTTTTATTTCTGATTTTAGTCATTAAAGTCTTTTTTTGTGACAATTCTAGCTAAAAGTTTGTCAATTTTGTTGATCTTTTCAAATGACCAACGTTTAGTTTCATTGATTTTTCTCAATTGTTTTTCTCTTTTATTTATTTTCTTCCTTTGGGGGAGGATGTTATTTTGCTCTTATATTTATAATTCCTTAAAGCATTATATTAGTTTATTTATTTAAAATCTTTTTTTGTGTGTGTAATAAATAGCTGTAACTATACATTTCCCTCTTACTGATGCTTTAACTGCATTACATAAGTCTTTTTTTAAATATATAGTTTTTATTTTCTTTCTTTATTGATTTTTAGAGAGAGAGGAAGGAAAAGGAAGAGAGAGATAGAAACATTGATGAGAGAGAACATTGATTGGCCGCCTCCTACACGCTCCCCATTTAGGACTTGGCCCACAACTCGGGCATTTGTCCTGACCACAAATCGAACCAGTGACCTCTTGATGTATGAGTTGATGCTCAACCACTGAGCCACACCAGCCGGGCTCACATAAGTTTTGATATGTTATTTTTTTCAATTTCATTTATGTCAAAGTGACTTTTTAATTTCACCTATAATTTCTTCTTTGACTCATTTATTACTTAAGAACATGTTGCTTAGTTTCCATCTCTTTGTGAATTTCCCAAATTTCTTTCTGTAATTGATTTGTAATTTCAATATAATTTAAATTCTTGTAAACTTATTGAGGCTTGTTTTATGGCTGAACATATGGTTTATACTGGTATATTCTACTATTATGTGGAGTGTTCAATAGATGTCTGTTAGATTTAGCTAATTTATATTGTTATTTAAATTTCTATCTCTTTGTTTTTCTTTTGCCTATTCTATACATTATTGAAAGTGGGTATTGAAAATTCTAATTATTATTGTTGAATTGTCTGTTTCTTCCTCCAGTTCTATCTTTGGTTCACGTATTTTTGGGCTCTGTTGTTAGGTGCATATGTGTTATATTTGCTTTGTAGATTCCCTTTAAAATGTCTTTCGCCCTGGCCAGTTTGGCTTAGCGGTTAGAGCGTCGGCCCGTGGTCCAGAAAGACCCGGGTTTGGTTCCAGCTAAGGGCAGGTACCTTGGTTGCAGTTTGTCCCTGGCCCCTGTTAGGGTTGTGTGGGTGGCAGCCATTCGATGTCTCTCTCTCACATCAATGTCTCTCTCTCTCTCTTCCTCCCTCTCTTCCTCTCGCTCTATCTGAAGGTGAATGCAAAAATGTCCTCGGGTGAGGATTAAAAAAAAAAAGTCTTTCTTTGTCTCTAGCAACAATTTTTTGTCTTAAAGTCGATTTTGTCTACTATTGGTATAGACAATCTAGCTCTATTTTGATTACTGTTTGCAGGGTATATCTTTTGCATCCTTTTACCTTGAATCTTTTGTGTCTTTGAATCTAAGGTGAGCCTTTTGTAGACAACATAAAATTGGGTCGTATTTTTTAGTACATTCTGCCAACATCACTCTTTAATTGGAATGTTTACTCATTTACATTTAATGTGATTACTGACAGAGTAGGATTCACATTTTTTATTTTGCTATTTGCTTTCTATATGTGTTGCATCTTTTTGTTTCTCTATTCTTCTATTGCTGCTATTTTTCTGTGTTGATTGGATATTTTCTAGTGTACTGTTCATTACTTTTGTAATATTTTGTTGAGTCATTTTCTTAGTGATTACCCAGGGGATTAAAATTAACATCTTAATTTGTAACAATCTTGTTCAGATTAATATCAACTTAATTTAATAGTATATAAAAATTTTCCCCTATATAGCTCCATTTCCTTTTGTATCCTTTGTGTTGTTATTTTAAAAATTACATATTTATAAATTGTATGCTCATCAATAGAGCTTTATAATTATTACTTTATAAACTTAAAATAATTTAGGAGAAAAAAAGAGAGTTATAAACAAAAATACATCTATACTATCTTGTATATGTAGCTACCTTTACTAATGGTCTTTATTTTCTTCATGTAAATTTGAATTATTGTCCAGCATCCTTTTATTTTAGTCTGAAGGACTCTTTTTAGTGTTTCTTATAGGGTGGTCTGCTAGTAACAAATCATCTTAATCATTTTTTATCTTAATTTCTTATTCATTTTTTGAAGAGTAGTTTTGCTGAATATAGAATTATTGATTGACAATCTTTTTTCCACCAATACTTTGAATATGTAATTTCACTGTTCCTGGTCTCCATGGTTTCCAATGAGAAATCACATGTTAATCTAATGCAATTAGAGTATCCTTGGCAAATAAAGGATCCATTGTTACTGATGAGTTGCTTATCTCTTGCTGCTTTCAAAATTCTCTATTTGTGGCTCAATGGTTTTCTTATGATGTAACTAGGTGTAATTCTCTTTGATTTTATCCTACTTGGAGAATGTTGAAGTTTTTGCATGTACAGACAAATGTTTTTTTATCAAACTTTGGAAGTTTTCATTCATTATTTCTCAAATATTCTTTCTGTTCATTTTTTCTTCTTTGCTTCTGGAACTACATTTATGTGTATGTTGGTTTGCTTGATGGTTTCTGAGTTTCTGTTTATTTTTCTTAATTATTTTCTCTTTCTGTTACGGAAACTGGATAATATCAATTGACCTTTTTAAAAGTTTACTGATTCTTTATTCTGTTTGTTCAAATCTCCTATTGCTCTTCCCTGGTGAATTTTTTATTTTATTATTGTATTTTTTAATTTCAGAATTTTTATTTAGTTTTTTTTTTTTTTTTTTAAATAATTGTTATCTTGGCTCAGTTTTTGGTGGCATGATCTACTCTGATCATCACCAGGTATTAAGTTATTGAGTTCTACTTAGAAATTTGGGCCTTATGGTTGACATCTTATACTCCGTACATTGTTAATGCTTATATTTTGCTTCTGGGACTGGGGGTCGGGGGGCCCTTTAAGACTACATAATCTCTAGACCTTCAATTTTGGATCCTGGCATAAACATTAGAGATGGAAAGATCCTTAGCTATCACCTGGCCTGTCATATCCCAAAAGTTGTGCTGGAAGTATTAACAGATGCTAAGAACAATTCTGTGAACAAATGTCTCTGGGAAATGCTGGTTAAACAAAGTTAAACAAGTTTATTTATTGCTGGAATTTTCATAGCCTTCAATATACTACTTTGCATTGTAAATTTCTAGAAAAGGGACACAGCCTGCTGCATTTGCCAATTTAATAGAGAAGGGCCTCTTTTTTAATTAAAAAGTATCTCCTATAAATAATATTCTGCAGGGTTAGGGAAATACTGGCCTAATTCAATAAAATTATTTTATTTATGAAGATACTGAGGTTCAGAGAGGTTAAATCAGGGTTGCCAGATTTAGCAAATTAAAATGCAAGACACCTAGTTCAATTTGAATTTTATATAAATAATGAAGATAATACTACAACTTTATTTTTATCTGAAATTCACATTTAACTGGGCATCTTGTATTTTACTTGACAGTTCTACTAATTGACTTGTTTAAAGCCACACAGCAAGTTCATGGAAGAACTTGGGTTAAAATTAAAGTTTTCATACTCTTGTTTAGTGATTTTATTCTCTAAGGTACATAAGCATAGTTGATGGTCTAACGGCATTCTGGTATACTAAAGAGACACTGTGATATATATTGAATCATTTCATTCTTCTATCACATTCCTTAAAGAATCTATCTGACATACTTGCATGATAATAGTACATCTAGTATTATTGTAATTCAAAGATTATAATGATAATGATAGCTAACCTTCATTAGTTGCTTACTGCATACCAGGCACTGTTCCATGTCGATGCTATCTTGTATTATTTAAGCCTCACAAAAGCCCTATAATCTAAGGGCTATGACTATTCCATGTTACAGATGAGGAAACTGGGGCGCAGGAGGTAAAACAACTTGTCTGAGATCTCTTTCTGCACATAAGTGGCAGAGCCGAGAAAAAATAGGCCTTCTAGAAAAGGAAAATTACATTGTCCTATTTCAGAAATAATCCCCATTCATTGGGAAGGAGTTAAAGTTAACTTTTCCTTTGACCAGATCTCTGGCTTGAATGAAGTCACTTATAAGATATAAAACTTTCAAGAGACAGATAAATATCTTTATTGTAAAAGAAGTTCATATAATACAGCTCCTCCTAGGCAAGCAAAGTCATAAAACAAAGATTTGTGATGGGTTGAGGTGTCTCCTAGGTAAAAGTGAGAGACAGAACCACAGGTTTAAGACCTGGAGCTGCAAATAACAACAGATTCTGCAAATTGTATCTACATTTGCAAACTGAAGACAGACCCATGCCTTATTATTCCTCTTTCCCCCACAGAATGTAGCACAGTACCTCACATTTAGAAGGAGTTCAATAAAAATGTGTTGAGTTGACAGGAAATAAAAGGGAGTATTTAAGGGTATGCTCCCTTAAGGGTCAAGGACACTCACCGATGGAGTCAGAGCTACACATCCACATATTTCATAGTGCTGCCACCAAAGCCTTCTTTTCCCATATGAAGGACAGCATTGGTGTGAGAATGGCTACAGATTCCCTTTTTCCCACTAGAACCTGGCATTCTGGTGGGTTAAGGCCCCAACTAGCTCCCAGATTCCTTGGCTGCAAAGCTGCCTTGGAAAGTTAAGAAAATTGAGGTTTCCAGAAAATCAAAATGTAAGAGCACAAGCCTCTCCAAGCTATCATATTAGAATCAATATGTCGACCTTCATTTCTGGGAGACAACCTACAGAGAAGGAGAAGATGGATTGGGACACAGTAGAATGTGACTTAATTTCAGCGGTTAGCCCATCTGCGGGCGTGCAATTCCTCTTCCATGTGGCTTTCCTCACTGAAACCCAGCTATTGTTTTCTAACCTCTTTGGCCTTAAAGCAATGGATTATTTGGATATGATACTTGTTGAATGGATCCTTAGCTTCTCTTCTTCCCTTGGACTGGCATAGGCACTCCCTCATGGGCTCTGTCAAAGTCACCTTAATTATTATAGATTTATGGTCTCCAAATCTGAGAAACTATAAATTGGTATCTTAAAATGACAACTGAAACCCCACCTAATCTATGTCTATGATTACAACTAATATAAATAATAATCGTTACTTACTGAGTGACTACTTTGTTCCATGTACTCTACTAACCACTTAACATATATTAGCCCACTCACCAAATATGTACTATTATTTCCCTGGAGGAATAAACTGAGGTTTGAAGAGGTTAAGTTGCTTGCCTAAGGTCCTGCAGTGAGTCAATGATCTGGTTACAAATGTGCACTAAAGGACTGCAGTAAAAATTTACTATTTCAGACCAATGGAGGTGAAGCAAACTGAATTTATGAAGCATATGCTTTAATGAACTATATTTAAAGTTAAAGAGTTTACCACTGTCTTAGAAACTGAGTAACTTAAAGTCTATGGGAAGAGAGCAGTTACCTCCTAGGGGGTCTTGGAAAACCTATAGATAAGCATTATTTACAATTAGCATGTCATTCTTAGAGCAATATTTATAATTAACATGTCAGTTTTTTATAGTTGAAGAAATACTTCTAGATTGCTTTAAAAGGATTTTAAGAAACAGTTTGACTTAAGCTATTTAAATTAGAATTCTTTACTTCCTTTATTTGCTTAGCAAACTTCAGGCTGGTCCTGTAACTGACTTTGAATTAAAGGGAGTGTGGATTCATGCAGTTTAATGTCCAGGATTTGTAGCCGTATCATTTGGCTTTCTTCTTTAAAATACACTTCTTGTTGACTAGGTCTGGCTGTTTGGATATCTGTAAGATTCACTCTTTGTAATTATAATACATTCAAAGCCTCTAAAGAATTAGATTTAGCTCTAAGAACCCAGAGTCTTCCTTTGAAGTGACCCTTTAAAATATTAGCAAGTATCAGCCTTAATATCCAACTTGTATGCCTCACTGAGTTTTCATGAGATTAGCAGCCATTACAAGTTCTTTGTCTGGAAGTTGAAAAGCAAAGAGTTGCAGTGGTTTGAGAGAACACTTCTGTTCCATGGCCCCACGCCTGCTCTGCTCCCAATGACTCAGATAGGGTACTACAGCTGTTTCAGCATTCTTGGGTTTTGTTTGCCAGCTCTATTGGAGACTAAAGCTTATATAAGTAATATAAAACCTCAGCATTTACAACATAAAGGCACCACAAGAACTCTCGGACATTAAGCTTTGGTAGGATTTTATTTGGAGGAATTTTATTTTAAAATGTAATATCCTTTTCCTTTCTTTGGCAAATAGAATCAGGAGAACTTGGATGGAACTATACTGCTTATGAAAAGTCTCACCCTGTTCATATAAGCAAGCCTGTCACCCTTGATTGGAAAGTAATAATTCATAAAGCTTAATGTTATTATCATCCCTCTGCCTGGAGTGATAGATATTCTTGAGGTCTTTTCAATAAAAAGTTTAAAATTGAATCTGCAACGCAAAAGATTGGTGGGTTCAAATGTTAGTTTCCTGCTGAGTAACTGTGCAAACAATTCTAAAGTAGCTAGTTGTGTGTTAGGAATGGCAGTTTTATTAAATGTCTTGATGGAGTGCAATGAAAACACACTTTTGGTGTCTGTATGCAGCCTTTCCCTCTACAAAAATAATAGTTTTCTTATAGATGTTAGTGTTTGCCTTCATTCTATTTATTTGGTTATTCTCCCAGTTCAGGTTTTCTGCAAAGTTTTTCAGTAAGGAGATGACATTTGGTTTTATTCATAGCAGATCATGTGTGAGTTGATTGACACTGCTCATAGATTATTGATTTGCATCTCATTATATAATTTTGTAGAATAAAAAGTCTTAAACCATCCATTTGGTCTAAAATAGTGCCATCGAGTATTATGTACTCGTGGTGACGTGCCTTCCAACATTGCAGGTCTTCAATGAAGGCTGAGGGAACTGGGTCTGCTGAAAGGAAGAGAACCGTCCCGATGTGGGAAGGCTCCTCTCGCCCAGTAGAAGACCAGCAAGTTCATTTAAAAAGGTATCTTTCAATTATAAAAACTGGCAGGAGTCAAAGGACATTTGGCAGTTGAACTTTGCAAAAACATTTGCACTGGCGGCTTAAAGAGGACCTTCTTTTTGGCTGGTTTCATGAAAAAAAAAAAAAAAAAAAAAGAAACATTTTACAGTTTCACCTCAATTTCCTCTCTCTTTTTCCACAAAAACAAAAGGTGATTTTTCAAGGTCCCTGTATCAGCATTATTTGACATCCTTAGATGGGCTTGACCAAATCCCTCAGGATGAAAATTGAAAATTTGTTGTGATTTCCACCCCTCACCCTCACTCCTGTCTCCTAGTCAATGGCAAATTGTCTCTTTTCCCAGTTTCTTTATTTTTCCCCCTATGGGCAAAATACTGCTGCTATAAAAATAAAAACAGTGAAATTCCAGTCTTGACTAAATTTGGGAATTATTACACACATGAAAAAAATCTTTGTTTCTCTTTGGGAAATTGGCAAAGTGAAAATTGCCAGCTTGGCTCTTCTCACATTGGCACTTAACTTAGGGAATTGGATTTTTAAAAGATTTTAAACATAATTTTAGGGAAACAATTGCTACTGCATATAAGTGTAACTTATGTTTATCTCTACACCAAATGTGGTGTATGGAGATTTTTATAACCAGCCCTAGAATGTCCCTTCTTTATGGGCTGTGTGAGAATGGAGGCATCTTCTTCACTGAGAATAGTATTCCTCGAATCAAGACATTGTATATTCTTGAGTAGAACATGACGGGTGCTGGAGGGTAAGAAAGCCTCAGGCTGCCAACTGGCTGGCCAGTTAACTGCACCCTTGAGTTTCTGGCAGGACATTAACAAAGCCCTCACATCAGCAAACTTTGGGTAGCCTGTGCCTTGAAATGTTTGTCTATGATATAAAATAACTCTGGATAATTTTATCCATACCATTCAATACACTAGTGGTTCAAGTTTCACTCTATAATTTGTGTGTACATGTATGTGTTTTCTTCTTTGGTGTTTATCCTTAACAGAATAAAATAGTTGCTCTAAAATTCTGTGCATAAACATAGGTATAACAATGGGTGAAAAGAGAAACCACAACCCACTTAGATTTTAAAGCCCAACTTTAACTCTCTTCTTTCCTACACGTGAACATTTTGTAATTTTGTTTCTAATACCCAAATTAGAAAGAAAATTTAGCTGTCTGCTGCAGTTTTGGTGAAACTTTTGGCCTACTGGTAAGACATGGAGGGGTTGTCTTGCATTCTGCACTTGAATGTGCCTTGTGAGGAGCATTAGTCCATCCCGTTCTGAAGGGAGAAGGAATAGCTGGTGGAACTGGCAGGGAGGAATCTTGGCTATTGCTCATGAGGAGATCAAGCCATCTTGATTTACCATGATTTACCAATCCATTCCCCACCCACCTTCCCACTTCTAGTTTCTGCCCTCCCGTGCAAGGCTGAGTAACAGTCTTTCAAAAATGTTCAAGTCCTAATTCCCAGAACCTCTGAATATGTTACCTTACATGGAAAAAGGACTTTGCAGATGTGATTAAGTTAAGGATCTTGAGACGGGAATATTATCCTATGGGAAGGTAAGAAAGGGGAGAAGGTGATGTGACTACAGAAACACAGGCTGGAGAGATGGGGCCATCAGCCAGGCAATTTGTGGAAGCTGGAAGAGGTAAGGAACATTTTCTCCATAGAACCTTCAGAAGGAGCCATCCCTGCTGACACTTTGATTTTAGCTCCTCAAAGCTCCTTTTGGACGTGTGGCCTCCAGAATCCAAGAGAACACATTTGTGTTGACTTAGCCACTAAGTTTGCAACAATTTGTTATAGCACCCATAGAAAATTAATACACCTTCCCATCTTCCCCTCATTTTCTGTTTAGAATCTCTTTTGCTTCCATCTTTCTTTTTGCCTTTGCTGGAGATTCTCATCCCTATTTTTAGGCCTTTAGGCCAAGGATTGGCCCATTCTTCCTCTAGTTAACCTTCTCCCATGCCCAGATTCTTGCACAGCCAAGGAACTTATCAGTTTGCCCTTCTATGAATGACATTTCACAAAATGTGTTCCATGACATACAGGTCTTTGAATATGTGAATGAAGCATATAGTGGAGATATGTTGCCTATCTCTTGGAGACTCCTATATTAGCATGTTAATGGTCACAAGAAATTCTACAATTTTGTTTAATGCAACATTTTCCAAATTTATATGGACACTGAACTTCTTTTCTTTCCATACAACAGATATGAATATGTCCCAGAAATGGTGCTTTAGGGAGCCGGCTTGGGGAAAAGCTGATCTGGGGCATACCCAGGGTCTTAAGGATGCTGATATCCTTCAGTGCCCATAAGGAAATAGCAAATGTCCATTTGGCCTCTTGATAGGAAAGGAAAACCGGCTTTCATCAACCAAGGGCTGGACTCTATGGACTTCCCCTGGATTAGATGAGGGATGCAATAAAATCACTTGATTGCACAAGCTCTGTGTGTCTATGGAAATTTCCCACTTGGATTCTTGGGAATTTTTTTGTTTGAAACTCACATGGATATATCTGACTCATATTTCATAGATCTGCAGGAGCAGGGGTCCTTAAATCCACGGGTCTAGTGGGTTTGCCAGGCAATAATTTGCCTGATCATGGACTATGCAAATTCTTTTATGATGTGTAACTAAGATCGGAATAAAATACATTTATAAGAACTTCCTAATTGGCCCAAACTTCCTGGTTCCCAAATCCAGGATGGGTACTCACTGGCCTATGTAAAGTTGATGCCCCTCTCTAGACCAGTCCACACTCACTAGCGCACAGGTCAGCTATACAGTTGTAAAATTAGCTGACATTTAGGCAGTATTTGTTCTGTGTTTGGCATTGTTCTAAATTCTTTGCACATGTTAACTCCTTTAAACCTCACAACAGCTTTATGCAAAATTCTGGGGCATGGAGGTTAACCCACCTGAGGTTTTGGCCAGTAAGTAGCAGTGCTGAGTTTGAATCCAGGCAGGCTGGCCCCCGGGGCCCTGTTCTCAACCCACTATATTACACATAAGTGGGAAGAGGGTGAACTTCGAATCCCATAGAACTGGATTGCATCAAGCCTCCTTGCTGTGACCTTGGGCAAGTCTCATAATTTCTCTCAACTTCTGTTTCCTCATTGGAAGGTCATGATATGGACGCCTGGTGTCAGAATCATATTATATGCCTGTCAGTCTGCTGGCGTACTCGTCTTTCCCACCTACGCCTAACTGCCCCTCTCACCAACCTGTTTTAGGAGAATTGTGACTATCAGTGGGTGTCAATTCCCTTGATAACAGGCATTTTATTCTGCCTCTTGAAAAACCATGCTGAGTTTAGTTTTTTTTTCTCTTGAATTATTTTCTTCTTAGAAAGTTTTTTATAACTAAAGTAATGCATATTCATTTTAGAAAAGAAAGTTAAGCAAAAGTGAGAAAAAGTTTTAAATTGCCAATAATTCTAGAAGATAATCACTATTAAACTTCTGGTGTTAACATTTTTTCTAATTTTTTTTCACTTTATAGTCCTTAAACAATGCTTTCATAGTGTATATTTTTTACTCTGTGTGTTCTTCCTCCAAATGGTAATATTTTAAAAGGCAGTTTTCTAAAAACTGCTTCTTTGCACTTGATGTATCTTGGACAATTCTCATGTACTAAGTATTCTACAACTTATTTTTTTTGTTTTTTAAATGATTCTATGATGGAGTCTTAACCAATTCCATATTGTTAAATAGGTTATTTCCACTTTCTTCTCATTGTTGTTAAGCAATGTTGCAATGAACATTTTTGAAATATGTTCTGAGTCATGATTAATGGTCATTCTCGATGTCAACATTTCAGATCCCTGGAAAGCAATTGCACTGAATTGAAGAAAGAAGGACCTGATTCATTCGATTTAATTTTACTTTGCCAGTGCCCAGAAATATAATTAGATGATAGCTAAAGAAATACCTATTGACAAGGATGAATAAAATTTAAAGCAATTGCTTCCTTTCTGGGTAAATTCATGTCAGCAGCCTAGCAAGTGGGACCCGTGAGTGTGCTTGGGTCTCACCTGGCAGGTGACCGGCATGAAGGCTCGTGTGGTCCAGCTTTCATTAGTTGGCTATGAATCATGACCAAGAGGGCTTCCCAATATTCTAGAACCAGCAGGACACTTTGGGAGAGGTGCCAAGCTCAACTTTCAGAGAACTCACCCCAACCTTTACCAGGGCTTTGTTCTTTCTTTCAGAAATGAATGATGTTGCTGATCACAAATCATGGGGTTTTAGCTCATCTGCTGAAAAATGATCATCTAAAGTTGATAATAATTATTTTTCTCTAGAGGTTTAAATTCTGAGAATTTTATTCTTGTTAAAATCTGTATATGAAAGTCATTTTGTGACAACAGAATATCATGCAACAATTAATAAGAATTGTATATGTATGTTTTGACATGGAAAAATGTATATAAGAGTATATTACACTATAATGAAACAAATGTATATATTTATGTTCATATGTTTATACATGCACAGAAAAATTAATGTGTACATGAGAACTGCTAACAGTTGTTACCACTAATGGGTGGGTTAAGAAAGTACTTTTATTTTCTACTTTTTAACCTATAACGTTATTTGAATTTTCACAGTGAGTAGGAATTACCTTTTATGGGAATAAAAACAATAATGGTAGTCCTGATGTTTCAGAAAGACAATTTAAAAAAGTACAGACTGGATTATTGTTTATAATGATAAACGAACACATTTTGTTTGTATCTAGAATCCAGATTTTATGATTTGGGGACTCAACATATGCTCTAAGCATTTATAATAGATCCTTTTTAAGATGTGTTTTAATTAAAAAATAGACTATATGCATATGATGTTTCTCTTTTCTCAAGACTTTAAATATGTGTTCCTTAAGAATGCAGAAGTATTTTGCTAGGGCACTCATTCATTCATTTGTTCGTTCATTCATTCATTCATTCCTCCAGGAGACATATTTTGAATGATTCCTCCTTCTTGCACTAGGCCACAGTCAATACAGTTATAAGCCCACAGACAAGGTCCTGCACAGAACATAATCCATTCATTCCAAGTTCAAAATTGATTTATCACAAGATAATGAATGTTTGACTAGATAGCATTTCAATGGTACTGCTATTTTAGAAGAAAATTAACTTTGGAAACATGAAAGTATTGATGAAAAGAGATCAGAAAGAATCAAGTATTTAAGGTTTCTTGCACAAGTCATATCAAGTGCAAGATTCTCAAAATCTTTTATAATTAGGACCCCTGATATTATGCTCATTCTCTAACTTCCACAGTCTTAAAGAAGAGAGTCTATCATCCTTGGAGAATTCTGAATAGTACTGCCTGGAATAGATGGTGACCTGGTATTCCTCTTTCTCACGTTCTGTTCTTCAACGTTCATTACTAGCATGAGGACATTACTAGTATGTGGGCCTTTGAGGAGAGGCCTTTGAGGAAGTTTTAATACTTCCAGTATTAACACCAGGGAAATTCCAGGCAGATTGGGGTAAGCTGGTCTCCCTGAGTAGAAGGGAGGCTGTGGACTTTTGTGAAAAGAGAAGAATGGTCTGAAATGGGGTTCCAGATCTTCCTATACTTACTATAATTTCAGAAGAAAGATGATATTTCTAATTCCTTTATGATAGTAACCTAGGATGCTCTTCCTCTTTAATAGTTACCCAATTTTCCATGTTTTCCTTTCTTACCTTCATGTCCAGCCTGGAGAAGCAGCAGATATACACAATAGTGAGAGAGAACTCCAGGTCAGAAAGCCAGTGAGCTGTTGACTAATGGAAGCCATGTGTCTCTGGCTGGAGAGTCACTTCTAGGGGCTCCATTAGGTAGCCACTGCCTGCCCACAGCAGCCAGCCCTTCTGTGACAGCACACAGTCAAAAGTTTTCTAAATAAGAGCTTTCCAAAAACAATACCACAAAGTGCATCCCTCATCATCTCTTTGTGATGGTCCATGGAGTGGCCAATGGTAGACTTGGGTAGCAAGAATCTAATCACTTTTTATTTTTGGAAGCAGAAAGCACGTCTATTTATTGGCAGTTAAAACAGTGGCATGGGCCAGAGAGAAAAGTTTCAACTACACGGGTTCTCAGTGCCCTTGTTTATCTAACCAACCCCTTGGGCAACGGCTTTGGCAAGTCTCTCAACAGTTGCCTTTGAGGAAATCCACCAGAATCCTGATTCTTTTGTTTTGCAATGTGGATATCACTTGTAAAAAGTGAAACAAAACACAATAAACAAAACAATCTTTTCAGTGACCCCAGCTTTGTGTCTGCCATCCCACTACCCCTCTCTGCACTCTTGCTGCTGTGGCTCTGGGGAGCTGAGGGTAAGTTGGGGTGGGGGTGACTTCTATGCCCTGAAACTGAATGCCAGCCTCTCCCAGCCATACCTGATCCAGCAGAACCCACAAATGGTTATGAAGTCTTTTTGTCTGGACTTGGGTTTCTGTAAGGAGCAGTTGCGATCGCCTCGGTGATATGGATAAATCAACCTGGCTTCAGCTGTGGGCTTAAAGGGATTGACACAGTTAAGCTCCATTTTGTCAGAGAGAATCAGAAAAAATTTGAATGTGAGATTATTTAGCAGAAATGCATTTGATTCAAATAATAAAAAGTAACAGCTCCTGGAGAAAGATCACCACCAGAAGGCGTGGATTCCAGTCCTGGCTCGGCCGCTATTCACCCTATGAGCTGGGTCAGTCAGTCCTGTCATCTGCTCTCTGGGCTTCAGTTCTCCTACCTGGTCAATGAGGAGGGTAGATGGTGTGATCTTCCCCCCAAATAAGTTAATTTGGAATATTGTATTCATGAAGTAGTGAAACTTTATTGTCATCTTCCAAGTGTAAATTAAGTTTAAACATTATATTAATTACTCCATTATTTAATTCGACATTAATCAGTGTTTACTATGCTCCAAGCACTAAAAGATAGGGAGACAAACATACTGCCTGAACCCTTAATGAGGAAACTGGTGTAGGAAACATACATTTGTTACTTAGGATACTGTCCTTTACAGTTACTGTTACATCTTTGCCAGTATTTTTAGACACATTTTAAATGTCATTTCCTCCATATTCCTCCATTTTCTTTTATGCTACCTTGGACCTTTTTATATATCCTTCATGGTCTTTTTTATATTCTGTCTTGCATCATTAATTATTTGTATTTCTATCTAATCTGCTCTTTCTTCAACTTGAAGACATGAACCTAATAGGGTCGCATTTATTTTCTGTCTTCAATGGCATGGGGCACAGTGACTGCCACAGTAGGTGCTAGATACATAGTTGTTTAATTACATCAACTGGTGAGATCCTAATTAATGGTGTTTCATTGTTTGTGCCCAGTTACCCTCTGTCAATGGTGCTCCCTTTGTGTACAAATGACAAAACTCCCAGATGTCTCTGAAGCTGGGGTGTTCAGTTGGAAGCCAGAAAGAAACTTTTCAAAGGAATGGAGGATTGTTTTTTTCTTGAAGACAGAAACTCACACTATTAATCTCAGAATTTTAAGAAGCACTTTGGCTAACATTAAGTATTCTGGATTATGGAACAGGTGTTGTGACCCCCCTTTCACCTGAACACCAGGAATATGCCAGCAGCTGGAGGTTTGGATTTCCCTTAAAATAGCTCTGTCTGGATGGAGGTGAGAATTTGCTAAGGGTCATAGGACACCTTTTAAAGTCCATAGCCAAAAGGTCAAGGGGAGGCATTCTTACTACCTCCTAATGCAGCTCAAAAAACAGATATGGTCTGGGCTTATTATATTGCAGTTAGATGCAATAACTTGATGCAGACTCTTTTTAATGGGTTCACTTTAAGAAGTGGCAACAACTATACTTTGTTGAGTGTTCATGTGTTTATGAATGTCTACAAAGTAATATTAACTACTTTTTATGAAGTGCTTCCAATGTGCCAAGTTCTCATCACATATGTGATTCCAATGAATTTTCACAATGATAGTGTTGGATTGGAAGGTAGGGTGCAGAAGAGGCAGTCCGGTGCCTTACTCATTAGTAGAGAGTGGCTAAAATAGAATTAAGTGGTGTAATCAGACTGATCTTAAACAAAATGTGTACATACAGCAGTCATTTGCTCCAAGATTGTCATCAGATCTAGAATATTCTTATTTTAATTTTCAGAAGATTTTGATGGAAGTAATCCCCTCGCCAAAAAAAAAAGTAAATCCTGGCAGAGAACTTCAGACTCAGAGAAATATACGTTTCCATGGTTCAATAGATCCAAGCATGGAAATCTATCTTATTGATGCTTAGAAATAAACTAGAGCAAGATTTTCTTTAAAAAGAAATATTACAATCCTCAGAAGCTCCTAGTTTAGTTCATCATGAAGGCCTCTGGGTCCTTGGTTCTCTCCTTTTAGCATCTTGACTTGGAATCACCTGGGCTCAGAAGCAGGTTTTCAGCAAAGCCTCTGGAGATGGAAAGGACAGAAGGAGATACCTTACCCCTCTACAAGTGATACTTTGGATTTGCACTGAAATCAGACTTTCACCTGGAATGTGCCACTGAAGTTCGTTTACTCTGGTCAAGCGGGACTTCCTGTTTGTCAGAAAAGAGACTTCAAGAGGCTCAAGAGCTTTCTTGCACACCAATCCGTTCTTGCAAAATAGCATTTTAATTATTTAAGTGCAAGTGAGTCAGTAACATCTGAATTTGATTTTCTTGGGAAAAAAATACTGTTGACTTTTGAAGCTAAAGGGTGAAAGTGCTTGGTTAGCTAAAAACAATTTAGGTTTTGTGGTAACACCAAAGTGTTTGAAAAATAATTTACATATTTGATGAGCTCAAAATGTCTCTGGATTAAGTCTTGTTCCAGGGATAAAATACACAATAAATGTGGACATTTTAAACAGTGGGTTCCATTAAAAACATCTTCTGAACTAGATTTTCATGGTGTAGAATAACTTGCAAACAATTTAATAACATTTTTGGTCTATTTTACATAAAGGAGGAATTATTTCAAGAGATGTCTAAAGTATTTAGATACTCAGAGAGCTCTGGGACTACAACATATTTTCCTGTAAAATGAGTCACCAAGATAATTTGTAGAATTCGATTTGGTTATATTCACAGGAGGTTCACACCAATTGGGTTAATTAGTGCTTATTAATCAATTTATGCCATTACATTTTCTTGGAAAGCTCCTGTTTATCCAGTGTATGTTTTCTGGTAGACAGTTATAAATCTAGTCACCAGAGTGAGTTGAGTTTCTGACTGACCAGTGGTGAAGTTTACGTGGCAATCAAAACCAGGAGATGTCCTCTGAAAGACAATCACTGATCAATGAGAATCTGCTCATTAAAACTTGCTAGGAACCAACAATGTGGTCTGTACTTTAATAGTGAGTAATTTAATAGACAAAGCTATAAGATTTTGTTTTTTCTTCTAAATATGTCAATGGCTGGCAAATCATTTAGCCTCTTCTTCCTGGTCTGGGGATATCCTGTCTGGGTCTGGAAAACAGGGAGAGAAGAGGCAATCTGACACTGGGTTTTCAGAGGCTGACAAGGAAAAATTCTTCCTGGGATGTTTATGATTGTTTGCATTCTCAAACATCACATTGGCTTGATTAAGTTTCTGCTATTTCTATGAAATATTTACAAGGTATGTGCAGTCTTTCACTTGAAGCCTGTTCTTATTACCTTCCAAAGTCTTGAAAATAGATGGCATTTAATAAATACTTGTAAAATTGAATTGATTTGATATAATTATGCCATATTTTTACACTAGAATGATGTACCCCATTCATTCTTGAACAAGTATTTTTTTTGAATATCTGTTCTGATAAACATGATGTATGCAATAGGCAAGTTCCTATCCTTATGCCAGGCACTGTATAAGGAACTGTGGACTGAGATATGATAAAATCAATCTTGGACCTCAAGAAGCTTAAGGTGCGGAGGGAAGATAGATGTAAATGCAAGTAATTCTAGTTCACAATATGGGCTGTGTGTCAGAAGTTGCAGTTTTCTACCCCAACATCTACTTTCCTATTTAATTTTAGAAATTAATCCCAGTTTATACCTGGGAGCATGATCTCCATGAATAACCAATTCTATTTCCCAGCTTGCTTTGCTGCTAGGTGTGTTCTGAGGAGATGTAAATAGAAATGTATCATGTGGACTTCCAAGAGGGGTGCTTGCAGAAAGCTAACTAAGCAGGAAGGGTTGTGTTTTTTGTACTTGCCTTTCTTCCTTCTTCTCGCCTAAAACTCAAGCAGCCATCTTGAAACATGAAGTGAAATTGAATTTGAAGGTCAAATGCAGGAGTGGTGGAGAGATAGGAGCTTAGCTATCTGATGATACCACGAAGCAGCTTTACCAACCGGGAATGCTTACTCCTAACTTGTTTTGTTTTTAACATGAGAAATAAATTTTTGTCTAGTGCAAGCCACTGTTAATCTGGAGTTTTTAAATTTTTATTTATGCAGCCAAGCTAAAATCTAACAGGTACAGGATATATTGGGGGATTTCTGTAAAGTAATATTTAAGTCCAGAGCAGAGGGACCTCATTGTAGGCAGGGAAACAGAAAAACCTCTCCATACAAGAAAATCCTTGAACGAGCCTCAGAGAAGGAATGGCAGGTTGTCAGGAGGGTAGGTGGGAGAGCAGGGATGATATTCTAGCTAAGGGGGAGAATGATGTGAGTTAAAGTAGTGGGGAAAATGCAGGCCTAGTGCTGACTTCAGAGGGAAAGTACCATTTTTCCGAAGTAAGGTCACTGCAAAATATCAAAGTAAAGAATCTCAAACTTGCCAAGTACTACCTCCCTTTCTACCCCCATGTTCTCCAAGTTAGTTGTCTTTAGCATAAAAATATTGAAGAAACTTTAAGATAGCTATGAACACTCTCTTGTGCCCTGAAATATCTTGGTACTCTTTAAAGCAAACAAAGAAACCAAATAAATAAAATGCATTCAGAACAGTTGCTATGAAGATCTTGTTTCAGATAGTTGTGAAAAGAGCCTATGGGAGATTAAAAATAAATAAAATCATCCCTGATCTCATAGTGCTTCCATTCTAAGGGTCAGGGCAGCAACAAACATTGCATGCATAGTAAAAAAGTAAACAAAAGAAGACTGGGATGGGGGATGGGAAGGTGTTGAGTGTGAATTAAAGGGAGGTAACTATTACCACAAGGTTCTAAATGGGGACTTTGGTGTTGCTGTGTGGCTGCTTTAAGATCCCATCCCACACATAAAACTGGATGGGACTTCCCAAGGTCTAGGAGCAGAAGTTGGAGAAGCAGAGAGATGGGGTTGTGAAAACTATTGACAGCATCCAGTAGCAAGGTGGACGATGGCCTGGCCCCTGGGGGAATCAAGCAGTAAATGTTGAAGGCCTCTTTTTTGGAAAGCAACCTATGTTGAAGAGACCTGGTCACAGCTAGAGGACACTTCAAGGAGATGGTGCTTTGTGCAGCATAAGTACAGAAAGACACTGAGAGAGACGTCCAGGTTAAAATATGGGACAAACGCACTGGCAAAACTTGAGCAGGTCATGACTTTGGGACAGCTTGGAGTGGGCTGAGTAATCATGAAGTCGTCTGGCCATATCTCCCCAGAATACCACTGCTATTTGCTTCTTGTGGTCTGGGATGTTGCAGACTCAACAGGGAACAAGGTCAGAAGAAAACAGTGACATTTGTAGCCTATTATGGGAGGAATTGGGGTAATTGGTACGTGGTGTATGAAGCCCAACTATTGGAAAAAACAGAGCATCTATGCAGGGGCTGCGATACTAATTTCAGGAGGTGACTTATCTTAGAGTTTGTAGGAAGTGAAACAAAAATTTGAGTTTTCTTTAAGCCCTGGGGGTATGGTGGAGAAAAAGATGATAAAAGGTCTGCTTTGCTTCGTATGCCAAGACGTAGTGCTGCTTACTAGAGGGAAGAGGAACTTTCCAGATCTACATAGTAGTTGGGGGCATGGGAGGAGGAAGAAGGAACACAATTAAGTTAAATATACCATCAAAACAGTTCCAGAAAAATTTCATCTCCCAAGAAAAATATGACGTTCTGTGTTCCTCTATTCCTGAAGAAATAATAGGTTAAGAGATCTGTTTCTCAGCAGAATAGTTCATGTGATTGGATTGCTATAGTAATTACAAATATGCCTTTTGTGGTATCTATAGGGTACCTGCATTGGGGCTAGTGCCCAGTCTAAGGCTGTATTGACTTGGGCTTGGGGTCCTTAGCTTAGAACATGAACTTGGATTCACCACAGAATGCTCTCGTCTGAAAGAGCATAGACACCAGCTTGGAAGTCTGCCTCCAACTTGTCCACAAAAGTTCATATAAGCGACCCCCATGTACACAAGTCAGAAAAAAAAACACTGCTGGTATTTTGCTGTTGTCCTGCCTGTCCTTTGTCTATGAATATGGCCTGACATAGAATGGATTCTAGAACCAGTCTGCCCGGGGTTTGCCACTTATTAACTGTGTAACCTCATGCAAGTTAGCTAGCCTTTCCGGGCCTGTCTTCTGGTCTTTGTTAGACAATGTGTGTGTGTGTTAGGTTTAACTAGAAATACTTGTCAGAATTATTTGTACATTAAGCATACTGGTGAGGAGCTGAAAGATGGTACCTTGCTTGCACCCCCTCCCAGGGCAAGACTGGAAATAAAACTAAATTGGGTAACATTCACTTGGAATTACCAACTGAGGTCCAGCTGAGGAGGAGACTTATAACAAGGAGGGACAGAAACCAACTGAAGACTGGTAGGAAGCGCGAGATTGTGAGAGAGACCAGCTCAGTTTCCACAGGCATCAGGCTGAGAGAGAGGAGGAATCTCTAGGTGCAGGCAGGAGTTTTTCCTTGAGAGGATCGAGGCCGGATCCCAGGCTAGGCTCCATAATTTAAAGCACCAGAGCTGAGCCTGGCCAGTGTGGCTCAGTGGTTGAGCATCGACCCATGCACCAAGAGGTCACCAGTTCAATTCCCGGTCAGGACACATGCCCAGGTTGTGGGCCCATTCCCCAGTGGGGCGTGCAGGAGGCAGCCAATCGATGTTCTCTCTCATCGATGTTTCTCTCTCTCTCTCTCTCTCTCTCTCTCTCTCTCTCAAATCAATAAAGAAAAAAGAAAAAAAAAGCACCAGAGCTGAAAACAGCAGCCCAGGTAGCATCCAACTGTGAAAGGTAGCCACCTTTCTGGCTGCAGAGGAGACAGGAGCCTGTCAGAGATTAAGCCACAGGTTTTTGTTTGTTTGTTTGTTTTTAAAAACTCAGAGCACAGGATTTTCATTTGCAGCTACTCACCCCAGGTTTCAGTGGAGGGAGGGCAGTGTGGAATGGAGTTGCCTGAGGAGAGGCTAGGGTGGGGAGCATTTTGGGGAGACATGGAAAAGCTGCTGTCTGGTGACCTGAATTCAATCATACCTCCCCCAAACAGAAGCAACCATTTTTTCCTGAGAGGCGCTGGCCCCTCCCAGAAGCCACAGCTCAGGAAAAAGGAAATACCCCAACCTAGGGGATATAGCTCACCCCATCCTCAGGAACCCTGCCTGCCACACTCTGCATCTCGACCCTTGCTGAAGAGACATTATTAGGGATTCAAGCCTATGGGTTTGAACAGTCTCAGGGAACATCATTGACTGGCTGGGGAGTAGGGCCCTCTGGCCCCACTGCCCCAGGAACCTAACTGGTGCTTGCCCATCACGGGACAGCTGATAGAAACTCCTGGTTTCCAGCTGATCCCATTGGACTGCATAGGAGGATCTCCACCCAGCCGAGGGCAGGGAAATGTCCTGAGTCACTCTTAGAGGAGTAGCTCTGGGGCAAAGAAACATACCCACTACTTTCCCAGAAATCTGAATGGCACCTCCCCCTCACGAGAGACCCAAAGGTCTAATACTTCTGGTTCTGCTTAAAGCCCTTTCAGAAACAGACTTTTCAGTGATTAAGATTGATTGACAGCTGGCTGGCAGCCCCAAGAACCTGGGGAAGTTTTCTGACTCATACCTGGGCCCTGAGCTACTATCAAACTGGCTTTAGACTACAGTTCTGCCCCTCCCTCATGCAGCCAAGTTCTGTTTAGACAGACACAAACTGGGTAGCTTGAAACTCCAAACAGGTTGTTAAGAGCCAAAGGAGGACATTTATTGACTGTGGCTAGCACCGAAGTAGATCAGGATTTGAAGGGAGCTCCCAGGAGGTACTAAAACTCTGCTGAGATAAACACCACTTCACTCTTTTTTGTTTTTACATCATCTTCTTTATCATTCTTCTTTTATTGATTTGATATTATTTTAGTCTCTGTTTTCTTTCATATCTCTAATTTTTCTCTTCCTTTTTCCTACTGTATTTTTTTCTTCTTTCTCCCACATAATCTTCTTTTTTTCTTTTCTATTTTTTTTTCCTTTCTGCTCTCTCCTCTATTTTCTTCTGTTTTTTTTCTTCCTCTTTTTTTTATACCATTTCCCTTCCCCTATTATCTGTTCTTATCTTATTTCTTTTACCTCTTCTCTTTCATAATACTGTTCTTCTCCCCCTTTTTTCTCCTCATATTTTTTTTCTTTTCTTCTATTATTCTTGTTCTCATCTCTCTTTCCTAATTCTCTTTTCTTCTGTGGTTGCTTTTGTTGTTGTTGTAGGAGACTTCTGTATGTTTTTGTTTTGTTTGTTGTGTTTAGTTTTGTTCTGTCAGCACTTGCACAACAGCTCACATGGCATGGTCAGGGGTGAGCCTCACAGTCAGCCAGCCTGAGAGGAAATCCCATCCACAAAATGGACAACAATATTCAAAACCCAATTACAACAGGAGAGCCCACTTAAAACACACAAGGGCCATTACTAGAGCACCCAGCTCAGGAGATCTAAGAGACTGCACCACTGGGTTCCACAAAACACTTACTACATAAGGCCACCCCATGAAGACTGGAAGGCATAGCAGTTTGATCTAATACATAGAAACAATTACAAAGGGTCAACAAAAATGGAGAGACAAAGAAACAACCCCAAATGAAAGAAAATGAGGAAACTCCAGAAAAAGAGATAAACAAAATGGAGGCAAGCAATTTATTAGATATAGAGTTCAAAGCAATGGTCATAAGGGTGCTCAAGGAACTTAGTGAGGATTTTAAGAAACTTAGTGGAAACTACAACAGCATGAAACAAGAAGTAGAAAATATAAATAAGAATCAATCAGAAATGAAGAAAAGCACTGGAAGGAATCAAAAGTTGATTGAATAAGGCAGAAGATCAAGTCAGTGATTTGAAAGACAAGGTAGGAAAAAAGTCCCAATTAGAGCAGCAAAAAGAAAAAAGAATTAAAAATCAAGAGGATAGTTTAAGGGAACTTTGGGACAATATGAAACATAACAACATCCATATCATAGAGGGACCAGAAGGAATAGAAAGTGAGCAAGAAATAGAGAACCTGTTTAAAAAATAATGACAGAAAACTTCCCTAACCTGGTGAAGGAAAATATCACACAAGTTCTGAAAGCACAGAGAGTTCCAAGCAAGATGAACCCAAAGAGACACACTTCAAGATACATCATAATCAAAATGACAAACATTAAAGACAAAGAAAGAATCTTAAAGGCAGCAAGAGAGAGACATAAAGTTACATACAAGGGAGTACCCATTAGAATGTCAGCTTATTTTTCAACAGAAACACTTCAAGCCAGAAGGGAGTAGCATGAAGTATTCAAAATAATGAAAAGCAAGGACCTGAACCCAAGACTACTTTATCCAAAAAGACTATCATTCAAAATTGAAGGTGAAATAAGGAGTTTCCCAGACCAAAAAAAAAAAAAAAAAAGCTAAAGAAATATATTACCAACCAAACCAGCATTCCAGGAAATGTTAAAGAGAGTGCTTTAAGAAGAAGAAGAACGAGAGAGAGAGAGAGAGAGAGAGAGAGAGAGAGAGAGGAGCATAGTTCTAAAGAATAAAAATGACAGTAAATAAGTACCTATCAACAATATCCTTAAATGTAAATGGACTAAATGCTCCAATAAAAAGACATAGGGTAGCTGAATGAATAAAGAAACTATGAACCATATATATATGCTGTCTACAAGAGACCCACTTCCTAAGAAAACACTCACGCAGACTGAAAGTGAAGGGATGGAAAAAATATTCCATGAAAATGGAACTTAAAAAAAGCTGGGGTAGCAATACTCATATCTGACAAAATAGACTTCAAAATAAAGGTCATAACAAGGGGCAAATAATGGCATTACATAATACTAAAGGAATCAATCCAACAAGACGATATAACCCTTGTTAACATATATGCACCCAATACAGGAGCACCTAAGTATATTAAAAAACTCTTAATGTACTTTAAGGGAGATAGCAATGCAGTCATAGTAGGGAACTTTAATACCCCACAGACATCACTGGATAGGTCTTTTAAGCAAAAAAACAACAAGGAAACAGAGGCCTTAAATAACAGAATACATCAACTGGATCTAATTGATATTTACAGAACATTCCATCCAAAAGCAGCATAATATACATTATTTTCAAGTGCACATGGATCATTCTCAAAGATAGACTATATGGTAGAACACAAAATAAGCCTTACCAAGTTCAAAAAAAGTGAAATCATATCAGGCATCTTCTCAGACCAAAATGACATAAAACTAGAAATCAACTACACTAAAAACCCTCAAAAACATTCAAACACATGGAAACTAAGTAGCTTGTTATTAAACAGTGAATGGATTACCAATAAGATCAAGGCAGAAATAAAAAAAAACAAAAACTAACATAACAAAAACAAAAACAACTACCTGGTAACAAATGATAATGAACACACAACAACCTAAAATCTACGGGACACAGTGAAAGCAATTCTGAGAAGGAAAAGGAAGTTCATAGCATTACAAGCCTACCTCAAAATAAATAAATAAATAAATAAATAAATAAATAAATAAACAAGCAAACAAACAAGAAAAATTTCTGAAAAACTATCTAAGCCCACAACTAAAAGAATTAGAAAGAGAACAACAGGAAAAGTCAAAAGTAAAAAGAAGGAAATAATAAAGATCAGAGAGGAAATAAATAACACAGAGACTAAAAAAAATATGGAAGATCAATGAAACCAAGAGCTGGTTCTTTGAAAAGATAAACAAGATTGAATAACCTTTCACCAGACTTAGAGAGGACCCAAATAAATAAAATAAAAAATGACAGAGGCAAAGTAACAACTGGCATCACAGAAATACAAAGGATTGCAAGAAAATAGTTTGAACATCTATATACCAACAAACTAGACAATCTGGATGAAATGGACAAATTCCTAGAAACATACAATCTGCCAAAGTAAATCAGGAAGAATAAGAAAACCTGAATAGGCTGATAACAACTGATGAAATTGAAGAATTAAAAAAAAAAAAAAAATTCCCAGCAAACAAAAGCCCTAGACCCAATGGCTTCACAGTTGAGTTTTATCAAACATTCAAAGAAGAATTAACACCAATCTTCCAGTGCTCCTCAAACTATTTCAAAATATTCAAGAGGAGGGAAGACTTCCTAGCTCTTTTTATGATACCAGTACAATCCTAATTCCAAAACCAGATAAACACTACAAAGAAAGAAAATGGTAGGCCAATACCCCTGAAGAATATATAGGCTAATCCTCAACAAAATATTAGCAAATAGGATCCAGCAGTACATTAAAAAGATCATACACCATGACTAAGTGAGATTTATCCCAGGAATGCAAGGATGGTTCAATATTTGCAAATCAATAAATATGATACACCACATAAACAACATGAAAAATAAAAATCATATGATTATATCAATAGATGCAGAAAAAGCATTTGACAAAATCCAGCACCCATTTCTGATAAAAACTCTCAGCAAAGTGGGAATTAGAAGGACCATACCCGAACATAATAAAGGCCATATATGACAAATCTACAGCCAACATTATACTCAATGAGTAAAAACTAAAAGCATTTCCCTTAAGATCAAGAACAAGACAGGGATGTACACTTCCACCATTCTTATTCAACATAGTACTGGAAGTTCTAGCCACAGCTATCAGACAGGAAGAAAAAATAAAAGGCATCCAAATTGGAAAGGAGGAAGTAAAACTGTCATTACTCGCAGATAACATGATATTGTACATAGAAAACTCTAAAGACTGCCACCAAAAACTGTTAAATTTAATAAATAAACTGTTAAATTTAATTTGGCAAAGTAGCAGGATACAAATTAACACCTGGAAATTGATGGCATTTTTTTTTATCCTCACCTGAGGACATTTTTGCATTTATCTTTAGATAGAGCGGGAGAGAGAGAGGGAGAAGGAGGAAGAGAAAGAGAGAAACATCGATGTGAGAGAGACACATTGAGTGGCTGCACCCACACAACCCCAACCAGGGCTGGGGACAAACTGCAACCAAGGTATGTGCCCTTAGTGGGAACCGAACCCAGGACTCTCCAGTCCGCAGGCCGACACTCTAACTGCTGAGACAAACTGGCCAGGGCTTGATGGCATTTTTATACACCAATAATGACATCTCAGAAAGAGAAACTAAAAAAAAGAAAAAAAGAAAAAGAAAATCCCATTTACCATTGTAACAAAAAGCAACAACAACAAAAAATCCCTGGGAATAAACTTAACCAAGGAGGTAAAAGACCTGTACTCGGAAAACTACAGGACATTGAAAAGGGAAATAAAGGAAGACACAAAAAAGTAGAAGAATACACCATGTTCATGGAATGGGAAAATTAACATCTTTAAAATGTCTATACTACCCAGAACAATCTACAGAATCAATATAACCCCTATTTAAATACCAGCAGCATATTCACAGAGCTAGAGCAAATTTTCCAAACATTTATATGTAATCAGAAAAGACCCAGAATAGTCACAGCAATCTTGAGAAAGAGATACAAAATTGGAGGGATCACAATACCAGATAGCAAACCATACTACAAAGCCATTGTAATCAAAACAGCCTGGTACTCCACAAGAACAGGCATATAGACCAATGGAACAGAATAGAGACCTCAGAAATTGACCCATGCCAATATGGCCAACTAATATTTGACAAAGGAGGTAAGAGTATACAATGGAGTAAAGATAGTCTATTCAATAAATGGTGTTGGGAAAATTGGACAGGTACACACAAAAAAATGAAACTAGACTACCAACTTAAACCATACACAAGAATAAATTCAAAATGGATAAAACACTTAAATGTAACTTATGAAACCATAAAAATACAAGAAGAAAACATAGGCAGTAAAATCTCAGACATCACATGTAGCAGTATTTTCACTAATACATTGTCTAGAGCAAGGGAAATAAAGAGGAAAAATTAACAAATGGGACTACATCAAACTAGAAAGCCTCTGCATAGCAAAAGAAACCATCCTAAAAATGAAAAAGGAGCATACTGTATGGGAAAACATATTCACCAATGATACATCTGATAAGGGTTTAATTTTCAAAATATACGAAAAACTCATACACCTAAAGAGCAGGAAGACAAATAATTCAATTAAAAAATGGACCAAGGACCTGAATAGGCACTCCTCCAAAGGGGACATACAGATGGCGAATAGACACATGAATAAATACTCAATGTCACTAATCATCAGAGAGATGCAAATTAAAACTGCAATGAAGTATTGCCTCACATCTGTCAGAATGGTTACCATCAATAAATCCATAAACGACGAGTGCTAGCAGGGATGTGGAGAAAAGGGAATCCTAATACACTGCTGGTGGGAATGCAGACTGGTATAGCCACCGTGGAAAATGGTATGGAGGTTCCTCAAAAAATTTAAAATGGATCTGCTGTTTGACCCAGCAATCCCACTTCTGGGAATATATCCTAAGAATCCTGAAACACCAATCAGAAAGAATATATGCACCACTATGTTCACAGCAGCATTATTTGCAATAGCTAAGATATGGAAACAGCCCCAGTGCAACATCAGTAGATGAGTGGATAAAAAAGCTGTGGTACATTTACACCATGGAATACTATGCAGCTATAGAAAAGAAGGATTGCTTACCCTTTGAGACAGCATGGATGGACCTGGAGACTATTACACTAAGCAAAATAAGCCAGTTAGAGAAAGGCAAATATCACATGATCTCACTAATAGGTGGAATCTAAAGAACAAAATAAACTGATGCACAAAATAAGTCCAGAGGTATACATGCGTGCAACAGAATAACAGATCTCAGGTCGGGCAGGTATTGGAGGGAAAGGGACAGGAAGAGATTAACTAAAGAACATATATGCATAACCCATGGACACAGACAGTAGCACTGGGAAGGCCTGGGGGTTGGTGGAGGGGGTCAAAAAGGGAAAAGATGTGATACTGTCCACAATAAAATAAAATAAAAGAATACTTGTACTGTCTTTCAGGGTTCTATGCGATTTAGTTATTTGTTAATTATATTTTGACATATAGGCATTTTATTTTTTATATGGTTAAATGTATCAATTTTTTTCTTTTTGATTTACATAACTGCTTTTCTTAGAGTTATTCCTATCCCAATACCGACCCTTGTAAGACAACTTCATGGCATCATTTTTACATTTCACTTTGTTATCCATTTAGATGTTATTTTTATACAGTATATGAAGTGAAGTTCTAGGTAAATTTTTTCATCTGAAAATTCTCAACACTGTTAAATAATTCATTATTTCTCTGTTAATGTGTGTTTCTTTATCACACATTAAATTCTTATATGTAATGTAATCTGTTTTTAGCCTCATTTTTGCTAATACCTCAGCCATAGCCTCCCACTAGTTCACCTATAAAAGAAAGGAGAAAGGAAAGGTCTTTTTCTTGGGACTTTTGATAGATTATCTCAACCCAGGAAAGTGGGAAAATGGTTATCAACCCCCCACCAAATAAATTTCTTCCCCTTTAATGGGAGGAATAAGGGGGTGTTTAGTGAAAAAAATTTTCTTCCTTGTGAAAACCAGAAAAGAGACAGTTCCTTTCAAAAATCAAGGCCAGGGCCAGGAACTATAGCTCTGTATATAATCTCACACCAAGAAACAGTTTTGAATTCCCTTTATTGGTACACTTACTTATTTTCTCAGCAACTATTGCTGTGCCTACCCTGCATTGGACATAGTTCTAGTCACTGAGGGTCAGTCCTGAAAATTGCAGACAAGATTGAAAGTCCCTGCTTTCTTGGAATTTGCACTCTAGCAGGGGAAATGCAAACCACAAAAAGAGAAATGTTAGCTGGTGATCAGCCATGAAAAAATAAAATAGGATGATAGGACCAGATAAGGATTGGGGGTAGAGCTTGAGCCTGGATGAGGAAGTGATATTGAGTTGAGGTTCAAATGATGAGGAGAAAGAAACACCATGTGATGATCTAGAAAGAAAGGGCTTCTGAAAGAGGCAGCAGCAAAGTCTGCAAGGCAAGAATGACCTCTAATAGTCTTAAGAATGTAGATGATGGCTGGAGGTTATATGCCAGGGAAGAAGGCAGAGAAGCAGCGGGGTCAGGGTTCTTTGCTAGATCTACATCGTTTGCCCTTCAGAACTGGTAGCAATGGCATAGAGAAGGCACTTGGAGGGTCATTGACAGATTGCTATGGGCCTCAGAGGCTAAGACACAACATAGTTGGGTATGACATTTCCACTATAATAAGTATCTTTGCCTTAAATCTTTACTTGTTTAAAAAACATGTGGTTCAAATTATTACTTTTGTTTTTTGGTAAACCATTATAAGGGAAAGCAAGCCCACTTGATCTGGAGGGATGGGAATGAATTTAAACCAAGATCACAATCTAATCTCTTAACACCCTTACCACCGATGACTAGTAGTATTAGACAAATACCTCTCTAGTGGCCATGACACAGGGATACAAATATAGATAAGACAAACTTGGTCCCTGCCCTAGTCAAGAGTCTTATGGTGATGATAGATGTTAAGAATAATTGAACAAAATACTGATTTTTCTTGGTTCAGGTTATTCTTAGGTACTTTATTGCTGTGTAGCTTAGAGGAATCAAATTGTGTTTCCCATTTTATATTTCAACTGGTTATTGCTAGTTGTATTAGTTTGCTAGAGTTGCCATTACAAAACGCCACAGAAATTTATTTTCTTACAATTCTGGAGGCTGGAATTCCAAGATCAAACTGTTGGCAGATTTGTTTTCTTCAGAGACCTCTCTCCTTGGCTTGCGGATGGTCTTCTTCATGCTAAATCTTCACATGCCTTTTCTCTGTGTACATGTGTATCTGGTGTCTCTCCTTGTGTCAAAATATCCTCTTCTAATAAGGACACTAGTCATATTGGTTGAGGGCCCACCCTAACAGCCTCATTTTAACTTAATTACCTCTTGAAAGGCCCTATTTCCAAATACAGTCACATTCAGAGGTACTGGGTTAAGACTTCAATGTATGAATGTAAGGGGATAGAATTCAGTCCTTAACACTTGTAGATAGGACATTTATTAATTTTTATATATTTAAGGAGTACCTGACTACTTTATTAAACGCTCTTACTAATTCTAAAATGATTCTATTTTTTTCTTTTTCTGTTTTTGGGGTATAAATCATAGCATCTGTAAATAATGGAAATGTTATCTTGTCAAGTAATTAAAACTCTTATTTTTATTTAATATCTAGTTGTAATGGCCAGGACTTTATATACATATATTAATCCTCACCTGAAAGTATGTTTATTGGTTTTAGAGAGAGCAGAAGAGAGAGAAAAACATTGATTGGTTGCCTCCCATATATGCCCTGACTGGGGATTGAACCTACAACTTAGATACGTCCCATGACCGGGAATCATACCTGCAACTTTTTGGTGTACGGGACAATGCTCCAACCAACTGAGCCATCTGGGTCAGGGCTGATCTGTTATATTTTAACAGAATCACTCTGACTGCTGTGTTGGTCATTGATTATAAAAAAGGAAGAAGGAAATAAGACAACTAGTTAGGAAGCTATTGCAATTACACACAAAAAATGATGTTGGTATGGACCAGATGATAGCAGTGGAGGTAATGTGAAGTGAACAGATTCTGAACATGTGTTGAACACAGGGTCAAGTTGTGTAGTTACAAGATAAAGAAAATACCAGTAGCTCCAAGGTTGTTGGTTTGAAAAACTGAATAAGTAGTATTCCCATTATGAATATGATATTGTTAGAGGAAAAAGTTTATGGGGGAAAGTAGGGGATACTAACCTTGAGATATCCAATAGACATCCAAATAGAGATGTTGAGTGGGCAATTTGATTTGAATCTGAAGTTCAGGGTAAGGCTCCACACGAAAGATATCAACATGTATCAACATGGGTGTTGCCAACATGTGGTAAACCATGGTAATGGATGATAACAGGAAAAGAATGAGTATATATAGAGTAGACTTAGAGATCCAAGGTCTGAGTCCTGGTGTACTCCAACACTAAAAGATTGAGGAAGGATGAAGAACCAGCAGCTGAGAAGAAGCAACTACTATGATGGGAGGAAAACCATAGAATGTAGTATACTCGAAGACAAAAATTGTATCTAAGAAGGTGGAATGATCAATGATGTAGAATGCAACTGATGGGTCATATAAGATAAGAATTGGTTTTGAAAAAGGATTTAGCAAAAGGGAAGTTATTAGTGACTTTGACTTTGACAAGAGAATTTTATTACTATGTTAGGTGAAAGCCTGATTGGAACAGGCTTAAAAAGGAATAGGAGGAGGGAAATTATAGAAAACTATGAATAATTCTTTCAGAAAGTTTAGCCAAAGAAATAGAGCAGGAGCTGAAAGGGGAAATGGAATCTAGAGAGGGTATCTTAAAATTATTCACAAAAACAACTTTATTGAGACATAATTTGTATACAATAAAATGTACTCATTTTGAATGTTCATTTTGATGAGTTTTGACAAACTTATAATGCCCATGAAACCACACCATAACTGAGATAGAGAACATTTATATCATCCCCTAAAGTTCCCTTGTGCCCTTTCCCAGTCAATCCCTCCACTGTAGACCCAGGCAACCACTAATCTGCTTTCTGTCACTATAGATTATATTTGCCTTTTGTAGAATTTCATTTAAATGGAATCATGCAGTATGTCCTTTTTTATGTCTGGATTTTTTTACTCAATAATAACTATTTTTAGATTCATCCATGATGTTGAGTTTATTGTAGTTTATTCATTTTATTTCTTTGTAGTATTCTTTTGTCTGTATATACCACAATTTGTTTATCCATTCATCTGATGATGGACACTTATACTCTTTCTAGTTTGGGACTATTTTGAATTTAGGTGCTATCAATATTTGTGCAAGTCTTTATGTGGACCTATGTTTTATTTCTACTGTACAAATAACTTAGAAATAAAGTTGCTGGGTAAAATGGTGTCTATATAATTTTAATTCTAAAGTTATTGTATGATTTTCATACCAGAAGTATATGAGTTACAGTTGTTTCTCATTCTTCCAACAGTTGGTATTGTCAGCCTTTTTATCTTTAGCTAGTTTAGGGGGTATATGGTGGGTATCTTATTATGTTTCTATTTCTTCTTAAGGCCATTTTGGTGATTTGGAATTTGCAAGGAATTTGTTTGCTTCATCAAAGTTGTCCAATTTATTGTTCTAGTTTTATTAATAATATTTGCTTATTCCCGTTTTAATGCATCTATGGTCTGTAGTAGTGCCTTTGCTCCATTCCTGATATTAATATTTTGTGACTTGATATTGATATTGTTATTGATTACGATTAATTTACTACAGTCTTATGAAATTTGTTTTGTGTTTAAGAGGAATCAATTTTTTTGTAATTGAGATATAATTGACATATAATGTTCTATTAATGTCAGGTGAATAATATGATTCAATATTTGTATATATTGGGAAATGACCACCACTAAAAGTCTAGTTAACATTCATCACCTTACATAGTTACAGACATATTTCTTGTGATGACAACTTTTAAGATTTGCTCTCTTAGCAACTTTCAAATATACAAGACAGTGTTATTAACTACAGTCTCCATGCTGTACATTATCTCCCTGTGACTTATTTTTTTATAACTGAAGTTTGTACCTTTTGGCCACCTTCATCTGTTTCACCCACTTCCCACCTTTCATCTCGGGCAACCCAATCTGTTTTCTGTATCTGTGGGTTCGGGTTTTGTTTTGTTTTTGTTCTTTAGATTCCACATATAAATGATATCATATGGTATTTTTCTTTCTCCGTCTGACTTATTTCACTTAGCATAATGCACTCATTATGTTGTCGCAAATGGCCAAATTTCCTACTTTTTTTAGCTGAAGAATATTCCATTGTGTATATGTCACATTTTCTTTCTTTATTTAAAAAAAAAATTTTTTTTCTTTATTGATTTTAGAGAGAGAGGAAGGGAGAGGGAGAGAGAGATAGAAACATCCATGAGAGGGAACATCGATTGGTTGCCTCCTGCATGCCCCCCCCTGGGGATTTGGCCCACAACCTGGGCATGTGCCTGATGGGGAATTGAACTGGCAACCTCTTGGTGCATGGGTCAATGCTCAACCACTGAGCCACACTTGCCAGGCAAATATCACATTTTCTTTATCCATTCATTTATTGACGGACACTTAGGTTGTTTCTACATCTTGGCTATTGTAAATAGTGCTGCAGTGAACACTGAGTTGCATATACCTTTTCAAGTTACTGTTTTTGTTTTCTTCAGATAAATCCCCAGAAATGGAATTGCTAGGTCACATGGTAGTTCTATTTTTAATTTTTTGAGGAACTGACATACTCTTTACCATAGTAGCATAACCAATTTACATTCCCACTAACAGTGCACAGGATTCCTTTTCCTCCGCATCCTCTCTGACACTTATTATTTCTTATCTTTTTGATAATACATGTTAGTTGTGAGGTGATATTTCATTGTGGTTTTTATTTGCATTTCCCTGCTGACTAGTGATTTTGAGCACCTTCTCAGGTACCTGTTGGCAATCTATAAGTCTTCTTTGGAAAAATGTTTATTCAAATTCTCTGCCCACTTTTAATTGGGTTGTTTAGGTGTTTTTGCTATTGAGTTGTATGAGTTCTTTTTATATTTTAGATATTAACCCCTTATGAGATAAATGATTTGAAAATATTTTCTCCTATTCAGTAGGCTGCCTTTTCATTTGTTGATGGTTTCCGTCATAGTTCCTGTTGAGAATTTGTCTATATCTTTTTTCCTCTGTGCATACAGTTTTTTTATCTTTAGCTGAATTTAAGATGTTCTCTTTATCATTTATTTTTAACAATTTGATTATTATATGCCTTTGTGTGTGTTGTGTGTGTGGTTGTATGTGTGTGTTTATTCTGCTTGGGATTTATTGTGTTTCTTGAGTCAGTGGGTTTAGAGTTTTAAATTTGGAAAATTTCAGCCATTATTGTTCTCATTCCTTCTGAGACTAAAATTTCATAGATATTAGACTGCGTGATATTATCCCAGAGGTCACTAGACTCTGTAATTTTATTTTCAGCCTCATATTTCTTAGTGCCTTGTTCTGGATAAATTCTATCGTTATACATTCAAGTTTATTACCCTTTTCTTTTGCAGTATCTAATCAGGTGTTCTTCCCTTTCAGTAAAATTTTTATTTCAAATATTGTATTTTTTATCTATATGCATTCCATTAGGTTTATTTAAATAGCTTCCATTTCTCTCCTCATTAAGTTTATGTTTTCTTATAAATATTAATACATACACAGTCATAATCGTTGCTTTAGCATCTTTGTCCACTAGTTTCATTATCTCTGGGCTGATGTTAATTCAGATTTCCACTCTGATTATGTGTCACATTTCCTGCCCTGTGGCATGTCTGGTTATTTTTTATTGAATGTTGAACATTGTAATGTTATCTTATTGAGTATATGGATTTTGTTGTCTTCCTCTAGAGTGTTGGGCTTTGTTTCAGCAAGCACTTAAGATTCTTGAATATCAATGTGATTATATTGAAGCCTGTTTTTAAATTCCACTTAGGCAGGTGTACATTAGACTTAACTCCAGGGATAGTTCACCTTTATTTTTAAGGCATCATCCCTCTGGTATTTCTATTAAATGCCCTTTAATTTTGTTTATATCAAAATATGAGTTAGTTATTGTACTATGGGCCCATCACTATGGAGATGTGTTTTACTTTAGCTCTGTTAAATTGTCTTTTATTGGTTCTCAGTTAATTTTATTTTTTTTATTCCTCCTCACATTCTTTTTGTTTTCCTTCTTCAACTCTTATTAGAAAAGATAAGAGCATGGATCTTCCCTCCAGGCTCTAAATTTTATTTCATACTTTCCATCACATTTCTCTCTCTCTCTCTCTTTTTTTTTTTTTTGGTAAGTGCCCCTAGCAGGGGCCAAACCCGGGACTCTCTGGTCCACAGGCTGATGCTACAACCACTGAGCCAAACCGTCCAGGGCTCCATCACATTTCTGTTTACGTTGTGTTGTCAGAGAATTCCTTAGCTTGATCATTAAAATTGCTAATTTGTTCTTTATCAGTATTTATTCTGCTATTAAGCAAACCTCTTGAATTTGCTTCACACATTATGTTTTTATTTTTAAAATTTCTAACTGGTTCTTTTACATCATAGATTTTTCTTATTTCATAGATATGATATCTTCTCTCATTCTTTTGAGAATAATAATTATCTTTCTGTAAAGTTTTCATTTGTTTATCCTAGTAAGTGTGCATCCTCAAGTGTTAGTTCTTTTATTTGTTAAGTTTGATACTTTTATAAGAATGTTTGTTGATTCCGGATTTTATTTCTTTCAGAATCCCTTATTAATTTTATATGGGTGTGTTGTGTTTTGCAGTTACTTTCAGTTATTGTAAGGGAGAAGTAAATTCTTCAGTTGGGCAGCATGTTCCAATAGCTCATCTTTTGGGTGAGTGAGATTGCCTCTTCTTTCAGGGTATAGCTAGACTACTGTAGGACTTCTCTGTCTTTCAAACATAAATATTCATATTTCTTACTCCAACCTCATAAGCAAAAGTCTGTGGCTTATATCTTGTCCCACGTTAGGGATGAATGGGTGGATAGAGAAAACCACTGTTGTGGATGTTCTGAGTGTAGTAATTAGCTAACTCATCCTCTCTAGACACTACATTGGAGTCTCTCAGGCCTACTTCTCACTTATGCAAAAGTCTTATATATAATTAGAGTGCTGTTTAATTCTTTTTTTTTTTTTGCTTTCTATCTTTAAAGGACTTCTAAACAAATTTATACTACTGATAAAATTTTCTTTTATTCTAGAGTACTTATGAAGATTTTCTTAATTATTTCTATCATTTCATGATCATTATTTGAATTTTTCTGCATTTTTATCTCTTCTTCAGATTTATTTGGTTATATCTCTGTTTTCTTAGTAAAATTTGTCAGAATGTTATGTTCCATAATGTTTATTTTAAATAACTGACGTCTATATTTGTTAATTTATTGATTTTCTACTTTCCAATTATCCTGATGTCCTTAAGTTTTTTTTTAATATTTTGTTTATTAATTTTGATTCTATTTAATTTTATAAAAATATTGAAATGATTATTTTGCCTTGAATTTCAATTTTAGCTAGATCTCACAAGTTTTAATTTCTTAAATTATTTTCAAATTGTTTGTTATGGCTAGTTTGACTATTAAGTCAAGGACGAAATGAGAGGGCTTTGTAATTTCTAATTGCTAATGTTATAACATAGCTTTTGTTTTTATTTCTCAAAGTCTTGGCAAATGTCGTGTATCATTGGTTCTGATTACATTTGTGCTCATTTGTATGAAGTTATGTAATCATCTCTGTGCTAATTATTATGGTCAGAGTGATGAGAAATAAGACAATCTGGCCTGACATAAAACATGTGACTGATAATGAGTGACATGTGGTTCCCTAAAGACTACTTTGAGTACTACTTGAATGGGGAAAGAGAGGAATGGATTCTGGATGGCAACCAAAAATATCCACTGAAGTAGACATCCATTTTCCTGCCTTGTGTTATTAATGATGTCAGAATGAATGCTACTTACTTTAGCAAGCATTACTTTTGATACAGAAGTGAATAATAAAATAATGATGTTATATTTGCTTATTAAATAGATTTTAAAACTCATTTTTTTCCTTATACAATATGTATGGAATAATTAGGATTTATATTATTCTTCTCATGTTGTAGATATGAAAACTGAGGCTCACAGAAATGAAATAACTTTTTAGTGTTTTACATTTAAGGGAGGGAACTGCTTCTAAGGCTAGCCAAGACTCATACTTTCCAACTTAAAATTTAACTAAACACTATTTGTCTTCTTCACTTAGATTCTAACAAGATTTTCTCATCTTAAAGTTTATATATATATATATATTTCAATTACCTTATTTTGAATTGCTACTAAAAAACCCTATAATTTTCACTTTATAATTACTTTTGTTAGGGGTAAATTATGTATACTCTTAACCTCATAATTCTGGTTATGGTGATGTAAGTAAATTATATTACATTCTTTTTAATACCATATTTGAAAATGTGATCCACATTGTTTATAGCTTCTATTTTGCTTTATTCTGCATTTTCTAGGTTTAATGGTTTAAAATCCTATTATCTTTTTAAACAATTTATAAAAGTTGCATTGATTTTTGCTAAAATAGTGTTTTTTTATATCACAATTTGGTGACAGTATTCATTCTTTGAAATTATATCTCCCTAGATTTCTACCATTTAGTAGGGGTAAGAACTTTTTTGTTTAAAACTTTCAAGCAAGATACATGCTTGGTTTTCTTTGGTTTGTTTGTTTGTTTTAATTTATTTTTGTTACAGATGTTTCTCCTTTTTTCCGAATTGGCACCCTCCTCCCCATCCCCCCACCCCATCCCTGGCTTTGTTGTCCATGTCCATCAGTTATGCATACATGCATATAAATTCTGTGGTTTATCTCTTCCGTCCCCCCCCACCCCCTCTTCTGAGGATTGTCAGTCTGTACCCTGCTTCCATGTCTCTGGGTCTACCCTGTTCCTCAGACTCTTATGTTCATTATATTCCACAAATAAGTGAGATCATGTGATATTTGTCTTTCTCTGCTTGGCTTGTTTCACTTAGGATAATACTCTCCAGGTCCCTCCATGTCATCTCAAAGGATAAGAGGTCTTTCTTTCTTACAGCTGCATAGTACTCCATTGTGTATATGTACCACAGCTTCTGCACAAGAAACAACCATCAAAATGGAAAGAGAATCCACTGTATGGGAGAGCATAATTGCCAATGATACGTCAGATAAGGGGTTAATTTCCAAAATATATAGAGTGCTCATACAACTCAACAAAAAGAAGACAAAGAACCCAATTAAAAAATGGTCAGAGGACCTAAATACACACCTCTCCAAACAGGACATAGAAATGGCCAAGAGATATATGAAGAAATGCTCAACATCACTAATCATCAGAGAGATGCAAATTAAAACAACAATGAGGTATCACCTCACACCTGTCAGAATGGCCACCATCCACAAATCATCAACCAACAAGTGTTGGTGAGGGTTTGGAGAAAAGGGGACTCTAGTACACTGCTGGTGGGAATGCAGACTGGTGCAGGCACTATGGAAAACACTATGGTGTTACCTCAAAAAATTAAAAATTGATTTGCCATTTGACCCAGTGATCCCACTTCTAGGAATATACCCTAAGAAGCCTGAAACACCAATCAGAAAGAATATATGTACCCCCATGTTCATAGAATGCTTGGTTTTTAATACATACTTGATGTTACAGTGATAGGGCAATTTTTACTAAGGAATAGATGCTTTCACTCTGTTCCTTAGGGCTTAATTTCATTTTCTGTACTTAGATACATCATCATATATAGTACAGTTTACCCTTGAACAATGTGCATCAACTGAGTTGGGAGAGTCAGTTGAACTGTGAGTGTCAGTTGAAAAAATCCACATATAATTGGACCTGTGCAATTCAAACCAGTGTTGTTCAAGGGTCAACTGTAGTAGGAATTTTCAGTAGCTTGAGAAACTGTTTTGCAGTTGGCATAAAAATACAAATCTTTGATTACAAAGATTCATGGTTAGAAGCTCACATTTTAGTTTAACATCATGAATTATTTAGTTTCCTATTTATTTAATTCTAGATAAAGTCAAAATAGAAAAGAATAAATTGTCTTAGAAATAGTTCCTGTTCTATCACACGAGTCCTGATCACATGGGACTCTCTTCTTCCTCAGAAATATCAGAATGTACTTCATTTTATATGGCTCAAAATTTTGATATTTAGAGTGTCACAAACTTATAAAATCCTTAATATGGAAGGAGTTGAAAACATGAGGCTGAGCTTTAATTTTTAAACATGGCTTATACTTAATTTTTTAAATTTTATTAGAAGATATATCTATTTCTTGAGCTTTATCTATGTTAAAAGAACAGGAAGATCTCAAGCTTTGAATTTGGAAGTTCTAGCTTTAGCATGAACTCTAGCATGTGGTAGCTGTGAAACATTGGATTGAATACTTGGTTTCTCTGAGATTGTTTTCTGACTATTCATGGGAATAATAATATTTGCCTGACCTTAAAGAGTAGTTGAGAGAATAAAATGAGATAACATATTTGGAAGATACTCTGGGAACTGCTCAATGCAATGCAGCTTGCTGGCTCTGTTAGCTTTGTATATGCATCCCGCTTCAGGCCTAAATGTAAGCAAAGCTTCATCAGCACATCTGGGAAGGGAGAAGGGGGACAATACATGAAGAAAGGGCCCATTTCTTAAAAACATTCTTTCATCTGATATCTAATTTGGATGGATTGAGACATGCCCTATTTCTATACTGAAGACAGCATCAGCATGGCTAGTTCATGTTCATTTCCTGTATTTTCACTCTCGCCTCCGTGGAGTGATGTTAGGAATTCTCAAATGCTTGCTCATGATTCTGACACTCTTTCAAATGGTAGTACATCTTCTTGGTATTTTAATTGTGATTCTTGCAAATACAATGTTAATTTCTTATGCTTATTTTTAAAGCATTTAAAATATTTCTCCTTTTGTGATTTTATTTTTTATTTGTGATTATTTTCATAAGCATATCAATTATTTTAGTTAAATTGTCATCATTCAGAAGATTCATTTGGAATTATCCTAGTAGCAGCTTCATTTTAGAAGCATTTATGTAGCACTTAAGGCACAGATAACTACTGGGTGCTGAGAATATTAAGTCAATAGAGCACTCTCAAGTTCACCACTATCTGTGCCACGTCACACACCCCTCAGCTTGTCATTTCTGAAACACCCTGTCTGGCTCCCACCCCAGGGCCTTTGCATTTCCTAATCTCTAGTCTGGAACCTTCTTCCCCATGTACCTATTGGCTCAATTCCCCAATTCATTCAGGCCTCTGGTTAAAGGTCACCTTGTTATAGAGGTTTCCCTGACCATCCTCCCTAAAATGATATACTCATCACTGTCCCTTTATCTTATTTGACTGTTCTTTGATGCACTTATGGCCAGGTGGCATTTTATGTTTATTTACTAAATATACCACTCTGATGGAACAAACGCTTCGTGAGAGCAGAGCCTTTGTCTATGTTCACCATGGTTTGCTTACCACTGGGAAGGGGGAAGAGGCACAGAGCAGCACTCAACAAATATGTGTTGAATGAATGCTGCTCTTGCAGTTTTCAGTTTCTGAGCACTATAGGGGTGGGATCAGGGTACGTAGGCCTCTGGTATGTTTTGGCTCCTAAAACAAAAACCAAACTGTAATATAACTTGAATCATTAAAAATGTATCTGAAACATTGTATGCACAAGATGTATATATTATACATTACACCTGAAATATATATACATAAGAATTGGAAAATCTGTATTGCATATGATAATGATCATGTGACGCTGCTCTCCGGGTTTGATTACCCAAACGGTGACTAAAGAAGCCTGGTTGACTCTCGGTGCTTCAAATTCAAGAGGCTGTGGAGGGCGCATGACTTGGGACATACAATTCAGTTTGAATCAAGCTGAAATTCTGAGCATTTTGTGGTTACTCCATAACACCTGACAGTTTATTGTTCAGTTTTATTTCAGGTCATTTTAAAACCTCAAAGTTACAGAGATATGGGAATGGGAAAGGGGAGGTAGAAAATAATACATCTCATGACTTTTTGTTTCTGAATTCTCATACTTCCTGCAGAATTCTGCATTGGAAATAAAAATTTGTCATGAGTATTGGGGGAAAGAATCGAAAAAACATTTGACAGGATAGATGAGAGAGAACTAAGGAAGGGAAATTTTGAGTCCAAGTAAGTTTACCACAATGTAAAAATAGCTCCCATAATCCCTCTGTCTTCACTGTGTCCTCAGCAAATGACACAAACATGGAAAGATTTGTGTAATTCAGTGGGTCTCACACTGTTAGGAAGAAACATGGGAGGTAGGGAGTGTTACTGGGAAACCCTTACTATGAACTTGGCTGACCTGTGTGGTACATGTGTGTATGTATGTAATTGTGTGTACGTGTGTGTATGTATGTGTGTTTCCCAAACAATTAAGGGGTATTTCATTTTGTTCTTGACTGATCTGCTTCATTACCATTTATTACCACTTAATTGTCTTTCTTGTCTTACAATTCAAAGAAAAAAGCATAAATTCACTGTCCATGCTTTCTTCCTCATTTATGACTTAATGGGTCCCCAACTGTGCTTTTCTCTTTGTTTCATAATAAATAATTGTAAAGCATTCTCATTTATTCAGAAAATGTTTATTGAGTGTCTACTAATTTTTGGCACAAGGGATACACAGTGGAACAACAGATAAAGCTTTTTGAGCAGTTTCTATCTGGGTAAACTCTATGGAGAATTTTTACAGATATTGGTTTAAAAGTCCATCAAAGAAATATGTTGAGAAAAAGCAAACAAATGATGTTCCTTTCTTGCAAAAGAGAGACACTTAATCCTGGTGTTCTGTGGAAAACTTTACTGTGAGATGTGTAAGGAAGTATGTATGCCAATGATTCTTTATCAAAATAACTACAAATTCTAACACCCGAAAAGAATGTCTCAGAAGAAGCCAGGACCAGATGTTTCATGACATGTGCATAAACAGCACTCAGGAACATGCTTATGTATTTTATTAGCGTTTCTTCTTCAGGCTGAGATGTCTAACCTAGAGATACAGGAAAGGTTATACCAACATTGTATAGAAAATTCTCAACCTCTCCTGATGCCTAGATAGAAATATAAACACTATTTTGGAGAGCAGCTGAGTAGGTGGCCCCCTGAGTATAAAGGGTGTCTTTTTTTAGCATTGTTTTAATCATCAGATTATTGACCTGATATCATGTATTGTTTTTACCTGAATTCTGTGGCAGAAAGTGGATAAGAAGAAGCCACAGTACTGTCGGAAAGTTAATGTCATTCAGTATTCCCCATATTCTTTTAAACCAAGATTGGAGCAGCCATTCCAGTAGCAGGAATACTTGTTTTTTGGAAGAGATTTCTTTGCTCCCTCATTGGCTCCCTAAGTGGGCCTTGTTGGTGTATTTCATGAGAGTTGTGAATATGGAAATTTTAGAGCATGCTGCTAGGTTGTGCTACCCATCTGGAGGGTGGGAAAGCTCCTGGCCTGGGAGCTGCACAGCCCTGCTGCCTGCCTGATCGAGGCTCTAGATCACCGGGGTGTTTGGGGTAGGGAAAGTTCTGGTTCACTCTGTTCATAGGAAAACTCTTATGTGTTTCTGTGCTTGGAGTTGAAAATATTTCCACGATCTGGTTACCTTACTAGTGAATATTGTTTAACAACTATAATGGATTTAAACTTTGTAAGTTCCTCACACTTGTGTGGTACAGACCCCGACTGTGGTCCAAACGGGTAGCTTAGGACGTTCCACTGCTGTTGGGTTTGGACTATATCCCTAATACAGTCTTGTGTGCTGTCTTTCTGGGAGCCAATCGTTGAGTCTGGGTAGCTGTGGGTGCCTGTGATGCACACCTCAGTCACAAGCATTTTGATAAGAAAGACCCTCAGGGATGTTATTTGCAAAAGTTACATAATGAGTAAGTAGCAAGGGAATTGATTCAAACCCAAAACCCTGAAGATTAACAACTCAAAACAACCTCATATCATAAATAAATAAAGTGAGACCCAGAAAACAGATGAATCATTCAAGGCCACTGACCAGGTTAAAAGCAGGGAAGGCCAGGCCTGTCTCCCAGGCCGGTCTCTCCCCCACAAAGTACATCTGCTGCATGTGTAGCCCACTAGGGTCTCAAGAGCTGACTTGGGGCAAAAGGAATCCCCCACTACATCATCTATAGAATAAACAGAACGCGGTCACTCCTTTGGGGAAGCCTTTTTGCTAGGAGCTATCATTTCTTTGACCCCCTACTATGCCAGACCTGACCAAGTTCTTTACTTCTGTGAGCCTCACAACAGCCCTGTGAGGTAGTATTATCATAACGTTCACTTTACAGATGGGTAAACTGAGTCCCAGCTCCATTAAGGAATTTGGCCTAGGTCACACAGGTAGAAAGAGACTGAACTAGGATCCAAATCTTGGTCAGTAGGGCTTGAACTGATCCTCTTTCCACAGCAATGTCCTTCACTGTTGCTCTTGGTGGGGGAGGGGGAAAACGGTGCCCTGTGCAAACATCTCCTCCCCACCCCCAGCCCCAGATATGATGGCCATGCTTGGCCAGGGGCCTGGCACCTGTGAGACTTTGCCAGCATCAGAGGCTGGACTGGGTGGCATGGCAGCCCCAACTGTGTGAATGAATGTTTGGTTTGCTTTAGCTCACTATTGGGTGGAGTCCTCTTTGGGCAGAACACTTAGTGGCTGAATAAACACTCAGAGCATCTTGGAAAGGCTGCAGGGGCTGGTGGTTTGACACTGATTTTGGCTGTTTGCAGAGGCGCCACTGAAAGCCAGCTTTGACCACTAGTGTGCTATTGAGAGACCTTGCCTTCCCAGCTTCTAACTGTCCTAGTTTCATTGGAGGTCAACTGAGGACAAACACATCTTGCTCTTTCTGCTTAGATGCTCTTCTGCAGGCTGAGGACAGAGGCAGGAGACGATTCTGAAATGCTGGACAAAATAAACTAAATGCAGGCAAAACGGAGGAGGCTTCCCTCAGAATTTCACACCTGCAGGGTGACAGGGATACACAACACCGAGCACAGATGGAGGAAACTCTCTTTCATATTCATGAAGGCCTTGGGGGCTGGCCTGTTAGCAGAGCTGTTTCCTATTATCACCTCAAGGACTGGAATCAAGGCTTTAGGAGCTTATGCTGTGGGTCCTCTGACTTGGATCTCAGAAGACCATGGTTGGTGTGACCGTGAGCCTGAGGAAATGCAAAAGAGTGGAAGTTAGTATGTGGTTGTGAGCGCTGCTGCGCTGATGCTGTAGACAGGTGGACAAGAGTGTTTCCAAAGGGCCCCAACAGCTCATTCACATGGAGGACGGTGGGAAAGCTCTGCTGAGAATTACTCAGATGTCAAGCTATGGTAAAGCTCAGGGATTAATTCATAGTATCTGCTCATTAGTCTATATAAAGATCTAATCTATGCATATGTGAAAATTCACAGGAGAGCCCAAAACTAACTCAGAAAAATATCTCTGGTATATTAAAATAGTTCTTTGAGTATATAAAACTGGTTTTTCTTTGACTGAACAACGCATTTGTTCAAGATGGTTGGTGAGATAATAAAGTGACCTTGCGTCTTCAAAGAAGTAATGAGCAAGAGATAAAGAAGGTGAGACCATCTATGATGGGAATATGTAAATCCATTTCTGCTAAAAATACCCCAAAGAAAAGCCATAGCTAGAGCATGAGCCCTGCATCACTGACTTTTAAAATAGTCTCTTTTTCTACTCTCTGTTGATCTCTACCCAAAGAAAATAACACACTTGAGTAAATTATTTCTCGCACTGTGTCTCACGAAGAACACTGCAATTACTGTGGAGCTGACAAATTACTGACAGGCATAAGGGACGTGTTACTCTGAGTAGCCTGGAGAGGTGTCTAAATAGTTCAGCCACGTTGTGTGATTAACGAGCATGTGGGAGTCAGCGGGAGGGGGGAGCTCTGAGTTCAGTTTCTTTTCTTAAATGCTAATGAGCAACAAAGGGGGCCTATCTTAGATTTAGGAAGTTGAATTAGGGTCTGAATAATTTAAAATGATGATAACGTAGCCCTAAATAAGAGTTGTGCCCCCTTCTTAAACTATCTGCCAACATAGGCCTTTTTAATTATGTGACTATTTGGTGGGGATAAGCGAAAATAGCGTTAAAATAAATGCTGAAGATATTTACAATATATGTAAAACCCAGATATTTAAAGGGACAACAGTGACCTCCTTCTCATCTTTCAAGGGTTTAGCTTAAATAACAATTCTTCCTGCCAGGAGACTGTCCATGACCTGTCTAAAGTGTTAGTCCCTGCTCTTATAATCTCTTAGCTCTCTGAACTTTGCTTTGCCATGTTAATAACAATCCTCATTCTGTAATCACTTCTGTGATTATTTGTTTAATATCTATCTCAAGACTGTGAAGACAGGGTCCATGTCTGTTGCCTTCACCTATGTATTACCAGGTCCTATTATCATGTCTAACACAGTAGGAATTTAATAATATATGTAAAATGAATGAATGAATGTTCATTCCTTCACAATTGTACTACACTTTGTTGTTGTAACCTCATTCTTGACAAATTAAGGTTGTTTGAAGTGTTCAGAGAGATATTGGTCTGATCAATTTAATATCTTTCAAAGGCTGAAAATGTATTTACCTGAGCTGTTGAAACAAAGGATATATTTTTCCGAAATGAATTCTGGATTTCCAGATGATAATGCCTATCTACAGCTGTTTTATAGCATCACACAAGTCAGTTATACTGGGTCCATATTTTGGGAGAGGAATTATCATATCAAAATGAGATTTTTCTTCTTTTACTTGTCAACAAGCCTCTGTATTTCCTCATAATCAAGATTTATGAAAAGACTATTGGGGAGGATTATCAGAGTCATGGAAACCGAGGAATAATGCTCATCGAGTCTGTCTTATGGGCCTGGACTAGAGAGTCCTCATAGTTCAAGGTTTAGACCATGTCCATGGCCCTGACTTCCTGTAAGCAAGGGTGTTAGTTCTTAATGTGGGTACCAGATCTATACAGTGAAAAGTTTTTTTGGAATCTTTCAAGCTACCTTTTCTTTTTCTGTTGATTTAAGGGGAAATTTCCAGAATAAATGTCAAAGAGTCATAAGTCAACAAAAAAAGAGAGTCGTAAAATTGATAAACTGAAGAAAAATGTGATTTTCCTTTCTGCCATCTTTCAGGACATTAAAAACAAGGTTTTGAAAGGCAAACTGTTAAAACCAGATGAGGTGCAAACTTTGACGTTCCATATCTGTCTGAGCCTAAGTCTGTGGTTTCTCAAAAAGCATTTCTAACTCCACAGAACCCATATGGGCAAAGGAAATGCTTTGGGCCCCACCAACTGCCCTGTTGGAAGCACCTGCCTTGCGTAACCTCACACTGTGCCACTATGGAGGGTACTAGTCATCCCATGTAGACTCCAGCAAAGTATTTTTCCACACCTGAGATGACAGCAAATGTTACTGTGAAAACAAGTCGATATTTTTTACTTCTGTTTATATCTGGTTGACGTTGAAATGTGCGTTTTCCAGACAGGAGGCTGCTCACGCTGCAGCAGTGAAAGTGGGCAGATCCCTTCCATAAGCAATGGAACGCTTTGTTGTTGACCTAATGAAGCGAGGTACCTTACAGGGACTAGTCCCAGGTCCTACTTCTGGTTTTGACACAATTTCATCTTAGCCTTCCTGTTCTTTGAGTTTTAGATATTAAGGGGACCTGAAAGTAATGTCATGTTTTTACGACATTAATTCAAACAGATAAATTTTTAACAAGTTTTTATTTTTAATCAATAATGTAATCACCCTCGTTATCAACAACCTTTTGCCATCTAGTGTGCAAATTTTCAATGCCAGATCGATAAAAATCAATTGGTTTTTGAGCAAAATATCTGGAGATGGCATTTAGGACATCATCCAACTTTTCAAAATTTTTGCCACTTAGAAAATGTTGTAGCGATCGGAATAAATGTAAATCCGATGGCGCAATATCGGGCAAGTAGGGTGGGTGAGGCAATACCTCCCACGGCAATTCATTAATTTTTTCCAGGGTTCGTCTTGCGCAGTGCAGTCTTGCATTATCGTGTTGCAGAATAACGCCTTTTCTGGTGACAATCGCTGGGCACTTTTCAATTAAAGATTGATTTACTCGATCCAATTGTTCACAGTAAAGGTCTGCATTCAGTTTGTCCAGGTTTCAGCACTTCAAAATGAACGACCCCGCGAATACTCCACCAAACACACAAAAGTGCCTTTTTGGGGTGTAAACCTGGCTTAGCTATACTTCCTGGCGATTCCTTCGGAGAGAGCCACTGCCTTTTGTGTTTTGGATTATCATAGAGGACCCATTTTTCATCTCCAGTGATCAAGCGATCAAAAAACACTTCTGTACTGTGCCGCTGAAGCAATAAGTTGCATGTGGTGGACCGGTTAGCTTTGTTTTCTTCAGACAGATTATGTGGGACCCAAACACCTGCTCTGCTTACTTTACCAATCTGCTGCAAATGTTCTTGGATGGTCGACCAAGGTTGGGTAAGAGTGTTTGACAGTTCCTCGATTGTCTGACACGGATTTGCTTCCACTTCCACCCTTAACATGTCATTGTCTAAAGTTGTTGGTCTTCCTGATTGATAGGAGTCAGAAAGATCAAAATTACCGGATTTCAACTTAGAAAACCAATTTTGGCATTTACGAAACATCGCAAATGTTTTTGGTAGCAACTGTTGCATTACTACCCTTGTGAAACTCAAAAAGCATACAATGCCAGATATGTACCTCTTCTGGTATTTGGCTGGCCATTTCACTATAAATTGGAAAAAAAATTAAGATTTAATTATTTACGAGTAAACAAGTCACTCTAATCTTAAAATGTCTTTGGCACGATTTTGAAGTACACAATGAGCTGATGAATGACAACCGAATATCGAAATGCACAGAAACGACATTACTTTCCGGTCCCCCTAATATAATCTTGTTAAGCCTTAATTTACTTATCTGGGAAAATGGATGGATTGAATAGATCAACTAGTTTGATCTGTAGAAGCCTTGTGTTGTGTGAGTCTGTGATGGTCAGGTGAGTGGGTGATCAAATCCTTACTGAATATGGCTGAAAATATGAGCTCATCTATGCCAAGTTCTGGTCATTTTGTCTGTGTCATCGGGGCCTTCATATACTCTCTCTCACCCTGTACTCACTCTTACTTTACCTCGACAAGAAATACAAAGAAGGAAAAGATATTTGGAGCATGAAAATATATGCAATTTACTTACATTTGCCTTCACAGTCTGTACTTGTGTGTCCTAAATATGCTGCTTTATGCCACTTAGACAGCTGAAACACCTTTGAGCAGTTCTGACATTTTACCATTTAAGTATAAGCACATTTTCTAATATCCAATCTAAGTGATTTTTCTTAGCCTGTCTTTTCTGTTAGACTTTTAAAAATGTACTCCTTTGCACACAACAGTTTCTAAATTACAGTATCAGATCTGTTACCAACAATATGAAAACAACAAATAATTTTTAAATATTTTGCAGTTCATTTTGTTCTTAGGACACCTCTCACTTGGGGTGTCCCGAAAACTACTGTTTCTTTTTCAAGTTTGAGAACAGTGGGTAAACATGAATGTTATATTGATGAAGGGAAGGGCAGATCTTTAGCCATCAATATCTCTAACTTTGGAAAATAATCCACTTTATTATTTGCAGCAATTTGCATTTCTTTAAAAACCAAAACTCAAATTTAGTTGAGTCCCAAGATTCTGTTTCAGAACGTGATCTTGTTTGGTAGATGTACAGTTTAAGGAGAAAGAAGCCAAGTCTCCAGGAGGTGTGTGCAGGTCCTTCCTCCTACACCTTGCTGGGACTCCACAGGAGCAGAGAGGGCCGGGCTTGCCCTAACTGGCGCCACTCTTAGATTCATCTCATACTTGTGCCTTCCTTCTCCAAGGGCTTTTAAGACTATCACTCCTCCGTGACAAGTGACCCTACCAATAAATGTTCTGTCTTGTAGTTTCTACTTGATATAGTGACATCATATTCTCCCGGCTAGTCTGAAGCTGCCCAGGGTGAGGGAATGACATTTCTTGCGTGAAAGAGGCGGCTCTTACCACTCTGCCCACAGGCCCTTCACACCCTCCCTGTCGGTAGCAGTGTGCGGAAGCCAGAGGTGCAGACAACATTGAAAAAGCTCACATTGCAGAAATGCAAAGATTACAGCCTAAAACATGCAGAGGACATGGTTGGAAGATGTATTGTTCTATGTATTCTACAGAATTCTGAACAATAAATCTAACGTGTCCAGAACACACATTATTGTATAATTTGTGTACGTATTCTGGGGAAAACTCGCATTTGTGGTCATAATCCATGAACCAGGTGCAGTAACAACCTTGGAGAGAGTCTCTGAAAGCCAGTATTCAGATGATTAGATGCAATCAGTGTAGATAACTGCAAGGGCAAGGTTTACGATGTTTCAATACACACAGGCTCCAAAGAGCCATGGTCCTGTGAGTAATGACAATGTGGCTACCTTTTGTCTCATGGGGAAAGACATGAAATTAGCCAGCAAGGGAACACTTGACAATAAGGGACCTAGAGGGAGAGTTACTGGACTTTAATAGGAAGAGGTGGTGCCTGGATACTATATGCTTTCATTGGACAACAAAGTACATAAGTAATTCTTCTCTTCTCATTACTCCAAATTTTTATTAATAAATCACTATATCTCACATGGGCCTATGATTTTGTAAGTTTTTTTTTAATTGAGGTTATGTTCATATAACACAAAAGTTAGCATTTTAAAGTGTGCAATTCAGTGGCATATGGTAACCAACATAGAGTAGGAGCTGGAATTCTGCTACTTTCACAATGTGTGTAACCATCACTCTGTCTAATTCCAAAATGTTTTGATCGCACCAAAATGAAACCCTGTCAAAATAGTCACGGGGATATAAAGTACAGCATAGGAAATATAGTCAATAATATTGTAATAACTATGTATGGTCCCAGATGAGTACTGAAAATTTGGGGGAGAATAGTTTGTCAAGTATATGATTGTCTAACCACTATGCTGTACACCTGAAACTAATACAAAATAATATCTTTTAAAAAGGAAACTCTGTTCCCACTAAGCAGTCTTTCCCCATTCTTTTCTTTCCTCAGCTACTGGAAACCATTAATCTGCTTTTTATTTCTGGATGTCCCTATTCTTCAATATTTCATATAAATGGAATCGTATGATGTGTAGTCTTCTGTGTCTGGTTCCTTTCACATAGCATATTTGTAAGGTTCATCCATGTTGTAACATGTATCAGCACTTCACTGGTTTTTACAGCTGAGTAATATTTTATTGTATGGATATAGCGCATTTTGTTAATCCATTCATCAGTCGACAGACATTTGGGTTGTTTCCACTTTTGGGCTGTTGTAAATAGTACCGCTATGAACATTTTGTATAAGTTTTTGCTTGAAAACAAGCGTCTTTTTTAGGTACATGCCTGTGAGTGGAATTGCTGGGTCACATGGTGACTGTGTTGAATCATTTGAGGTGAGTTTTCCAAAGCAGCTGCACCATTGTAAATTTACACCATCAGCGTACAGGCTTCCAGTTTTCTTACGTCCTCACCGACACTTGTAATTTTCCATTATCTTTTATTATAGCCATCCTAGTGTGTGTGAAGTGTTTATTTAACCAAATTATTTATTTAGACATAAGCCCAGTACAAAATATTTGCCCAAGGTTTTACATACTCTATGTGCAGTTCAAAACATCTTAGAGAACCAATTAAGGAACAGATTTCCCCTCCTTCATGCCTTGAAATTCTTAACCTGAGAGTAATTCCTATGTTAGATAACACAGGGGTATTGCACAGATGTGATCATATTTAGAAAGCATATTTTGAAACACTTAGCTTGTTAGAAATGCAAAATATCAGTCCCCACCCCCAGACCTCCTGAATCAGATCTTGAAGTTGAACAAGGTCCCCAGGTGATTCCTATGTACATTGAGGACTTCCTGCTTTGCTGAGGAGGGAGAGAGTACGTCCACCCCAGAAAACCATTTACAGGTGCAGCAGAGAGTTCAACTTAATAAGATTCAGGCGCAGTGGGTAACACCAGCACAGTGGTTCTTAAACTAGGCTGCACACTGGGAACCTCTGAGTTTCAAAATATTTCCACCTCTGGAGAGACTTTGGTTTAATGGAGCCTACTAGCAGGGATGTTAAAAACTCTGCAGGTAATTCTAATGCGCAGTTTTGAGAACTACCTGTGTGAATAGCATTAGCTGAGCTGATCTAGAAAGAATTCATAGAGATGGTGATTCTCAATGCAGTGATTGAAAATGGGAGGGAGCACGCCTTTGCTGTGAGGGCACAGGGCCAGAGGAGTGGCCATCATTGCTAGGATAGGGCAGAGGGTAAACACTGGGCTGGTAGTGAGAAGAATTCACTTGTGGATGGCCTCGAAGGCTTTAAGTAGAGTTTTAATATTATGCAGAAGGCAACTGGGGGCTCTTATAGAATCATTAGAAGAGGGACAGGTGATTTTTAAAATACATGTCTTTAATGCTGTTTTAGAGAGAGATAGAAACATCGATCAGCTGCCTTTTGCACAACTCCTCCCCAAACCCACCCCATCCCCACTGGGGATCAAGCTTGCAGCCTGAGTATATGCCCTGACCAGGAATTGAACCAGTGACCTCTTTGGTGCATGGGACTACACTCAATCCACTGAGCCACACCAGCCGGGTGTGATTTTCATTGCTGTTGGAGGTGTGAATGCTGAAGACAGGGAAGTTGTTATAATACAGGGCTTTGCAAATAAGGTTGAAAAAAAAGGGGCTGAAGACAGGGAATTTGTTATAATACAGGGCTTTGCAAATAAGGTTGAAAAAAAAGGGGCAGAAGATAGGAATAAATAAGTTTCCCTGGAGGTCTCGGCATGCAGTTATGACTCACTAGTAGTTCTCTACTTAAATTTTCTGCTAATTCAAGACAAGGTTGAGTATTCTAAGAATCCATAAAAAAAGGCACTCTGAGTGCATGGTTACCTCAGGAAACTTTCTATGACTATAAAAGATATATATGTATACTGATGGTTAATTATTCTTCAGAGTCTTTAAATTCAATAATTCATGTCTATACCTTCCTTCATTCAGATTTTTATTTATTCAACAAATATTGATTAAGTATGTGCTTAGAATGTTACACAAGAGATTCAGGAACCAGAGGTATGTTTGGACTAGATCAGTAATTCTCAATAGCGGCAGTATCCTCTGTGATGGGTTTTGGAAATTTGGAGGGTGTTTTTAGTTGCTGTGGCAATTGGGGTGAACTAGTAACTACTAGTGGAGGCCAGGGATGTCAAGTGACCTGCTATTCCCAGGACAGTCCTGCACAATGAAAAATGATCTCATACCCACACAACTTCCTAATGGCTTGGACATTCGTGTGGGTAGAAACCCTGTTTATAATTATCCAAGCTTAGAATCTAACTCAAATATATGTAATTATCTAAACTTAGAACCTAAACTCAACTATATGTACACACACACACACACACACACACACACACACACACAGATACTTCTTCATAGTTTTAATACATACAAGACTTTCCAAGAATGATCCTAGTATGCATATTGAGGGGAAATCATGCTTTCTTTTATTCAGCACTTTACCAAGAATTGTTCACTATTTGGAATGTGGCATCACCAATGACAATTCTGAGCCTGGTGTCTGACTCTTCATCAGTCTGATTTTTTTTTTAATCCTCACCTGAGGATATTTTTCCATTGCTTTTTGGATAGAATGGAAGGGAGAGAGGGAGAAACATTGATGCAAGAGAGACACATAGATTGATTACCTCCCGCACAACCCCCACCAGGGCTGGGGATTAAATCTACAACCCAGGTACATGCCCTTGACCAGGAATTAAACCTGCAACCCTTTAGTGCACAGGCCAACACTCTAACCCTGAGCCAAACTGGCCAGGGCCATCAGTATGATTTTTTAACTGCCATATTTGCAATAATTTTACATACAGGTATATTGAAGGATAATTTTTGTAATTGTGACTCTCATTCAGCTATAACATGAACCTGTGTGATGATTAGTTTTATGTGTAAACTTGGCTGAGTTAAGGGATGCCCAGATAGCTGGTAAAACATTATTTTGGGGTGTATCTGTGAGAAAAGAATAACATTTGAATTGGTGAACTGAATAAAGAAGATTGCCCTCACCAATGTGGTGGACATCATCCAATCCACTAAGAACCTGAATAGAGCAAGTAGTTGGAAAAAGGGCAAATTCTCTCTCTCCTTGCATTAGGACATCCTCCTTCTCCTGACCTTGGACATAGGCACTCCCGCTTCTTGAGCTTTTGGACACAGACTAGGATTTACACCACTGGCCCGATTCTCAGGCCTTTGGATCTAGACTGAAGTATACCACTAACTTTCTTGGTTCCCCAGGCTGTAGACATCAGGTCATGGGACTTCTCACCCTCCATAACTGTATGAGCCAATTCCTATAATAAATGTCCTCTCATATATTTCTATATATCCTATTGATTCTGTTTCTCTGGAGAACCTGACTACACAGCCTGTGTCCAAGATTCTTAATTAACTCATCAATTAATAGAATGCTGATGTAAATTTACAAATAGACAAATAAATATAAAACTGATCAATACCTATAGGTAAACAACCAATTGTACTGTACTAGACACATTTTACCTTTCTGTGGACAAGAATCATTTGCAGTACTGCCATTTTTTTTTTCCCAAAAAAATAGTCATCTGACTTTGTCTTCTGGAGAAGTCATGCTTGAAAATTTATGTAGTAAAAGGCATGCCTTTTTAATTTATAAATTATTTTTCTTTTATTTATATGTTATTTTATAATTAGATAGATATTAATTATTTAAAAATTATGAGTGCAAGTAAATTATATTACCTATGGGATTCCTTTTAGAATGTTAAGTGAGATGGTAGGAAACAGTTACTATGAAAAGGAGCATTGGGTATACTAGAGTAGAGAGCTACTGAATTAATCCTTAAGGTCTATTCTAGCCCTGTAACCCTGAGATTCTTCTTAGTCTAGAATGAGGATTAATAATGTGGGCTCTTAGAACCAAAGGTCATTGGTTTGCATCTAGGCTGCCCCATTCCTGGTGTTATGACCTCAGGGAGGTTTGTTATAACTTTTACATACCTCATTTCCTCTTCCTCATGCAGTGGTTGTGAGGATTAAGTGAGTTGATCCACCTGTATCTCTTAGAAGCATGCTTAGATTACAGAGAGGACTCAAGTGAGGATTCATTTGCTTCCCCATCTCTTGGAAATCTCTATCTGGGTGGTGAACACGATAGTACTAGCAACCCCAGGCTTCCTGTCTATGGATTCAGAAGCCCACACGTCTGCTACAACAAGCTGAGGAAAGGATCTAATTGCCTCCATTTGGTTCAGCCTCATCTGTGAACTGGGGCCAGTACCAGACAGTTGTCTAATTGGCCAGGCCTGGCTCCAGGGATTTCCATGTGGCTGGGGGTTGCGAGGGTCAGCAACACTTGACTCACATGAAGTAGGTTCCCCACAAGAAGTAGAGGTTCTGTTTCTAGAAGAGGGGCAAGGAATGCTGAACTGTTCTTGCCTCTTTGTACGTACACCCAGTTCTTCATCCAAAGTTGAGGCCATGGATGCTACCCTTGCCCCCACTCCTGACCTGCTACCAGACTCTTTTCAATAAGAATTTGGAGTGATGCTTCCAAAACATTGGTCTGATTGTGACTCCTCCACTGAAAATACTCAGGTTTCACATCTGCTGTGGTCTGAATACACCACCCCCCCAAATTCATGTTGAAATCCTAACCCCCAAGGTTTTAGGAGGTGGGACCTTTGAGAGATGATTAAGTCTTGAGGATAGAGCTTTCATAAATGGGATTAGTACCCTAAGAAAAGAGGTTTAGAGAGCTCTCTTGCTCCTTCCTTTCTGTGAGGTTACATTGAGAAGTCTGAGACCTGGATGAAGATCCTCACTTGACCAGGTAGAACCCTGATCTTGAACTTCCAGCCTGCAGAACTGAGAGAAATACATTTATGTTGTTTATATTTTGTTATAATAACCCAAATTGACTCAGAGTAAAAGCCAAAAGAAACTTACCATGGTTTTTTATCAGATCCTGTGTGCATGTTCCCAGCCCCATTCCATTCTGACTCCATCTCCTCCCACTTTCTTCCCAATCCTTTTCCTCCTGCCACACTAACCTCTTGGCTGTGTCTTGGAAAGCCAAACACTGTTACTTCAGGGACTTCACACCTATTGTCCTTCTGCCTGGAACTCTCTGGTGTGCTCCCATATCTCATTTCCTCACTTTTCAGGTCTCCTGTTGAAGATCATCTTAACAGAGGGTCTTTCCTGATCACCTGATAAAATATAGCAACGCCAAACCCTCCATGATGCTCGATTTGTCAGCATCATTAATTCTTCTTCATGGAACTATTCACCACCCTACACTTTATGCATTTATTTGTTATTGTCTCCTCCAACCAGAATGTAAACTCCACAGGAGCAGAGACTTTGGTTTTTTTATTGTTATATTCTTAGTTCCTAGAAGTTCTAGAATGTACTAGATGTCTGTATGGCTAGAATTGTGTCCCTCCAATAGATGTTGCTGTTCTATCTGCTGTGAATGTGGTCTAATCTGGAGATAGAATCCTTTGAAATGATCAAGTTAAGATAAGATCATTAGGGTAGACTCTAATCCAAAATGGCTGTGTCTGTATCAAAAGGGGAAACTATACTATGCAGCTGTGAGAAAGAAAGATCTCTTGCCCTTTGAGACAGCACGGAGGGACCTGGAGAGTATTAGCTAAGTGAAATAAGCCAGTCAGAGAAAGACATGTACTGCATGATCTCACTTATTTATAGAATATAATGAACAAAATAAGCTGAAGATCAAAATAGATCTAGAGACATAGAAGTAGGGAACAGACAGACAAACCTCAGAGGGAAGGAAGGGTGAGGGGGTGGTGGAAAGAGATAAACCAAAGAACTTATGTGCATATATGCATAACTAATGGACACAGATAACAGTGTGGGGAAGGCAGGAGGGGGGCATGAGCAGGGAGGAGGGAGTCAATGAGTGAAAAAAGAGGGGACATCTGTAATACTTTCAACAATAAAGATAAAAAAGCAGGGGGAGCTGATGTAAAGAGACACATGGAGAAGACAAGCCAAGCCAAGGAATATCTGAAGCTACCAGAAGCTAGGTGAGAAGCCTGGAACACATCTTTCCCTGGTACCTTCAGAGAGAGCATGGCCTTGCTGACCTCTTGATTTCAGACATCTAGCATCCAGACTATGAGAGAATAAATGTATGCTGTTCTTAGCCACCTGGCTTGTGATACTTTGTCACAGAAGTTCTAGCAAACTATCATAGTGCACAATAAATGTTTGTTGAGCAGTGAATGAGTGAATGGCAGCGTCAGAAGGGCCTGGTAGCCCAGCATGATTCTTCATGGAGAGTCTGCCAGAAGTGTCCACCTCTTCCATGTACTTCCTAAAAGTTGTGGCTCTCCATTTAGGAATCAGAAAAGTTTGTTTTAGATAAGTGGACAAATTCTTCTTAGAAAATAAACTTATTTTTGTTTAGATCATTGAATTGTGAAAAAGTGACAAGAGTGTGGTCAGGAAGGTACCGGGGTAACTAATACTGATAGAAAGTTTGCTATGGGGCAGACATCATTCTAGCACTTTACACATATTAACTCATTAAATTCTCACAACAGCCCTCTGAAATAGGTACTGTTCTTATCCCCAGTCTCCAGATGACAAACTGAGGCACAGAACGTTTAGGTGACTTGTCCAAGGTTAGACAGCAATTAAGAAATAGAGCTGGAATGTCAACCTAGGCAATCTGGCTCTAAAGCTCAAAACACTCTTACTCTACATACTAAGATTAAAATCTTTTAAACTTTCCCTGGTTAGACCAAGAGGTAAGAAACAGACGAGGGAGAGGGAATTCAGGAGCAGGAATTAGAGTCAGAGTGGAACTAAGAACCCAAGCTCCCCACCCCCTGAAACTCCAGAGATATCGTGGAGTATGCAGGGTTTCTGGTGTCAATGTACTTATTAAAGAACACGGTGCATGTAACCTATGGGAACACCTAGGAACCCCGAAAAGATGGCATTCATATGTATCTACTTGGAAGGGACAGAGCAAAACTTCCCTTCTAACAGAGGGCACACATTTGCCTGATAAACAGGGTCTGGGGAGGAAATACAGGAGACAAGCAAAGAACAGGGACTTGGGAAAGAAGTGATGAGGAAGAAATGCAGGTGAAGGAGGGAGAGAAGGCAAGCTGAACCCTTTCTGTGCTCCAGAGAACACATCTGGTATCAGGTTGTAGTTTTTTTGTTGTTAATATTTTGTGATTAAAAAATCCATTTCATTCTTTGGGTTTTATTATTTATATTAGGTGCTTTCTAAATGTAGGAAAATAAGCTGAGTTCTTCATGAGTAAACATCAGCAGAGCCTGATGAGGTTTTGTTTCCACACAGTGTGACTAGCTCTGTTGCATGACTTGGTTCTACTTTTAGCCACCAAGCACTTCCTCCGGCCAGCCCACCTCGCCAGCATGCATCAGCCGCGTCAGCAGATATCCCTAAGACCGGATTGCCCCCCTGGGTCCCCGAGCAGGGATTTTCTTCTTTAAATCCCCCTTTTATGTAAGTGCTGGCAACAAGGTTATAACAAGGAACATATTTCAAAACCATTTGCTCCATCTCTATCTATTTCTGCAATCTTTATTTCAGTAAATAAAACCCAGGGTCCAAGTCCTGTTTTTCCTAAGACAATTTCTGCTCTCACACAAGAGTGTGTTTCTAAAATATGAAATCAGGGGTTGTTGGGTGCCCTCAGAACACAGAGCAGCATGAGTTGAAGCAAACATTTTCTTTACGGAGACTTTCATCTCTGTCCTTCCACAGACAAACCAAATGAAAAGTCCAGAATCCTGCATTTTTCTTCATGCAGACCTCAGGCTTTCTGACATCTGGAAAAAGTGCTTTGCTATTTGGACCTTCCAGCAAAATTCTCTCTCAATTGGATTCACATAAGACTATACTGCTCACTTATAGTTTGGACGAGAGCGACACCTCTCCTTTTACTTGGCAATGCTAGAAGCTATTTGGATAAAAATAAAAGCCCTTGAAAAAACATTAGGGAAATTGCCATACCCCTGCTGTGAAGGTGTGAGAGACTGTTACTTGGTCTCCTTACTAGCGCTGGAAAAGTCTCTTAGCTCCACTGGATCATCTCAGCCTGAACTGGGGTCTGAACTTCTGATTTTGAGTTGGCATTTTACAGTTTTAGCCCCAGTGGAGACACAGGGAAGTCAGGTCTGCAGAGAAGGATAGCACAGGATAAAACCCCTCTTGTTGGCTTTTAAAGGCCTGGGTGATGCAGACCAATTGTCGACCTCACTCATAATCCCAAGGCATCAGTCAGCACCTTTCGTCCCTTAGCCTCGAAAAAGTTTTCTGTGGAAGAGGATTTTGTGGATCAGAGGGGGGCTTGGCAAGAGAATGGAGATGAGAATGGGAGGAAAGAGGACAGAAAAATTATTGAAATGAAAAATGAACACGACTTGTGAAGGCAACCATCTCTCGCCTGTTGTACACTCCCTGAGATAGCTTTTCCAGCTCCTTGGACAAACCGGTTTCAAATGAGGCAAATTAGCAGGCTGCCATCACTTTCTTTGAGAAACTGTCAACAGATTAATAGATCTTCCCAATATAGTAATTCCCTTCAAACTGAGCCAATGTTTTCCATCACATCATTGAATTTATGTTTCCCTTGGAGTAGCCTAAGCCTTTGTTTATGCCCTTTGAATGCTTCTTTCATATCTACCACTATCATATTTCCTTTTAACAATGTGGTTGCTTGGCCAGGTTATATAGATTTAAACCATTTGAGTAAATCCTTTCAGCCCATAATTATTTTCATGCTGCTCTTCAAATTTCCTCTGTGTATTGTTGTCTTCTTGTGCTTTGGATGTGGGGACAAGATTAGGGCACAGATATGAGAAGAGAGAGGACAGGTCTTGTGTGATTCTCCCAAAAGGGGAAGGGGTGTGAAGAAATACAAGTTGCCGAGTGTAATATGGACAGAATTTAATGTAGGTAGAGTGAGGATTTGAATTTCTTGGAACGCAAGTGTTAACTAAATACAGTTTGCTTCCTAATGCACAGTCCCAGCGCTGAGCATGAGGTCATCACTCCACATCATGTTCCTCGGTGCCTCATTTGCTCTCATCAACAGACTTCTCTTTTGCTCCTCTGTTCTTGATTTCTTTCTTTTCACCAAACCTCAGGCATTTTGTACTATTTTTCTCCCACATGTGCTTAAATTTTTTTAGATTCATCTGTGTCTTCTGGTTTTATAGAAAGGTCTCGAGAAAACCTGAAAACCATTAGGACTTAGAAAGGCTGCTTGATTAAGATGCCACCCCTCCTCCATCATTTAAAAAGAAAAGCTCTTCAAAGTCCTACAGCTATGAAGAACATATTTGTAGGCTCCTTGTGGTTACTTTAATGTCTGACCTTTCTTTGACATCGCGTATGTGGAAGACAGAGGATAGCTCCAGAGATAAAAAATTCGATCCACCATTTTCAGCCCACGCCAAGTCCCGAATAACTGACCCTGATTCATCTATTAGAACGAAAGCCTTGCTTTCCTTCACTCACACCCCTTGAGTAAAGAAAGCATCACTAAGATCTTTTGGTGCTTCCTACCCATTTTCTCCCTACCTTCTCCCAGTTCATAGAAACAAAAGTTGCCCCTGTGTCAAGGAACTCGGCGTCCTGACCAGGGATCACCTGGTGGCAATCCCTCTGTCTGCTCTTCAAGTGCTGATGACGTGGGCATGAGACTCGCCTGGGCCCTGCTCTTGAGAGGGCCCATCTGGGCTCTTCTCTTCCTACATCTGTCCCCAGGATACAGGGTCCACACGAGCACTCAAAGCCTGCACTCCTTCCAGATTGCCCCCGGATAGCTGGGACCCAGGACCCTAGATGGCTACCTAAACACCCCAAGCCCCCTTCCAGGGCCTGTGGGCAATCTGGTGTCTGGCATTGAGATGTGGCTGATGAAGGCTGTGTGGCAGTGAGGGCACAGCTTGGATGTCGGCCGTTGGTGATGCTGGACAGAACCAGGGGAGGAAAGGTCAGTACACAGCTCAGTCTGGGAACTGGGAGACAGGTTCCAGTTTTCCCTAAGCTGATCCCCTGTTCAGAGCAGAACTCAGAGGAGTCTGAATTCTACACATGTCCTGGGCCTTCCAGGTACATTTATCAAGGTGGAATTGTAGACACATATAACAGTTTGTGAGCCTGCTGCAGAACTTTTAAATACCTAGAACTACACTAGGAAGGTCTCCCTTTATATTCTTTGTCCTCCACCTGCTAGAATGCAAGTGGGGAGCTGGCCCGCTCGGGACTATGCTTAGAGCAGTCTGATGGTGTTGCTCGGGGTGAAAACTATTAGAGAGGGGTGCTTTCTGTCGAATGAAAGGGGAGGCTAAAGGCTCAATCTCAGCCCAGCCTTAAAGGTCCCTAAAGCTTTTCTACCTAAGTGTTTGCCCCCTCAAGGGAATGTGGTTCTTTCCCCAGAGGAAAGAAGCTGTGACTGTTTCAGAACCTGCCAGCCTCGGAGTGGCATTAGCACCTACACTGTTCGCACGCACATCAGTGACCCTGCAAAGCTGGCTGGGCAGGGGCCTGCTCTACTTTATTACAATCATCACTCAACCCAAAATCAACCTGTCACCTTAACCAGCCCGTTCTGCGGGGAACAGTCTTCCTTTCTCTGTTTTGGCACAGATATTAGTGCAGTTTGATTTCCAAAGCACTGTTCACCTGAAATCGAAGTCACCCGCATTATTCGAGTAAAGGGTTAAATATTGCTGTGTTCTTTTCCTTCGGTGAATAAAAAAGAAACATCTTTGAAATAGTGTTTTCTTTTTTTTTTAACCCCCAAATAATATTATTAAACGTTTTCATGCTGATGAAATAAACTTTTCAAAGTAATATGGAAAAAGTGATTTCATTTAAACACCTTTAGCCAAAAAAACATATGCTGCTGGTTAAGCAGTGCAGGAGTGGGGACTTGCACAGGGCTTGTCTGGACATCTTGAGGTCTGTGGTTCGGCCACTGGCCCCACCATTGACTCAGGACTTGGCTGGGGTGGAACTCAGCAGGCAGACAGGCTTGCACAGGAGGGTAGGGAAGTGATTGAGTGTCCCGGAGGGTCCCCAAAAGGCAGGCAGGTTGCACTGCACTGAAGTGACTGAGTGCAGGCATGGGAATGGCTGTGCAGACGCCTCTGCACAAGAAGCCTGCAAAACCGCGCTGCAGCCTCTCAGGGCTCAGGTGTCCAGAGTGCTGACCAATCTCTGACGGACGCATCCATTTCTGTGTTCAGGCTCCTCACAGATTCAGAACCATAGTACCTGCCAAAGGAGAGGACCTTTCTCTGCTCTCTCGTGTTGCTTCATTTTACAGTGTCAGGAAATCTCATCATAGGTAAGTAGTATGCCCACAACCTTAGCATTAGCTATACTTCTCTGCAAATAAACAAGAGAAAGCAAAACTATAAATTCCTTCCAGCAACCCTGGATAGGCCCATGTGAGAAAAGTTATGCATTCTGCCCTGGCTAGTGTGGCCCAGTTGGTTGGAGTGTTGTCCCATACACCAAAAGGTCACGGTTTGATTCCTGGTCAGAGCACATACACAGGTTGCGGGTTCGATGTCTGGTTGGAGTGTGGGAGGCAACTGATCAATGTTTCTCTCTCACACTGATGTTTCTCTTTCCCCCTTTCTCTCTCTCTAAAATCAATAAAAACATATCTTCAGGTGAGGATTAAATAGAAAGTTATACGTTGATTTCATCATTTCATAAATATTTACTGTGAGCCTACTATGTGCCAATCAATCAGGGCAAGAGGCAAGGGTAGGCTGAGCTGGACAAACGGAATGCTGGCCTCTTGCCCTGGTTTGTAGTAACTGACTCATGGAGTAACTGTCTTGGTGAAAGTTACTTATCTCCTTGTGCTTCCGTCTCCCCCAACACCGTCAGGCAGTTTCAGAGTGCTCAATGCTTGCTGCTCACACTGGCTGTAAACTGTGACAATATGCTCACCAAGGTCTAACATCATTTATTTTAACAAAAACATAGAGCTTTTACGAAGTATTATTCTAAGCACTTGACAGATATTCATTTAACCTTCTTAATCCTGTGCAGCAGGCACTATTATTCCTGCTATCTTGCATGAGGAGAAGCCCTGTGTAAGACACAGAGCAGTTAAGTAATTTGCTCAAGGTCACATAACTAAGAAGAAATAGAGTTGGGATTATAACCTAGGCAGGGTGACCAGTCTCTCTGATTTGACCAGTACTGATGGGTTTCCAGGAGGTGGAACTTTCAGTGCTAAAACGAGGACAGTCCCAGGACAAAGAGAGATCGTTGTTGATCACCCTAGAAGTCCAACTTCAAAGTCCATGTCAGTTGTTAGACATCACTATTTCTTCCTTAATTCTTCTGGAGTCATTGGCTAAAGGTCACCTTAATTTGAAGACTCCCATGTGGTTCCTGTTCCTGGTGGGTGGGAACATAGACTGGGAGATGCATGGTCTGTTGGGGTTCTGGGAAGGGAGAGACCATGGATGTTTTGGAGCCAACACCGAATCCATCAATCTTTACCACATCAATGGGTCTAGACACCTACTGTGTACTTGATCCTGAAAAAGGTATGTGTTGTCCTATGTTGCTTTTCTTCATCATGAAACAAATGGAATAATGACTGAAAATACAAATTTAATTAGTATTTGTTAGTTTTGATGAATTTCAAGTTTCAAATATAAAGTACTTGAGACCAGCAGGTGAGTTTTTCCAGAGCAAGAGTTAGATTTGGCTGCCATAGAAATTACTATAGACTGGGTGGCTTAAGCAGCATACATCTATTTCTCATAGTTCTGATGTCTGGGAGGTCCAAGACCAAAGTGCCAAGAGATGTGGTGTCTAGTGAGACCCTCTTCCTGGTTTGCAGATGGCTGTCTTGTTGTACCTCCACATGGCAGAAAGCAAAGAGGAAGCCAGCTCTCTCATAACATCATCTAAACTGATAACCGCCCAAGGACCCCATCTCCACATACCATCACACTGAGGATTAGAGTTTTAACACTAATTTTTGAGGGGACATAAACTTTAAGTCCATAGCACCTTTCTGCCCCTTCCTTCTCAGTCAGTGCTCATGAGCAATCTGGAGTAGAGGACAGCATTCTCCAACCAGACTGCTTGTGCATTAGGGCTTAAGCTCTTTGTGATGGAGGAGTTTTCCTCCTCCACCTTCACCCAGAACACAGACCCATTGCTCTGTAGGCTTCTTAATGCTGTATCATGAGACATGCCTGGAGGAGTCAGAGCAGAGAAGAATCTCAAATGTCCCAAGAAATGTATTTTTTTTTTTAAAAAAGAATCATCATCTGGTCATAACTTCCACACGTATTCCCAGTAAATAACCACCTACTTCTCATTTTCCAAGTTTCTTTTGTGCCATAGGACTCAGGCTCAGGTGGCTTCACCACTTACTGTTGTGTGGTTCTATCTGAACCTTGGCTTTCTCATCTCTAAGATGGGGATATTAATGCCTACCTCGAGTGACTGGCTGTAATCTGGGCAATGGACCATGCTTAGTGTCTCACCCAGAGCTGGTACTTAATACATGGTGCCATGAGGAACTTACATACAAGGATAAAGCCTGAGTATCCATTGGTAATCTACATACACATTTTGTTTAGCAATTAAAGTAAAAATGTTTTGTTTTGTTTTTTTACTTACTCTGAATAGGTAATATACTTACACAAAACAGATATGCAAGCATATACAGTGAAACTCTCCCCCTCCCGCAACCCGTAGTTCCTAGGCTCCACCTAGTTCCTCTTTCCAAAAATAAATGTAGTCTTTTCAGAGCCATCCTTGGCTTACATAAGCAAAGACATACATTCTCTTATTCTTTTTCTAAACCTTTGTCCACAAATTGTTAAGTCTTTTCTTTTAAATTAGTATAGCTTGGAGATTGTTAATGCAGAAACTGTGTTTTTATTTATTTACAGCTTTATGGTATTCTGTTGTATGGATGAACATGCCTACAATCTCCTATTTGTAATTCCTAACTCAAAAAAAAGCTCTGAAATGAAAAGTTTTCCGAAGTTTGTGGAAAACTCATTTGGTGACAAAACATGAACTTACATGACTTGTATTTCTCCCCTTTAACATAAATGCTCACCGTTCCCCTGCAGAAATATTAATGGATTTGATTACTGAGTGTTGCCTCAGAACCCTCTGGGTTGTTACATAATAAACGCTCTGTATTTGCTTTCTGATTGTCAAGAAACACTGACTTGCGAACCACATCAAATCACAGGTTTTAGATAAAGAATTGTAGAGCTGTATCACAATTTAACTACCATTTGAATTTTTTAAATTATTTTTGCTAATACAGTGTTGTAGTAAATATCTTTGAATATATGTTATTTCATATGTGTAAAATAATGTACACAATTCTAGGATAAATACCTAGAACTGTGATTGTTGGGTCAAAGGGTAAATTCATTGGCAATTTTGACAGACTTGGCTAAATCATCCTCCATAGAAGCTGTATGATTTTTCACCCCTATCAGCCTATTTCCCCATCTCCCCCAACGTGGACTTTTTCTTTTTCATCTTTTCCATTTGAATGACAGTATCTTTTCATATTAAATATGCAGGTCCATATTTAGTTCCTTTTCTGTGGTCTGTCCGTCTATTTTGCTCATTTTTTAAAATTGGATATTTGAGGGGTTTCTTATTGATTTGTTGTAACTCTTTATATGTAAAGGAAATAAAACCTTCCTGATATAATTGGCGTCTTTTTTAGATTGTGTTTTGTCTTTTGACTTTACTTGCAGTGGCTTTTGCTCTTGGGTTTGTTTATTTGTATACTAATTCATTTATTTATTATCTCACTCCACACTTTTCTTTCAGGCTATGTGTTTTCATTCTTTATTTTGTTTAATATATTCCAATTTTGTTATAAGAAGGTAAAAGAGAAAAGGGTGTAGGGTGAACAACTATCCATATGTGTCAGATCTTAGGAAAATCGGGAAATTAATAGGAAACACTGAATTTAACTCAGCACTTAAACCAAGGGTTTTGTTTTACATTTTTGAGTCTACTATAACAATGGCAACTTTCTTCAAGCATAACAAAATAGTAGAATATATTTTATTTTTGAAAACAAATATTTGTTTGTCTCGGTCAGAAAGCACAACTGTGTGCACATCCCCTATCATGTCCATCATCTGGCCCCTGCTTTCTTTTCTCAAGGCGCCCTTTGCTTGTGCTGTGCATGTGTATGTTTTGTTTTTTAAAATGTTACTACTGTTATTATTTGCCTTTTTCAAAAGTCATTAAAGAGCAAGCTTGATTTGTTATCCATGTAAATTATAAATATATCAGGCATTGAAGACTATTCATCAAATTTCCAAAGAAGACACAGGTATCTGAAGTAAATACTTCAAGACAAGTGAGACTCCTATTGAAATCACCAAATTAACTTTAAATTATTCAAATAAAAACGTAAAAATGAAAGTGTAGTTAATCATATGACATTTTAGCAATATTGTTACACATACTGTAGTAAGGCCATAAAACTGAAATTTAAGAGGAAATAGATTATAAAATTAGCCAACACAGGTGCCCAATTTACTAGGGCTCTACTTGTTGTCTATTCATCATGTTGATCCACTCACGAGCACTTTGGGCTCATGTAGCCATCTTCTCCTTCGCTTAAAGACTGTGGTTAATTTTCATGTAAGAGGGCCCAAGGGGTGAAGCCAGAGAAGGGGCTCCTGCAGAAGGCAGGCCTCTGTTTATTCACAGCGCAGGTGTGGGGAGGGTGTTGGGCAGGCCAGGTCCCTGGGGCTTCCCCCAATCAATCACCCCACCTGGACCACTGGGTGTCCCCTCGGGGCTGCTGCACACAAAGTGCAGCCTTTCTCTGTGACATCCCAAACAGGCGGAGGGGCCAGAGTTCACTGAGAGCAGGGCTTTTATTACTTGGCTGTTTAAAAAATTTAGTCCAGAAGTTAAATTGGGGAAAGAGTCCCAAGTGGTAAAAATTTAAATAGTCTTTTTCCTCTCCACTCTCCCTTCTCCCTACAGCTGTTCTGACAGTACCTTCGGTTTCCTGCCTTGAGACCTCCTCACTCCATTTGAGGAGGTCACTGTTGTTTTTTCCCTCCTGTGAAACTCCTGCTTAGCTTCCAGCCTTTGGGGGAAGTGCTTAATATTTTCAGCAGCAAAAACCTGTCTTTGTAAGCTTCTGAAATAAAACTTTCTTTAGGAAGAAATAGGATGAGATCATAGTCTATTCAGAAGCTGACAGCCTCTACCTAGATAGATGTTAGAGAAGAAAGAGGTGAGAAACAATGCAATATACTTAGGGAACCAATTAATCTCTGAAAAAGGATTAATTATACTCTTCTACAAGGGAAAATACTGTATAATGACAGAGCAGGGAGAGAAAGAAGTAGAGATGCGTTTTCTACACTTCAGCTTACCATCTAGTTGAAAGGATAAAATGATGACAGAGTAAAAACAGGAAACAATGAATCAGGTAGCTCATGGTTTAAATTCTAGCACTGCCAATTAATAGCTGTGTGACCTTGACAAACTGCTTAACCTCTCTGAGCTTCTATTTTTTCATCAGTAAAATGGGGATAATGATAGCATCTATATTACAGAGTTGCCCTAAAGCTTGAATGGGATAATATATTTAAAGTGCCTATCCTGGACTTGGCATTTAGCTTGCTTCAGTGAATGTGAATGTTCTTTGGTACAAACTAAGCATATGGCAAAAGAATAAAGTAGACAATAGGACTTCCAGGGGTTCAGAAAATGACAAGGACCCATAGCTAAGGTGATCAGAGACAAGTCTCCATGAGGGAAGAAAGATTTGGCCTGGACCTTGAAAGAAGTGAAGAACTGCCTAGCTGGTGTGGCTCAGTGGTTGAGCATCAACCCCTGCACCAAGACGTAGTGGGTTTGATTCCCAGTCAGGGCACATGCCCAGGTTGTGGGCCCAATCCCAGTGAGGGGCATGTAGGAGGTGGCCAATCGATGTTGTCTCTCATCAATGTTTCTATCTCTCTCCCTCTCCCTTTCTCTCTCTCTAAAAATCAATAAAGAAAAAAAATTTTTTTTAAAAAAGAAGTGAAGAACTTACATATGTGAAGGAATGTGGAATGAGTATTTTAGCTTGGGTGGAGGTAGGGAGGGGTCAAGTGGGTGGAGTTAGGGCTTTCTGTGGCCTTTCCAATCTATATGAACAAGAAGGGCTCTACTATTATAATTTATATTTTGTGGGCTGAAGTCTTACAAATAAGACTTTGTTTAAAGTAACAAATTGAAAACCAATGACTCAATGAAAGGCAATTGTTGATGAGACAAAAAGATAAGTTATATTGTCTAATATTTATCTGAGGAGTCATTGAGAAACATTTACAGAGCACTCGCTTTGCTCTGGGTAAGGGGAGATCATAAAGATAACTGATATACCAATGGTTTGTGCTTCCGTTTCCGCTCACAAGGCAAGCAGAGCAGGACAAACAGACAGCCCACATGACTTAAGTTATAGTACTATGAGCAAAGGCCTATTGGAGCCATCAAATTTGCTGGAGTACAATGGAAAGGTCCAGATTGAATGGTCTGGAAATGCTTCATAGTTAGGAGACATGACAGGTGAGCCATGTGGCTGAGCCATGCTTGCTTCCTCTTTATGTTTCAGGATAGTGAGGGGTGCCTTGGTCTCTCCAAAGATGTACTTTAGAATGGTTCCTTCTGTAGAAGGGACAAGGCAGGAAGTGTGCAGGAGGAAGAAGGGAGAGGCTGAACTCAGGCACTGGGACTGCAAGTGTGTGCAGGGAGAATAGCTGTGTCCTTGGCAGAGCCTTGCTCAGAGCCTACACCTGCAAAGGTGAAAGTACATTTGAGCCCTGACTGAACTTGGGGTAGGAAGGCAGGGCAGGGACCTTCAGGAAGACTTGAGTTAGTGATGCTTTCTAGAATCACTCTCACATAATCTTTTCTGCTTCTGCCTCCCCTTTCTATTTTAACAACCATTTCTTAAGTAACTATGTAGCCACAGAAACATCTGAGTGCAGGATCAGAGGGTCTACTGATCAGGTGATGGGGACTCAGCAATGTGAATAAAATTTGGCCCACTTAGTTCATTTTAGGGACCCCTAACTTTTCATTTTCATATAGTTGCAGAAGGGCATGTCTCCTGCATCTTTGGAGTCCAGGGTGCCTTGTGGGGAATGAATGCACAATAAACATTTGTACTGTGGAATGAAATGAAGCCAAATGGGGCATAGCTTCATAATTAAACTTACAGATGAAACCTGATAGAGATAGGATCTGGGAACACCAATGACAATTGAGAAACTGCCCCAAAGGAATGGAGGGGAAAAGGACTAGCTGTAGGGCAGGAAATAACAACTTGAGATTTGACCTCGAACAATGGAAGGGTAATGCACCTAGGGTGACATAAGTGAAAACACAGATATTCAGCCTAGAAAAGGCACATTGAAATCTAAAATGTTGATAAGAGCTTGGAGAGACTAAGTAGAAAACTGGATTGCAGATTGATTGCATCAGGACAAGGCTGCAAAACTGAACTGCAGTGAGGAGTATGCAAGGTTTGTAGCTGTGCTTGCCATCACTGTGGACTGCTGCAGGCAGGATAGTGAGGGGTGGTATAAGAACAAGGCTTCCCTAGTTCCTCCACTTCAGGTTCTCTCTCTCCTCTGAGTTCCCATGATATTTGCACCTCATCCAACCATCTCATGGGGAACAGATGGACCAGAGTCGCTGTACACCAATACAGGGTTAGGAGCAATGCTTGAGAGTTCAAAGCCTGGCTCTGTCACATACAAACTGTGTAACCTCTCTGAGTCTAAGCTTCCCCATTTCTGAAAGGCATGTGCCATGCTTGGCAAGGTGGCTGTGAAGATCAGTTATAATGCTCTTGAACACATGGCATGCAGTGAGGGGTCAATACATGATAGCTATTATTATTACACACTAAAAACTAACCTAGAAATAAACTATTTACACATGTTATATTTATACATGTCATGTTTTCATCTGAAGCCTTTGTTCTGGGAGTTTCTTCGAGGCAGAGCTCTTGACTCACTCACCTTTGTTCCTTCTGCAGCACCAAGCATGTCACCTTCTATCACCCAGATCCTCAAAGGGCACTTGTTGATGGACAGCATCAATGACCAGATAAACAGAAAAATAACCAGTGGCATCACATGGAATGCTCTCTTGAGGCAATCATCTTGTCATTTGACTCAGCCTGACCTTTGCAGTTAAACTAAAGTGACTACAAATTTTAGGTATTTACAGGTGTGCCGGTGGAAGCACAAGGCACGCTGGTGAGCGGGTTGTAACCTAAGGGTTTGCCTGGTTGAGTTGTACAGTGAATTAATTCACTTCCATGCCTTACTTCCTCCCTTTATTCTACTAATCCAAGTCCACCCAGCAGCCAACACGTGTAACAGAGCCCTGGAAATGCAGGCCAGTTTCCTCCTTTGGATCCCCTGGGAGCTTTACTACCACAGCCATTATTAACTTGGCTGGAAACAATTTAGCATCTGGCTCCCAAGACAGAAATGTATAGAATAGGAAAAGGGGTGAATGTACATCCAATCCTGTCATTTAAACAATATTCTGGCTCTGAAAGGAAATAATCTAAACACGTTTTTTCCACGAAAATGTGAATGTAGTCATTTTTCTTGAAAGAGCCTAATGTTTCTAGTCTTTTGATAACAGAGACTGTATCTAAAGGGGAGAGGTCATTGCAGAGAACAAGATCTGCCTGGAAGACTTTGAGGGAGGCTTTTTTTCTGGAGTAGTATTTTCCCACCTCCTCCCCTTCTCATGTGCCGTCATGCCCTCGGAAGTTAGTTTTTATTTTCTTGCCTAGGCCATGCATGCCCCTGGGGTGGCTGCTCTGGGCCATCCTCTGGGGTCTGGGTCATATATGACCCTTTCCATTTCTCCTCTCTCCTCACTTTCACCCTTATCTACTCCCAGACTAGTCCAACGTACTCATTGGTTTCCTGGTATGAAAGCTATGTGCTTTTATTTATGTATTTATTTATTTTAGAGAGAGAGGAAGGGAGAGGGAGAGAGAGATGGAAACATTGATGAGAGAGAACATTGATTGGCTGCCTCCTGCATGCCCCCCACTGGGGATCAGGCCCACAACCTGGGCATGTGCCCTGACCGGGAATTGAACCAGCAACCTCTTGGTGCATGGGTCAATGCTCAACCACTGAGCCACACCAGCTGGGTGAAACCTATGTACTTTTAAAGGAAGCCTCCTGGTGAGACGGTTTGGTAATTCCAAAGAGCGCTTCCATCTGATCTACCTCTGTTCAGTGCCAGCTCTGGAAATTAAAGATGTTTTTACATATCCATCATTTTCTTTCAAGTTATCTTTCCCTAGCCTTCCAGAAAAGAGTTAACACAAAAGCTAAACTGAGCAATCATACCTGAAAATTTGTGTGGGGCATTTTCATAAAAGTGACACCACACTTATACAGGGCGGAGCAAAAGCAGCTTTACAGTTGTGAGTATGTGAAACAGATTTTTTTCTTGTATTATTATTTATTAATTATTGTATTATTTTCCATACAAACAATGGTAAACCTACTTTTTTCCCACCCTATACATCATACTGGAGAAATAATCTGCCTTCAGGGAAAATTACTTCCTACTGGTCTGTAAGCACAATTTGAACATTTTAAACCTTGGATAAAAAGAATTAAGGCCTGAACTCACTTCCTTCATTCGTGTTGAAGCATTTCTGAGCTTAAGCATTCACCCAAAGTTCTGCAAAAAATTAGAATAGGTCTGTTGTTGATACTGAACAGGAAGAGATGGTTGCTCAAAAGTTGTTCTTAGGTTCATATAGAGCAAAAGGCGTAATAAGGGGCAAATGTTTTCATTGTCAGGATTCTGAAGCCTTTTCAAACTAAAAGACAAAACAAGATTGGGGTGGGAGATCGTTTAAATAAAGAGAATACAGTGCTAAGCAAGTAGGGCAGAAAGCCAAGGACCCAATTGGAACAAGGATAGTCAAAAACATCAGAAGGACTCACTGAAGTAGGGGAACCCAAAAAATAAAACAACTGACAACATGGAAGAGAATCCATCTAGAGAAAAAATCCTGTTTCAGAGAAAACCCAAGCCATGATACTCTCTTCCTATTGTTCTTAGATGAAAGAGTGAATTGCAGTATGTGACATCTGAAATGGCAGGCGTTAGTTTCCTTGGTATGAATAGTTCACTCGTCTGGGTTTACTCATTCTTTACTCACTAAGAGCAAAATTGCGCTAGTCTTGGTTTCTTATGTTACCTGGGTCCATATCTATTAATACAAATCCTTGCTCTTGTGATCTTTAGGCAAGACCTTTATTGCTTACAGTTAAGGTCCTGTGGTAGAATCCAGGGAGGGAAAATGTCCCTCCAAGTTTATATTCTATTTTTAAAGAATCATGTTGGGGATCTTGTAAATCATCAGTACTGTTTACCTTCTATTATATTGATGAAGAATCTGATATCCAGGGAGGTTATGGTGTTTTCAAGGTCTTATTTGTACACCTTTCTGCAAATATGAATAAAATTTTTGCAATCTGTTTAGACATTGGTCTAGAACAATAAAAAACATTGTGTTAATGAATGTCCCTAAACCTGTGTGGTAACATGTTGAGTGAAAAAAAAAAGCTGTATATAAAAGTGTATTTCAACTAAATTAAATGTATATGATATATAGAGGGGAAAAGATGGCTGAAAGGAAATACACCAAAAAGATGAACAATGGTATTCTCTGGGAGGTGAGATTATGGAAAATTATTATTTTTCTTTATTCTCTTCTCTGTTTTCCAACTTTTCTATAGTGAATGCTTATCACTTTTTAAAATCAGAAACATAAGCACTAAAAACTCAGAAAAATGTATTTTATAAAGAAATAAAATTGTATATAAATATTATCAACCCAAATGATGGAAGACACCAATGGGAAGCCATAGAATCAGTAACAACCAAGGTCTCCTAGGGGAATAGACACAAACTGTATTAAGGCATCTGTCTAAAGGTGTTCAGGCCTATTAGGAGAGGATGTCAACCAGGAGTATGAGCCACTTGCATGAATCACAAAGACAGAGACTTCAAGAACCAAAGCATGAAAGGCCAGGGAGGACAAAGCCCTTGAGGACCAGGATGTTATTGTAAGATGCTGCCATGTGAACACAAGGTGCTAAGAGCAGCATGACTTCCCTCTGCTTTCCCAGGTGCAGGGCTGACCCCGACAGTGCCTCAGTGGGCGCTCACATCTGGATAAAATCCCCATTCAGTGCTAGCTGTAATTTGCATTGGCTCCCCTTCTTCCACCTCAAAGCAATTCTACCTAGCTTCTTGTCCAAAGCCACACAGTTGGGAGATAATAGAGTCAGGAATAGAACGAAGCCACCCAACTGTTGGTCCCACTCTCTTCCATTACTGCATGCCCCTATGTTTTAAGTCATTCAATTTACTCTATGCAGGTTTTGTACCTACAAGCAAGTTCTAAATTCGTAGATGCCAAGTATAGTCTTAAGTGTAGGTAGGGTAGGGTTAGGTGGTGTAATAAAAGTCCAGAAAGTCCACTGATCCAAAATTCTATTTTACATGTGTGAACCTAAATGCCTGGAAATTTACCTTAGGAAACAACTCATTCCTTTGGCCTAAAACTCTGGGTTTCATGGAGTTTTTTTGTATTAAAGACATATAGCAGAATTACTGGATAAGTAATAAGAGTTATGGGGTCCCATCTGAGCCATTACGAAACATTGAGCTAGTAGTTCAAACTCTTTGGACCTCTGCTTGTCATCAGTAAAAATTCATGAATACTTGTCAGTCATCAGACTGTTCACCACATTTTTCCTCCAGCATGACTGCTACACAAGGAAATGGCTTTAGAGGTTTCAACAGGGAAAGATTAAAAGGAGAGCTTGGGAGCATGGGCCACTCTGCACTGGGTGCAGACTCATCGGAGAGATTGAAGAGGCGGCCCTGGAAGCTGAGGTCCAGCAGAGGCGGGAGGACCTCATGTGGAAACGCAGATCAGACCGCGTTTGTGTTGCAGTTCTCACCACGAGGACAGTGAGGCTGTCATTCTTGTCCTCTCTTTACAGCCAGCACACAGTGTGTTCTGAACAAATGTCCAGTCCTTTTGTCCAAAGCAACCCTCTCCATTAGAAAACAGTAATGCTATCCCTGGCCAGTGTGGCTCAGTTGGTTGGGCATCATCCTGTGCACCAAAAGGTTGCTGGCTTGATTCCAGGTCAGGGCACATGCCTGGGTTGTGGGCTCGATCCCCAGTAGGGGGCGTGCAGGAGGCAAGCCGATCGATGTTCTGCTCTCACATCAATGTTTCTCTCTCTCTCCTTCTCCCTTCCTCTCTCTCTAAAAATCAATTTAAAAAATCTTTGTAAAAGACAATAGTAAAGATATTAGACCTTCTCAGTTAGATCTATATTACATCCAGGGTCTGACTCAGGGTTGGAGGAGCACATGGATCACCCATGCTACATACAGTCCAGAAGTTAAGGGAGTGTTGGTGGGATTCCTCTCTTCTCTCGGAGCACACTAATCCCACGTTATGGAAGTGCCTTTTGTGCTTTAGTCCAGCACTTTCTTACCTTGTCCTGTTCTGTTGCGAATGTGAGTCTACATTCTCAATAACATGGACAGATTCAGGTCCTTGGGATCTGCTGTGTAACATGGTCACTGGGTTTAATTGGGTTTCCATCCCATGGTGGAGCTAAATTTTTCCCATAGCTTGAAGGTAAGAAAGAAGGGGTAGCCAGACCTGAGATGATGGAGAAGCTGATAATTACCCTCCAGGTAATGAAAAGTTGCCTGGCTAAGCTGAACTCTCATATTCTGAAGTTAAGCAAGTTGTCACCCAGAGAATCAGAACCTCACAAGAAATACATGGTTATCAATTGGTGGTATTTGCCAACTGTTATCTTCTTTTATCTACTGCTCAGATGTCCACTGCTGCCAGGATGCTCCACCGTGGTCTCTCTGGATATTTAGTAAGTTAAGACCGAAGGCCAGACGTGCTGGTGCTGGGCGCTGCCGCAGATGGGAGCTGAAGAAGGAGGGATGTGAGAGCCAACATGTGTATTTCAAATAGCAGCAGCAGCTCCTTCAAGCTCTCCCTATAACTGAGACTCTTCTTACCCTGTCGAACAGTTGAGCCACCCATAACTAATGCAATACCTATTTATTTCTCTTACTCTCTGACCAGTCTCTACCATTTTGCACTGGTTCCAAATGGTGTCTTCAAATCTCTGGCATTTTGCGTTTCACGGATGAAATGGAAATGAAAATGGTATCAGCAGTGATGGAATGGAATGAACTTTCATCCAGCTGAAAAATCACCTTGAGCTACTGAAATATAACAGTATACATCATAGTCAAGTTGTCAAAGGGGGATATTTCACAGCCATGACCTCACAGCCATAAAACATAAGCCATGTAATGTGTAAGAAAATGCAAGGCAACTTTTCCAGATTTTTTTCTTTACTAATAAGATTACCATATGGAAAATAACTTTAACAAGTTATAATAATCGAATTAAAAGACTACTTGGAAGTTGCATAGACTTTCCTTTTTCAATGGCTTAAATTTCATATTTATTACTCATGGAGGCACTACGTTATATTATCTATTACCTGCATATCACATGCTCAGCCCCAGAGTGTCCAGGTAACGGAACGAGTCTTTTCACACCTTTGATGCGGAGGCTCCAGGCTGCCTCATCCCCCATCACTAACTGGACCACAGCAGGAGGTGGGTTCTGGTGAGTTCACTCCCAGCCGACAGCAGAGCTTTGCCAGCAGCTTCTAAGTCCATCTGAGGCAGGCTTGAACAAACTTCTTCTTTTGACCTTTCCCCACACAGAACTCACATCCAACGCAAATAATTCATAGCAGACTTTTGATGGCAGCTCTGTGAATTTCTGAAGGTACTTTAGAAATCTTATTGTTCCCTTTATTTAAGTGTCTTTGTTTTCCTTCAGAGTAAATTTCACAGCATTTTTTTCCTCTTTACCTCTTGGCTTTCTTATTTATGATTGAGAAGGCTTATGGTAAAATCAGCAGTGCTGGAATCATCTGATAACTTATGTAAACATTCTCTCTGACCGTTTCCAACATTCCCACTACTCCTGGGTGGGTACCACTTTCTTCCCTATTTGGAAAAGCACACGCTGATTTAAGTGACCACTAGGCAGGAAGGACAGGGTGAGTATTACCTAGAAATTGCTGTGCAAGAAATGTCAAAGCTTCAGTGAAATTTTCAATTTTTAACTAAGGTGTTGCAACGTAGATGTGTGCTGATGGCATGCTGTCCTTAAGGGTAGAGCATTCCCGTTCCGGGCCTGGTGAGAACTGCACCCACACCGAGATTTCTACATATATCCGAGGGGCGTACATCTCACAATCAGGTTGGACTCCAAATCCCAGTCTTCAATGCATCTTGTTCTCTGTTCTTAGGGCTGTTGCTTAGGCTTTGCCTTTGCCATTGAGCCCAACATGCAATGTTTCCTTTTCCATGATTTCCTCCAAAAACAAAAACCCACAAAGAGCTTATTTACTTAAGACTTTCCTGAAGTTGTGGGGAGCTGGACGGGGGTTTATATTGCAACAGTGACTGACTGGCACTCCTGGTGTTAAAACTCCCCTGGCACCTCCCATTTTCCTACGCAAGGCCATTGGCTTTCCTCCAATTCTTTCTCAGAGACTGCTGGGCCAGATGGATCTCTTGGCCCATCAGGGATTTCACTGAAGCTTTTGCATTTCTAGTAAATTACTTTCTCGATAGTGTTCCTCCTCGTCCCCGTGCCCTCTCTGGAGAAAGGAATGAGCGTTGATTACCAGGGCAGAGCTCTAGTCTTAGTCAGGAGGCACACTTCGTGAGAGTCAACACTGAAGCCCTGTTAAGTAATCGTTCCATGAATTTTGCTTTGCTTTTTAGAATTTTTGTCTCAGTCACCTACAGTTTGTTCTTCTGTTAGTCCAGTCCCTCCTAGATAATAATTCCTAAAAATTAAGCCAAAGCCCCTTTTCAGAGCAGTAGACCTGAGTATCGTCAGTGGGTACGTGAGGACTGAGCCGCACACACCTAGCTGCTCCACTCCCCAGCAAGGTTCTCATCGGTTCAGCGGCAAAGTGATTGATGGACTTGGACAGGAAAACGTGCATTTTTGCTGTCCAGCAAAATAATGTATATTTTAAAGAATTACTTTTCAATGAAAGTAGGGGAGGTGAACAATTCAGTCTGGCTAACATATGAAAGCAGCAAACTTTTACATGTAATCACAAAGTTACTGCTTTTAAAAATGATCTATTGACCTGCTGTTACCACCAAATTGAAAAGGAATAAAGACAAGCTCCATGAGCTGGAGCTGGAGCTTGGGAAGAGTGCAAAGGAGGAGGAAACCTGTACATGTGCCTGGAGATGTCTCACCCACAGGAAAAACCCAGTGGTGTTGTTTAGCTTCCTGGTGGTTATTGCTAACACCTACTGAGCACTTCCCAAGGGCTCCACATGCAATGTCTCAATTAATCTTAATTCAGCCCATAAGGGGGGCTCTATGTTTGTCTACCATGGAGAGGTTAAGTAACTGGTGCTTAGGTGACCCAGACAGTAAGGGCAGAGTCTAATTGCAGAGTTTGTGCCCCTGACCTTCATGTTATATCGCTTCCCTGGAAGGTTCAGGATGGAATTGTTTTTCCCCACATAAAGGTATATAGATAGGGATTCCAGTGGCTGTAACCATTAGGATACTTTTTTGGACCACAGAGCATCATCTTGCCTTACAGAGAAGAATCGCTGTGGAAAGGGTGAACATTAGATAACTGTTTTGCTGTAGATATTCTTACCACTACTACACACACCATTTTAGTGCTAAGAAAAACTACTTTATCTTGACACTCACTGCAGTGCTACTAGGTAGGCAAGAAAGATATTCCTCAACCCATTTCATAGATGATGAAAGTGAACATTCCAGAGGCTTTTGCATCATAAAGGCAAAGGAACTTGGGAGTAATTCAGACCTTTATTTATATATGAGCCCCATCACTAACTGGCTGTAGTGCCTTGGGAAAGTCATGTAGCCTCCATGAGAGTCATTTTTCATATGTAAAGGAGGAATATTAATACCTCCCTATAAGGCTATTATGAGCATTATAGATAATAAATGGAAAGCACCTGTCTCAGTGTCAGGCACATAGTAGGCTTTTTCTTTGTGCCCAAAAGGTACAATATTTTCTTCCTTTTGGGTCTGAGGGAAAGCAGGGTCCCTGATTTCCTATATCAATTCATTGAACTTAACTCCAAACCTTAGTCATGTAACTCTAGGAGGGTGTGCTAGAAGGAACTTGTGGCACCTCTGAGACAATCACCAAAAATATGTTTCTGAGAAAACCCACATCAAGTGGGACTCCAGAAGTCACCATGTGCCCTGGATCCTGGGATGCCAGCAACAGCAGCATCTTGCTTCACACAACACAGTGTCTTTTGTAAAGACTTTCAAACCAGTGTCTCCCTTTATGGTTAGAACAAGCTCATCAGCATGACATGCAGGTGACATTGTGCCCACCTGATGAAAACCAAACAGGACAAGCATAAATGCAATCATATTTGCAAATGCTGGATTCTTTGGTAAATACTTTTAAGTTATGTAGTAGGTTAAAAGTCAACTCAACTGTCATGAAATGGCTCACAGTTAGAAACTAGACTTCTAGGTTAAGGTGATCAATTCAGCAGTCACCACACCTTCACTTTGTGTTACATGGATGATTTAAGTACAAACATAAATATATTAGGAGTACATATTGACTATTCCTGTGAACTCAGTATTCAATAACTGTTTTTGAACTTATGAAGTTGATTCAAAAATATTTATTGAGCATCCACCTTTGCGTAAGAAACTGCCAGGTGCCTGGGGCCTAACACCTTTAATGAGCTCCCTGTCTCTTGGGACAGTCAAGGCTGTGCTACTATCAACATCAAAGGGGAAGTGACCACAGCTGCAGGGATAGCCTCATTCAGTATCTGACCCATGAAATGGATCTTGAGGGAACAGAGAGGGGTCAGGGAGGGTGTATGTAAGGCACTGGCTCTGTCCCTTCCAGTCCCATCTATGCCTGCCCAGCGTGCAGATGCATATAAACATCTGTCAACATAATGAGAAATGAGACTGTCCCCCATCCAACCCGATGCATCCCAAGCCAGAGAAAGAGCCATTGCTGTATGTCCTTGTGCACTCATGCCTAGGTCACCCTCATTTCTCTGCCTGCGATGTTCTTCCTTACCTCTAGCCGTATTTTTGAATGACCTTTGACCTCTCACTTCTCCTTAAAATCCAAGTTGAAAGGTGAACCATGAAGTGAATTCTTCCTTCATAGATTCTCCAGTGAAAGTTTTACGACTCCCTCTTCTTCCTACGCAGTAGTGGGGGGTCTAGACCTCAATTATAGCACCCCTCACATGTGTCTCCTGTATAAGACAGTAAACTATCTGGGGACAGGATTTCATTTATACCTATTTCCTCAGAGCCTAGGATAGTGTCTGGTACAGAGCAAGTACCCAACAGATGCTCATGGAAAGAAAATGAATGCAGATAATTGAGCTTCCTGCCTGCTTCAAATAGACCCTGGTGGCCTCAGCATATTAAATGGGAGAGGAATTTTTTTTTGGCTTCAGGGCCTTCTACCACATTTGGGCTCTTGAACAAATATGAAAACTAGGATAATTTATATAAAGTGTTTTCCCATGGGCCTTTTTATTCCTCCTCTTTGGCTTTCTGGAAGAATGTAAGGTTCAGAGACATGTTTGACTTGCCCAAGTCACTTTGCCCATGGCTGTGTGCCAGGTGCTTGAGATCCCCTTTAACTTCTAGGGGTTGGAGCAGAGTCAGCATTGGGACCCAGTCTCCCAACTGGCCAGGGCTTCCCTCCTCGACTGGGCACTCCTTCTAATAGCTTGCTGAAAGTGTAAAATACACACCAGACTTCGAATACTTAGTATATAAAAATAGTGTAAAATCGCTCATTAATATTTTTATATTCTTTATATATCAAAATGACAATATTTTGGAAATATTGGTTTAAGTAAAATATATTATTAAAATTTATTTCAACAATTTATTTTTGCTTTTTGAAGTGCATACTAGAAAATTTTAAATGGCATGTGTGACTCACATATTTTATTAGTACAATGCTACTTTATAGTATTCCATATAAGTGGTCTTATTCTTATATATAGAAGCAACAAAAGCATTCTCCAAAATGTGATTGTGTCTAATTTTAGAGGAAGAGAGAGGTTATAAGTTAGAAAATAATCATTAATGATATTAAGATATTAATAATAAATAATAGCAATGATAGCCAATGTTTGCTGAGGGATTTTTGTTGCCATGTATTAATATTATAACAAACCTTCTGTGTATATTAACATGCTTAAAATTCATGACAACCTATAGAGTGAGTATATAGTTATCCTCTTTATAGAAACAAAGAAACTGAAGTAGAGGCAGAAATGCTGTTATTGTTCCTGGGGCAGCAGCTGGGATTCAAACCCATGCCATTTGGCTCAAGCGTCCAAGTCACTAACTAATGTTGCTCCAGTGAGGACCCATCCTGGAGAATCACATGCCTCACAAGGCTCTGAAAACATGAGTGGTGATGGAGACTCACTTCAAAGGAGCCTTGTCTTGTGTGACATCATTCCAGCTGAGAAAATCAACGTTCACTGTTAACATAGCTCTGGGGTCAGGGCCAACCGTGATGGCTTTCCGTGGTCAGAACAGGAGCTGGCCGTTTCCTCACGTGTCCCAGGGAACCACACATTCACTACCCATCTTTTCAGGGAAGAGGAAAGGGGGAAAAATGGAGAGCAGGGAGGACTATTCCTCCAACCAGGTTGTTAGAAAAATATTACACGTGAAGGCCCTGAGCACAGTGCCTGGGAAAACTCAAGTGCTTAATAAATATCTGTTCCTTTCCCTTCCATTTTTCTTACTAAAATCTAAAATGTAAAGCCCTCTACTAACTTTATTGAACAATACATGACTCAAATGCATTCGTTCTCAAAGGCAAAGGGACCATGCTCACATACACTAAGAGTAGCAGAATTCCCCCCCTCCCCAAGTCGGTAAGGAGACACGCATTCTAGCTTTCTAAACATTTCCGTGCCTTTTCTTAAATACATTGATGCTGTGACAAGTGCCATCATCTCCACAGTTTCCCACATTAAAAAATCTTTTGTATGTTTTTCCCTTCTGATTCTCATCCACTATTATTTTTCTGGAGTAATTTGAAGCAAATCCCAGTCACGCATATATTTCACTTATAAAGTTTCTTATGTATTGCTAACATATAAGGGCTTAAAAATAACTACAATATCATTATCTGACCTAGAAAATTAATAAAAATTTCTTACTAGTATTACTTTTCTAGTTTCCCCAGTCGTCTCAAAAATGTCTTCTTAGAGTTGGTTTGCATGGATTCCGTTCTTTTCTTTTAAATTCCATTTCTTTAGCTCTCTCTCTTTCCTTCTCTATTCTAGAAAATATTTAAAAGATCTTTCAAAGATACATATGGGATGGTAAAACAAATTCATATCGAAGTAGGTGAGAAAATATGGCAAAAGTTACATACAAGTAGAAAAGACCCATGGAGCCAGTTGGGTGAGGACACAAACACCAGCCAGGAGCCACCCATTTCCTCTGAGCTTTCTAACAGGGATCACTAAGAGGGCACATGTGCACTGTGGAACTCAGAGCTGACAACACAATAAAATCGATCCCTAGATGCATGACCTGATATTTTTCTGTGGGTTCTGGCGGGGAACCCTGGGTAATCTGAAAAACCTGTTCTTCATGTTCTCTTGAAATAAAAGAGCAATGAGTTTCATAAGGATTTTAAAATATCACCACCTGAGTATTCACATGCTACTTTTGTTCATCTATGCCCTTATAGCATAAGCATTTCTTGGGGTTTAATCATGACCATGCCCGGAACCAGGTGACAGCTGCCTGGCTGATTTTTCCTAGAGCAGGGCCCCATTTTTCCCTGCCCAGCCCTACTGTCCTGATGAGCCCTGCCAGGCTGATCTTCCTAAGGAAATGCTTTAAGACTATTGCTCTAAGCTCTCCTGTTGTTCCCTATTGTTCACTGCAAGTTCAAGTTCAAGTTTCTCTGCTACACTGATGCCGCTCAAGTTACTCCACCCGTATCTCAGATATTGAGTGAAGAGAGAATTTAAAGTTGCTCAGGAATTTTAAAACCTTCAAAGAGGACCATGAGAGCTTAAAGAGGCCCAGGGGATTAGTGACTAGGAGGTCAAGGAGTGATCTTCAAGAGAGCCTTTTCTGAAAAATGGCTGGAGGTGAAACTAGACTTACATTTAGGACCATAATGTTTAGCACTTAAAATGGCCTTTGCTTGTTTTATGTAGACTTTAACTTTGTGATCCCAAAGCCTGGGTTCTAGTCCTAGACGTGCCACTTACTATTGTGTACAAATTACGTAATCTGGCTGTGCCTCAGTTTTCTTATCTGTAATATGGGGACAATGTAATAACAGCTCCCTAGGAGGTACTGCTGGGGAGCCTGAGGGAGCTACACGGGAAGCACTATGAAAGAGTAGCTGTCAGCCCCCAGTCTGAGGGCCTTGCCTCTTTGCACTGAGCACAGAAAATCCTAGTGTTTACTACAACTTGCATCCCTTTCATTTTCCAAAAATTTTCTCCCATCTCTTATCAATAAATCTCTGAAAAGAACATTTTTTAAAGAAGTAAAGCAAGAGAAACAATTGCTAAATTTAGTTCTTTCAACTTAAAAATAATAGTGAGTAGTTAGTAAGGCTTGGGGGAAGGGAGAAAAGGAATTATTGTTAAACAGGTACAGAGGTGTACTGCTGGAAGATGAAGAAGTGCTGGAGGTGGATGATGGTGTTGGCTGACAACAGTGAACAGTGTGGGGGAAAAAGAGAAACATCTGTAACAAAAACAAATTAAATCACCCTGGCCGGTTTGGCTCAGCGGTTGGAGCGTTGGCCTGCAGATCAGAGAGTCCCGGGTTCGGTTTCCGCTAGGGGCACGTACCAAAAAAATAAATAAATAAATAAATAAAAATAAAAAGTAAAAAAAAACAAAAACAAATTAATAAAAAAAAATAAAATTGAAAGAATAACTTAAAAAATGTATTCAAATAAAAATATAAGTATGCTAAAGCAATATTTCCATTAAGGAAAAAGTACTCTGATTTTGCAGATCATTTAAACCACAGGAATAGCTTTTGTTTTCATCTAAATAAATAATTATTCAAACAAAAAAACAAAACAAAACAAAACAAAAAAACAGTGAACAGTGTGGATGGAGTTAATGCCATTGAATCGTTCACTCAAAGAAATTTAAACTGGTGGAGGTGAAAATGGCGGCGGAGTGAATGGAAGCTACACAGACCATCTCCAAGGACCAAACTGGAATTACAACTAAAATAAAGACAAATCGTCGGGAAAAAGCAACAGAAAAGCAGCTTGCGAGGACGATACAACCAGGGACACTGACTCGATCCTGGTAGGATTGCGGAGGCGCGAGAGGGGGGCTGGGAGCCCACGGACAGCAGCGGCCTTAGCCAGGAGCGGCGCCCGCCCTCGGGGTTAAAGCCCGTGCCAGCTCCACCGCGCAGGGCCGGGGCAGAGCGCTAAAATAGCCGCAGCCACTCACCTGGGCTCTGGCAGAGGGAGGGCGGACTGGACTGGAACTGTGTGGGGACACCTGGGATTTGGAGGGCGCTCAGAGTTTTTGCTGAGTTGCGGCCACACAGGACTGTGGCCTGGCCATCTTACTCCATCCCAGGGCTCTGGGGAGAGGCGGCAGCCCCTCCCTCGGAGATCCATTCACACCCTAGTGGGCCATTGAAATGCAAACTGAGGCTCATTAACTACTAGCATCTGCCCTACCCCCTGGAAATCCTCTCACACTGAACACCTGAGAGAGGTTTTCATTCAACTGAAAACCCAAGGCTCTTCAAGCAACCACAACCAATAGCCTCTAGGCAAAAAGCTAGAGGATAACTTAACCTTTGCTAGGCTTGCAAATATACCCTGGAAAGTAAGACTCCAGGGTGCTGTTTAACGTGGGTCCTCCCATGCTCATCCAAACCCAGTAGAGGGAGCCACAAACAACAGAACACCAACATCCACAGGAAAATTTGGCAGGCTCCAAAAACCACTGAGATAGCCAAAATGGGGAAACAAAGAAACAGAGCCCAAATGTAAGAACAAGAGACCTCTACCGAAGATGAGATAAATGAAACGGAGTTAAGCAAGTTAACAGAGCTAGAATTCAGAGCCATGATCTTGAGGAAGCTCAACAGCATGAGTAAGGACATCAACACCTTGAGTAAAGACATCCACACCATGAGCAAAGACATAGAAACACTGAAAACCAACCATGGAAATGAAGAAGCAGCAAGAAGAAATGAAGAAGCAGCAAGAAGAAATGAAGATTGACATAGCAGAAATGAAGAACACATTGGAAGGACTAAACAGCAGAGTAGAGGAAGCTGAGGACCGAATCAGTGAATTAGAAGACAGGGTGGAAAAAATCAACCAATCAGAAAACCAAAAGGAAAAAACAATGAAAAAACAGGAAGACAGCTTAAGAGAATTGTGGGACAACTGGAAACGTAATAATATTCGCATAATTGGAGTCCCTGAAGAAGAAGAAAATGAGCAAGGGTTAGAGAATATATTTGAAGAAATAATGACAGAAAACTTCCCTAATTTGGTGAAGAAAGAAGGTATTCAAGTTCAAGAAGCACAGAGAGTCCCAAGTAAGAAGAACCCAAACAGGCCCACACCAAGACACATAGTAATTAAAATGCCAAAAATTAAAAACAAAGAGAGAATCCTCAAGGCAGCAAGAGAAAAGCAACAGGTTACCTACAAAGGAACCCCCATCAGGCTATCAGCTGACTTCTCAACAGAAACACTACAGGCCAGAAGGGAATGGCATAAAGTAATCAAGGTCATGAAAAACAAGAATCTGAATCCAAGACTACTCTACCCAGCAAGGCTGTCATTCAAAATAGAAGGTCAAATAAAGAGCTTCTCAGACAAAAAAAGGCTAAGGGAATACATTAGCACCAAACCAGCACTGCAAGAAATGTTAAAAGGACTGCTGTAATTAGTAGAAGAAATAGGAAGGAAAGTAGAACCACACTGAACAAAAATGGCAATAAATAAGTACATATCAATAGTCACCTTAAATGTAAATGGATTGAATGCTCCGATAAAAAGACACAGAGTAGCGGATTGGATAAGAAAGCATAACCCATATATATGCTGTTTACAAGAGACCCACCTCACAACAAAAGACTCACATAGGCTGAAAGTGAAGGGATGGAAAAAAATCTTCCAAGCAAATGGAAAGGAAAAAAAAGCTGGGGTAGCAATACTCATATCTGATAAAATAGATTTCAAAACGAAAGCCATTACTAGAGACAAAGAAGGTCACTATATAATATTGAAAGGATCTATCCAACAGGAAGATATAACCTTGGTAAACATATACGCACCGAATATAGGAGCACCAAAATATATTAAAAATCTGCTGGAGGACTTCAAAGGAGAAATTGACAGCAATACAATCATAACAGGGGACTTCAACACCCCGCTGACATCACTGGATAGATCCTCTAGACAAAAAATTAACAAGGACACAGAGACTCTAAACGAAGCACTAGACCAAATGGATTTAATAGATATTTACAGAGAATTACACCCCAAAACTATAGAATTCACATTCTTCTCAAGTGCACATGGGACATTCTCAAAGACAGACCACATGTTAGGACACAAACGAAGTCTCTACAACTTCAAGAAGATTGAAATCATATCAAGCATCTTCTCAGACCACAATGGCATGAAACTAGAAATCAGTTGCAACAAGAACATGCAAAGACATTTGAATACATGGAGGCTAAATAGCATGTTATTAAACAATGAATGGGTTACCGAGGAGATCAAGGAAGAAATTAAAAACTTCCTGGAAACCAACGAAAATGAACACACAACAACACAAAATCTATGGGATGCAGCGAAAGCTGTTCTGAGAGGGAAGTTCATAGCACTACAGGCCTACCTCAAGAAACAACAAAAATTTCTAATAGACTATCTAACCTCACAACTTAAAGAACTAGAAAGCAAACAAAAAGAAAACCCTAGAAGGAAGGAAATAGTAAAGATCAGAGCAGAAATAAACGACATAGAGACCAGAGAAACAATTCAAAGGATCAATGAAACAAAGAGCTGGTTTTTTGAAAAGATAAACAAGATTGATGGACCCTTAGCTAGACTCACCAAGAAACAAAGAGAGAGAACCCAAATACACAAAATCAGACATGAAAGAGGAGAAGTAACAACTGACACCACAGAAATACAAAGGATCATTAGCAAATACTATGAACATTTATATGGCAACAAATTCGACAATCTAAGTGAAATGGACAAATTTCTAGAAACACATAATCTCCCAAAACTGGACCGGGAAGAGATAGAAAACTTGAACAGACCAATAACAGCTGAGGAAATTGAAGATGTAATCAAGACTCTCCCAGCAAACAAAAGCCCAGGCCCAGATGGCTTCACGGGGGAGTTTTACCGAACATTCAAAGAAGAACTAACACCCATTCTCCTCAAACTATTTCAAAAAATTCAAGAAGAAGGAAGACTTCCAAACTCGTTTTATGAGGCCAGCATAATCCTAATTCCAAAACCAGAAAAAGACACTACAAAGAAAGAAAACTACAGGCCAATATCCCTGATGAACGTAGACGCCAAAATCCTAAACAAAATACTAGCAAATCGGATCCAGCAATACATCAAAAAAATTATTCACCATGACCAAGTGGGATTCATCCCAGGGATGCAAGGCTGGTTCAACATTCGCAAATCAATAAATGTGATACACCACATAAACAAAATGAAAGATAAAAACCACATGATCATATCAATCGATGCTGAAAAAGCATTCGACAAAATCCAGCACCCATTTCTGATAAAAATGCTCAGCAATTTAGGAGTAGAGGGATCATATCTTGATATAATAAAGGCCATATATGAAAGACCTACAGCCAACATCATACTCAATGGGCAAAAACTAAAAACATTTCCCTTAAGAACAGGAACAAGACAGGGATGCCCACTTTCACCACTCTTATTTAACATAGTACTGGAAGTCTTAGCCACAGCAATCAGACGTGAAGAAAAAATAAAAGGAATCCAAATTGGAAAGGAAGAAGTGAAACTGTCATTATTCGCAGACGATATGATATTATATATAGAAAACCCTAAAGACTCCATCAAAAATCTACTAGACTTAATAAATGAATTTGGCAAAGTAGCAGGATACAAAATTAACGTCAAGAAATCAACGGCATTCTTATACACCAATGATGAACTCACAGAAAGAGAAACTAAAAAAACAATTCCATTTACCATCGCAGCAAAAAAATTAAGATACCTAGGAATAAACTTAACCAAAGAAGTAAAGGACCTATTTGCAGAAAACTACAGGACATTGAAAAAAGAAATAGAGGAAGATATAAAAAAGTGGAAGCACATACCTTGTTCATGGATTGGAAGAATTAACATCATTAAAATGTCCATATTACCCAAAGCAATCTATAGATTCAATGCAATCCCCATCAAAATACCAGTGACATATTTCACAGAACTAGAACAAATATTTCAAAAGTTCATATGGAACCAAAAAAGACCCCGAATAGCCACAGCAATCTTGAAAAAGAAGGACAAAGTAGGTGGGATCACAATACCGGATATCAGCTTATACTACAAAGCCACTGTAATCAAAACAGCCTGGTACTGGCACAAGAACAGGCATATAGACCAGTGGAACAGAACAGAGAATCCGGAAATTGACCCAAGACATTATGCTCAATTAATATTTGACAAAGGTGGCAAGAGCATACAATAGAGTAAAGATAGCCTCTTTAATAAATGGTGTTGGGAAAATTGGACAGCTACATGCAAAAAATGAAACTAGACCATCAACTTACTCCACACACAAGAATAAACTCAAAATGGATAAAAGACTTAAATGTGACTCGTGAATCCATAAAAATCCTAGAAGAAAATGTAGGCAACAAAATTTCGGACATCATACGCAGTAGAATCTTCACTGATACATCACCTAAGGCAACAGAAACAAAGGGAAAAATGAACACATGGGACTACATCAAACTCAAAAGCTTCTGCACAGCAAAAGAAACAACCATCAAAACAGATAGGGAACCCACTCTATGGGAGAGCATAATTGCCAATGATACATCAGATAAGGGGTTATTCTCCAAAATATATAGAGTGCTCATACAACTCAATAAAAGGAAGACAAAGAACCCAATTAAAAAATGGGCAGAGGAACTAAACAGACACCTCTCCAAAAAGGACATACAAATGGCTAAGAGACATATGAAGAAATGCTCAACATCATTAATCATCAGAGAGATGCAAATTAAAACAACAATGAGGTATCACCTCACACCTGTCAGAATGGCCGCCATCAACAAATCATCAAACAACAAGTGTTGGCGAGGGTGTGGAGAAAAGGGGACTCTAGTACACTGCTGGTGGGAATGCAGACTGGTGCAGCCACTGTGGAAAACACTATGGTGTTACCTCAAAAAATTAAAAATTGAATTGCCATTTGACCCAGTGATCCCACTTCTAGGAATATACCCTAAGAAGCCTGAAACACCAATCAGAAAAAATACATGTACCCCCATGTTCATAGCAGCACTATTTACAATAGCTATGATCTGGAAACAGCCCAAGTGCCCATCAGTGGCTGAATGGATAAAAAAGCTGTGGTACATATACACAATGGAGTACTATGCAGCTGTAAGAAAGAAAGATCTCTTATCCTTTGAGACGACGTGGAGGGACCTCGAGAGTATTATCCTAAGCGAAACAAGCCAAGCAGAGAAAGACAAATATCACATGATCTCACTTATTTGTGGAATATAATGAACATAGCAGTCTGAGGAACAGGGTAGACCCAGAGACATGGAAGTAGGGTATAAACTGACACCCCTCAGGAGAGGGGGTGGGGGGGGAGGGAAGAGATAAACCACAGAACTTATGCACATGTATGCATAAGTGATGGACATGGACAACAAAGCTGGGGACAGGGTGGGGGGATGGGGAGGAGGGGGTCAGTGGGGAAAAAAATGAGAAACATATGTAACAAAAATAAATTAATAAAAAAAAAAAAAGAAATTTAAACTGGTGAATATTTTATATATTTTATAGTATATATAACATAAAACAGAATAAAGAAATTGTAGGAGATATAGGCTAAGAGAATTACAATAATTTAATGGAATTCTAAAATGCATAAACAATTACACAGTTATAAACTTTAAAATGTTTACTGGCTTATTGAGCTTTCTAAGGCTCTATTTGTTCAGTGATATTCAACACTGAGGAACTTTTTGAAGTTCATGAAGCAGTCACATGTTCTGTGTTGAGGTGCAATAAAAAGTGTGATAAAAACCCCAGCTCACACCAGCAGATGGGCCCTCGGGTCCTGTTGTCAGATGTGGAAACAGCACTGGTTGGAACACACTGGAGATTCTCAAACTTTATTGTCTGAAACTCCATTTGCATTCAGCCATGACCCATGTTTCCATGAGATCATCTTTCATCAGATTATATTATTTATGAAATCCAATTTTAGAAGAAGTGGGTCTAGTATTATTTCTTGGCCACAACAAGGTCTTCATTAGGATGGCAGAGTCAAGGCATCTGGCCCCACTCTTCCTTCTGAAACCCACTGAAAATAACTAAAATAGTTTTTGAAAATTAGAAGAGAAAATGTGCGTAAAACTTGAAAACAGTCCAACTCTGGATCAGTGCAGTCAGGTTGAACTTGGTTAAGAGAGAAGCTGACAGCAAAGGCTGACGCGCAGGGCTCAGGTAACACAGTGCCTGCCTGAGGAGGGCGAACACCCTAAGAAGAGAAACCACTGGCCTTGTGAACAGTGAGATCTGGGTAAGGCAGCCAATTTGGAGGCATCTCTGAGCCTTGTGAGAGGACTCGGAACTTAACAAGGAAAGGAAGAGACATACTGATCTGGGCTCCAAGACTAAGGCAACTAGATTCCATTTTATGTAGGCCCCTTGGTTAAGGCGACTAAAAGACTCCATTTTGTTACCAATAGACATTCCTCGATATTCTTCCAATAATAAGTTAATTACCCCTAGACGGAAAGGAATTTTGCCTAAGATTATAGTTGCCCCAGGAGTTGGGAGGCATTTGCAGTTTCCTGAGTATAGGTATTTGCAGGTACTTGTAAGTACTTATGCTGTCGGTGAATAATGCTAATTTTGACTTCTGTAGTCTCTGTCACTCCCACTATTGTACTGGTTCCCTGAGGGGAGGGGGGAAAAGGAGGAGGGAGTTTCTGTCTTTAAAATGGGACGAGTAAGAAGAATCAGGGCTGTTGATCTGAGGGGAGACTGTGCCCTCCGCAGCCGCCCGAGAAATAAAGTGCTCCTTTATAATTCAGCTGTGCGTCTCAGGTTATCTCGCCGTCAGGTTATACCAATACTATCTTTGCTAAAAGGCAGAATGAAAGAGAGGGCCATGATCTTGCTGCTGAAGGGAGGGAAATGCTGAGTGCCTCCATATGGACCATCACAGCTGGCCAACCTACTTTCTGCTGAGTGGAAGACAAAACTGTGGGGCAGAGACATCTAAGCCGATGGTGGACCAATTTACTTCTCAGTTTTCTCTCTGCCATGTCATCCTTTAGAAAATAGCTCACCTATAAGAACCAGTCCACATAAATCAATGAGTAATCTCATAATAAGATGAGTCATAATGCAAAATGAGTTTGTGTGGAACATAATACAAATATGCTGCAAGAAAAATAAATGAGAGGAACAGAAAAGAGGCAGATTAGCATTCCAGAAAATTATGCCATAACATAGATAAAAAATTGTGGAAAAATACTTTTCTATTAAAAATTTTTAAAATGGCTTTCTTGGAGCAATAATTCAAAAAAAAGGCTATACTGTCTCAAGTAAAAGATAATTACACAATTCAAATTAATTTTTTTTAAAAAAAGAATCTGCTTTGTTCATCAGCTTCTTTTTTGTTCATTATGGTTCAGACTGACAAACCTCAGAGGAGGGGGGCAGGAAGGGAGGGATGAGATAAACCAAAGAACTTATATGCATGTATGTGTGACCAATGGACATAGACAACAATGCTTGGGGGAAGGGGGGAATAGGGAGGAGGTGTCTGTGGGGGGGGGGGGAGAAACATCTATAACAAAAATAAATTGATTAATAAAAAATAAAGTTACTACATTGTAATAATGAGAAAAATAAAAATAAAAACTGAAATTAATTAAAGCAAAAAAAAAGAACCTGCAAGGATTTGGAAAACATAAAAGAAATAACTAGTAGTTACACAAGTGAAAATTAACATTAGAAGTAGATTAAGAGGCACTGGTTGATTATAGGGCAGAGATAAAGAGAATAGAGGTGGAAAAAGAAAATAAAAAATAACCAAATAATTAAAATAATTAGCAAAAAGTATTGAATATGGAAGGCAGGAAAGGAATTTCAACTTTCCTATGAATGGTGTCTCTAATAAAGGAAACAGAATATTCAGATACAATAAAATAAATATTTCCTCAGATAAATTAGATATAAACACATAGTTTGGAATGGGTCCAGGTGTTCCAGGAAAAAATAAAATGGGGAAATCAACATGGAGACATAGCTTAGTAAAGTTACTGGACTTCAAATATGGAGAAAGAATCAAGGCCTAAAAAGTAAAATCAGACAGTAATACCAGGAAAAGTTAAAGTTGGGTTTCAAACATTTTTTAGTAATGTTAACTGCTAGAAGATGGTGCAAAAATGTTGCCAAGTCCTCAGAAAAAGTGTGACCCCCCCCCCAATTTTTTACCTAGTCAATTATTGTTTTATATTTCCTAGCATGCAAGAACTCTAGAAAAAAATAACTTCTGAATCTGTTCTTTAAAAAAAAAAATGACTTGAAGATGCCAATCAAGGGGTGAAAGGAGCAGCCATGGTGGTGAGCATGACGAGCATTAAATGTATTAAATAAATGAATAATTAAATAAAATTAAGCAACTATAAGAATTATAATTATAGACTAAAACATTATGTTGAAATAATAATAGTAACATAAACCAAAAATGAAAGGTAGAGAGAAGGAAAGAAGCACAACTTTTAAATTTACCATTTAAAATGATAAACCAAGTAATAGAGGTGGCAGCAAATTATTTAAAGTATTAGGTAACAGCCAGAAGCATTAATGATAATTTCAGAAGCCAAAATTGAGCAGTGTAGTACAGGCAAGATGGAAAAAGTTATTTTCTCATCTTTTGTAGTGGTGAGTCATCAGATACCATATAAGAATTTTAAAATATGATAATTAGTACATAAAATTATAAATGTAACCACTAAAAGATCCTAGAACAGACTATAAACCTTCAAAACAATCAGAATGAAAACACACACACTAAAACCAAAGACCATGTAAGAGAAGTGTGTATGTCTTTAATTTGTGTGCATATAACATTATAAAGGAAAAATGCAAGTAAGGATAATAAAATTGTGACCAAACATTTCTCTCATATCAAGAAGTATAAATCTATTGAAAGAACAAGACTCTAAGCTTGGATCATAGAGCACAATTCCAGTACGTGCTATGGTCAGACCCAGAAGACTGAAAGCATGCCAGGCGAATGCAGAAAAAAGAAATAAGCCTCCTGAAATTAATATTAGTTCAGGGTGAATTAAGGACAAAAGTGTTAAAGAAAAAAAGGACATGTTATAATGAAAAGAGATATCATCCATAATAAAGCTCGAACTTTCATGAATCTTCATATATCAAATATCAAAGCATCAAAATTCACCAAGAAAAAGCTACTGGAAATATAAAGAGAATTAAGTAGGAATTTTCTGGCAGGAGAGTCTTTCATTCACTTCTTTGATCCTACGATTGTAAGAAAAAAATTAAGAATCAAATGGGCCTAAAGCACATAATTAATAAGATAGATCTAAGTGATAAACACAAACACACACCCCACACACGTCTATTTTTTAATTATATCACTAAAATGAAAAACACATCTTCTTTTTAACTATGTAACACGATTTAAAACTGCAACAAAGGAATCTTCAATAAATTCCACAAGTTGAAAAGGTGCCAAACAACACATTCTCCTAGCTTAATAATAAAAGTCCTTTAAATTAGTGATAAAAAATATACAACATAAAGCTCTACTATCCAGAAATTAAGAAGCCAGCAAAGAGAGCAGACTCTTCCCTGGAGCAGCATGGATGAGTTGGGGAGCGGTCACATTACTCGCTTGCCTACTTCTTCACTTACTAAATAAGCTGGTTGTGTTTTTTCCCCCAAAAAAGGAAGAATAAAATTAACATGCCTTTTCTAAACTGGAAATTTCCTAATAAACTTGTAAAACTGTTTTACAGTGTTCATCCTGAATCTTTATATAAATGTGTTACATTTATTCAGAATTTAATTGCACTTGCTACATAATTATAAGCGAATAGACTATTTTAAATTCTTTATTTGAATTTCTGCCTTGGTTTCAAATAAACAGGCTTATTTCTGTATATATTACCACACTGCAAGTCGCTGATTAGAGCAGTCTGATGTAAGAAGCAGACAAGGCGAGGCTGTCGTCTCCAAGGGGCACTGCCATTATACCACTTTGGAATCTGAGGGCAGAATTCCTGGGTGACCATGCCCACATCCTCGTCTGTACTTCCTGCCTTGGCTGTGTGCTGATGAAGCCCCTGCTCTACCCTCTCTGTCCTGCAGCTAGAAGGGCATCCTTGTCACCACTAGAATATATTATTTTGCCCTCTCCTGAGATCTGGAAGCCGTAGGAGCTTAGAAACTACACAGCCCACTCCCAATTTCCTGCTGGAAATCTAGCACCTGGCCCACACTATAGCCTTCTGGCTGACCAGGCTGTCATGAGCCTGTGCCTTCCTGACTCAGTCAGGGCCTTGCCCACTCACTTCCCTGCAAGGGGCTCTTGCATGATGTTGGCCAAGCTAAAGGTTGATTATGACCCAGAGACATTGTTCAGATTTTATTTTCCAAGGACTTGCATCTAGTATTTAATAATTATCCTCTCCTCTTGCAGCCTGGTTTGTGCACACACTGCTCAGTTATTATATTAATTATCTTTCCCCTTTGTTTATATATAAATAATGGTAAAAAATATATATATTGGGTTGAGAAAAAAAAAAGTAAGCACATGGCTATTGAAAACTCACCTCATTTCTGTACAGTGTGCTTGTTTCCATTCCTTTGTCAAAACCTGGAGTGGGGAAGGGGTTGGGGTACATCCTCTGATAAAATTTACTGTGTTCACCACAATATTCAAACCAACCTTCTGTATTTTGGAGGAAGTTCTTTGTAACAAAAGTATCCTGATGCAATATTATGTGTGAGAATGATAAGAGGGCAACTTTCTTTACAAAGCAGACAGGTCTTGAATTTTTCTTAGTGTATCAGGGGAACCACCAGTGCAAATTGATTCACACATGTCAAGCATTAGCTTACGCTTTCAAATAGCAGGCAAGACTGAACTCATCAATTCCTTTGTAGTTGTTTGCAATGGTTCACAGAACAAGATTTCTTTTATCTGTTTCTCTTTTATGTACATCACAAATCTGGGGGCCCACTATGGCCGCCAACCTCAGATGTCTCATGAAATGCCCACTTTGAGAGGACTAATGTAGCTATTTTCTGTAACGTGCTCTTTAATGAATTCTAGAAGAGAGCTAGAAGATCACATCATTTTCTCAGGGACCTACTGAGGGTTCTTCTGTGCATCTGCTGCCAATATTATTTTGGGGGCATTTCTTTCCATGTGTAAGATTTCACTAATTTTTCAACTTTTGTGTATTTCTTTCTCTTGCCACACAAATATGCAATAGGACAGGAAACTTACAATAAACAAAGGCTTCTCAGTTGTCAAAACGAAATATTTCAAGACGTGTCTAGAAACAGTCTCAGGTCCAGCTGCATACCCTTATTTTGTTAAAAGTTTAGACAGCTCTGATGGTTTAAATTAAAAGAAATATATATAAATTGCACAAAACACATTGCATTATACAGTGAATCTCTAAAGAATATATCCCCGCTCCCATTTGTGTTTATTTAACATGACTCACTCCTAAAAATATATGGTTATTTTCCTGAGGTGACGTGGAGTCTTGCTGAGGGAACAAGCCCTAGCACTGCCCACATTACCTGTGCGAGCCTTGTGGCAGCAACTAACATCCAACAAGCAGTTTGCAGGTCCCAGACGCTGTGCTGAGTGCTTTGCAAGCCTTCTTGCATATAATCCTCACAACAACCCAATGTGGGTGAGCGGTTGTTACTATCCTCATTGTATAGCTTACGTGTGGCTAGAAGAATGGCTCTTCGAATGCCACTTCCCACTAAAAGGAACCAGGTGTTCTTAGACAAATGGCTAATTTCAGGTCTGGAGTAGGAAATGTACATGATGAGCCTAGAATGCCTTGTCTTACCAGGTAGCAATGGAGCCAGCAAAAACTAGTAAGGTTAGAGTGACCAACACATCCTATTTCCCCAGCACTCTCTTCTTTTAAAAACTGAAAGTCGCCCTGGCCGGTTTGGCTCAGCGGTTAGAGCGTTGGCCTGCAGTCCAGAAAGACCCGGGTTCGGTGCCCACTAAGGGCACGTACTTCAGTTGCAGTTTGTCCCCGGCCCTGGTTGGTTGTGCGGGTGGCAGCCACTCGATGTGTCACCTTCGCATCGATGTTTCTCTCTCTCTCTCTTCCTCTCTCTCCCTCCCACTCTATCTGAACAAAAAATGAAAAAGTGTCCTAGGGTGAGGATAAAAAAATAAATAAATAAAAATAAAATAAATAAATAAAAACTGAAAGTCCCGTGTCACAGGAACCCCCTTTCTCAGAAAAATGGGATAGTGGTCATGTCAAATAACCACTCTGGACCTCATTTCCTTCACCTGTGAAATAAGAGACTATTTATTTATTTTGCTTCTGCTCATAGGATCATAAATTTTAGGATAGAGACTGACCTTGAAATCCAATCTATTATTTTATAGATATGGAAGCAGAGCCCAGAGAAGTTAAGTGACTCATGCAAGGTCACCGAGCAGGTGTGAAAAAGGACACAACAGTCAACTTCAATAGGCTCCCATGGGACAAAGAAAGGTAATTTGAGCATAAACCAATATAATAACTACAATGTATCAACATACATTAAATACATGTAAATCTATGAGTTTGTAACGATACTAAAAACATAAAAATCATAAGCAATTGGTCACCTTTGGAGAGAACCAATTCATTATTTTGAAAAACAAGCATTTATCTGTACTTTCTTATATAAACAATACTCTTGAATATTCAGATTATTGCATGAGAAGTCTTTTTCTATAGAGTATTCCAGCTAATATATGAAGAAGGAAGTTAAAAACTAGAATATTATCATTTGAGCATAAACAGCATTGAGCATAAACAGCTGCTAATTCAACAAAAGAGAGATAATCAAATATTATGTACTTCCTGTTGGGAGAACTAGCTAACCCAGAGGACACAGGGCCACATAAGCAATAATACCCACAATTAGCAAAATACAGACTGTGGGAAATTCTACAGGATAAATGACCTGTAGAATTGCATGGAAAAAAAAGGTAAAATCAGAATGCACAGATTAAAAGAGGCTTAAGAGCTATATTAACCAATTGCAATGTGTGGACATTATTTGGAAAATAATTCAAACCAATGAACTATAAAAAATATATATATTTTGAGATCATTGTAAATTTAAAAACTAGTTGATGATGTTAAAGAAGTATTTAAAAGTTTTTAAGTGTAATCATGGTAGCCAGGTTTAATTTGTTTTAAACAAATCAGATCTTGAAAAGTAGGTATTAATTAAACAATGATAGAATTGCTGAACAAATGCAATTTACCACTTCTCGTCCTTCCGGAGATAGTCATTTCTGCCTAAAACGGCAGATGGACAATGCTAATTGAATTTTAGAAAACTGACCTTTTTCTACATATTCTGGTTGAGCAGCAATAATGCTTCTATATTATTTTTTCTGCCATCTCTCTTTCTTCAAGGGAGAGCATCTCATTTTCCTGGCAAAGAATCTCTCACAAGACTTAATTATTAAGTGTCTTAAAGGAAAGTCAGCACCGTGCATTTACATTTCCTAAAAGATGACTTAACTTCAGTCATTTCTTGCCTCTGTGTTTCACTTAAGGATTTTCTAAGTCAATCAAGGATTGACTGTTGACTTCCTTCCTGCTTTTCAGTGGAATTATATTAAAATTCTGGGAAGCCTCAAGCCATCAGGGCATGCGGAACAGAGAGGAAAGGTGTCTGGTACTTGTTTACCATCTATCCATGGGGCATCTGTGACTGTATCCTTAGTTTTATTGGTTCCCCGACACTGGCAGATATACTTACGTAAGAGCTATGTTGCTCCATCTAGTCTCAGTCCAAAGTCCGGTGAGATCATTCTGCATCCCTCTTGGCCCCATGGTAAGCACCCTTCACGTCCACTGACTTCTGAGACAGCACAGCCCTCTTGGATGCTCTTCTTCACCACTGAAGCTGTCTCAGGACCTGTTGCCCAGACCCACTGAGCTGCCCAGTCTAGGCTTGTGCTGTTTTATCTACTCAAGGGTAGGGAAGAGATTTTCACCCTACTGCCCTCTGGGTCTACCCGGGAAACAAGAGCTAGCTCCTCCACTCTTATCCTCAGTCTTACCGAGGGTTCCATTGCTCTTCCCCTTGTGGGTTTTGACTTCAGGAGAAGAGAGAGCGCCATATCCCGTATCAGACTCCCTTAGTACTACCTCCCGTTTACTCTTTCTTCTTACCCAAGCCCAAGGAATTTGTATCTAGTATCCAGTGGGCAGAAAAATCACTCTGTCCGTTCATGCAATCTTCCAACTCTTTTCTCACATCTGGACCTCAGATTTTGAAGCTGAGAAGGTAAAAATTAATGTGTTATTTTTCTCTCTAGAGTCAGCTGTGCCCCCCCCACACACACACACACACCAGGCAATAGGTTCTCTATATCTAGCTGGTTAATGAGGGAGTGTCATGGCTTAGCTGGGAATATACAAAAAAGACTGTAGCTGTTGACGTATTAAAACACTATCTTGCCACCTGGGGATAGTAACTGTACTAAATGGGCTACAGCAGAAGTCCATAAAACCTGGTGTGCTTTTTCTGACAGTTCCTTTTGAAGGAAAGTGGTTTCAGTTGGTTCCTTCCAATATAAACCACTATGACTTATGCCATTTTCTTTTTAGGTGAGACTAAGTCTCCTAGTCTAGTTATAGCTGATTAAACCAAAGAGTGATTTATTGGACACAGGCTACCACTTTTGAATCGAACATGAGGAAAGCTGACTATCTCTGAGGTGGCGGGGCAAGATAGTTGACCAATAAAGTCAAATATTTGACCAATACTAGATTAGCATAAACTGACCCAACCAAATTCTCCCTTGATGATTAACAGTTGCTAGAAGAATCCAGAGAAGAGAGCTCCTCTGAGCTGAGGGAGCCATCCCAAAGAATTCTGAGTAAATTGGTAACTGTAAAGACCACTGTATATTGCAGTGTTGGGAAATTTGGGGATAAAGAGATGATGGTGTGGTTGATGGGGTTAACTTCCACACTACCTCATGTTCTCATATATATTTGCATTAAATCAGCATCACTTAGGTAATGTAGCATGCATCTTCCTTGGGTCTTAAAGAAATTGATGACGACCATAATACCTAGTGTCTTAGTCCAGGTTGCTATAACAAGAATATCACAGACTGGTATTCTTAAACAACAGTTTATTTCTCACAGCTTTGGAGACTGGAATCTCGAGATCAGGATGGTCAGGTTCTGGCGAGAACTCTCTTCCTGGGTTGCAGGCTGCCTTCGTTAAGCTCTCTTGTGTCTCTTTCACAAGAGCACTAATTCCATCATGAGGGCTCCAACCTCATGACCTAATTTCTTCCCAAAGTCCCCACCTCTTGGTATCATCCCACTGGGGACTAAGGTTTTGACATATGAATTATGGGAGGACACAATGTGCAGTCCATAACATCTACTTTGTAGGACTGGGGGGACTTAATGAAATAAAGAATATAAACTTCCTACCACAGTGCCTGGGGTATACTAAGTAGCAGCCTAATACATTCAAAAAATTTTTGATTGACTCATTAATCTCTTTCTACTGTGGATTTTTGGTTGAATCAGTAGCACTAAAATATTTTCACTATATTCAGGAATCCTCAAGAGGCTTATGAATCATATTTAGTGATAATCACTAAACATTTATTAAGAAGTCACTGTTTATTTGCTACAGCACTAGGAAACTCAGTGGCAAAACATTCTGCATTTGTTCTTTCTTAAAGTTATGAATTCTGTTAGGATAAAGAGGATAAGAAAGAGCCTCTTCTCCTCTCAAGAGTTCCTAATCCCCCGAAACAGGTAATTATTGTTGCTTCTTGAACTGAGAGGGAGAAAAAAAGAAGCTACACAATTTGTTAAAAAGTATCGCACAGCTCATGACCCTCTAGATCTCCTGATGGTGTCTGTAATGCTCACTCCAGAAGGTGGGACAGTTTCTGGAAACGAGATGTTAGTGGTCGATTGCTGCAGAGCAAATTGCCCTCACACTTAGCAGTTTAAAACAACAACATTGCCCTGGCCGGTTTGGCTCATCGGTTAGAGCATCGGCCTGCAGACCAAAGGGTCTCAGGTTCGATTCTCAGTCAAGGGCAAGTACCTGAGTTGCAGGTTTGATCCCTGCTCCCCACTCCAGTTGGGGAGGCAACCAATTGATGTGAGATGTTTCTCTCTCTCACTCTCTCCCTCCCTCCCTTCCACTCTCCCTAAAAATCAATGGAGAAATATCTTGAGTGAGGATTAACAATAAATAAATAAATAAATAAAACAGTGAACTCACAAGCCCCAAGAATCAGGAATCCGGGCGCAGTTTAGCTGGGTGCCTCCGGCTCAGTCCCCTCAGGAGGTTGCAGTCAAGATGTTGGTTAGGGCTGAAGACACATCCAGGCTCAACTGAAGCCAAATGCTCTGCCTTCCAGACTACTCGGATCCTCGTGGGTTATCGGACTTAGGGTCTTAGTGGCACACTGGCTGTTGGCCAGAGGCCTCTCTCATTTCCTCAACACAAGGGCCTCTCCATAGGGTAGAGCCTAACACAGAAGCTGGCTTTCCACAAAATGAATGATCCAAAAAAGAGCAAGAGAGTGACCCAAGACAGAACTGTGATCCTTTACAGCCTTACCTTGGAAGTGCCATCCCATCACTTCTGTCATATCGTTTGTTAGAAGTAACTCACAAAATCCAGCCCTAGTCAAAGGAAATTACACAAGGGCAGGAATTCCAGGAAATGAGGGTCATTGTGGGTCATCTTGGAGACTGCCTACCACATAAGAATACATCTGACACTGTCAGAGTAGGGAGGGGGAGATTACTGGGCCTGACACCTCCATTCCATGACTGGGTTGCTTGGGCGATTTTTCTGGCTACATGAAGAGTTCTAGTGTGAGGATATCAGATTTCAAAGATAGAACTTATCATGGATCTAAAAGTAGATCTAACACCACATTGCTACATTCAGTTTAACACAGATAATAGTGAGGGATTGGAAGGGGGTTCTGCTCCCACGTTCACAGAGTCCTGGGCTTGCTTAAACTCACTGACTATTCAACAAATGTCACAAAGTTTTTAGGCACTTTTGGTTAGAAAACAGCTCCAACCCAAAAGACAATGTAGGGGTATCCTTAGAAACTATCCATGTTTCCACATTCCCAGATTTCTCACAGAAGCTAGCCATCACTGAAAGTATTAGGAGAGCCCGCATCACACCTCGATCAGCTGCCTGTGTTCACTGGGAGTTTCTTAGTAAATATATGATAATAATTTTGTCCTTTAAATCTATGGTCTTCTTGAAATATCTCTACAGTAGTACCTATATTTATTTTAAGATTACTAACAGAAGACACCTTTACAGGAACACTTCTGCCCTCTGAGGTCTTTGAATCCGTGACCAAGAACCAACAGTGCACTGAAAAGAAATGCCCATGGTTGGTACTGTGTTGAGTCAATGGGCAGCCAGTCTCAAATTCCAGCAAGGGCCATGGGAAGGAATGGACGAAGAAGGGGTTCAGTTGGGAAAGAACAACAGAAGCCATAGGGGAACAGGCACTCCCACATATTGCTGTTAGGAGGGTATATTTTACAACCTCTAAGGAAGTCAATTTGGCAATATATGTCAAAATTGCATCATGCTTGTACCCTCTGATCCAGAAATTCCACTTGAAGGAATGTACCTTAAGAATACATTTGCACACATGTGAAATAACGCATGTACAATATTATTCATTGCAACACTGTTTGTAGTAGCAAAAGACTGAGGATAATTTAATTGTTCATCATTGGAAAATTGGTACCAAAATAATGGCTTATCCTCATAATGTAAAATTATATTGCTGTACAAAAAGCATGAGGCTGTCTACACAAAGCATGCACATGGGTAGTTATAAGAGCTTTATTTATAATTGTCAAAATTTTGAGGTGACTAGGATGTCCTTCTCTAGGTGAATGGGTAAACTCTGGTATATCCATACAATGGAATATTATTCAGTACTAAGAATAAATGATCTATCAAGCCTTGAACAGACATAGAGGAAGTTTAAATGCATTTTATTAAGTGAAAGAAGTCAATCTGAGATGGCTGCATACGAAGTGATTCTAACTATATGACATATGGAAAGGCAAACTATAGAGATAGTAAAAATATCAGTGGTTGCCAGGGGTTAGGAAAGAGTGATGGTTAAAAAGGCAGAGAATTTTTAGGGCAGTGAAGCTACTATCTATGATACTATAATGGTGGATCCATTCATTACACTTTTGTCCAAACCTGTAGAATACACAACACCAAAAATGAAATCTAATTTAAATTATGAACTTTGGGTAACAATGACGTGTCAATGTAGATTCATCAATTGTAAAAAATGTGCCAGTCTGTGCAGGCTATTGACAGTGGGGGAGGCTGTGTGTGTGTGAGGGCAGGGATACATGGAAAAGCTCCACAGTGTCAACTGAATTTGCTGTGAGTCTAAAACTGTTCTAAAAAAGCTATCTATTAAAAATATATATATTAGAAAGCTCCTTGTGTGCTAACATGAAACATCTTCGAGATACATTGGTAAACAAAAGCAGAGAATTTCCTTTGAGGTCACTCAGTGGAAATAGAAGTTTGAAGTTGTGGGTACCCACCTCCCTAATGTAGCTCAATAGCATGGGGAGGTATTTATATAATTTGACACTTGAACTTACTCATCTTTCCTAATATGCTAAAATGTTTTGGGGACAAGACTGTACTCAAAATATATCTTGTCTTATTTATTTTCCAAAGTTTTTATTTCTTTTTTCTTTGCAGATTAACTTTTTTTTATTGTTGAAGGTATTATAGATGTCCCCTCTTTTTCCCCCATTGACTCCCCTCCTCCCCGCTCCCACCTCCCTCCTGCTTTCCCCAAGCTATTGTCTGTGTCCATTGGTTATGCATATAAGTTCTTTGGTTTATCCCTTCTCAACACCCCCCCCAACCCCCTTCCCTCTGAGGTTTGTCAGTCTGTTCTCTACTTCCATGTCTCTGGGTTTATTTTGATCATCAGCTTGTTTTGTTCATGATATTCCATAAATAAGTGAGATCATGTGATACTTGTCTTTCTCTGATTGGCTTATTTCGTTCAGCATAATACTCTCCAGGTCCCTCCATGTGGTTTCAAAGGGTAAGAGATCTGCCTTTCTTACAGCTGCATAATGTTTCATTGTGTATATGTACCACAGCTTTTTTATCCACTCATCCACTGAGGTACACTTGGGCTGTTTCCAGATCTTAGCTATTGTAAATAGCGCTGCTATGAACACAGGGGTGCATATATTCTTTCTGATTAGTGTTTCAGGCTTCTTAGGATATATTCCAAGAAGTGGGATCACTGGGTCAAATAGCAGTTCCATTTTTAATTTTTTGAGGAAACACCATATTGTTTTCCATAGTGGCTGCACCAGTCTGCATTCCCACCAGCAGTGTACTAGAGTCCCCTTTTCTCCACACCCTCGCCAGCACTTGCTGTTTGATGATTTCTTGATGGCAGCCATTCTGGCAGGTGTGAGGTGATACCTTATAGTCATTTTAATTTGCATTTCTCTGATGATTAGGGACGTTGAGCATTTTTTCGTATGTCTCCTGGCCATTTGTCTGTCCTGTTTGGAGAAGTGACTATTCAGGTCCTCTGTCCATTTTTTAATTGGATTGTTAGTCTTCCTTTTATACTTTGTCTTATTTTTTTAAGTTTTATTTTATTATGGTAAGAACACAACATGAGATCCACCCTATTAACACATGTTTAAGTGTGCACTACACTGTTGTTGACTAGAGGCGTGATGTTACAGAGCAGATCTGTAGAGCATATTCATCTTGCTCACTGAAACATCTGGCCCCTTCGTCAGCAACTCTTCATTTACCCTCTTTGCAGCGTCTGGTAATCACCATTCCACTTTTTGATTCCATGAATTTGAGTACTATAGATACCTCATATAAGTAGAATCATGCAGTATTTATCGTTCTATAACTGGCTTATTTCATTTAGCATAGTGTCTCAAACTTCATCCACATGGTCACATATGGCAGGATTTCCTTCTTTTTAAGGCAAAATAATAATACATTGTATGGCCCTGGCTGGATGGCTCAGTTGGTTGGTTGGAGCATCGTCCAGTACACCAAAAGGTTGCAGGTTTGATCCCTGGTAGGGGCGCATATGGGAGACAACCGATAGATTTTTCTCCCTCAAATCTCTCTCTCTCTCTCTCTCTCTCTCTCTCTCTCTCTCTCTCTCTCTCAAATTAATAAACATATCCTTGGGTGAGGAAAAGATATCCACTGTATGTATGTAGCACATTTTCTTTATCCATTCATCTGGCGATTAACACTTAGGTTGCCTTTACATCTTGGCTATTGGAAATAGTGCTGCAGTGACTGTAGAGAAGTGCTAGTATCTTTTTGAGGTTCATATTTCAGTTCTTTTGGGTAAATAATCATAAGTGCAATTGCTGGATCACATGGTAGTTCTAGATTTGATTTTTTTATGAACCTCCATATTATTTTCCATAGGGTCTGCATCACTTTGCATTACCACCAACAGTGCACAAGGACTTTGATTTCTCCACATCCTCACAAATGTTTGTTGTAAAATACACCTTGTCTCAATTTCGAAGTGTTGTTTGGCTCCCAAGAATATCAACAGCATCCTCTGATGAGAAGTACAGATGTACAAACTGCAAAGGGCATCTGTGGGCTCCTCAGCGTCGGGTTTCAGACCCACAGTACATCCAATTAGCCGGTTTATCTGGACTCAAAAGCTAGCAGTTCATTAATCATAGCATAACCTCCTCTCACCCTGTCTCCCTATTGCCTGTCTGTAAGGGAAGCTACATATTTATTTATTGAACAAAACAAAGCCCCTGGTCCCAACTAGTGGGAGAAAAGGTCAAATTGCCAAGCCATGATGTAATCAAAAGGCTAATGTTAAATAACTTTGAGGTCACATCTAAGGTATAAAACTATTTGGAAGAACAGTGGAGTCTTAGGCAGTTAGAATGCCTTTACTGACGTTGAAATGGAAAGAATGTGAGCATGTTGGCAAAGTTAAATGTATGGGGACTGCTTTTGGCCATCACCTCAGAGGGTCCAAACAGGCCTGAAATGGATGGGAACTCAGAGCTGGTGCCCTTTAAAAGAAAAGAAAAATGAGGGGGAGGTAGAAGAATGGATCTGTTGTTTCTGGAAGATACGAGCAGAAATTGTCAAACTCTGATCCTTTGGTTTAGGAGAGAAATTATAAGAAACAGGAGTGACCTAACCCAGAAGGCAGAGAGCATATTCCCACTGGCTCTGATGCCCCTAAAAATTCTTTCCAGATGCCTGACTTCATGGAAGGGAAAAAGAAGTGCCAAAGAGGAAAGTGGGAGGGAAGAGAAGGTAGTGCATTTTTCCTTGAAGAAATCATGTTACTTTCAGTTCTCACAGAGATTTCATCAGAGAAAATAACTTGTCTGAAGCAACTCTATAACTCTAATAATAGGTAATTGTATATCAGCTTCCTTATCAGAGCAGTGAAGGCAATGCACTCAGTGGTGACTGAGTGGCCCTGTGTCAGGTGCTGAGGTACAAGAATGAAACCAAGGAACCCATCTCTGTAAAATAAGGTTACTCTGAGCATGGCCCAGCTGGCCAGAGGTGGGTCTGCCAGGGCTCCATCTGTTTAAGGCCGGGCCCCGCCACATGGGAGTAGTGACTGGATATGTTGGGGCCAACCAGGAGCCAGGGTTGCCAGAGATTTGGCCTTGAATCAGTCTGGTATTTGAGCCTTTTCCCTGGAAAAAAAAATGAGAAAATATTGGCCATGTTAATATTCAGTACTTTTCAGTAAGCAAGCTTTATTTTTATCATGTTATAAAAGGCTTGTTCCCAAGAATTCTCTTTCACTTTTTAGGTGTGTGGTATGACCTGCTGTATCAATTTGGTGCCCTCAAACCAAGAGGTCGACATTTTGATTTTCATGGGCCCTAGGTACTTTTACCTTTGTAAAAGTATATTTAAAAATATTTTTGTAATTTATGTTTTAAAATTATATGTTATAACTCCATTGATATAAAGATGAACATATTAATATGATATAGAAAACTTTTTTCAACCTCAACGTTGCTTTTATTTTTCCTGCTGATTTTTAAAAAACTTAAAACCCTTTGTAGGCCCCTAGTGTACTGTGGCCCCAGCACTGGGCCTGGCATGCTTCATGGATAAGTGGGTCCCAGATGCCAATCTAAGCCTCTCCTGTCACATTAATGCCTACAATGGAGATGGCAGTAGATGGCATCATTCTGAATTCACTGTGGCATCACTTACCAACCAGCTGGCATGTAAAGATGCCAAATTCTTTCTTATTTCTTTTTTTATACATGTAGTCAGGTCAGTGCTGTCTCTTATTTCTTGTAGCAGCTCAGGGCATTCAACTGTCTTCTTTTTTTTTTTTAATTTTTCTTTCTTTATTGACTTTAGAGAGAGAGGAAGGGAGAAGGAGAGAGAGATAGAAACATTGATGAGAGAGATCATTGATTGGCCGCCTCCTGCATGCCCCACACTGGGGATTTGGCCCACAACCATGTGCCCCGACCGAGAATCAAACCAGTGACCTCTTGGTGCATGGGTCGACACTCAACCACTGAGCCACAGAGGCCAGACTCAATTGTCTTCTTAACTCCACTGCTTGCTCCATGTCCTCGAATAGCATTCAAAAAGATGAAAAGCAAAAGGGTAGGATGAGCTGTACAACAGAATAATTCAAGCAACGGAGCAATTCTGAAACACAAGGGGGTAAGAACTTCTTACACTCTCTCATGGATTACCTGAGAGTTAGATGCAAACCGTCAGCGATTATTCAGTTTATAACAAACATTGCAAATGAAAAGAATCAACAGAGACTAAAATTTACCAAGGCTAAAACTGCACACTGTAAGATTTGTTATTGCCAAGTATAGATATGAAAAGTAGAATGTTGGCAATTTTATTTATTTATTTATTTTTGGTATGTGCCCCTAGCGGGAACCGATCCCAAGACTCTCTGGTCCACAGGCCGACGCTCCAATCGCTGAGCCACACCAGCCAGGGCGGATGTTGGCAATTTTAGATCTGCAAAATTTGACACAAAAAAATTAGATTTTGTAAAAATAAAATAAGAGATATAGAACAAAATTGACTTTGGCCAAATTCAATGAAATATGATTCATTGAAAATAATCAATGAACAAAACCTTGAAAAGGTGAAAAAGCAAGATGGAAAATAATTCTAGCACAAATGCAAGACACAAAAATATGTATAACTGAATTATATAGAAAATCTATCATATATTAGAGTATGGATAATAAAATTCACTTAGGAAAATTAATCAATGAGTAAAATTCTAATTCAAATGTTGATTGGCATGAACAGGTACTTAATACATCCTTATAATTAAAATAATGGAATTAACCAAAATTCAGAGTTAAACTTGTATAAAGAGATATAGGGTATCTCAAAAGTCTTAGTGCAGTTTTAAGTTATTAAAACAATTTATTTATAAAGTCTATATTCCTGCAATAGATTTTTAAAATTTCATATAGTTTTGTATGTACATACACTACTGTAAGTGTATAGAAATGTTCTAAAAGGATAGTTCCACACAGATGCCAGTGGGTACCTCTGGGGAGGGATGTGGGACCACTTGAGACAAAGTTACAACAAAAAATGGTTGGCTTTTTATTCTGTCTGAGGTTGCACATGCCCCACTAACCAGTTAGGACCAAAAGATTCCCGGACAGGGCACATGCCCAGGATGTGGGCCAAATCCCCTGTGGGGGGCATGCAGGAGGTGGCCAGTCAATGTTCTCTCTCATCAATGTTTCTATCTCTCACTCCCTCTCTCTTCTTCTCTCTCTCTCAAAAATCAATAAAGAAAACAAAAAACAAAAAAAGAGATTCTGTCTTTTTAAAATATCCTGTCGCCCTGCACATTGCTGGCCCTGCTTGCCCACCACAGCAGTGGCACTGCTGGTATCTTCATCACTTCCCTTCAATACTTTACCTGCTTCCTCTCACTAGTTTGCTGAAGTTGCAGCAAGTTCCCCTTCGGCACTTTCCTTCTCTCCCTGACCTGGGAGGACCGTCTTGATTTCTGGTCAGAAAATACATACATCTCCTTGGACTAGGAAGGGCTGGTAGTATTATCCCAACTTACAGATGGGCAAGTGGAATAAGAGTTTAAATACTTCCCCTAAGGTCACAGGACTGGGTTTATGGCCCACATTCCCAATTCAGAGGTCTTTCTATTGTAAGGTTACTCGTCTATTAACCTAGTAAGTGTAACATAATACATGTTACTTAAAAGGGAACAAATTCCAGTCCACTTCTTAGATCAAACACCTATAGTGGGTCCCCATTGCCTAATTAAAATAGTCCAACTACAGATTTGTTGGAAAAATAGGGACTTAGATTCAGAAGAATTTGGAAAAAAGAGATTATTTATATGGCAAAAATAATTATCTTGTAAATAATTCCTTTACATCTTTTACTCCCTATTAGATCTATGCAATTATTTTTCCAGTTTACTAATTATAAAGGTATGCTACTGGAGGATTCCAAAATGGTGGTGGAGTGAATGGAAGTTACACAGACCATCTCCCAGGACTAAACTGGAATTACAACTAAACTAAAGACAAATCATCAGGAAAAAGCAACAGAAAAGCACCTTGTGAGGACCACATAACCAGGGACACTGAATCCATCCAGGTAGGATTGCAGAGGCATGAGAGGGGGGATGAGAGCCCACAGAGAGCAGCAGTCTTAGCTGTGAGCAGTACCCTTGGTTTAAAATCCCTGCTGGCTCCGCAGCACAGAGGGCCAGGACAGAACACTAGATTGGCTACAGTCACTCACCATGGCCTCCGGCAGAAGGAGGGCAGACTGGATTGGAACTGTGTGGGGACACTTGGGATTTGGAGGGCGCTAAGAGCTTTTGCTGAGTTGTGGCCACACAGGACAGTGGCCATATTACTCCTTCCCAGGGCTCTGGGGAGAGGCAGCAGCCCCTCCCTTGGAGATTCAACCCCACACAGGTGGGCCAAAGAAATGCAAATTGAGGCTCATTAACAACAAGCATCTGCCCCACCCTCGGAAAATCCTCTTACGCTGAAAAACAGAGGGAGATTTCCATTCAACTGAGACCCCAAGGCTCTTCAAGTAAGTGTGACTAATAGCCTCCAGGTTAAAAGCAAGAGGATAACTGAACTGTTCCTAGGCTTGCAAATACACTCAGGAAAGTAACACTTGACAGTTGTGTTTAACGTGGGTCCTCCCATGCTCATCCAACCCAGTAGAGGGAGCCACAAACAGCAGAACACCAACACCCACAGGGAAAATTTGGCAGACTCCAAAACCCACTGAGATAGCCAAAATGGTGAAACAAATCCCAAATGAAAGAACAAGAGACCTCTACTGAAGATGAGATAAATGAAATTCAGTTAAGCAAGTTATCAGAGGTAGTTCAGAGCCATTATCTTGAGGAAGCTCAACAGCATGAGTAAGGACCTCAACACCATGAGTAAAGATATAGAAGCATTAAAAATCAACCAATCGGAAATGAAAAACCACCAAGAAGAAATGAAAAATGACATAGCAAAAATGAAGAACACTTTGGAAGGACTAAACAGCAGAGTAGAGGAAGCTGAGGACCAGATCAGCGAATTAGAAGACAGGGTAGAAAAAAATCAATCAATCAGAAAACCAAAAGGAAAAAACAATGAAAAAACACAGAGACAGCTTAAGAGAACTGTGGGACAACTGGAAATGTAACAATATTCGCATCATAGGAGTCCCTGAAGAAGAAGAAAATGAGAAAGGGTTAGAGAATATATTTGAAGAAATAGTGACAGAAAACTTCCCTAATTTGAGGAAGGAAGAAGGCATTCAAGTTCAAGAAGCACAGACAGCCCCAAGCAAGAAGAACACAAACAGGCCCACACCAAGACACATAGTAATTAAAATGTCAAAAATTAAAGACAAAGAGAGAATCCTAAAGGCAGCAAGAGATAAACAACAGGTTATCTACAAAGGAACCCCCATAAGGCTATCAGCTGACTTCTCAACAGAAACACTACAGGCCAGAGGGAATGGCATGAACTAATCAAGGTCATGAAAAACAAGGATCTGAATCCAAGACTACTCTATCCAGCAAGGCTATTATTCAAAATAGAAGGTCAACTAAAGAGCTTCCCAGACAAAAAAAAAGGCTAAGGGAATACATTAGCACCAAACCAGCACTGCAAGAAATGTTAAAAGGACTGCTGTAATTAGTAGAAGACATAGGAAGGAAAATAGAACCACACTAAACAAAAATGGCAAAAAGTAGTACATATCAATAATCACCTTAAATGTAAATAGATTGAATGCTCCAATAAAAAGACACAGAGTAGCTGATTGGATAAGAAAGCATGAATCATATATACGTTCTTTACAAGAGACCCACCTCACAACAAAAGACTCACATAGGTTGAAAGTGAAGGGATAGAAAAAAATCTTCCAAGCAAACGGAAAGGAAAAAAAGCTGGGGTAGCAATACTCATATCTGATAAAATAGATTTCAAAATGAAGTCCATAACTAGAGACAAAGAAGGTCACTACATAATATTGAAAGGATCTATCCAACAGGAAGATATAACTTTGGTAAACATATATGCACCCAATATAGGAGCACCAAAATATATTAAAAATCTTCTGGAGGACTTCAAAGGAGAAATCAACAGCAATACAATCATAGCAGGAGACTTGAACACCCCGCTGACATCACTGGATAGATCCTCTAGAAAAAAAATTAACAAGGAAACAGAGACTCCAAATGAAGCACTAGACCAAATGGATTTAATAGATATCTACAGAGAATTATACCCCAAAACTACAAAATTCACATTTTTCTCAAGTGCACATGGGACATTCTCAAAGATAGACCACATGTTAGGACACAAACGAAGTCTCTACAAGTTCAAGAAGATTGAAATCATATCAAGCATCTTCTCAGATCACAATGGCATGAAACTAGAAATCAATTGCAACAAGAACATGCAAAGACATTTGAACACATGGAGGCTAAATAGCATATTATTGAACAATGAATGGGTTACTGAGGAGATCAAGGAAGAAATTAAAAACTTTCTGGAAACCAATGAAAATGAACACACAACAACACAAAATCTATAGGATGCAGCAAAAGCAGTTCTGAGAGGTCTACCTCAAGAAACAAGAAAAATTTCTAATAGACTATGTAACCTCACAGCTTAAAGAACTAGAAAGCAAACAAAGAGAAAACCCCAGAGCAAGTAGAAGGAAGGAAGTAGTAAAGATCAGAGCAGGAATAAATGACATAGAGACCAAAAAATTGATTCAAAGGATCTATGAAACAAAGAGCTGGATTTTCGAAAATATAAACAAGATTGATGGACCCTTAGCTAGACTCACCAAGAAACAAAGAGAGAGAACCCAAATACACAAAATCAGAAATGAAAGAGAAGTAACAACTGACACCACAGAAATACAAAGGATCATTAACAAATAGTATGGACAATTATATGGTAACAAATTTGACAATCTAAGTGAAATGGACAAATTTCTAGAAACACGTAGTCTCCCAAAACTGGACAGGGAAGACATAGAACACTTGAACAGACCAATAACAAAGAAGGAAATTGAAGATGTAATCAAGACTCTCCCAGCAAACAAAAGCCCAGGCCCGGACGGCTTCACGGGGGTGTTTTACAGAACATTCAAAGAAGAACTAACACCCATTCTCCTCAAACTATTGAAAAAAATTCAAGAAGAAGGAAGACATCCAAACTCGTTTTATGATGCCAGCATAATTCTAATTCCAAAACCGGAAAAAGACACTACAAAGAAAGAAAACTGCAGGCCAATATCCCTGATGAACACAGATGCCAAAATCCTGAACAAAATACTAGCAAATTGGATCCAGCAATACATCAAAATACTTATTCACCATGACCAAGTGAGATTCATCCGAGGGATGCAAGGCTGATTCAATATTCACAAATCAATAAATGTGATACACCACATAAACAAAATGAAAGGTAAAAACCACATGATCATATCAATAGACACTGAAAAAGCATTCGACAAAATCCAGCACCAATTTCTGATAAAAATGCTTAGCAATGTGGGAATAGAGGGATCATATCTTGACATAACAAAGGCTGTATATGAAAGACCTACAGCCAACATCATACTCAATGGGCAAAAACTAAAAGCATTTCCCTTAAGAATGGGAACAAGACAGGGATGCCCACTTTCGCCACTCTTATTTAACATAGTACTAGAAGTCTTAGCCACAGCAATCAGACGTGAAGAAAAAATAAAAGGGATCCAAATTGGAAAGGAGGAAGTGAAACTGTCATTATTCGCAGATGACATGATATTATACATAGAAAACCCTAAAGACTCCATCAAAAATCTACTAGACTTAACAAATGAATTTGGCAAAGTAGCAGAATACAAAATTAACGTCAAGAAATCGACGGCATTCTTATACACCAATGATGAACTCACAGAAAGAGAAACTAAAAAACAATCCCATTTACTATCGCAGCAAAAAAAATTAAGATACCTAGGAATAAACTTAACCAAAGAAGTAAAGGACCTATGTGCAGAAAACTACAGGACATTGAAAAAAGAAATAGAGGAAGATATAAAAAGTGGAAGCACATACCTTGTTCATGGATTAGAAGAATTAACATCATTAAAACGTCCGTATTACCCAAAGCAATCTATAGATTCAATGTAATCCCCATCAAAATACCAATGAAATATTTCACAGAACTAGAACAAATACTTCAAAAGTTCATATGGAACCATAAAAGACCCTGAATAGCCACACCAATCTTGAAAAAGAAGGACAAAGGAGTTGGGATCACAATACCAGATATCAGATTATACTACAGAGCTACTGTAATCAAAACAGCCTGGTACTGGCACAAGAACAGGCATATAGACCAGTGGAACAGAACAGAGCATCCAGAAATTGACCCAAGACATTATGCTCCATTAATATTTGACGAAGGTGGCAACAGCATACAATGGAGTAAAGACAGCCTCTTTAATAAATGGTGTTGGGAAAATTGGACAGCTACATGCAAAAAAATGAAACTAGACCATCATCTTACACCATACACAAGAATAAACTCCAAGTGGATAAAAGACTTAAATGTGACTCGTGAATCCATAAAAATCCTAGAAGAAAACATAGGCAACAAAATTTCGGATATCATATGCAGCAGAATCTTCACTGATACATCACCTAAGGCAACAGAAACAAAGGAAAAAATGAACACATGGGACTACATCAAACTCAAAAGCTTCTGCACAACAAAAGAAACAACCATCAAAACAGATAGGGAACCCACTGTATGGGAGAATAATTGCCAATGATACATCAGATAAGGGGTTAATCTCCAAAATATATAGAGTGCTCATACAAATCAACAAAAGGAAGACAAAGAATCCAATTAAAAAATGGGCAGAGGAACTAAATAGATACCTCTCCAAACAGGACATACAAATGGCTAAGAGACATATGAAGAAATGCTCAACATCATTAATCATCAGAGAGATGCAAATTAAAACAACAATGAGGTATCACCTCACACCTGTCAGAATGGCCGCCATCAACAAATCATCAAACAACAAGTGCTGGCTAGGGTGTGGAGAAAAGGGGACTCTAGTACACTGCTGGTGGGAATGTAGACTGGTGCAGCCACTGTGGAAAACACTATGGTGTTACCTCAAAAAATTAAAAATTGAACTGCCTTTGACCCAGTGATCCCACTTCTAGGAATATACCCTAAGAAACCTGAAACACCAACCAGAAAGAATATATGTACCCCTATGTTCATAGCAGCACTATTTACAATAGCTAAGATCTGGAAACAGCCCAAGTGTCCATCAGTAGACGAGTGGATAAAAAGCTGTGGTACATATACACAATGGAGTATTATGCAGCTGTAAGAAAGAAAGATCTCTTATCCTTTGAGACGACATGGAGGGACCTGGAGAGTATTTTTGTAAGTTAAACAAGCCAAGCAGAGAAAGACAAATATCACATTATCTCACTTATTTATGGAATATAATGAACATAACAGTCTGAGGAAGAGGGTAGACCCAGAGATGTGGAAGTAGGGTACAGACTGACAACCCTCAGAAGAGGGGGTAGGGGGGGAGGGAAGAGATAAACCACAGAACTTATATACATGTGTGCATAACGGATGGACATGGACAACAAAGCTGGGGACGGGGTGGGGGGGATGGGGAGGAGGGTGTCAATAAGGAAAAAAGGAGAATCATCTGTAACAAAAATAAATTAATAAAATAAATTAATTAATTAAAAAATAAATAAATAAGTGCTCCTCTCTCATTTCCAAAGAAGAAATGTGGCAGTAAATAAACAACCTCTTAGTAAACTAAAACTCCAATTCTCTAAGACAAGACTACAAAGACATCTTGCAGTTTTGCAGTCCGAGGTAGAAGGGGACCCAGCACCCTACTCTGCCTCCTGCTGTTCTTTTTTTGAACTCCCCTTGCCACCTACATGAAACCTTGAAAGTGCAGCGGTCCGGTCTTAGAGTGCGTGTGAGGGTGTGTGCGTGTGTGCATAAGTGTGTGTGTGTGTATGTGTGTGTGTGAGATGGGGTGCTCATGAATCTGTGCCTAAATTCATGTTTTATTTATTTTTTTTCTTTATTAATTTTAGAGAGAGAAGAAGGGAGAGGGAGAGAGAGATAGAAACATCGATGAGAGAGAACATTGATTGGCTGCCTCCTGCATGCTCCCCACTGGGTATCAGGGCCACAACCTGGGCATGTGCCCTGACCGGGCATCAAACCAGAGACCTCTTGGTGCATCGGTCGACACTCAACCACTGAGCCACACTGGCTGGGCCTAAATTCATGTTTTAGCAGTGAAGCTGCCAGCCACTTCTCAGTCTAGGAAAAGTCAAAGTCACTTTGAGTTACATCTCTTTTGTTCTTTATGGAGATCCTGGGTGAGACCATTTTTGTGAAGCAGGTATAAAATAAACAGCCACTCCTTGTCTTAAGAAAAAGATAATAAAACCTTTTCAATCACCTGTCCCATTAATAGGCAAAGCTCTGGGAAGGAGTGAAGCAGTGTGCGGAAAGATTTCTGAAGTCTTATGATTTGATGAAAGATCCGGAACCTTCTGTAAGATTGATGTTTGGGAAACCTGTTTAGGTAGAACAGAGTTGCCACATCAGTTGCCACATTCAAGACAGAAAGAGAGTCTTGTGGGTTTAGAATAAACTCCCTGCCAATATAAATGTTTCATGTCCCAGTTAATATTAGTAGAAACAATTTCATTGGCTTCCTTTATTTGGCACAGCTGTGATAGGCTTTGAGCCTCTCAGGACTCGATTAGTTTCTATGGAAAAATAAACACAGTATATAAGACACAGACAATAGTATGGTGAAGGCCTGGGGGTGGGGTGGGAACCGGCTGGAGGGGGACAATGGGGGGAAAATGGGGTCATCTGCAATACTCTCAACATTAACGATAAATAAAAAATAAAAAGCAAAAAAAAAAAAAGATAGGGTCTAATTTCCCCAAATTATTTTCTGATCCAATCAAACCAAGTACGCCCAGGGTTTAACGACCCATCACCTGTTAAAAGTACGCTGGCCTGAAACACCTGCACCCTAAGCCACACTGCTGAGATCACAGCACCTCGGCGGTCATTTCGCTTCCTGGCCTTCGGAGTGTCGGTGAGCAGAGCGCATCAGTTAACGCACACTGTTCAGAGTTACCTCCGAAACATCTGGAAGCTTCTAAATCAGGGCAAAGAAATTCCAGTTCCCTTTGTCCTCTTTCCTTCTGAATTCATTGTTTAATCTGAGAAACTCTTCTCCGGGTGTCTTTTCCTTCAGAAACTTCAGTGTAGTATAGGCCAGTGTCTAACAATAATACAATATAATAATCATAACGTTCACATTGTGAGACTTAACACTCTAGCAGAAATTAAAAGTTTGCCCTGAAAAGATCCCTAGAATATAGTAATTTCAGTCTATTCACTTTACAGAAGAAATGTTACAGAGATATAGAGATAAAAGAAAATGAGATGAAAAGTCCATACTCTTTTGTACCATTAGGACACGGCATTAGAGAAAACACAAGAAAATGAACAGAAAAGTATAGACTCTTTGGTGTCAAGGAGGAAAATTCCATGAGCCATCTGGCTTGTTGATTTCTATATCTCTAGCACCTCTCTTGTGTTAGAAACTAAAAAAACTGTTTTATGAATGAATAGAAAACTTTGTTTAATTACCTAAATAGGTACCTACCTGTGGAAACAACAGAATGGACGTGTAATGGCCCTGGCCTGGGGACTCTCTCTGGGTTGCCTGGCAACAAGGTAGCCCAGATTGAGAGCTCTCCCTTTTCTAGAAGAAGGGGCTACAAGTTCCCACAGGAGCAGGAACATCTTTTGCCCCAGTGGGAGGGAAGGGCTGTTTCCGAATTCAATGTCCCACAGGTTTAGGGTCCCCAAGGCCTCCAGGTGCTGGGCCTCTGGCATTTCCCCAGCAATCCCCTAAACAGCTAGGGCCTAAGTTTAGACAAGTTGCCAGCTAAGCCCACAATATTTATTCCCCCAGAGCAAGGCTGCTTTCTCATTGAGGGCTATGATCTAAAAAGAGACCCACTCCCGTAGAAAGGAAAGACAACAGGAAGTCAGATCTCCCCTTGGACCTGTCCCTGCGCATGTGTGTCTCGGCTCTGGCTGAAGCACACTTCTCTAGGGATGCCAAGACAAGACAAGACATACCAGCTGCAGAACCACATCCTGCTTGCAGCTGGTCACTCAACCCCAACTCACACCACCAAGAGCTAGCAGAGAATCATTGTCATTTTTAGAACCAGAATCCATTCTCATTTTACAAATTTGAGAACTGAAGTCCAAATAAATTGAGTGCCTGGTCATAAGTCATGTAGTGAATAATGGCAGGGTTAGGAGCACAGCCCGGTCCCTGGGGTAGAGACCTGCCTTATCAAATTGGTATGTGGTCACTGAGGTCAATGAAGGATGACAGATGTATATTTGGGGCTCCTGGGGTAGAAGGGCCTTGACACAAGCTTTGGAACTACAGCATCCCTCCCATGAATCATGAGAAGAACAATGGTCTCCCAAGCTTTCTGCAAATTTCTCATGGACACATATTCTCAGAATAGTCTTTGGTACCCATGTCTGCTGATTAGTTGAATTTAGAGAACTCAGTCTATAGATTTCCATTGTCCCATAAGTTTGGTTTGCTTGAATCAGGATTCAAATGAGGTCCATGCATTGTGATTAGTAGATATTTCTTAAATCATTTTTAAGTAAATAAGCTTCACTTCCATCTATTGTTATATATCCCTTTCAATTTATCTGTTGAATAAATCCAGTTGTTTGTCTTGTAAGGTTGTCCACATTTGGATTTTGTTGACTGTGTCCTTGTAGCATCAATTAACATGTATCTCTATTAATTTATTAGCAGATTTTAAATAGAAGATATTCTATTAGTAGATATTCTTTTTTTTTAATTTTTTTTTTCTTTATTGATGTTAGAGAGAAAAGAAGGGAGAGGGAGAGAGAGATAGAAACATCGATGAGAGAGAACATCGATTGGCCGCCTCCTGCATGCCCCCACTGGGGATCGGGCCCACAACCTGGGCATGTGTCCTGACCGGGAATCGAACCAGCGACCTCTTGGTGCATGGGTCGATGCTCAACCACTGAGCCACACCAGCTGGATGTATTAGTAGATATTCTATGTCATTGTTTTTCACTTATTAACTAGAATATGTTAAAATTTTATTATTTTGCTTTATACAATTATCAGTGATTAAAAGGTAAAATCTTTACATCTAGAAATACTAAGTTACTCCCTTGATATCCAATGTCTGAATATACCCAAAAGAAGAATTGAATGCTAGAAAGTTCTTCCCATTCTGAGAACACATGTTAACCATTGATGAGTGCAAAGATCCAGTTTATTATTTCTCTTTGTGAACACAGTTGCCCTTAGTCCCAAATTATTTTACATGAGAGAGGTTTGTTTTCTATCACCAGACATGCCAGATGCCAGATTCCTGGAAGGATGAAGGAGTGGGGGATTGTTGATATTGTACAATCAAAAGACAGATCACTAATGGGGAAGAATATAGATGAATGTGTGGTTAGAGCCTATTGTATGTCTTACATGGCATTAAAGATTCATGTTTTAACCTAAAAAAATAAAAAAGTAAATATTGCATTCTGCTCCATAATAATATATATATATATTATATACAGATAAAATTACTTTTTAAATAACTTACTACCATAAAAATTTGGCACTTCAAGATGTTGCATCATGTTTTTATGGAAGGTTTTCAATCCTTTATGACCCGGTGTTGGAGATCCTTTGATCAGGAGACAGATGTGTTAGGCTACCAGGACTGCTTCCTCACACCATGGTCTAAAATATTTCTGGAATAAATTGAAAATAGAATGCTAGTAAACTTGAGTTTGCACACATTACTCTTGATTTAAAAACATTACAATTAACTATATTTTTGTAAAGACAAAAGGGCTTTTGTAATAGAAACAATTAAAGCTAGCATTTACAGAGTATGTACTAAGTTCCAGGCATTGTTCTAAATGCTTTTCATGTATTAACTTACTTAAATTCCATTGCAAACCTATGAGCTAGTTAGTATTGTCTTTCTGATTTTGATGATGAAGAAATCAAAACACAAAGAATTTATAGACAACTTGGTATATCAGCCAAAATAGAACAAATAATGCTTTGGTAACCAACAATCCCAAATCTTGTGGATTAACATGATAAAGTTTACTTCTTGTTCACACTACATGTTCCATAGGAGTCAGCAGGGGCAGCTCTACTCACTGCTGGGTCAGTCACGGTGTAGACTCATTGCAGCTACTCAGCAATCTAGGCTGCTGGAAGCTCCATCTCAGCCAGTGCTTCCACAATGGCTAAAGCAGGAAAAATGCAACATCATGGAAAATTGCTTCTTAAAGCTCCTGCACCAAAGCGATGGCAGTACTTTTGCTCACATTACATTGCCCAAACCAGGTCATATGTCCTAGCTACAAGGCAAAGCAAGAAGTGCAGTTCTACCATGGTCCCAGAGACCCAGAAATACAGAACAGCACTAATGACCACCACAGCCAAGGAGTGGAGGATTGGGAATATGAATCCAGGTAGAGGATCTTCTATCCTGTGATCTTAACATTGCTCATATTTTTAAATTAGTGCTTCTTTTTCCTCATCTCATCATTGAAAATGGAAAATTATACACATATTTTATAATGCACATAATGCTTTTATACAGCAGTACATGTATGTAATTTTATCTTTATTGTTGAGAGTTATTACAGATGTTCCCCCTTTTTCTCCCATTGCCCCCCTCCACCCAGTTCCCACCCTGCCTTCACCATCCTATTTCCTGTCATTTATTAATAAATAAATATACATGGGGTGCATGTCTATCAAATATATTAATACTTCTGAGAGGGAGGTACAAGTATTGAAGTTTTAGATGAACTACTGCTCCAGACAATGGGAAGTCATCAAGGTTTATAAATGGAAGAAAATTATGATCAGACTTTTAAAAAATATAATTCTGTAAAGGTGGATTGTCCAAATCATAAACTTACACTGCAGAACTCTGTTGATGCAATTATGCCACAACTACCTGCATTTCCTCATCACAGACCTTACCAGGGTTTAATGTATTTAGTTATTTAATTGCCTGTCTCTCACCATCCTGCTTATATCTTCTATGAGGGCAGAGACCACATCTGTTTTATTCCTTATTGTACTCCCAATGCTTAATATACAACTGTTAGTGAGTAGTGTAAAGCACGTGCGCGCGCGCACACACACACACACCCACCCCCAAATGAGATATAACTTACCAGAAACTTGCCCTCTATGTATTTCCCCTCAAAGATCTTCATGAAGAGGGTTGCACGGAGCTGTCTGGTGAGACCAGGGCTAGGCTTGTGACTTGACAGCTTGACCCCTCAGGACAATGCCCTCTTGCCTATTTGAGGTGCTCAGATCCAGCTGCTTACCAGTCTAGGTTTTGACCCTTGTTCAGCTATTGCAACTTTGGGCTGGAGTGATAATTGGGACATTGATGAGTCCAAATGTAGTGGATGGTACGAAGGTAGAGAGGAGAGGAGCCATGTCTCCCTAGGGTAAGTTTCCTTCATGTGACTTATTTGCCTTCCTTTTCTCTGTTCCCAGTATCCCTCTCTTCAGAACAATCTGTTTCTGTTTCTTTGATCTCTGGCTTCTTCCCTCTGTCCATCCTTAATCTCTTTTCACTCCTGGACCTTTTTCCTTTCCAAAGAGAACTCAAGTAACAACCACACTTTTCAAGGCCTGGTCACTTCTCTTCCCCATGCTCTGAGATCATTCTTTCACACCTCTCTCATCTGCTCAGACCCACAACAGCCCATCACCATTCCTCATGTTCCCATTTTCCTGAAAATCAAAACAAAACAAAAGAAAATTATATCATCTCCTTCCAGTACCTCTCCTAACTTACCTGCATCTATAATCTGCCTTTCTCCTTGCTCCCAGCCAATGGACTAATCCTGCTCCCATCTCAAGACAACTGTGCACTGGAACCCACCACCCTGTCCTGTGCAAGGTCTTTGCTCCTGCAATTATCCCCTTTTTCTTTGCATCATAGTTTTCCCTTTATACTGAATTATTCTTATCAGTATCCAATCCTGGTATGATATCTTCTGTCTTAAAACAAAAACTTCTTAAAAAAAAATAACTCTCTTAGACACTGCACATCCCCACCAACAACTACCCCATTGCTATGCTCTTTTAGCAGCCAGAGTCTTTAAGAGTTGTCTCTACTCACTGTCTCCATGTTACATTTTGCCCTACCCTATTAGTGCTCATAACTGTGTTATGGGTTGAATTGTGTCCCCTAAAACAATATATCAGATCTTATTTGGGAATGAGGTTGTTGCAGATGTAAATAACTAAGATTAGGTCACAGTGGAGCAGGGTGGGTCTTAAGTCCAATATGATTAATGTCCTTACAAGAAGAGGAGAGAGAGACACATGTGGAGGGAGAATGCATGTGACAATGGAGGCAGAGATTGGAGTGATGTGTGAATAAGCCAAGGAAGACCAACGATTACTAATCATTGCTAGAAACTAGGAAGAAACAAGGAAGGAGTTTCCTAGATCCTTGAGAGAGATCATGGCCCTGCCGACATCTTGGTTTTGGACTTCCAGCCTTCAGTACTGTGAGAGAATGAATTTCTGTTGTTTTAAGCAATCCTAGTTTGTGGTACTCTGTATGGCAGTCCTAGGAAACTAATACACCGTGCGTATCAAGGTTACCAAATCAAACGATTGCTTCTAATTCGTTATCTTGCTGGACCTCTTAGCAGCAGTCATTAGAGCTGACAATCATCTGTAGTCTCCCGGAACTGTGTCCTGTTTCCCTGCTCCCTCACTAGCCCTTCTCTTTCACTGAGCATTGCTGGCTCTTTCTCCATTTCTAAGATTCTAGAAGTTTGAGGGTCCCAAGAATCAGTTCTCATACTTCTCCTTCTTACTCTCACTCTATCTTCCAGTTTTGTGGCTTCACATATTACCTAATGCCAATGATGACACAATTTATGTCTCTAGTCAAGGCCTCTCTACTGAGCTCAGGGCTCATGTGTTTCTGCCTACTCAGTGTCTCCTCTTGAATCTCTGAGAAGCACATGCAAACTTAACCTGTTCAAACCTGAACTCTTGATTTCTGCCCCCCAAACCCGTTCTTCCCTTAATCAGTAAATTGCACCGAATTGTTCTGGCTGAAAACCTACAACACATTCTTGCTCCTCTTTGTTTTTCACATCACAAATCCAATAGACCAGCATGCTCTTTCCTTTCTACTTTCAAAATATATCCTGGGAGCCAAAGTGCTGTTCCACAGTTTGACAATTACATTTTTCAGCAGATATTTATTGAAGATTTATTATGTGCCAGACACTATTCTGGGCACTGGAGTGAACAGTAATAAATAACCGAGCCAAAGAGCCCTGCCCTCATGGAACACACATTCTAGTGGAGAGCATTAGATTATACACCAAATAAATGAATAAATATATGTCAGAAAGTGATGATGTAGGGGAAATAATAAACCAATAAAGGGAAGGGAGTGATTAGCGACAGAGAAAAAAGTACATATCCCAAATCTGACAATTTCTCACCACCTTCGCTATCACATTTTAATCTAAGGCACCACGGACTAAAGCACAAGCCTTCTCCTCAGTCTACCAGCTTCTAGTTTTATTCATCTACAATTTGTTCTTCATATTGTAACCAGAACAATCTTTTTACTTACTTTTTAGTTACAATAGTAACTTACATCAAGTTACTATTCTGTCAAAGCCCTCCTGTCTCTTCCCACAACATTGAGAATAAAATCTAAATTTCTCCCAATAGTCCAAAGGCCCTAAGTCATCTATGACTATGCACCTTGCTCCATCTACTTTAGTCACCTCAGTCTTCTCACGATTCCTCACACGCCAATCTGGTTCTGCCCAAGCCTCTGTGCTTGCTGTTCCCTGTGCCTTCAATACTGTTCCGTGAATCTTCACAACTTATTTTCTTATTTCATTCATGCCTCTGCTCTAAGTCAGCTCATCAGAGGATCCTTCCTTGCCACTTTATTTAAAATAAAATCCATCCACTACTATTCTTTTGCCCGACTTTGTGCACCCATTACATCTGTTCCTACCTGTAATTACATTAGTTGTTTGCTTATTATCAGTTTCACAAACTAGAATGGGCACACGTTGAAGGCAGGACTTTTGTCTTGCTTGTCACAGTATCTCTGCACATGGAGTACTACCTGAACAATAGTCAGTGCTTAATACTATCATTGAAAGAATGAAATAATCTTGACTCTGGTAATATAATTTTTATACATATTCTTTCGCAGAAAGCCTGAAGATAGCTTTGACACATCCCTAAAGGAGACAACATGGCGTTTCTCCTCGCCTGTTTATTTGTCATAATTGTCAGACCTGGTTTATTGAGGTTTTTCCAAGTCACCATTGTCTGCAGAGAATCATGAGTATTTTAGACTTTATTTTCTTTTTGGTGACTATGGGGGTTATACTTAATATCCTAACATTGTAACACTCCCATTTGAATTTACACCAGCTTAACTTTAATAATATTTCTAATACAGTAATAGTTTAATAGTTTTTAACATGCAAAAATTCTGCTCCTTTACAGCTCTGTCCTAACCCTTTCAGTTGTTGATGTCACCAAATTACATATTGTGTGCCCAAAAACATAATTTAAAAACTATTTTAAATGCATTAATCTTAAATGTTGATAACAATATGTGGGGTTACAAACCAGAGTTACAATAATACTAGCTTTTAGACTAATAATTTAAAAAAAATATGTTAGTCTCTTAAATCGTGTATAAAACAAAACAGGAGTTAAAATCCATTATTATAATAATACTTGCTGTTATATTGCCCATGTATTTACCTTAATTGAGGTCTTTATTTCTTCATATTGTTTTGAGTTACTGTCTAGTGTCCTTATATTTCACCATGCAGGGCTCCCTTGAACATTTCTTACAGGGCAGGTATAATGGTAACAAACTCCCTTAGCTTTTGTTTGTCTGGAATGTCTTAATTTCTTCCTCATTCTTGAAGGACAGTTTTGCTGGAAGTACGATTCTTGGTTGATACGTTTTTTTCTTTGAGCACTTTGAAGGTATCAGGCTTCTGGCCTAGAAAATTTCTGATGAGAAATCTGCTGGTTGTTTCATTGAGGATCACCTGTATATGAAGAGTTGCTTCTCTCTTGCTGCTTTTCAGGATTCTCTCTTTCACTTTGTCTTTTGAAAGTTTAATTATAGTTTTTTAAGCTTCCTGGATGTTTATATTCATGTATTTCATCAAATTTGGAAGTTTTCAGCCATTGTTTCTTACAACATTATCCCTGCCCCTTTCTCACTCTCTTCTAGTGGGACTCTCACAATTCATAAATTAGTCCCCATAATGGTGTCTCACACGTCCCTTAGGCTCTGTTCATTTTTCTTCATTATATGTTCTTTCTGTTTCTCAGATTCAACAGTTTCTGTTTTTCTATCTTAAAATTTGCTAGTTTTTCTTCTGCCTGCTTAAATTTGCCTTTGAATCCCTCTAGTAAAATTTTTATTTTACTTATTGTACTTTTCAACTTCAGAATTTCTCTTTTTTTACGTTTTCTGTCACTTTATTGATATTTCCATTTGATTCACACACTGTTTTCTTGACTTTCTCCACCTCTTCCTTTAGTCCTTTGAACATTTTTAAGATGATTGTTTTAAAGTCCTTGTTTAGTACAACTGCCATCAGATCTTTTTCAAGGGCAGTTTCTCTTAATTCAGTTTTTTCATTTGAATGGGCCATGCTTTCTTGTTTCTTGGTATACCTTGTTATTGTTTTGTTGAAAAGTAGACCTTTGAATCTAATTATGTGGTAACTCTGGAACAATCAGATTGTCTCCTCCATGGTTTGCTATTTTTTATTGTTGTTTTGTTTATTGGTGTTTTTTAAAAATGCTGTAGGTTGTCTCTGTACCAAGAATCAGCCTGATGTATAAACTGAAGTTCTTCAAAGGTCTTTTCTGAGCCTGTGTCTTTTCCTGGACATGTGTGGTTACTTTTGAATTTTCCCCATATATGCAGGTTTTTTGTTTGTTTGTTTGTTTGTTTTTTAATATCTTAGTCTTTAAAGTCTGGCTCTCCAAAGAGAAAAAAATGAAAGAAGGGGAAAGTGTTTCAATCTAAATCTCCTGGAAGTCACTTTAGCTTGCAACACTGGAGGGAGGTGCAGCAACGGCTGCTCACCTCTTTGCCTGCACCTCTGTGATCAGAAGCAGTAATCAGCTATCAGAGCACAGGTCCCTGATATTTGCAGGACAGGATTCTTTTTGCCCACCCCAGCTCCTGTAAGCTGTGCATAAGTTGCTCCAGGAACAGGGGCAGATAATGGATAGCTGCTACTGTAGTGTGAGCTAAAATTGACCAAAATTAACCACAACATACTGTCCAAGCCTTTCCCCTGGAAGTTGCAAGACTTCAATAGACTCCAGAGTTCCAAAATAGTTACATCAGAAAGATTATGGCAATACAATTATTGTCTAGATGGTGAGACAGATTTCTGATGCTTCCTACTCTGCCATCTTCCCCAAATCCTCTCCCACTGGTGTTTCTGAACAGAACTTTTCTATGTCTATGAATCACTCTGGATGCTGCATTGAGAACTAACCCCAGAAACACTAAGTGAGTACAAGGGAACCTGATAGGAGCTACACCAATAATCCAGGTGAGATATAATCATGCTTAACCACTACAAGGTTGTCATTGTGATAAATATTGGAATCTGAATATATTTGAAAGTAGAGCTGAATGAGAGACAAATAAACATATATGGGGGAAACGTAAATGTAGAAAATGTCTATTAGCTCTGCTATTCCCTGTCTTCTTTATTATGAGATTCTTACCACTATTTTGGTGATGGCCACTGGTATTGCAGAGTCAGCCCTTTATTTGAGCTGCATTGTCATGACTTGTTTGTACCAGTTTTTCTCATGGATGAAGCTTCCTCCTACCCTTTTCAATGGACCTGAAAACTTCCATTTTGACTACAAAGATGAAAACCATTTGCTGCTTCTCAACTAGGGACAGTCAGGAATAATAGCTGATGTTTTTGCACTAATAACTTTATTTGGACATACATACAACCACATGGAAGAATAAGTACAGTCTACTGGCAGCTCTCCTGAAAGGCTCTGCTAGCATCAGACCCTCCAAAATTTTAGCAAGTGTTTTCAATTGTATTATTCCGAAATTAGTATTTCTTTCTACAAAGGATTTGGCCTGCACTCTTAAAGAGTGACAGTAAGACACATCACTCATCTGCTTTCCAGTCTCTGGTGCTCTCTACCAGAGGGAGAGTTTATCCTTTAGGACCAGAAAATGTCTTTGAGATCCTTTGAATTAATAAAAGTCATTGTGTCGGGCGAGGAATCCCTCTCGTGGGATAGACATTTTAGGAACTGTAGTTGTAATTAATATTGTCCTCAGACTCCTAAAAGTGAAGTTCAGTCAACAATGTAGATCATGGAACGCTTTCATTGGTAAGCCCCCTTTCAAGGGTGTTAAATGTCTCGCCTGGCACTTTGTTTTATTTAGCTAACTTCTCAGCCTGTTTTAACACGTGGGACCTCCTGAAACATGAGCCAGAGAGCCTACGAATCTAGCTCCATTTCATTCTGGTCTGTCACTTTGGTGTTAGTATTTTCCTCACTCCTGTTTCCAGTTTGAGTTATGAAACCATTTCAGTTCAGTTTTAATAACCTCCCTGGCATGGCAACACTCCACAAGAGCTGCCAAACTTAATACGTTGACTTCCTGTGAAGAGGGCAGCAGCTCTGGCCAGGGGACGCGAGGTGGACTTTCTATAAACGCATCCGTTTTCCATTACAGCCCGTTCTGATTTGGTAGCAGACTGCCAGGTGCAGCTGGTTTCCTCTTCTACAGACAATGACTTTCGACTTTGGTTTCTGAATTTCCTTCTCTCCTGACTCACCCATGATCCTCTGACTAAAGAAAGCACCTCGTGATCAATATTTCTGCCTGAGGACTAGGTCCCAGGTCTCGGCACTTAGGAGAGAGCTTAGCTTCACCCTGCGGGACAAAACTCTGGTCAGTGACGTCCGGTGTGTCTGTGGCGGCTTCCGTGTCCACCGTGGAAGCAGCCGCTCTGGTGCAGTTAGCTGCCTTTGTGGAGTGAAAGCGGGATTCTGGTCCACAAGTGGAGTTCCACGTGAGCTGCAGCCGTGCTGCTGCGAGCGTCAAAGCCCTCTGCATCGCCACCGGTGACAGCATCCCTCAGACACTCCTGTGCCTCCAAAAAATAAAAATAAAAAAAGGCCAGGGCAGGAGTCCAGGTCCCTACGGTTCATTTTCATCCTTCTCTTAGAATCTGTGTTTGAGACATGGACACAGTCATCTCATTGGATGGAGGATATGAACATTTTCATTTCTTGTTCAATAGACCGGAGATTTCATGAGCTGGTTTACAATATAGAGACTCCCTGCTTTGAGCCAATCAAATGTATATGATTCCAAATTTATAAACAAATAGAAAAGTTAAGGCAGTATGTAATTAATTGCTTTACATACACACAAAAAAGAAGTGGCCATAAGAAACTTTAAATAGCTTGACTCTATTAGGGCAATAATATACTATAATTTGTTTATTCAAATAAGGTCAGCTATTCCTATAACAGGAGTAGTCGGTAGAAAAATAGGCCAGGGACAGAGCCAAAAGGCTGCCCAAAACAGGTGTATAAATGCCCATTTGGGAACGTAGCCACCTATAATTTCCTTTGGAACCTCAGCTTAATCCTATTAAATTTCCACTAAAATTCTTTAGGAGAATTAAATAGTGGGGGTAGAGGGGATACATTTTCCTTGGGTTTTAGCTGCTTCTCACCACACATATGTTTGTGGCCTCGGGAAGTCGAGGCCTCAGAGCAGAAACCTCACAGACTGCAGACTCATTGTGTGGAGAGAGGGCAGCCACCTGGGCACCTCATCAGCTGGCAGGTCTCAATTTTTTTTTTTTTTTTTTTTTGCCACCACATGTGTGATTTATTTCCAGGGACATGGACTGCAGACTGCTGCATCAGTGAGGTAGACAAAATGGACCATAAGTGCGGTGTAATTTTGCAAGTGCTAGCTGAGACCCCACCACTATCTCCCCTGCTCAGGAAAATGCCTTAGAATGCAAGGGAACAAACAAAAAGAGGCATTACTATAGGGGTAACTTGGAATGCCCTCTTATTATTTTTAATTTTATTATCTAAAAACGTTGACATCTTCTAACACTTTTAAATAACAGTTTGCTTATTATAAACCTTTTCCCTGACATCTGCTGGTTCAACCTGTTCTCGTGAGGCTAAGGAGTGGAGGCCACGGGTGTTTCAATGTCCTCTGGCCCTAGGGGATGCAGCTACAGAAGGGAGTGGAAGGGGAAAACTCTTGCAGGACCTTGAAACATCCCTCTCGTGCTTTTGAGCCAGATCCTTCTGCTTCAGGATGCCCCAGGCAGGTAGACGCCCATCACTCTGACCCTGCCAGCTGTTTTTGTTTCTTTTGTTTTTTCTTTTTCTGTTGGGATGGTCTTCAAATATAGGGCTTTACATATTTCTGAAACATCACAGAACCTTCTACTTAGCAACCTTTGGCCATGAGAAGTTGCACCTTGTTCTATGTCTCAAAATAACTAGGCTTTTGCAAGTTTTTAAAACCCAAAGTTTGATTTAGAGACATATCCTTAATTTATTGGTGCCAAGTTAAAGGAGCACACAAATTCTTTTGTAATATTAAAAATTATTTTTAAATTTGCCAAAAATATTCACTGAACTATTTTTTTTTCCTTCTGGTAAAAAGAAAATATTATAGCAACAAAAAGGGGCCTTAAAAATGAAAATATCTACTGTTATTCCAGTTTTGCCCCTTCCCTCCCTCTAAAGCCGCCTACAGAATTCAGGTTCCTTGAAAAGAGGGTACTATTCTGGAACTGGTGTCAGATGTGTGGGAGGCTGCACCGATTCATCAAATCTATGTGTTTATTAGAACAAAGGGAAAAGGAGAATGACCTCCTTATTCAGGGTGTCCTCAAGCATGAAGAGTGAGTGGGGGGACAGGAGTTTCCAAATCTGGCTTTGCAGAGTAAAAGGTAGAGAGAGAGAGAAGGGACCTGCTATAGTTTGAAAGTTTGTGTCTCCACCCCCAAAATCCACATATTGAAGTTTTAACCCCTAATGTGATGGTATTTGGAGGTGATTAGGGTAAGACAAGGTCATCAGGGTAGAGGCCCCATGATGGGTTAGTGTCCATATACGAAGACCAGAGCCCTTTCTCTCCACCAGGCACAGCACAAAGGCTGTCTCATGTAAATAAGGAAGAGGGCTTTCACCAGGTGCCCATTCTGCTGGACCCTAATCTTGGACTTCACACACTCCAGAACTGTGACAAATAAATGTTTATTGCTTAAACCACCCAGTCTATGGAAAATGGTTATAGCAGCATGAGCTGACAGAGACAGCAGGAGAAAAAACTGATTCAGGTTTCTTCCTCCGATTAGAGAAGCTCCACTTCCAGGAAAAGAGAAATTATCTCCTTTTACTCAAACAACTGTGCATGTGCATAGACCTTCTCCAGGCTTATGACTTGATGCGAATGTTCTATTGTCACTTAATGCCAATTTAAAAGTTGGGGGGAAATGATTACATTCTAAGAAATTGCCCACATTTCTAATGTTACTGTTAGAGCAGAGGAGGGTGGCAGTGAAACATAACTGGATTTTTAAAAAATTACAAGTAATGAAAATATAATTCTATCTCTTTTTTTTTATTTTTGATATGGAAAACTGCACTTGCTATTATGAAATCAAGTGAGACATACCTCCAGGAACTCTTCCAGAAGGAGCTGCTCAGAAAGGGGAAATTCATCGTTAGTGCACTTAGAAATCACAGCTTTGGTGTGGTGCTGTTGTTGTTTTTTAGATGACCAGATGCAAACTATCATCCATAGTCACGTAAACTCAAGAGCACAGAAGTCAATGAAGTGTTTAGGAATGTGGATTCCTCTCCTGCCCAAAACTCTCCCTGTACATGAATGGCAGCTGTGTCCTTGATTTGAGTAACTGCTTCCTAATCAAACAAATCCCAGCTAACAGACCCATTCATCTCGTCTGCACAGACCATCCTGTAATGGAATGGAAGATGTGTTTTTGAAAACCTGATTGTTAGTGGTGCCTGGTAGTGTCTTTCAAGTGGATAAATAGTATAGCGTATAATCATAAATTCAGATTACAATGGCATGCAGTATTATGTTGAAAAAAGGGAATTAGATTCTTCTTATGGTAGACATTGTTTAGAGCAAAGTCTATCATGGTCTGAGCCTCTCAAAATGCATCCAGTCTATTAACTGAGGAGATCTGGCTTTTGTAATAAAAAGGGTACCTTGTAATACAAAAACCTGTGCCCAATAACCTGTTGTTTCTGTCATTAGGAGAGACACCAGCAATAAGAAGCTAAGAGATGGAGTGGTGGTCATAACATGTGCTCGCCCAGATTCAAATCCCAAGTCTTAACAATCAGTCATCTGGGCAAGTTATGGAGCTGCTCTGAGTCTTGTTTTCCCTCCTTGGTAAAATGAGAACAAAACTGTCCATCTCACAAGGTCAAATGAGATGTTGAAAGTATCCAGTATAAAACTACCTTGCTCATAGCAGACAGTCATATATATTGGATTTCTTCTTTCCTTCTTTCATGCAGGCAGTCCGTCCAAGAGAGGATGTGTTAACTTCTCGAGGGTTAAGGAAAGGAATCTTGAGGGATCCAGCTAGGTTTCTCTGTTGATGTTGTTCTGCATGGTCCAGAATGCAAGGTCAGTACCTGGAGAAAGTGTCGGACATGTCCAGGTAGACTATTGCAGAATATTGATGAGGCGGCTGCATGGCAGTTGTTCCAAACAGCTCCCATTCACTAACAACAATCTGTGTTTCCCGTCTTCACGTTCTGCTGAAGTGTGTGCTGTGCCTGGGTATTAACCTGCTTGGCAATGGCACTGCTCACCAACAGTGATGAAACCTTTAGTTGAAAAAGCTTTTAGAGTCCTTTGAATTCCATTTCTTTTGGAGATGAAGAAGGGAAAATCCATTTTCTTGGAAATTATTCCTATCTGGCAAGTATTTTGAAAATTGATGGATGCACTGAAATTGGCTTGGAATTAGCAAGCAGCTCCACTCTGTTTCAAATATTAGGTTTCCTGATGAGATTGCACTGAAAAAGATGACCATGGCCCCAGAGAATTTGTAAGCTGGCCTATGCAAGAGAGCTATAGTCTGAGAAAGAAGAACTTTGTACCAGACTGAGTTCTGTCCCTCATTTTCTGGGGGATGCTCTACTGCTGTATGTCACTTTCTTCTGTTAGAACGGGGAAAACATAATGTATTTGGGGCACAATATATTTTTTAAGCCTAAAGCAGTATATACATCACAGGAATCATCTGAACACCCCAAGTTCACTTTGTCCTCAACAGAAGGTTTGCTGTTGTTTAAATTATCTCAATATCATAATTGCCTTGATGGCCTGTATCAAAACACAGTTGAAATGAATCAGTTCAGTGGACATCTTTTTGTTTGCTTGTGTTTTTTGAACACTAGGTATTAAGAAGTTTCCTAGTTCTGAGTTAAAGAAACAACACCTATTTTTGTATACATTTGTTTTCCCATCAATGCCCAAAATATTTTCATGGACCAAATCCCAAGAATAACCAGAAAAAAATGTCCCCCTGTTCCAACTAATTAGTGTTTCTTTTGAGTTCATCAATCCAATTCAAATGAAGGTGAAAACCACATCTGTTCATTCAGAATATGTGGGACACCGCTTTTCTAGCCAACACAATGTGCAAACTTATACTGTGAAAACATGTATCTAAATATTCTCACCACAAGAAATATTTGCCCGAACAGTGCTTTGTAGTTAATCAGCACGCTTGTGAGAATCCATAAGAGCATTGTGTAATAAACATAAATATTTGATTACTTAATAAATGTAAATGTAATATGAAATGTAAGTAACAAACATCAATTTAAAAGCTGACTTTAATTGCCAGTGGAAACATAATCATGAGCTATTAGTTTACCATAACATCTGGGAGTCCTGCTTAAAATTTCAAATAATTGTAACCTATTATACTCGATTTAGAAAAAGCAAATAGTGACCATTTAAATTGTAAGCTTTTGCCTTGATCACAATACATAGCTCTTACCAAATGCTATCATATCATGAGATAACTTTTCTATTTTTGAAAAATGGTAGATGAATAAGTTTACAACAGGTTTGTATAGAAGATGTATTTAGAGTTGAAACAATTGTGGGAAGTTACAATTTGTGACATTTATATTTTTATTAAAATTAGAATTTGGTTCAGGAAAAAATTTTAACCAGTTGGGCTGAAGTGGGTTCCAGTCTATGTTGGGAAGAGGCGATAAGGAGGAAGGATAAATCACTTTCCTGTGTCCTTCGCTCCCAGCTCCTTCTGGCCCCAGCCCAGAAAGGGGCTCTCACACTCTCTGCCCACTTGAAGGCCTCTTAATGCTCTCCATTAGGGAAGGAGTCACTAATCCAATTGGTCAGAGTTTGAAATTTATCAGAGCACATTTGCAGGGAACAAGATCTGCAAAAGGGCCACCCTCCTGCTGTTCTCCCTGTGCCCAGGTGGGTCACTGGCCTCCAAGTCTGCCCAGCAGCACACAGTTCCCTGCTCCGTCTCTCTGGGACCTCACCCTGTGGAATCCGAGATTTACCTTCAAGGTGAGAAGACTCACGTTGGCTTTGGTCCCTTTTTCCTATCCAGTTTTCCTGCGTCTTTCCTTTTCTAGTTTTTAACTTCTTACATATATCGAGGAGTTGGTATTTCATGTTTCATTTGTCCAGTTACTATTTGCTCTGTCGGAACTAGAGAGGGGAAGAGAGGCAAGTAAGAGTCAGGGAGCATCTGTGGGGAGAGGGGCATAGAGGCTTAGGAACTGTCTGTAGTTCTCAGAAGAAAGAAAACATATGGAAAACAAGGTCAAAGCATGCCAAGGAGGGATACCCTGGAAGGGTATTTTCTCTTCCCTCCTCCCATCTCTCCTGCCCAAGCCACCTGCTGCTATCTGTGGGAAGACTTTCCGGAGGTGACACTGACAGAATCAGAGCTGGTTTTAGTGCCTGAACCATTACATGTCCTGAGACTAAAGTAGGTGACCAGGGAATGAACAACTGGGAAAGATAAATCGGATACATTTTATTTTTCAAAATGATGTATTTTTTTCTGATTTGTACATTCGTATTTGGAAAATAGAGAAAAGCATGAAAACAAGACAAGTTTCTGCATCCCAGCGGCCAGGAATAGTGATCTCCCCTCCTGTTCCTGCGCTCCCTTCCCACCTCCAAGCAGTTGGCTGCCCCACCTGGTTCTGCTTAGACTCAGCTGCCGTGGAGTACAGGTGTTAAAGACCTCATTAGCACAGTTTTGCTACTCACTTGGAGAATTAAATGCTCTCCAGCGACTCTTAAGTTCTCCCAGCACAATCCCTTTCTCCAGCTGGCAAGTTCGGAGTTTGATCGGTTCGTGTGTTGCCGCCGCCTGCCCAGAGCTGTTCTGATTTGTCTTTAGAAACGACACGTCCACCGCCCACGCTAGGCCCAGCCACGCGGATTTCACTGCCTCGTTACTCCACACAGCCTATTACCTGATTCATTTTTTTAGTACAGTATAGTATAACTGTTTTATTTTATTATTGTTTTTGTTAATTTCTTACTGAGCCTAATTTGTAAATTAAACTTTATCATAGGTGTATATGTACTGGAAAAACATAGTACATGCCCTGGCTGGTGTGGCTCAGTGGTTGAACATCAACCCATGCACCAAGAGGTCACCAGTTCAATTCCGGGTCAGGGCACATGCCCAGATTGTGGGCCAAATCCTCAGTGTGGGGCATGCAGGAGGCTGCCAATCGATGTTCTCTCTCATCGATGTTTCTATTGCTCTCTCCCTCTCCCGTCCTCTCTCTCTCTCTAAAAAAAAAATCAATAAAGAAAAAAAATTTTTAAATAAAATAAATTACATTATATAAACATATAATTCAATATATTATATCTTTAAAGAGTGATAACTCCTTTTTTTAATCCTCAGCCTAGGCTATGTTTTTATTGATTTTAGAGAGAGAGAGAGAGAGCAACAGTGATATGAAAAACATGGATAGGTGCCTCCAGTACCACCGGGAATCGAACCAACAATCTTTAGGTGTGCAGGACGACACTCCAAACAACTTGAACCACCTGGCCAGGGCGTGATAAGTACTTTCAAAAAGTGATTGTTAGATTGAGTGATAACTATAAGTTTAAATGTATAAGAAACTGTCAAACTGTTTTTCAAAGTGGCTATAACATTTTGCATCCTGACAAATAATGTTTAAGAGTTGATAAAATACTTAAAACATCAGAGCCAGAAAAAAATAAAAAGGAAAAAAGATAGCAAATAAGCAAAATACACATTTACCCAATGGGATACTATCAAAGTAGACTTAAATGGTATATAAGCACAATAAATTATTGCAACACAAAATAAAGTAATTTAAGAGTTCTGGTTGTTCTGCATCCTTGCAACAACTTGCTTTGGTTGGTTTTAAAATTTTAGGCATTAGAAAAGCTGTGTAGTGGCATCTCATTGTTACAGTAGGGGCGTTGCTCTAACATAATCTATTATAAGCTTCTTAGAAGCAGAATTCATTACCTTAATTTTTGAAGAATATTTTTAAAAATACATAATTCATAAGTTGGATGTTATTTTCTTGAAGTACTTTAAATATATTACTTCACGGATTTTTGGCTTTTAATTTTTCTGTTGTGGAGTCAACAGTCTTATTATTTACTCCTTTGAGGGTGCTATGTCTTTTTTTTTTTTTTTTTTTCTATATCTGTTTTGTTATTTTTGTCACTTGTTTTCAGAATTATTATTATTATGTGTTTATGTATGATTTTCTGTTTATTTATACTATTGAGAGTTCATTGAACTTCTTGTATTAATGATTTGATGTCTTTCATTATTCTTTTAGAAATTTCACAGCCATTATCTCTTCAAATTTTACTTCTTCCCAGACTCTTTCTCATCTACTTCTGGGACTCCAATTACCTGAATTTTAGACCTGTTAATCTTTTGTATTAGGTTATTTTCTCTATTTTATCTACTTCTGTATTTCTACACTTCCATTTAGATGTTTTCTTCTGTTTTTCACTGTTTATTGACTAAGCTATTAAACTTATCCATTGATTTCTTAATTAGTGATTGTATTTTTCATTCTATTTTTCCATTTGCTCATTTGTTGTATTTTCATTCTTTTTGAAATTTCCCCCCTTGTTATTTAATCCCTTAAATATATGAAGCATAGTTATTAAAAGTCTATATCTGCTAATTCCGGACATGGACTTTATAATAACTATCCTATGTTTTTGTTTCTATTGTTGGATTTTTTTTCTTGGTTTTCTGTCAAAATTTGTATTTTACTATACTCATTAGTTTTGTTTTTTTTTGTGTGTGTGTGTGTGTGTTTTTAAAGGAAATTGCAAGTAAAAAGTTTAATTTCAGAAACTGAGCTCACCATTTATCAATACACTAAAACTCATAGTCAATGCAAAGTCAAATTAATAATAGGTACAGCGTTTTAATGAAACAACAACTTTTCTAAAAGATCATAGGCAAATGAGTGACTTGTTTCACCCAGAATATTTCATTGTTCTTAAATAAGAAAATGAACCGTTTTCTAGATGTTGAAGCAAAAACTGTAAAGACATATTATTGTTAAAAGAATCTGACAACTGACAATTCATTCTGATGTCCTTGGGATTCTAAAATACCTGCGATGGTTGAATCTTCCCTACTATTAAAAAAAATCAAAACACCTAAGGCTATTCCTACAACTGTAATATAACAATCTTCTTCCTTGTTAATAAGCCACTTGTAAAAAAAATTTTATAAGTGAAGGCAGTGGCGGGGGGTGGGGTGGGGGAGCAGGGAGGAGAGTGTCAATGGGGGAAAAAAGAAAGCACATCTATAATATTTTAAACAATAGAGATAATTTTTTAAAAACTCACCAAAAAATAATAACTTTATACATCATTTGGTCAAATTGGGGGTCACTACACAAATTTCAAAAGACAGCTTCAAAGTGCAGGACACTAAGTCAGAGGCGTGGGCTGCCGGGGATGTGTCACGTGTATATTGGCTGGACAACAGGCAGCAAGAAGCTGCTCGTAAACAGTCGGGACGTCTCCTAGTTAACCGGCCATGTGAAACCTGAACACAGAGACAGGGACTGGGAAAGCTCTTCTTACCAATCACCATGTAACTGACATTTCATGATATATATAAGTTTAATTTTGTCTTCAAATGCCATGTCTCTGTTGTAGTAAACAGTGATCTTTCAGAACATTCTCTGCACTCCTCACATACTCTAGAGATGCCCTTAAAAACTGCTCAGTCAGGATGGTTCAACTCCACATCCTTTTACAGATTTTATTTGACAGCCACAAAAGCTGTTTTGTTGCAATTAAAGCAATTTTTAACTAAAATACAGTACCTGATTTGTGTTTTTTACATAATTGAATTAAAAGCCTACAGAAATAAAATTGTTTACATCTTCTCTGTCATTCTAGCAAAACAAATTACTAGCTTCCAACTTTTAAAAAACTGTCCAGTATGGATTAAAACCTAATCATCATATTTCATAATTGGTAAGACAGGCTATTTTAGTGAACTTCTTAAAAGCACGATGAGATACCTGGCCTGAAGGACGAGCAGGAAGGCACATGTGGACATGACAGGGAGACCAGGAAAGGAACTAAGTGTGGACCTGGGAGAGCCTGGTCCGAGGTCCTCCATAGCTCCGGCTACAGCAAGTCACCAGCCCTGTGACAGACAGCTGATGCCTAATGAACAGCAATACATTTAGCCTGGTGGCTCCAATTTGAGTTTCAACACTAAAAGTATATATTAAGGGAAAATTCGCTTTTAAAAAGATAAGTTTTTCATAATGTTCCATCATGAGCCTGGGTGTGGTGAACAGCCTTTCCGAGAGTATCAGACTTGGGGACAGCCCAAAACCCTGACGCCCAAAGCTGAGGGGCCTGGCCAGGCTGACTTCTCTAGGCTCCAGTAGGTAAGTGGGTCACAGCTGTGGACAAGCATCTCCTCCTCTAGGTACATGGGGACCACGGTCTCTGGCACCTTCATCTTTTCTCTCGGGTTGTTCTTTTCCACCTTGGCAATGAGTGGCCACAGGTTCTCCTTCCCACTGGAGTCTTTCCATGGGGATCCTGGATCATACCCATTGGAGACAGGTGTGTCCTCTGGGGTAGAATTCAGCATTTCTAGTTACCTAATTAAATCCTGCTTATATTGCTCCAGCTCCTCCTCAGAGAACAGGGAGGCTTTGTAATGAGGGTCCAACAGTGTAACAAAGATTCACCTGGGGTCGTGGAGGGTGGTGGACAGTCGGCTCACCTTGATTGACTTCCTTCAGAGACTTCAGCATGGTGTCAATGCCCATTGATCCCGAAATAGCATCTTGATTTTCCCGTCCAGGATGTGGATCACTGGGATGACCTGGCTAAGGGTGGACATGTGGCTGCTCATCTTCCAACTTGCAGCATCTAAAGGGCTTCAGTGTGACACACAGACTGCATGACCACCCATTGGTCACATTACTTACGATCATCATCTCGTTAATTGCCCTCTTTGTTCAACAAGCCATTGGAGCATAGGAAATGATGTGTTCCATTTGAATGGGACATCCTGAATAAGATGGTGCAGTGGCCATTCATACTCCTTCTGCAGCAATGCGAGTTTCTCTTTTGCTTTGCTTGTTAGTTTTGATTAAGTGTTGGACACTGTCTTTGAAAAATTGCAGGTATAATTTAAGTCTCTGGGTGATATTATAATCTTAACTTTCACCAGAGAGAGTTTACTTTTACTTCAGGAAGGCAGCTAGGCTAGAATAAGTTCACCTTCATACAATCAGGAATGAGATGATCAAATCTTGGCTTCTGTTCTTATGAGACCCAGTTTATTTCTAGAAAATCCTTACACCTGCTGTGTAAGGACTTCAGCATGAAGTCCAGGGATATATATACCAGGTCTAATCTACTTTGGTCGGTTCTGAACTCCGATTTTCACCACCCTGTATTGCCAGTCTTACAAAACTACTGAAAACTCCTTAACCTCTCAATCTCTCTGGCACTGATTTTGAAACTGATTTTGAAATCCTCTTGAGGGAAAAAGTTGCCCCAAATGTCAAATTATGACTCTTGGGTTTCGTCCTCTTCTGGCTCTTGGCTCTCCAAATTCTCACTCTCTTGGTAGTTTTCAGATGCTCAAGCAGGTTTTTAAATGCATTTTTGTCTAATTTTTAATTTAATTTGTTCAGTAGGAGGGTGAGCCCTAAACAGTATAGATAATTGTTTTTGGATGCAAAAGTAGTTCTAGCAAAAACTTACCAGGTGATTCTAACAGGACGCTGAAGAACAAACCACAGACTGAGAACATAAAGCACATGCAAGATTCTTCGTGAATTGACCCCTTCAAACCTGTGTCTCCTAATGATTGACCACAGCCACAAAAGCTGTTTTGTTGCAATTAAAGCAATTTTTAACTAAATTTTTAACTTTCTCTACCCACTGGCCCCAAGCCCATATGCATTCCAGCCTCACTGTATCTGACATGCCAGGCTGCAGTGCTTTCTCTTATAGGCAACCCTTTGAATCTACCATACTTCTCAGCCTGGCCCACTCCTACTCATCCTTTATGTCTCTTTTTAAGTGTTATTGCTTCATTTACTTCACTGAACTGTTATGTGTCTTTTCCATCAAGTTGTGAGGCAGTTTCTAGCTTACCAGAAGCTGTTCACTGCTTCAAAGGCAAGACTAAGTCCTCTGGGAGGTTGTGCCTAAAGTCCTAACTAGTTTCCTTCAAGCTGCTTTCCATTTCTTCCTCTTCTGTCCTCCTGCCACAACCCCATAACCCAGTCATTAAGGTTGTGAGCTTCTCGAAGGAAGGAGCTGACACTGGTGCTTAAATAATGGTTGTTAGTCAGAGAAAGACAAGTACCACATGATCTCACTTATTTGTGGAACATAATGAACAAAGTAAGCTGTTGACCAAAAGAGATCCAGAATCATGGAAGTAAGGAACAGACTGACAAACCTCAGAGGGATATGGGGTGGGAGGGGTGGGAAGAGATAAACCAAAGAACCTATATGCATATATGCACAACCAATGGACAGGGACATTAGGCTGGGGAAGACAGGAAAGGGGTGGGAGTGGGAAGGAGGGGTCAATGGGGAAAAAAAGGGGGACATCTGTAATACTTTCAACAATAAAAAAATAATAGTTGTTAAACAAAACTTATTTTTCAAAATTTCATGAAACTAAAACTGTCTTAAAAATAAGAAGTTCATATTTAACCTCAGTCCATATCTACCTGAACTAGCACAGAGAAAAATATCGTTTGAAATGGGGCTCCATTCTTAGTCTAGTGATTACTTACTGTTCTGACTTCCCTGGAGCTATAATATTAGCTAACTTCCCTTATGCTGGATATATGCCAGGCATTATGCTGTTTTTCCCATGTGTTTTCCCATTTAATCCTCACAATAATCTTATTACTAGATGCTGTTATTATTAAAGCTAAGAGATGTTAAGTAATTTCACTGAGATCATATATCTGGGTGAGTTGCTGAGCCAGGACATAAACCAAGGTAGGTCTGACCCTAGAACCCATGCTTGTTAAGACTAGGCTAAACACTGCTAGGAAAAGCATGGCTCCAGGTCAGCTATACCTGGGCTCAGACTTCAGTTTCATCAATCATTAACAGTGTATTATAGGACAAACTGCTTAACCTTTCAGGCTCTCAGTATCTTCATCTACAATAATTGAATTCAACACCTCCCAGAAAAGTTCTGAGGAGAGGGCCTGGCATGATGTAGGTGTGTTATAAGTGCTTGAGAAAATGTTCACACACATACAATTTGTTCATGTCTTTATTTCTCTCAGCATTGCCTTTTCCACACCACCTGTTATTTACTATATCTAGTAATTTATGCATTCTTTTCCTATACTCTAGGCGGGGCTGCCATGGTTTCAACTAACTTCATCTGAATATAATTGCTTACCAGTAGTGACATATTTATTATCAATTGCACAATTGCTTTATGTCGTTCTAGTAAAACATTACTTCAAGTGTAAAATATGTCTAGTTAAGAACAAATTACCCATGCTAATAAACAAATTTGACACAAGCCATTATTTACTGAGCTTAAAGCTGGTATTGGTTGAAAAGCCTCAAGTCACTGCATTTTTGCTGAAGACTCATGTTCAAGTAATTGTGTAATATAGTAATTTATTACTGTCAAGTTACACTTCTGTCTTTTCAACAAAGAAAACAGCCTAGCGTTCAGTTCCTGTTCCACAGAATTATTTCTCACTAGGGAAAAGAAGCCAGAGAGATTTCAGAGAATCTAGGATGAACGGAAAAAGAAATGGATTAGCACTGCTCAATATATTATTCATAAACTGGTCATAAAGTGGTCACAATTTAGCACACTTGCTGTTAGTCTGTCCACCTAGTTTTATCTTATCACCTCGATTTAAAAAAAAAAAAAAAGACCACACTGATGTTAGTTCTCTTGTTTAGTTTGAATAGCGAAGTCTGTTTGACAACTACGTCTGCACATCCAATAGGTGCAACCTGGGCACTTTTTAACACAAAGCTTTCTAGGCCTTGTGCCTGCAGTCTGATTCAATGGGCCTGATCTAACAAGAAGCCAAGGTAACTTTTCAAACTTATGCTCAGGTATGTTTGGAAAACACTGTTATAAAAGTTATATGAGCTTTATTTATTTATTTTAAAATATTTTTTCTTTATTGATTTTAGAGGGCGAGGGAGAGAGAGAGAGAAACATCAATGAGAGAGGGCATCCGTTTGCTACCTCCTGCATGTGGTTATGGTGACTCTTGCTGTCCTGGCTCCAACAGACGGAACCAGGAGTCTGTGGGGAAGTCAAGAGCAACCATACATGTGCTAGAAGTCAGCAGACTTTACAAAGGCTTGGCAAGAAATTTTACTCGATGATAACAATTCCTACTGGATGAAGGTATACCAATCCATTGAAACGCTCTTTTAGAAAAGAACAAATGCCAAGATACAAAGAGACGGCAAGATTCTCAAGTTTAGACTGACTCTGGCTAATTGTCCTTGTTTCCTAAAGCACTGAGATACTGAATGACTGCAGATACTGAGATGTGTCATATACTCTCCCAACGTGGGCACTGTCTCCATGCCAATCAACAACTATGAGAGAGCTGTGAATCCTGGGAAGACTGGCATATAGCATCAATCAGGTACTTTTCCTGATAGTATTGATGAGGGTCGATGCACTATTCAATTTACATAATGACCAACACAGCACAACACCATCAAACCAGAATAGATGCCACTGTCAATTACCAACTTTGCTCCAGGTTCTTAATTGAGACAACAGAATCTACTCTGTTTTAAGCAGTAAGGGATATATTTAGAGGAGCTAAACGTTCACATAATCATTGTAAGGGCTGAAGAAACAGACTCTGATTTTAGATGTCTCAAAACAACACTTGTCAAAGGAGCTGACATGATAAAAAGCTGAAGAGTCAGGAAACTCCTGACTGTATCTGCTCTGTCTTCTGGCCCCAGAACCAGACTGCCCTCACCAGGATCCACATAGGCAAACAGATGCTTTGTGATCCACTCTCCCCATATATATTGAATGCTGTAGTGTCACTCAGAAACTCCTTTCAGGTCTGAGGCATGGTCCCCCAGATGCCAAGAGTGTTGGCTGTGGATCACCACTAGAAATTTCCCTTGGCCATAGAAAGCTGCCTAGTCCAAAGTACGCATTCCACACCAAAGACCCAGCCTCCTTGTCTCGATTAGGGACAACTCTGAAGAGGCATCCTAGCTACAGAGCATCTCACAGAATCAGCTGAGAGCTCTGTTGCTATTATATCTTAGTTCAGTTTCTTTTTCTTTCAATTAGAAGCAAGTGGGTGCAATTACTATAATGAGCAACAGTTAGAGTGGCAGCCAGGGGCCCTGACTCAGAGAGCTATGGAGATGATTAATAGAGTATGGCATTCCTGGGGGCAAGTAAGATGGGCAGCCAATAGAGTATTGCTTAATCTATACAATCAAAAGAAATCAAGAATGGATGGTTAGGAGGCTACGGGCAGCAGCCCAAGATGTAGACATAACCCCTTGTTCCATTCCTAGACTTGACCAATACTCAGATCTGGAATCCATTGACTGAAGGAGAAACTAAGTTACCAGGAAGAAGTATCCCACAACACCATGGAAAGTGTGTAAGGTAATGATTCCCCTTGCCCTCCTAAATGGGATCTATATTTACTTGGGTATCTATAAGCTGGGACATTTTGAGGACTAGTGAACATGGACTCCAAGATGACTTTGATAGCTGGGGACCTGAAGTGATATGGCCCCTCTGTGAGATGTGAAAGCGAGTTAATAAGTGCAATTCCGGCTCACAGTGGATCACTGGGACCGCAAACCCACTCACGGTTTTTTTCAATGGCCTTTGCATGGATATTTTGAATGAACATACTTAGGAGTTGACAAATCTTCCACACTGGTTTCTTGGCCTCTGAGCTATCATAGCAGGGAATGGCAAGTGGAAGCCTCTGAACCTGCCTCCCTCTTCCTGCTGAGATCATATAAATAATAAATTGTATAAATCACATCCCAGGGATAGTGACAGAGATAAATGCCAAAACAAATACTTAGGAGATACCCTGTGAAGTTCAGAGGCGCCTGCACCAGTGCAGTGCTTGGGGTCCGGGGCATGCCAGGGCATCTATTCCAAAGTAAAGGACAGGTATTGCCTGTTGCCAATCCCACCACGAAGGAAGCACTGTGTCTGATAGACCTCTTTGGTTTGGGGTGCAGCAAATCCCACACTTGGAAATATGTCTCCAGTCCATTTATTAGGAGACAAGGAAGCCAGGGTGGGTAGAGGTGAATGGGAAGGGGAGAGCAGTATGGGCTGCGCAGCAGGGCCCGGCTTCTGTACAAGCAGCCTTGTCACTGAAGCAACACTAAGGTACTAGGATAGAGCTCTCTGTGGTGGAAAAGATGCCTTGTGGAGCTTATAGCAAGTTTATTTCAATGGGGGGATCATAACACAGACACCTACCCAGGTGACTGATACCTGCAGCAGAAAACCATATTCCATTTTGAAAAATACGTCTTAGTATGCCATCTTGAGGAGCTGCCCATCTGTACGATCCACCAAGTCATATGGTTGGTGGTCCAGCAGCAATCTGTCGTATGGTGGAAGTGGTGCATCTAGGGTTGGCACAAATTAGCTGTACAAATTAGCCTTGCCCAAGGCAAGCCCTGTTCCTAGGGACAGCTTACACCCAGGGACTAATAGTTGCAGGTACAATATACTGGTTCCTTCTGCCTCCATTAGAGACCCCTCTGAATGGCCTTCCCAGTGCACAACACTCTGTAGGGGTTGGTTGAGGTCTCATTTGCAATTATATTGCAGTTCAACTTTTCCAAACTCTGTCCAGTCCTGCTTCCCTCTTTTCCTTCTGAGTGTTGTTCCTAATAAACCTTCTGTATGCCAAGCTTTGCTTCAGAATCTGTTTCCAGGGAATCTAATCTAGGATACCATGTAACTTAATTTCAAACCCAAGTTTCATGCAGTGCATTTGATTACTGCAATCTCCATCACATATGAAATGATTACTGTAAGGGGTCTGGAAATTTATAGTTAGCCTTGCAAACTGAATTACTGGAAAGCATGCCTGAGTGGGACTAGACTGTGTGCAACGGAAATTGTTCCACAGTATCCATCATGCCAACGCATAAAAATACATGTAAGAAACCCATCTGGTATACTAATCTGCCTTCTGAATTAGGACATGGTGGCTGATAATTACTATATCTTGGAGTGGGGAGAATACCTGCTTCTACCTCAGTGTCTGTTGCCCAAATTGTCAGCAGAGTGGTTTCTCCTTTGGAGTTGGCCAGTCACTGCCAACAGGCCAAGTAGCAGGTCGTTTAAATATGTGTCTAGGATGCTTGCCTGTCCTGTACACTTGAGGGCTTTGTGAAGGACACTGATCCTCATTGATGGTTCACTTTGTGTCAGGCATGGTATTTAGTGATTTCCTAACAAAATCTCACAGCAACTCTGTTTTGGTATTACTGCCTGGAAGACTGGAAACACAGATTCGGGGGTTAAGTCATTTTCATTTTGTTTTGTTTTGTTTGTTTTTGTGTCACAGTGGCAGTTGAGGGATTTGAACTTTCCTCTGACTCCTAAGTCCATTCTCTGTCCACAATGCTGTGATGTCTGTGACAATCAGGGAGCAAGGCTTCCTTTCCAACCAGTCAGGCTGAGCTGCTGACTCTGTGGGGCTGATGAAACTTGGGGGCTAGCTTAGTCCAGATAGACTCGGAGGCCAGATGCAGCTTCAGGGCCGTCCCAGGAAGCCAGCTGGAGGCCAGGGCCTGCCGGCCGCAGGGCGGGAGCGCGTTTGTGTCTCGGAGGCGTGCACGCTCGCTCCAGGCTCCCCGTGAGGCTGCGCTGAGGCCGACACGTGCACCTGCATCTCGGCAACTCCATCAGACCAGAGGGCAAGAGGGCCAAATTTCTGTTGGCAAATTAGAAGATACTTTGAACCTTGTCAGTTATTTACCTGAACATATGGAAATAATTGTTCCCATCTTTGCTTAACCTGGTCTGAGAATTGCATTTTTGGGACAGAAACCAATGTTTGGTGAGTACCTGCTGTGCAGCGGCCACTGAGCGAAGCAACTCTACAAGCATTTCTCTCAGTCACACTGGGAGCTGGGCGTCGCTCTCCAACATTTATGGGTCAGGACATTGGGAGTTGGAGAAATTTAGTAAATCACCCAATATCCCCACACTGAGGAATACCAGGCTGAAATTCTAATCTAGTCTATCTGGCCAGCAGCCCACACTATGTAGGCAGAAAAGCAAGACAAAGTGAGCATTGCGGAGCTGGTTTCAACCATGAACCCGTTTGCTAACATGCATTTGCTTCGTCTATCTTAGGAACCAAAGGCGCTTTTGGAGCATCTCTCTGGAAGGGATGTGTTCACAGATGGTGCAGAGATTTCTCAGCCAAGAGCTCTTAAGAATTACGTAAATATATTCTCCTGAGGAATGCACCGGGCAGGCTGGGTCTCCGTGCCTTAGACTGCACGGACGCCTGCACACAGAGCTCGCACGCTGCCCTCCGCGTTCACAGATGCACACCTCCTCTCCTCTCACATGCGCGCGCTCTCACAGCACACCTGTTACTGCCTCTTGACAAAGGCAGTTTTGTGCTGTGAAAGCACCAATTCAGAAGGAAAACATAAACCATATGGAAGGAATGGCAGAAGGGAAGTTCTTAAGCAAATAAATAACATAACTTGTCTCATGAATTTTCCCATTTTCCCTGGGGTGAAGATGAAGTAAAGGGAACCAGTGCCCACCTGCCCCAGAGTTCTTGCCAATTACAGTTTGTCTCCAATTTTAATGGAGAAAGTAGCCCTTTCCTAGGACTATTCAGCCCATGACAGAGGGAGGCAAGCCTGGAAATGTCAGCTGCTGGAGGAACTAAATATGATGCAGCAGTTTCCAGAATATTGAGGGGAATCAGAATGTTCCTTTGCTGAGATTAACTCCAAGTCCCAGATAATTAAGAGAAGATACAAATCTTGTACCAATTCATATAATTTCCAATTATAGTCCTAGCTAAACTACATGCATCTGTAAGTGTACAAGTTGGCAATTTAATAAAATCTTTTTTCAAATTATCCCACTGAGTAGAAAAACACTATGAAGAATCCTGCAGGAAAGTTTGTTGTTCTTCACAAAACGTCCTGAAAAATCCAAGTTCTTAATGTGAACCACTCAATTCAAAACTGAACAGTAACAGGGTTTTGCTTCCATTTTGTTTTGTCTATCTTCATAGAGAAGAGAGAAACTCTTAGTAAAATAAAGGAGAGCAGATAAAGTTGCCAGGGAAGAACTGAGAACCATGGAGTTGCTGGAAATGAGTGTTTAGTCATCATTTTTGCAGCTCCCTAATTCTATTAGTGAAGACACAAGAGGCCAAAGGAGGTGGCTCGAGATGGCTCTACAAGGGTCACCAGCTGGCAAGGGGGAGCAGCGCAGGGTTCTGACCCCACATCCAGTGTGTGCTGTGCTCCACTACCCTGCCCAGAGAGAGAATTGCTGAAGAAGGTAAAAGGAAAGACTGGAACTTTCCCCACAAGAGTAATCTATACATAAGACAACTTAAAAACAATGGTTAAGTTGATACCATCTTCAATATGATCCCTGTTCCCTGGGATTCAGGTAGTTGTTACTATGTGGAATAAATTTGGGGAAATATTCGTTCACTCCCTCCAGTGCCCCAAAGTGGGTTGGATGCTGCAGACATGGAGTGTCTTGGGCACCAAGAGGGCTGGAAGCCAACGTTTAGTATTTCGGTCTCAAATTACACTGGCAGGGTCCATGTACATCTCATTTTCTAATTCTATTTCTCATAAAACAAGCCAACATCTGCCTTTTGTTATTTCTAACCCTTATTGTTTTTGAAATAGTCATAGTACATTTTGAGAAAAATTGCCTTTACAACCACTGCCTGGTAGGGCCTGGGCACAGTCCTACCATTGGCCGAAGGCACAAACACTCCCTGTCCCCTTGTCACCCACATATGCACGGGTTTATAAGTACCCAAGAGGCAGGATGCTTCCTGAAGCTACCTATGGGGTTTGCCCAAAAGATGGGATTTCAAGATCTCTGGGAATGATGAAAAAGAAATAGTCACCCAGGCGCTTTGTAGGGAGGGGATTTTACAGCATTAGGTGGGGACAAAGGCAAGAACCTTTTCCTTGTTCCTTTTCACACGTGGCCATGTTTGTTATTCTCTCCCTCTTTTTTCATAAGGGACTGTAAGAAGAGACAAAAGGAAAGCAATTAGTTTATGTTTTGGGGTAGAGCAGAAGTAGAAAAGTAAAACTTAAGTCCTTCAAAGATGATCTGAAACAAATTCTCCCACATCCCACTGCTGGAAGGAGGCCAGAGGGAATGCTTCGAAGGAGAGAAGGGAGGAATTGTTCTGCTCTGGTCACACGGAAATAAAAGAGGGACTTCGATGATGGGAGGAGAGCTACAAGAGTCTAATGAATCTCTCTAAGTTATAATGCAGTGGTCCCATTACAAAGGAGTTTGTTTAGGTCACATATTAAATCTGTCTCTTATTCACTCAAATCATTTCACATTCCTTTGAAACAAGGGAGTCACTGTTGCAGGCTGGAGTTATAGAGAAACTGAGGTTTTGGGGTTCAGCTGACATAAACAAAGGTATTCCATCCCCTCGCCTCACACACACAAGGGGTTGTATAAAGTTCCTTCTTAAAAGTCTATTGCTGCTGCCCTGGCTGGTGTGGCTCAATTGGTTGGGCGTCATCCCGTGCACCGAAAGGTTGCCGGTTCTATTCCAGGTCAGGGCACATGCCCAGGGTTGTGGGCTCGATCCCCGGTAGGGGGGCATTCTGCTCTGACATTGATATTTCTCTCTCTCTCTCTCTCTAAAAATCCATTTAAAAAATATTTTTTAAAAAAGTCTGTTGCTGCTTCACAAATCCACCCTAACTCAGAACACATGGGAATAAAGAGTAGTGCCTATAATAGAAAGTGAGACATCAAATCTGGAGTTCGAATAGTAGAATTAAATTCCTGCCTTTGTTGATTTCTAACCTCATGGCCTTCTTTGAGTGGCCCAGGCTCTCTGAGCCTCGGTTTCCTCAACCGTAAGTTAAAGAGAATTTGTGGAATTTAGAATTAATCAAATAATGTTAGACAAAAGCACTGTGAGGGTGCCTAATATCTACATAAGATATAAAAGTGGATTTGAATCAGAGGGGTTGTCATCGATGCCCAGCTAGTTGCTGACCCTCTTCAAGAGTCAGTTGTCTCCCAGGGTAAAATAGGGAGCCCTTGCACTGATTTTTAAACTTTATGATTATGACCTCATTGTAAAATCTTGAACAAACAGAAGCTTTTCCACTCTTTTAATTGAAAACATTGCTAAATGTTTGCTTGGCCCATTTTCTTGCCTTATTAAGTAGCACATAAAGGAAGAACAGTCTTAATTTCAGCACTTTCCGAAGCCCCAACATGGCCAACTGGTACTAGAGATGTAAACATGGAAGAGGAGATTTCACTGGGAGGGAAGCAGAGAAGAAACTGAGGCCCAGGGAGGTCAGGGCCCAGCCCCCAGCTCATCAGTCTGTCCATAACAGAGCCTGCACCAGCTAGGACTGTGCTGAGCCCTGACTCTAGACACCAGACCTGCTCTTCTTGCAGTCCTCTCACACTCCATCGAAGGCAACTTCTTCTTCTTCCATTTGCTCAGGTCCAAGCCTCTGGAGTCCTTCTTGACTCCCCTCTCACACTCCATAGTAACTCCATCAGCAAATGCCGAGGGCTTTGCTGTGACGTTGCGCGAGAATCCCACTACTCTTCACCCCTTCGCCGCTGCCACTCTGAGCCAAGCTGCCATAATTTCTCCACAGGTTATTTGAGAAGCTGTCTTGTTTCTGCCCCCATCTCAACATGGCAGACAGAGGAAGTCTTGTAAAATGTAATTCAGATCATGTCACTCCTCTGTTCAAATTCTTCAATGATTCCCCACTTACCCAGAGCCACTTTATAAGACCCAAAGTCCCATGATGATCTACAAGAGCCTACACATTGTGGCTCCTCATTTTCTCTGTCTCATCTCAATACTGTTCTTTTGCTCTTTCCTGGCCTATTAACTGTTCCTTAAACATACAAGATACTGACACTCTCTTGCCTCAGGGCCTTTGCACTTGCTGTTCTCTTTCTTGGAATGCTCTTTCCCTGGACACCTGCAAGGTTGGCACCCTTATCTCCTTTGGGTTTGTATTCAAATGTCACTTTCTCTGTGAAACCTTTCCTGGCCACCCTGTCTAAAACGGCAACTTACTTGCCGTGCCCCCCCAAACTTTGTATAACTCTTTTTTTATTTTTCTATTAGCTTTTATAATTAATATATTATACACTTGACTTATTTTATTTTCCTTCCCTACTATAATGTAAGTGCCACGAGGATAGGGAGTTTACATTTTGTTAGAGCAGTGCCTAGCACAAAGTAATTACTCAACAAGTAATTTTTGAATAGATGAATGAAGTGACCTCAGTAAATCTCTGACCACAGTAGTTTAAACAAAAAACAGAAATCTTACACAGTTGGAAGTTCCAAGCAGGCAGGTTAGGGCTTTATAACAATGCCATCAGAGACACAGCTTCATTCTATTTTTCCACTTCACCATCTTAACCCAAAGGTGTTGATCTGCAAGCTTTTTGCCTTGTGGTTATAAAATGGTACACAAGCAGACAACCCATTATCCTTCCAAAGCAGAAACAAAATGGAATGCAAATGGCAGCAATAAGAAGGCAAAAACCCTAACCTTATATGGCATTAACCAGAACTTTGTTAAATGGTCATATCCAGCTGTAGCATCAAACAAAAACTGGGATTCTGTTGGGAAGGAAGAAAGGGGAATGAATACAGGGCAGGCAGCTCACAGCACAGAGCTTCAGTCCCTGTCACCCTTGGATACTAGCTCACGCTTCTCTGCTTAGACAAGATGGTAGGGGCTCTGAGACCTCAAGGGAAGCAGAAGGATGTGAGGGAAGCCTGAGACTGGACTGTTGCTGGAGAAAACATCTTCTGTCCTGGTCTGGTAAAGGATCTATCAAGCGGAACACTTAAAACTCTTCAGCAGCCACATTCCCAGTGCAGGGATGAAGGTGACCAGAGAGGGTGCTGGAAATGTGCAGAAAGAGAAAGATGCATGCAGTTGGGTAGCTAGGCCTTCAAGTCTTTGCTTCCAGGTATGATGGGGGCTCACTACAAGGTTTTCTAAGAGTTGTGATGGAGGTAGCTTTATTGCATATCTTGACACAAATGAGAAATACATTAGTTTTGACTTGGGTCATAGTTCCATCTAAACCAGCAGTTCTCAGCAAGGACGAGTCAGCTGGGAAGGTTGGCAATTTGTACCATGTGTGCCTCTCCACATGCCCCTGCTGCAATCACAGAGAGGACAACGGAATCCCAGTGCAGACCCTTTCCCCTCCCCCTGCCATGAGTATTTTTGAACATTTGCCCCGGTGATTCTGATACCCAACTCTCCTTGAACAGTGGGGTCCTTCTGTTCTAAACCCAAGGCACAGAGGAGCAAGGTAATCTGTGTAATAGCCAAATGGAGTCACTGCTTCTGGAGAGATGCACGCTACCCATGTGATGAGCTATACAGAAAACAGGTCGCTCTGTCTGAACTCTCTCATGTCCTCACATTCAAATGCACTGTGCAGTGGCAGGGCTGAGGAAAGCCAGGAGAGGGGGGTCTGTCCCACTCAATTTCTCAGAAAGCCAGTGTCAGGGACCTGGGCTGTGGTTCACTTACGGTGTGACTGTTCACCCTCACATCGCCGCCAGTCACCATCCTGCCCTAGCCCTGAAGCAAGGCCTTTCGCAGGGGAATGGACTGTGCTACATTGCTATCTGAAAACCCCAAACATTAATGCTCACTGCAGAGTCTATGCTAGGAATGCAGTTATTAGACTCACTTATCCAGCTTTTTTTTTTTTTTCTTTTTCATTATTGCACTGCTAGAATCCAGCACTGAGCAGCAGGGTCTAATCTCTTCAGCACACTGACAGCCCTTCTGCAGAGAGAGAGAGATCTAGGTTGTGTGTCTGCTGCAATTATGATATCAGGAAGCACAGAACCTCAGGCTCCTTCCACACAGTGTTCCAACAATGCTAAGGATAGAGGATGGAACCCCAATTGCTCTGCCACCTCAGAGGCTGCTGCCTGGGCTGCCCTGGAAGACCCCTGGTCATTGCAACCATGAGTTGGTTTAGGCCAAGAGAAGCCATGTATGTGTGTTGGTTTGGTGGGAGGTGGGAAGGGTAGGGACCTACATGCCATGATTAAAAAACACTATAAACCTTAAGAAGGATCTCAAAACCTGTGGCAAAAGGGATGATAGAAAGATCTGGAAGCTTGACTTGAGAGAAAAGATTTGGGGCATCTGATAGGGATTTCAAATATTTGAATGGAAAATTAAGCATGTTCTTTAAAGTATCATCAGGAAGAGCAAGGGAGAAGTTACAAAAAATTACATGAGTTTTTCCCGTTTTTGTTTTTGTCCAATCAGCAAGAGCTGTGACACAAGGGACAGGCTTCTACTGGAGGAAGTCGGTTTCCTGTCTCTAGGTCTATTCAAACAAGGACTGAGTGGTGGTCTGCAGGCACATGGGTGAGTGGCCTTCTCACCGGGTGGAGTCACAGACCAGATGGCCTCAGCCAACTTTGAGTCTTTAAACCTGTGATGTCCCCTTCACTGTAAGACTCAGTGCCTGAACATCCACACTGCAGATGACGGCTCTCCCTCTTTCTCTCCCTCTCTCTCCTTCTCTCACACACACACATTACTTTTGTGAGAGCAAACACTAACAATTCTCACTGGACTGTTCATGCCTCAGAAGTTTTCTTGTCTGGTAGTGGCCATGACTAGGGGGAGCTTGGCTGGGCTGTATCTCACTCCTTAGTCAATCAACTCTTATAGATTAGCTAGTAGTCCCAGGAGAGCCAGTATAATTACTCTGTAAGCCAACTTCTAGACAAATTCACTAGGTCTTAGAAAGTAGATTCCCAAGGCCTCTGATGCAATACTGTTTGAGCAGGTCAGGGGAAGGGTTATAAAAACACTTCCAGGTGATTCTGATGGTTAGTCAGATTCAGGAACACTTTCCTAAGCTTAGCCTCAACCAATCTTTAAGAATCCACTGGAAAGAATTATTTTGAGTTTAATCTATCAAGCTTGTAAATTTCTGTTGGATGCTCTTATTCTGACCCATATGTTTGTCTGTCACCCAAAAGGTGCCACTGTTTCTGCTTTGGTAAGTTCTAGACTCATTGGCCACTGGCCTCTTACCATTGTCACCGTCTTTGATGATCAGCAGCCTTCCACCCCAACCATGCTTCTCCCCCAACTTCTGCAACCAGGTTGTATCTTTTTAGACTACTCATTTCAAAGGTATTATGACTTTTTCATAAGGATTGATACATTTTTCAACTATATATACATAATGTTCACCTGGGATTTGAACCTGACATATATGTTTCACTCTGTGGTCCTGGTTTATTTGTGCATCCTCTCCCCAGACCCTTGTAGTTCCTCAAGGCCAGGGCTGTGTCTTTATCTTGGGATTTCCTGCATCTAGCACAAAACCAGGCACCAACTATGTGCTCAATATTTGGGGAAGAAAGAAAGGAGGGAGGGTGGGAAGAAAAAGTATGCTTTTTCCAAGGAGTATGTCTAATTTCAATAAAGATTGCTTGAGTTTGTGTAAAAATGCGAGCCACAGACAGGTGGAAGTGAGGCTATGTGTGTGTGAAATGTGCAGGGAGTGTTACTAATTTTTTCTGTCTCATCAAAGTCATAAGGCCTCATGCTGAGAGCACAACTCACCACTCTAGCCTGCCCTCAGCCTCTCCCAACATAAGTTTTTGAGATTTTATACTGCTCCTCTTAGAGATAGCCAGCTCTCCTGACTGCCGAGTTTCCTTAAGTCATTCACTGACACTTTTTTTTTCAGCAAAAACCATGAGTACCTTGAGACGAATACATTATGGAGACAACTGTCATCACTACCACATGTGGTATTATTTACTCATGTCAGTTTGAATGATGAATGTGGAAAAGTGGCTGAGCAGCTAATAAGATTGAGGGCCATGTAGGACAATTTCTGTGTGATTTTGAACAATGCCCACACTGTCCATGGTGAGTCGCAGACACATGAATAGCTGGCACTGCTTCCTCCTCTCTCGCTCACGCCCTTTCTTAGCTGGGTCCTTCCCCACACTCCCCACCCCTAGAGACTCCAAATTTTCCATCAGCAGCTAAGGAAGAGAAAGCAGAGACCCTTTCAGTTTCAGCAGCCTGGGGGTTGTGAGTGGTGGCAGCCATCTGGTTGACGTCACTGGTGACTCCATAGGCAGCCCAAGGACAGATGAGACTCATGGGACTTTGCAAGAGTGTCCAGGATCATTGGCAGTCTTTGCCCCCTTTAATGAGTGGCTATGTTGACAATGTTAAAAAAAAAAAATGTTGCCTCATTCTTCAGAGAAACGTCAATGGAATGGAAGAGTTTGAAAGAGAAAAAGGTGCCACAAATAAGTCAAGCATTTGTTCTGGAGACCTGTCAGGTCTATAAATATCCAGAATCCTGCTTATCAATTATATCTTTAGGTAATAAGATTTTTTTGTGTTCTTTTCTATGTGGAAAGCCTGTTAGACTCTATGATGAAACAGTTTATCAGCCTCTATCTTTCCTACCAGTCCTATGATTATTACTATTATCTCCATTTTACTGAGAGCTTAGGATTAAGAGCTTGCTAGAACCACACTAAACACCTTAAAGGTATTGCCTTGTTTAAATCTCAGAGTTGACAAGGAAATGAGGCTCAGGAAGTTGAGACAAGCTGCTCAAGGTGACGAAGTGGTAAGTGACCAGTTGGAACTAGAATCCAGGACTGTGTGACTGCAGAATCTGAGTTGGTCACACATGGTCTTGTGTGTCATCCAAGTTCATTACGTTCCTTTGTGGTGTCAGGGGGAGGATGGGGCTTAGTGTTACAAGAGGAATGTGGAGGAAGTGGCAGAGTCCAGCTCCTTTCAGACTTCCTACAACAGGGTGGTGAGCACACCCATGAATGGGATGTGGGGATGGTGGGGCTGGGTGGGTTATAGGCAAGCTAACTACCAAACAAATGAGACAGTGAAAAAAAAATGTGGCTTTCTCCTTTTGGATTACCAATCATGGTACCAATCTCAGCAACTTTGGTTCAGGAGTCTTCTTTTCCATGATGTCACTTCAGCTTTGAGGCAAGAGTTATCTAGCACTTAAGACACAGGATAGATTCAGCAAAAACTGAAAACTCTTAATGTCTCTTAAAAGCACTGGCTCTGACCCTTGTTGAGCAGTTTCCTAACACTTTAAAAGGCAAACTGAAGGCACACAATGCACATATTTGGCCTTGGCTGTGCTTTTATTGGGGTCCTTGGTCCTGCTGCAGTGTCCCGATCACTGTCAAGCTTCTCATCACCCCTACAGGATAATCCTTGTGAATTACACGTAGGGACACGATGGGAGGCTGGCTGAGCGGTGCTGACACCACTGGCCCTTATGTGTGGTTTGTTATACTAATGGCAGACAAAACCTGAAATCAAATTCAGTAGCTTAGAATAAGCATTGTAGGTGATTCTTGGGCATACTGAAATTGGAACCACTGGGTTTTGAGTTTGTTTTTAAAAATGAATTTTATTAATTAAGATATATTAAACTTGCACATAGTCTATGTAAGGCATTCAAAATCCACTGTATGATACTTGGTCAAAATAAAGATTACAAGCACCCAAGAAGCATGCTTGTTCTTTATATATAATGATCTCAGAGTTGTGCTTTCTAGGGTTTTCAAGACTGAACTGAATTACTTAGTAAACATGGATGTACAATAACATACAGGTAACTTGACCAACACTTTGTAGTTCTACGTGGTTAACATTAGTGATTAGGGAAGGTGCAGAAGTCTTGAGAATTGACATTCATTCATTCATTCATTCATTCATTCATTCATTCATTCAGTGAGCCTTTATTGAATGTGTCTGATATTCAGACTTGCACTGAGAAGAGAAGTGTGGATTCCATAGAGGCCTCATTTCCTTTATGTTTGGAATGAAAACATGGGTCGAGGGTGGTGGTCTTCAAACCTGAGTGGACATCAACATCAACTGAGAGCTGGAATGCATAGTTTCTCCCTACACACACACACACTTTCTACATAAACATTTCTTTATCTCAGTGGTCACACTTTAAATACTTTCTGGAATAAGATGAAATGTAAGTACTAGCCCATATTTTAATTAATCATCCCATTATTGTTGTTCAAGTTGATAGAGTTCAGTTCTTAGGTTCATAAAGAATACCAAGTTGTTTTTTTCTATTTCAGTATTTCTTTAGACCAGACATCTAGAAATGAATACTTCATGTGGTAACTTCTCTGAAAGTTGACTTAGTTCCACTTTGCCCACTCTCAATGCTACAGATAAAGCTTGAGTCCACGTTACCGAGAAAGCAGGTATGGATCTTTAGGCTGGACTCTGACCCCAAACCATGGGATTGTTAGTTAGGGTTGAGAAGCCACCAGAACAAAGAGACCCCACAATACAGTTTTTTAAATCAGATGGAAATGTGTCTCTCACTTTACCACTCAGATAAGAATGGTTCAGGGCTGGTGGGGAGGAGGGGACATTCTCAACACATGGCTTCCATTTTCAAAATGACTAGCCTATTCTCGTTATTTTACAGACAATAAGAAGGAGAAAATAATCTGGTAGACTGTATACCAATTGTTTCAAAGGCAAGATCCAAAAGTGGTACCCACATCATTCTAGATCACAGCTCATTGGTTGGAACCTAGTCACTGGTTTCTTCTAAATATAAGAGAGGATAGAAAATGAAGTTTTCTTGGACAGCCAAATGCTCAGCTAAAATGAGAGAAGAGATTTGGGGGCACAATTTGCAATCTACCATAGCTTGTAACCGAAGGTGAGCAATCCAGAGAGCATTGTGTAATTGCTTTTTTCTTCTAGGATTCCTTTTTCACTCAACTTTGAGCCTTTGAGATGTAAGCATTAGAAATGTTAAATCAAATAGTGAAACCTTGAGTAATCTGACAAGGGTTCAAGGTTTATTAAACTCCTAAATGTGGTGTTTTTATGGAGTATGGACAAACTGGTTTTGGCTAAGTGTAGACATCATTGGCTACAGGCGTGTTTGAACTCCATAGTGCATTTCTCCTCTTTGCTATTGATAGGTAAACAAGAAAAAAAATTCAGGGTTTCAGTGGAAAAAAAAGTTTTAAAGACAATTTTTAACAAGACGCCTGATGAACAATGGTCTATTCGCACAGCTGAAAGCTCTACTCAAAATCTCTTTCTCTTTCAGATTTGTGAGGAACAAGGGGTTATGTTCTCTGCATGGGATTTTGCTCCTGGGCTAGGGTTGACTGCAAGTTTATTGGAATCAGCACTACGTTTTGTTTTGTTTTTACCGTAAGGGACTTCTGCAGAGAGCCCCAGTGCTCATCATGTGCTGAGAGGAAAACGGAGAGTGTGCAGAACAGTTCTTCCCCTTCATTCAAAATTAGGTTCAAGCTGAGAATCACTGGTGATTTTTCAAGTTATGTTTTGGATGAAATAAGCAGACATATTAGAATTAATTAGTGTTGTAAGGCGACACTTAGCACTGAGACTGAGTTAGTGCCTGATAGAAGAAGCACTGAGCCAGGAATCACAAAACCCCTGTCCTACCCTTGGCCTTCCCACAAACTCCTTGTAGAGCTATGGGCAAATCACCAACGTTTCTGCATCTTGGTCCCCTAATTACATAAATGCAAAGATACTTACAGTTCTAGAAGAAAAATGATCTTATAGATATTGTAGTCTTACTTCTGTATGATAACACAGAAACACCCAGGTGCAGTAAGCCCTTGCTGATCTTCCTCCCTTCTGTGAACCAGGTGGAAGGGACCATTCCCTTTCTGGAGACCCTGGACTACCCTACTATATTTGATGGCTTGTATTTAATTAGGGACTCTGCTTTCTATGGTCTTCTTATAAACACAGCTCATTTATTTATGCAGTTCCTGATACTATGATTGACCTACAGTAGTACTTTATATTGGATAAATGAATGAAACAAAGTACACTCAAAGTCAGAGAGTTGGTCAGGGGCTACGTAATGGCTGCTTAGGGCTGGGTCAAGTCTCATTACTCCCAGACCAGTCTTTTTCTTTTCTTTCTTTTTTTATTAATTTAGTTTTATTACAGATGTTTCTCCTTTTTCCCTCATTGACACCCTCCTCCCCCTCCCTCCCTGCCCCGTCCCCAGTTTTGTTCAGACCAGTCTTTTTCATATTTGACCTCTCCCCACCATCAAGAGTAAGGGTCAAATGTGATGTCAAATGTCAGTGCTTGAGCACTAGCTATTCTGGTGCAGGAGATATATGATTTCATCTGTTCACTTGTTCTGGTATTTCAGTCTCTTGGTCCTTAATGACAATTTTTTGTTCTCACAGCGTACTTCTCTCATCCTTTTGTCTTGAGACCTTCTGTTTGGGGCATGTGGGTACAGGTGCCTCAGGCCAGACCAGGGAGGAGATACTGCACTATGGTCCCGAGTGTTTCATAGGAGCTTTGTTTATTTGTCTGTTTGTTGTGTTTATTTAAGTTTTTAGGCCCTGGCCAGTTTGGCTCAGTGGTTAGAGCGTCAGCCCACGGACCAATGAGTCGCAGGTTCGATTCTGGTCAAGGGCACGTACGTCAGTTGCAGTTCATCCCCGGCCCTAGTTGGGTCGTGCAGGAGGCAACCAGTCGATGTGGCTCTATCACATCGATGTTTCTCTCTGTCTCTCTCTCTCTCTTTCCCTCCCACTCTACCTGATTATAAATAGAAAAATATCCTCGGTGAGGAATAAAATAAATTAATTAATTTTTTTTCAAAAGTTTCTATTTTGAAATAATTTTAGACTTACAGAACAATTACAAAGATTATATAGAGAATTACTATGTGCTCTTCAGTCAATTTCCCCTAAAGTTAATATCTTATATAATCATAGGACAATTATCAAAAGAAAATAACAATGGTTAATATCATTAACCAAATTACAGACATTATTTGGATTTTATCAGTTTTTTCACTAATATTTCATTTTGTCCCAGTATTCAATTCAGGATCCCACCTTGCTTCCAGTTGTTGAGTCTCCATCCTCTTGGGGGAACTAAGAATATTGACACTTGAATAATACTGGTCAGTTATATTGTAGAATATCCTTCAATTTGGGTTTAGGATTTGATCCCTGGTCCAGGCACATGCAGGAGGCAACTGATTGATGTTTCTCATATCAATGATTCTCTCTCTCTTCCTCTCTCTAAAATCAATAAAATAATAATAATAACAACAATAATAATAACAACCTTTAAAAAAATAATGGGGTGCATGCTCTGAGAGTCAAAATAACCAACTGAGGCAGGGAAGGACATGGGCCAGAGTCTTAGGAGGTCCTGGAAGGGACTGCTTTCAGCACATGGAGGGGAATGAGCATTGAAGCCATAGTAACAGGCCTACGAGGAAGGAAGGCTGCTGTGGGGTCACTGGGAGAAAGGCTTCCTGCCATTGTCTGGCTACAGCGGGTGGGCTGAAAATAAAAGTGGGCGGAATTTAAAGATTGTTTGTACGCACCTGGAGCCATATCCACGCAGAGAATCAATGTTTGCTGTGAATAAGGGCCATGGAGAAATGACTCAGAGCATGTCAGTCCTGTGAGTATGAGGCATGAAGTTCAGGATACACTCCAACCATGCTCTAAGCCATCTAGAGAGGAGTTTTTCAGCCTATGGGTTTCACCCAGCATGTTTGATAGAACAGAGAATGATGCAATAAATAAACACTAAAGTCAGATATAACATTTAGTGCACAGCACAGAGCACTCCAAGTACTGTTTCATAAATGCTGAACAAAGGTTGCAAGCCAGGTTCTAATCAAAAGGATTCTTAGACTCTCACCCTACTTCCCAATGACTTCTTGATAGTCCAGTAGTCCAGAGAAGACTATTTGAGGGTCTCATATTCTTCTCAGACACTTCTTTTTCCTTTAGTTTATTTTGTTTTATATTTATTTTAGTTTGTGTTATGGATAATGTCAACTATGTATATAAAAATAAACATAATATAATGAACCTGAATGTATCCATCAACCATCTTCAACAATTATCATTTCATGGCCAATCTTCTCTCATCTGGACTCCCCATCTACTTTATCAGTTTATATTATTTGGAAACAAATTACAGACATATAATTTTATCTAAAATATTTCATGTTGTATTGCTAAAACATAAGGACTCTTTATAAAAAACATAACTATTTCATTATGGTGCCTTAAAAATCAGAATTCTATAATATCAAATACAGTAAGTGGTCCAATTTCCAGTCCCTTGTATCTGATGATGTCTTCCTCATGGTTCCCCTCAGACCTACTCTATCCTTCATTCTGAGACAAGCAGATTTATCATGCAAAGAAAGAAGTTCTGACGTCCTGGCCCTTTTGTTTCTAGCCTATAGAAATGTAACAAATATGTAGTATGCCAGGAACAGAGAGGGTGACCTCCAAATTGGACGTAAGCACATTGGCAACATAAAGAGAAAGTAACTGACAAATCCCTAATTCTGGAAGATGCCCAGAGAGGCTGGGCCTGGAGCCAGGAGCTTAACAAGTTTCCATTGTTATTGGCAGCCGACAAATTTAGAAGCAGACAGGGGACCTCCCTATCATGGGGAATTTTGTTAGCTGACGCTGTATGCATTTAAAAAGCACAATCAACCTGTAGTGAGCTAAGGGATTAAACATGATTTTTCTCAACTTGAATGACCCTTCTCCCTAAATTAAGCTGCCTATTTAGTGCCTTAATAAATACATAGATAATTTAAACCATGTGGCAGCAAATTGAAAACATGGACTTTTTGAACTATGTATTTTCTTTCTCATGTTGAAACATTTCCCTTGAGAAAAATCTCAGGTCTCATGATTATGGAAAAGAAAGATCTGTATATCTTTCTGATTAAGTGTTTCATGATACACACGTACACATTGATCAGCTTTTTCTTCTTTCTTGGCAAAAGTGAAGCATGTGCTTCTGAGAAAAGTGTTCCATCCACACTTCTCTGGTGGCTGCCTGGTCTATTTGTCAACAAAATAAAAATGTGAGAGGATTATATTTCTATAAAAGTAATTATGTTTCAAAGCAGCTTGTTATTTTATACCATGCAGCATCACATCGAGCCAAGATGCTATTTTCTGCCTGGTTGTGAGAAGTAATGATCTGTATTCACAAGTCAGTAAAATATTCAAATATATATCTTTGTTGCTTGATTGGGGAAAATAATACTCCCTGCTAGAAAAGCTGGAAATTGAACTCAATGATTTAATATGCCAGTTTTCAGATACCTGTATTCATCTACTAATATTCATCTACACACACACACACACACACACACACACACACACGCACACACACTTTTTTTCATATTATGAATCTTGATTGGCATTTTTTTTAAAGTTCATAATGTGACAAAGATTTTTAAAAATTATTTCTGTACGATTTTTCCCTTTCCTTAAATTAATGAGTCACATCAAAGAGTGTCTCAACTTTTAGAAGCTTTGTTAAAATTTGCTTTGTCCTCTTTCATCTGTGTCCAAAAAATGGTCCACAGCAGCTTTCTGTGCTCACAGGCCCTGGCTCCTCATCACTGTGGTCAGACTGCTTCTGAGACCGTTTTTACCACAAATTCTCTAGAGACAAAGTCTGCAGCTTCCCTTCAGATTCCCAGCATGTGACCCTCACCATTATCAAGCAAAGATGCTTAGACAAATTTGATAGTAGGACAAATCTTGAAATTCCAGTTTTGATCTGCACTAACTTTCTCCTACTACAACAAAAAGTATTTTATCAGTAGACCATTCTTGGCTTCTGCAAAGACATCAAAGATATTTTCAGAAGAGATTCAGCCACCCAAAGAGGGGAGAAATATTTACATAGGAGAATTTTGTCTGGTTAAAACTTTTTGTTTTCTCTTGGGAGATTGAAGCCAAACTGTCTGGTAAAGCATGTGAAGATAGAAAAACGTTGGCTTTTTGAGCCCATTAGGCCATAACATAGAGCTAGCATCCCCCAACCCCTCTTGAATTCGTTATCTGAACGTCCATTGCCTGACTTCTCTGTAGCCGACTGTCTGATGTCGGGATCAATGGTATCATTTGAGGGAGCCAGTCTTTCAGATGGAAACATAAAAGCTTCTTAGGAAGCCTTTATACTGTGTGAATTTGTAAATCTAAATATTGCATGAAGCTCTTGGTTCAACAATGCTCCTTTTTACTAATAATTTACTGAAACTAATTGGATACAGGATGCAGCTAGCTGGTGTGCAAGTGGAGATGTCTCCGTCAGCTTCTGAGGCGTGCATTGCAGAAGAGAGCAGTCTTCCCTGGCTGTTCTTAGCGGCGTGGTTACTGTGTCTCTGCAAGGAGTTCATGGAAAAGGGGCTAAGAAAATGGCCTTTACAATTTTTGTAGAGGTTATGCTTAGAAATAATCTGTAAACTATTCATTTTAGAAATCATTTGAACAGTTAGAAAAATAAAATGCAGGAGAGTTACATATAATTCCCACACATTCTCATGGCTTTACTTCCCTACCAGGATTATAGAAAAGGCAGACTTCTTAGATAAGCAAAATGACTTTGTGATGGCTTTTATGTTGGATCTAGTGTTACTTGTCTAACCTCAAATGCAGATGGGTTTTCTTTTTCCTCATATCGAACTCCTGGTGATTATAAAACATACATAACGCAGTGCTATAACAAGCGGTACATTTTGGTAGTTTGGGTGTAACCAAAACCTAGTGGAGGTGTAACAAGCCCAGTGAGTGAAATCGATCTCGATTAGCTTTCTAAAGGTGTGCTGTCCGATGGTAGGCCCTAGCCACCTGTCATTATTAAGATTAAATTGGAACTCAGCTCTTCAGTTGCATGAGCACATTTCCAGTGATTAATCGCTACCACATTAGACATTCCATCACTGTGGAAAGTTCTTCAGAAAGTGCTGCCCTAAAGAACCATGAATTCACTGGATAATTATCCCTGCTGCTCACATTTGATCTGCATTTTCTCACCTGGGAAATAAGGGATGGGATTACATAGTCTCTAGGGTCCTCTTACTTCCGAGATTTTTATCCCCAGTATTTTCCTGATCACCTGAGGGCCACATAGACAAGAAAACTCTCAGAAAGGCTATAGGGTGAGAAAGCAGTGTTATGGGGAAAAAATCTTGATACCTACAGAATTCAAATTCAGTCCCTGCACCATGAGTACAAGTTACAGAACTTGGGAAAAGTCATTCAATTACTTTGAGTCTCTTTACTCATTCATCAAATGAAGGCCCTGAGCAGAATGATCTCCAAGGCCTGCTTTGCTCTAAACTTCTAAAATGTTACTGACTTTGAAAAATATCCCTTGCTAATGAGGTTGAATCAACCAGATTTGGTACTGTGTAGTATATGCTGTTTTCTTTGAAAACATGCTGAATTCTCACAACACCCATTCAAGGAAGGAGAAACTTATTACCATTTTCCTTTCCATGAAAGGTTTATGGCAATGAAGTCCTCCCTACACCCAGAGTTTTGAAGATGTGTGAAAAATTTTCCAGTCAAGCAGCTGTTTTCAATATAAAGATTCTTGGTGTCTGTGTGCAGGGTATCCGAATGATCAAAGTTTTCACTTTTCTTCCAAAGATTTCGGTGTCTTGCAGACTTATCATGTGAATAGTACTTAGTTTGGTATTTGAGTTTCATCTTTAGCTAGTTAACTACAGCCTTTACCTTTTAAAATTATAAGCAGTATAGAAAATATTTTTTTAGTCATTTGATTTGAAGATTTTGGCATAAATGTCTCCATCAGTGAGGTTTTTGTTCAACTGACACTAAATGATTAGTTAGGGAATATTTCCATTTGGGGAGTTTATCTAGAACAGTAGAAGACCAGGGCTGGAGTGAAGGAGAGGACTCTGTATGTTCATTCAGATGATACTGACTGACCATTTCTACACGGCAGGCACTGTTCTGGAAAGTGAGCCCTCAATAATAAGCAGAAGAAACAAAAAGCTCTCTTCCAAAGAAGCTTGTATTCTACAGGGGAGTCCCTGGTAGACTTTCCAAAGCATAGAACTAGAGTTTCCAAAATGTTAATAGAGATCACACAGACACACAAAGATTGTGTTCAAGTAAGGTTAGGAAACTGTATACTAAACAAAATGAAATTGTTTTTGTTTATTTGTTTGTTTATTGCTGTGGGATATCCAGGGTTTTTTTCTTTGCCAAGTGCATTGTGAATTTCCAAGGTAAGACTACCAGAGGCAGTATAAAATAAATTCTTTTGATCACCGAACACGTTTTCCCCACAGAATACATCAGAAAAATGATTAAAGCTCTGTTGAAAAGCAACAGCTTGGTAGAAAACCTTTATAGCTGGGTGATGAGCTAGGTTATTAAGACTGAGACCTATTATATTCCCCAGATAGGGCCCAACTGTGACTTTTAACTCACTCATCTCCCCAGGGTAGGGTTAAGGCCTGGGCACCATTTCAGACATACGAAACAGTTGAGCAGGCCACCAAACACATCCTCAGCAACCGAAAGACACCTGAGAAGGATCATAGGGGGTGATTGGCAGTTTGCTTTGTTAAATCAGAACTATAGCAATGCCATACCGACAATTTAGGTGCCCAAAATTTGTGGGCTGTAGACTCAGAGGCCTGAGTTAAAATCCAAAGTCTGTCTCTTATTTCCTGAGCACCCTCAGATGAGTTGCTCACTTCTCTGAGCCTGTTGCTCTGCCTGTCAAAAAGAGGAGCTAGTAGCCCCTTCACAGGCTCATCGTGAGCCCCAACGGAGATCTTACGGTGAGCGTGCTCTGTAACCTTGGCTCTGACTACAGAGCAGGACACGCTGGCATGAACCACACGGGTATGCCCCTCATCTAAATGGGTATTTTGGCAATGCAGGGATCTGGGATCTACACTGTCTTATTCCAGCTAAATGACAGAACATGGCCCTTCCCCTACTTATAAAGGATCCTTGCTCCAGCCTGAACACTCAACATTAAAGGCTCAGTAACAGATACAAATCATTTTCAAATGTATATAATTTGAGTACAAAAAGTATGCTTACATTTCCAGTATACTGTCAAATAGGGCATTGCTTATATGTTATTATTTTTATTGATTGTAATTGTTTTTAGAGAGAGAGAGGAAGGGAGAGGGGAGAGAGAGAAACATGTGTTATTATTTTAAAAAGAGAACATGCTTGTTTTTGTATTAATTATGCTAGCAAGCTGACTTTTCTCAAATAGACTGTTGTAATGCAGAAAAGACTACAGAAACATTTTTTACCAAAATTGTCACTTGATTTTTTGGAAAACCTAGACTTTCCTTGGATTGTTCTGTGGAACTTACCATTTTCCAAATGCTATTGCAATTCTTGGTCAGCAGCCTGTCCCCTCAACAGAAAAGCTGAAAAGAAACTGTTGGTAAAATTCTTATCAGTCCCAAGTGGTCAGGGCTGACATGTAAGGTCCTCGAATAAAGAAATAGTTCTCCCCCATCAACAGCTTTGAGAAATAAAATAATAAAAGCATGATCTCTCCAAAAAAGGCATTAGTGATGGTTAGAAGGCTGAAGAGGAGGGATTTGCTGACTTGACAAACCATGATTATTTTTTACAGCTCATGAAACTGTCTTTTCAAGAGACATGCTCTATGGCCTTAGTTTACAGCCCTCAGGATTTTAGAATCTTTTGGAAAGATGAGATTCCTCAATGAAAAAAAAGAGAAAGAGAGATTAATAGCATAGCTTTGGTCAGTGCTAAGCTTCTGTTGCCAAACAAAGAGAACGGAGAGCGCATCTTCAGAGGTCCATGGGCTGGGAAGCTGTGCCATCCCTCAGCTGATAACCCCCAACCCCTGTTCTTTAATAACAAGCTCTGCTAGTCTGCACTATTTTATAAACAGAGAGTTAATGGCCTGATTGAACTACTGCTTTGCTCCTTAATAGGTGGTAACCTGGAGCATATCACCTATTAACCTCAGCAAGTCGATTTCTTTTCTTGTGTAAAAAAAGAAGGGAGTAACAGGCCTCTCTTTGAGTGTTGAAATAATCAGCAGCTAGAGAGACTTTGCTGAAATATTTATAATGTCACTCTTCTATTCAAGATGGCTGTCCATGTCACTCTAAGTAAAGCTGAAATCCCACAGGATCTGCTGCCCCCCTCCTCTCTGACCCTATTAAGCTTCCCTCTAACCTTTTTTGGCTTCCTCTTTGTTGCTTGAATAACCCAGGTTTATGCCTGCCTCAGGGCCTTGGCACACACTGTTCCCACTGAGTGGAGTGCTTTTCTCCAGATGGTAGCAAGACTTGGAACCTTAATTCTTAGAGTCATGACTCAAATATTACCTTCTCAGGAATCCAATCAATCCTATTTAAAATCACAAACTTTGCCAGACTGGTGTGGCTCAGTGGTTGAGCGCTGACCCATGCTCCCAGAGGTCGTTGGTTTGATTCCCAGTCAGGGCACATGCCCAGGTTGTGGGCCCAATCCCCAGTGGGGGGGGGGGGGCATGCAGGAGGCGGCCAGTTGATGTTCTCTCTCATCAATGTTTCCATCTCTTTCTCACTCTCCCTTCCTCCCTCTCTAAAAATCAATAATAAAAAAATATTTTAATAAATAAATAAAACAAAATCACAAACTTTCTTCCCTGCCTCAACCTCTTTCCTCTTTTCATACTTTATTTTTTCCCATGGCACTTACCACCATTTAACATATATATTTTGCTCATTTGTTACATCTGTTATCTGCCTTTCTCCTCCTAAATGAAGCTTATGATTATTTTTTTCTGTGTACTGGTGTTGTCCAAGCCCCTGGAACAGTGCCTGGCACAAAGTAGTCATTAAATTAATATTGGTTAGATGAGTGGATATTAAATTATAAACAATTAAAGTCTAGCACTGTGTCTTTGGTTTTAAAAAAAAAGGTAAAAAGAGGGAGAAGGAGAAACACTGACTTGAATGTGTAGCATGTTCCAAATGTTATTCCACTGATTTGTGGCAACTGTTAAAAAATCAGCCCATACATCACTTGCTCATCACAAAGGGAACAGATGTTAAAAATAAATTTTACAAAAGGAGTTTTTTCTTTACAGAAGAATGCCATCTAGTAAATGTTGAAGGAATGATAGGATTAAAGACTCACCATTTTACAGTCTCCAGTGAAACAGTTGATTCTGGCATGGCTCATCAATGATATTAAAACTCTGAGATGAGCGGGATGGGGTAGTGGGTAGCTGAGTGGAACTAAACTATAGAACCACAGATTTCTTGCTAGTCATACAACTAAGAATATTTTAAAAACTCAATTATCTTACTGCCTTTATTTGCTGTGTCAAGAGCCTCAGGAGACAAGAGGAGTTCAGAGAGGAGGTGTGTGCTCCTGCATAAACACGTCTACCCACCCCAGAGCCCCAAGCCCCGGGCCCCCGCATCTTCGGGACAGGGTGTGAGACACACCACATGCAGCCCAGAGTGTGCTCCCACTGGTGTGTGTAGCAGCCTGCACCTTTAACCTTACCGACAGTGAAAACAGCTTTATACAGAGCTTTATTTTAATTTCAGTTCACCTTTCACTCCTAGATTATTCAATTCAAATTCCATTTACGATTTTTTAAAAACAACTAATTTCAATGATTTCTTCTAGTCCTCACTGTTCCTTGTCACTCTCATCACATGGCTGATTAATAGTCTGGGCTCTGCAGAAACCACGGGTGAAGAAAGAGCTGCTTTGCCAGCCCAATCTGCCCACCCATCCTCTCTGTAAACTGTCAAGGGGTGAGCCTGAAGCGTGGATTAATATTGCTGTCAGCTATAAAACCATCTAGTGCCTAGGTTTCTGCAAAGAGGAAGAAGACAGTATTCAGTTGTAAAATGACTCAGAGGAAACTAGGAATTCGTTGCCTGGACTGAAGTCATCCAGCCCTAGGCATCCTGATGATTCAACCCTCTTCGAGGAGCACTGTTTAAGTCCAGCCTCTTCTCCTTCGTTCTGTTTATTCCTTTTGAAAGAAAAAGCAAAAATCCCTCCTTCCTAAGCAGAGAGTTCATTAAGGGTAATAGGATGTCAACACATCTTGAGAGTAGCTGGGCCCGAGATTGCATGGGGACTTGCTTGTAAGTGATACCATTTTAAAAACCAATATGGCCCTGGCCGGTTTGGCTCAGCTGTTAGAGCATTGGCTCGAGGACCAAAGAGTGGCAGGTTCAATTCGGTCAACGGCACATACCTTGGTTGCAGTTTGTCCCTGGCCCTAGTCGGGGTCGTGTGGGAGGCAACCAATTGATGTGTCTCTCTCATGTCGATGATTCTCCCTCTCCTCTCTCTCCCCCTCCCATTCTATCTAAAGATAAATGAAAAAATATACTTGGGTGAGGATTAAAAATAATAATAATAATAATAAAATAAGGAATAACATAATTGCTTTATGGATTTAAGTTTTCTGGACTTAAGAAAATGGACTAAGAGTGGTTCTGGTATAGTATCTGACTATGTCACAGCCAGAGAGCAAGTCTGTGGTGGTCCTGAGTGTTTCCCCCGCCTCTGACTCATTTTCTTCTTTTGCTCTTTGAGAATGAGAGACTCCCACTTTTTATCTCAATAAACTCCATACTTTAAAAGTTGGATTTTTAAGCACGTACCATGTCTTAAGTAATAGTCCAGATGACCTCAGGGTTTTCATTGAGCTGTACAAAATAGCCCTGTCTGATCTTCCTCATGTGTGGAAGGACTGGGAACTTCCGCTGGTGAGAGCTGAGCAGAGTTACAGGCGAGGTGGAAGGATCTACCAGATGTTTTCTCTGAGGTTCCACTATCAGAACCCAGGCCCAGAATTCGGAGTGAGGTAGCCAGTCTCAATAAGGCAGTCCAACATGATCAGCCCGGAATGGGGAGCCATGAGGCCAAAGCATCAGGTGCAGTCAGAGTGGAAGGTCAGGCTGAGACCTGGAGAAATTCCCTGGACCATGCTTTGTCTTTCAGGAGTATTTAATGTGGTGGTGATTGCCTCAAGCCTGCATGAGTGAATCATGAAAAGAGCTAAGGGAAAGGGACATTTCCAAACACCCAATACCAAATTTGGAGACCTGCCCCCACCCAGGGGAATATGCAAATGATCAATGGCCAATTCACGCATGTCCATAGACCCACCAGCTCTGAAGCAATTGGCCCAGAATGGGCAGGACCTGGTCAATAATTGTCAGCTTCCCTATTTTTTGTCTTCCTTTTCCAACTCAGTACCAATCAGAGAAAGTCAAATATAGTCCTCCAACCAATCACACAAGATGCAATGCTCTGGTTAGCCCACCTCCACGTTCCCCAGCAACACCCAGTCAGAGCACAGAAGTCTTCTCTTTGTCCACTGTGAGGCTTTCCCCCTCCTCCGCCTATCCATGAGTCTCTGCCAAATGCCAGTAATGAGGGCTAGCTCCCCGCTGCAAGCTGAACAAATAGCCTGTGTGCGCCCCTTCGGATGGTCTGTTTATTTCCACAGATTTACAATAGACATATGAAGACCCACTGTTCAAACAAACATCCCCAAACCTACACATCTGAATAGTGCGGCCCTCTTCAAGTACACTCTTTGGAGAATTAAGATATATTTCAAAAACACTATCATTACTCAAAATATTTTTGGCACTCCTTTTTTAAAGCATTGAATTTATAGCCAAGATAGGGTCATAGGGTTGTGTAGTGGGCTCGCTCTCTCTCCATCTCACCATACTATGACATTTCATCAGTTTCATTCTCTCTCTCTCTCTCTCTCTCTCACACACACACACACACACACACACACCAGTGCACCTCATTTTTGGCCTAGAATATGCCTCTGTCAGTGTTAATGGTCATCTTATTCACCAGCCCTGTCTCCAAAATGATTTTTAATTATTTTCCTAATCAGCCCACACCTCCACAAGAGTTTGTTATTTACCAAAATTATATTCCAAAAAGTGACTCAATGTTTTGCCATCTATTTGAGAGGTTTGCCAGACTCTTCCTGTCTTTGCATTTTGCAGTTCAGGAGGACAAGGGAAAATATTTAATGCATTTTGTGTTGTCCCAAATTCTCCTTAAGTCCATTCTCCCCGCCACCCCCCCCACCCCATCTTTCTGCAGATGAGAGGCATCAGCAGTGTGCAGGCCAGAGTGGGGAGTGTGGACCCTGCACCACTGGCAAAGCAGTTGTGAGTTCTTACTCCCTCAGCACACGCACAGGACAGGCTCCTTCATGTGTGCTCTCATCTTGCCCTGGAAACTGTCCATCAGCATCTGTGGCAGAGATCATTTTGGAGAATTGTAAAACATGTGAGCAAATGTACATTACAAGCAATCGTTTTGGCTTTCATTCTCATCGTTAACTTCTGTGATAAAATACTACTTGTCCCTATACATCAATGTTCTTGTTCACAAGGTTCAAATATCAGAATTCTGCCAAGTGGCTCTTTCAGTCTGGGTGAGCTTATAATGATTCTAGCTCTCGTAAAGGAACCGAACAAAGCAGCCCTGGGTCAGCAATGTTCCCTTTGTTGTAAGTCTGGAGTGTACTGACACAAATGTTAGGGACATGCTGGAGTGTTTACAATGTACTCAAGCTGTAGAGCTGAGAGCCCACTGAAGGACAATTGCTGGAAACAGTCTATAAACAATTTATCATAAGCATATTCAAAATGGGCACTTTGCTTTGAAATGATAAAATCATTGACTTGTTTGGAATGCCCACACTGTACACTGATCCTTGAAATTCTTCAGAAATTCCCTAAGTGGAATGCTATGTGGTTGGGGATGACTGGAGGAATATTTGGGCAGTTTTATTCTAATTTTTCACCCTATACCAGCTGTTGGGGATGAGTGGGTGGGGAGGAAGTCTCCCCAATCCTTCTCTTTTCATTCTTGTAGCTCAAGAAATTTCCTGTCCTTGTCAGTTCTTCTAAAACATCAATTACTGCTCAGGGACGTGTACACTGTTTCTCCTTTCCTGTCTGCGCAAATGACCTTGAGGGGCTACAGGAAAATCAAGGGGACTCCGAGTCTGGTGGTTGCCTCTCTGAACATTATCTCCTCACTGGGACACCAAGATAAGGAGGAAAAGATGCTTCTCCACCGATATACCCTGCTTCAGGAATGACAGCCATTTTTCAGGAACCCAGGTAGTTCTGGGGGAGAGGTCATCCCCTCAGTCTGCTGCCCTCTGGCCCTCCTCTGCCCCTAACCTGGGAACAGGCACCACTCCCTCTCCTCCCACAGCTCTTTGTGCTGGTCTCCATCATGCACATCACTCGAATTGCTGGTGTGTGAACTGGTGACCCAACGGTCTGCGGTCCTTAGGGCAGGGACTCTATCTTAGTGTTCTTGTATTACTGCTGATAATGAGACGTGACCAAAACCATTTATCTTTCTGAAAAGTTCAGGGAAATTTTCTTTCAGAATATCCCACTGTCTTGTTTCATAAGTTTGTTTCTTTATGATTGGATTGAGGTTAAACTATTTGGTAAAAATACTATATAATACTACTACATGAGTTAATGAGTGATGTCCATATGTGAAATAATTTTCACTTATTTTTAAGTATTTTAATCATAAATATAGTCTAATGCTATAGCAGAAGAATTATAAAATAGAAAACAGGGGAATCCCACTGTCTTAACTCACAGAATATAATTTTGATGTGTTTCCAACCTTTTTCCTATTATTTTTAACACAGTTTTAATTACACTGTAAATTTAACTTTGTATTCTGGTTGTTTTTGACATAACATCACATTACGTGCATTTTCACTGACATAATGGCAACGATACTACGAGTGTCCAGCTGCAGACAGCACTGAGCACTCTCCGTATACTGTTTCCTTTAAAGCATATGACAACGTCTTGAAGTAGCTTCTTTTATTATCCCCATTTTAAAGTTAAGAAACTGAGACCCCATCAAACAGTTGGTAAGGGGTAAGATTTGAACCCAAGTATATGTGACTCCATTGTACCGTCTTCTATCATTTTTATTGAACGTGCTTTGATTTATTCATTTCATGTAAACATACTAGTGGATCTTATCAACTGAGGCCTGCCCCACTTTTCAGAACATTTCACAAGCCCTGACTTTCTCAGCCACCCCCTTTGAATTATGAGCATAGCCACAGACTGGCTGCAAAGGCTAGTGCTTTCTCTTTCCCCTAAGAACTTAATCTAAACCAAATTTGGTTTTCCCAATGTCTATCTTCTTTCATCAAGGAGACGTTGTCGTTTGTAGGTATATGACCAAGTCATCCAGGAGAATGGGTAGGAGTGAGTGAACAAAATAAACCAAATGAGACAACTGCTAGGGGCCAAACTCTCAAGTACTCCAGGCCACATTAGGCTTTCCTAAAGATGGACAGGCCACGGTGAAGTTCTGTCCTGGGCCCTGGAGGACGCTGCCCTTGACAGCAGCATGGCTCTGGAGCGTCTGTCTTCTCCTCGGCTCCACAAGAAGACTCTGACATTTTAGCTATGCAAAATCCTCCTGTTGTTAAAGACCTCTGATCTACATACACCCCACTGATTAGAAACGTGTCCTATGTCAAAGCCCTGAGAAACACAAATTCTCATAGGTCTAGATGCACTTTAATGTGGGTTAAACACCTACGTTTGTCGCGTAGCCTGTGGCGCCAACCCAGGAAGAGGCAGCAGCAGCGGCAGACTTGGCCAGCCCAGCCTTCGGGAGGGCTCCGAGCGCAGCAGGAAGGAGCTGAACGTATTTCAACTGCAGCCAACTTAGTGGTTTAAACTTCATAAACATGTCTTAAATGTTATGACTCTTATCTTTATGCCATGGCATTCCTACCTCAAAGAATTGCTTTTAAAATAAAAATGCACAATTCAGCAAATAGTTCTAAGAAGTTTGATAAAAAAACAAACAAACAAACAAGTTGATTAATCATATTTGGTTGCTTATCATTCCTTTGACCTTTTCCTCTAGATCCAGCCCCATAACACAGGATGCTCAATCATTTACCAAAAGGATTATGACAATATAATTTCCTCTTGATTAAAAATTAAAATGAAGTAAAATAAAGTTCTCTATAGTTTTACAGTTTTACTTGAGTTTAAGATTGGAAGTAGTGATCAGGACTTAGCTGCTTTCTCTTATGATAATTTGAGAATTGAGGGAAAAAATCAAAAGACATGATTAACCCATGAAATCAGCTACATTTGTTAAAGAATGCCCCAACCCTGGTGAGTTATTGCACTGTTTCTAAAGAGTCTAAAGGGCCTGTGTATTACCAGAAGCATCAGTTATCTTCTGCCACAGTAATGCTGCATAACAAACAAACACAGCATTTCACTGGCACCCAGTAATAAACATTCACGTCTCCTGCATTTGGAGTGATTGACTAGACAGTTGGCAATGCTGATCTTGACTGGGCATGTCTCCATATCTGGGGCTCAATTAACTGTCAGTTGATCTAGGCTGCCCTTGACTGAGATGACTGGGCAAGTTGATTTTGTTTCCCATGCTTCTCATTCTCCAGCAGGCATGTTCTCAAGGCAGTGGCAAAGGCACGAGAAAGCAAGTCCCAATAGACAAGATCATTTCAAGTCTTTGCGTCACAACTGTAAATTTCATGGGACAAAGCTAGTTACATGGTTGAGCCCAGTTTCAAGGGGTAGAGCAGGTTACTCTAACCACAGTAAAAGGGGACTTCAATGTTACACAGCAAAAACAGAGTTAAAGAGAGGGGTAAAAACTTAGGCCCATAATTTAAGTATACCAAAGCAGGGATTCTATACCCTATAGGGTTAAAATCAGTATGAATTATCTGCCATTAGCCAATATCCACTGCAGATTCAATCATGAGGCCAACTTGTAAAAAAAAAAAAAAGCAGTCACCTGGGTGGCTGGTGTCCAAATCCAAGGTAGAAGAAAGAAATAATTTGACATCAAAAGATGGCCAGAAAGACTAAATATTGTTAAGATGTTAATCCTTCCCCAACTGATCTGTAAGAGTCAATGTAATCCCAATCAAAGTCCCAGCAAGCTGTTTTTATAGAAATCGCCAAGATAATTCTAAAATGTATGTGGAAAAACAAAGGAAATTGCAGTGAAAACAACTCTGAAAAAGAACAAAGTTGATATCAAGACATAATAGAAAGCTAAAAGAACCAAGAGTGCATGCATTGATGAAAGGACAGCATACAAACCAATGGGATAAAACAGAATCCAAAGTAGATGCAACTACATAGCGACTTCATTCACAATCTCCAAAAACTAAGAAACCAAGGTAATTCAAAAGAGAAAGAATCATTTTTCAACAGATTGTGCTGAAATTTGAGCATTCATAGTAAAATTATGGGCCTTGACCCACACCGTGCATCATATACAGAAATCAATTCAAAATGAAACATAGACTCACATGCAAAACCTAACAATACAAAATATCCTGGGGAAAATATAGAAAAAAATGTCTTTACGACCATGGATAAGGCAAAAATTTCTTAGCTGGAACAAAACATGATAAACTGTAAAAGAAAAAAATGACAAACAGGACTTTGTCAAAACTAAAAATTCTGCTCTTTGCACGGCACTGTTAAGTAAAGGGGACTGAGTAGGCAACCCACAGACTGGGAGAACATATTTTCAAAACACATTTATTATAAAAGACTGGTATCCAGACTATATAAAGAACTCTAGCAAATAATAAGAATAAAGAACCCTGTAAAAATGGCAAATTATTTGAACACTTCACCAAAGAAGATAAATAGATGGCAAATCAACAAATGGAAAGATATTCAACATTGTTAGTGATCGAGGAAATGCAAATTAAAACCACAATAAAATACTAATACATATCTATTTGATAACTAAAATTTTAAAACTCTCAAAATCAAGAACTGACAAGAATGTGGAGAAATTGGAACCCTCATACATTGCTTGTAATAATGAAAAATAGTACAGCCACTTTGGAAAACAGTTTGACAGTTCCTTATAAAGTTAAATGTCACTTATAAGATGGAGCATTTGGGTATTTACCCAAGAAAAATGAAAACATATGTCTGCACAAAAAGCTGTATGTGAATGTTTATAGCAGCTTTATTCATAATCTCCAAAAACTGGAAACAACCCAAATAACCACCACCTGGCAAATTGCATTGATACAATGAAATTTGTTTCAGAAATAAAAAGGAATGGATCAATGATAAAGGTAACAACGTGGATAAACTCAAATGCATTGTGCTAAGTGAAGAAAGTCCGACTTAAAAAGCTACCTGCTCTATCGTTTCACTTAAATAACATGCTGGAAGCTGAAAAAATATGGGGATGGGAGAGTGATCGTTAGGAGCAGAGGGCAGGATGAGAGGCTTACAATAAATGTATATGAGAAAAATTGGGGGCTGATGAAAAACTTCCTATATTTTCATTATAGTGACGCTCACACAACTGTATGTGTTTTTCAGAAGTCACCCAAAAAAAGTTGAATTTTACCACATGTAAATCTGTCCTCAAGAAACGTGACTTTAAAAAGGGAGAATTAGCGTCCTGGCCAGTTTGGATCAGCAGTAGAGCATAGGTAGAACCCACAGAGCGATGAGTCGCGGGTTCGATTCCAACCAAGGGCACGTACCTCAGCTGTGGTTTGTCTTGGGGTCGTGCAGGAGGCAACCAGTCGACACATTGATGTTTCTCTTTCTCTCCTTTTCTCTCCCTCTCACTCTATCTGAAGATAAATAGAAAAAAAGATATATCTTTGAGTGAGGATTAAAAAAAGGGCAGGGGGAGAATTAGAGAAGCACAAAGCAGAGCCATTTACATCACACATCAACAGATGTGTAGTTGAGGTCTCAGCTTCAGCCACCAAGACCAATGTGTGCTCATCTTCTCTTAGAATTATCGGTCAACAACTATTGTCAGAATAGACATCTTGAACCAAAGTTTTAAAAATTTTAGTTTTCCTTAACCCAGCTTCCATTTCTAGAAATGTATTCTAAGGAAAGAATCTTAAATCATTTTCCTGAAAGGGACTCATTGGCCACAAAGTTCAAAATTCTAAAAAAAATGGAAATAACCTAATGCCCATTAATACTCCTGTCAGTAGAAGGCTTGAGAGTGGAAATATTAAATCAGCTTTGGTTCATCCATGCAATGAAACAAAACATTTAATAATATGGAAATGTGATCACCATATAGTAAGTTAAAATAACAGGTAAAAGATTATTAATAGCATGATTTTGAAATATGTGATGAGAGAGAGAGAGATACAAAGACTAGAAAGATCAATGTGCCACAATGCTAATGACAATTTTCTCTTGAGAATGAGAATGTGAATAAATGTTTTCCTATATTTTCTAAATCTTCTATGATGAATATGCAATTATTTGATACTAAGAAACAAAATAACCTCTCAAATTATTTTTTAAAGTCATCCATAGATTTTTAAGTCGGAAGTCAATGCCATTACACTTGGTCCTCATGGAAGTCCTGATATCTGTTTTAGTGTTCATTATCTGAATTGCCAAAAAGTTGAACCCTAAGGGCCAGCTGAGCTCCTAAGAGGAAGGAGGCATTTGACCCCATTAGGAACCTTTGAGCCCTGCCACATATCTGATCCTGTCCATGAAGAAAGTGAAGTCTTATTGAGGAAACCAGGTGCAAAGAGATAGATTAAAAAAAACTTTAATCAAAAACTTCTATTGTGGTAGGCAGCTGATAAACTAGCTTTTTAAAACCTAATACTGAATTTTTATGGAAGTGTTATATTTGTGAGCATTATACACGGAGGAGTCAAGACACCTGGGCAAGCTCTGTGTGACCATAGGCAATATTCTCAGCTCTCTGGGTTTTATCTGAAAGATGAAAGAGTAGAACCAGGAAGTCTCTAAAAGTCCACCCTCTTCCAGTTTTTTGGAAGTTTTGAGGATGAGTGGCTGAATCCAGACCAGGGTAAATGTCACTATTCCTTATAAAAGGGGACCTTTCCATTTGTATGAAATGACGGACATCAAAGTCTCTGTGTTGAATGAAGGAGAAGGAAGATTATTCTTGTGCATTTTTTTGTATGATGAGAAAGAGAAACTGAGAGAATGGAAAGAATAATAATCTATTTCCCACTGAGATCTTATATATTCTGTTTGTGACTCTCTCTTCTGTTGAGAGAAAGGTTAAGGGCAGAAAATGACTGAGCTTGCCTCAGGAGAGACTTTGAGATATTCTGTCTTTTGTGCACAGACACTGCTACTGTGGGATGCATGTGACAAAACGCAATATTGGGCTGAAAGACTTGTCCCCACTCCTCAGGGAACCCAGCACTCCTTTGGCTTCCTGAGCACCAGTGGCTTTGGGTCCTTTGGAGACAGCAGCCTGGTGTGAACGTTAATGCTTCCTTGATGGTGCCATCAACAAAGCCAACAGGTTCACTGTGTCTGAGGCTGTACAAGTTGTGGACTTGAGCAAGGGGCCGCTAGAGAAAAGGGAAACCACAGCAGGAGGTGTGTGGTGAATGACTTTGATGGGTTCTTAAGAACATGTAAGGCATTCTTTGATGACTTCTAGGAACAGTTAGGGAAGGTTTTGTCTTATCATAAGTGGTAAGTTGATGAGCCTCTGATGCAGCCCTCTGCACCAACAGATGTAACAAGTGCATGCTCTGTGAGCTCCCGGTAGTATGTATAACCTTCTCCTCTGTTTCCCATTAGAAAGGATAGTTGCCTAAAGCAATTTCTCTGAGTTGGTTGGTCACAGGTGAACATTCCACACCCTGCACCTGCTTTCAGAATCTCTGGGTTGGTAGAAGATTTGGTTACTGAGGAGATGATTATAAGATGCTCGGCACCAGATTGGATGGACTGCCTTGGTCTGCATCCACCATCTGTATCACAGGTTGTATCCACAGGAGGCCAATGGCAGCTTACAGGGCTGCCCTTTGGGGGGAAAATCAAGTCATATACCAAAGAGAGGAGAGTAGTTAACCTTTAGAAATTAATGAAACAAATTCTCTTTGACAAAAGCCTCCAGGATGGTTGCTAACCACCACACAAAAACAGCTTGGAAAAAAACAGTGATCCCTCCCAGATTCCCATGGAGAGAGGTCAGGGTGTCTAGCCTATCTGACTCCCATGCCCACCCTAGCCACCAAGAGTTTACCCTTCACTGGAACTTTGTGACAGATAACTGGTGGCAGTCCTAGGTGAGGGGAATGGGGGTGCAGTGGCCTCACTTCCTAAACTTTCAGTTCCATCGGAAGGCAAAGCTGGGGTTCTACCCATCATGAATGCCTCCTCACGCTGAAGGAATGCCAGTTTCATAACTTTTGTGTTGTAAGGACACTTTAGAGATTTGGGAAATCACAGAACCCTAAACTGTCCAGGGAAAAAAGAAAATGAGAAGGTGATTGACCCAACTGCCTTCTTTCATAGATGAACAAACAAGCCCTTAGAAGCTGGCTTCTCAAGGCTATGAAGAAAGCTACTTGGTGGGAAGTAGTGCTGCTAATTAAACCTCCTGATACTCAGTTATGCTCTCCATTACCCCCGGCTAGCTCCAGACCAAACTGAGTATTTTGCATAGAATTTGCCTAAGAAACACACAGATAAAATACAGCCACATGTGTGCACACACACATACAACACACAGAGAAAATATAACACATCTCAATATTAAGTGATCCAAATCAACCCTTCTTCTATTGGGGCTGTTAATAAAAGTAAATAGTACAAAAGAAAGGAGTCTTATCAGCACAGGAGCTGGAGTGGGACTGTTGGAATGCTAAGTAATCTAAAGCTCTCTGTGCCTCAGTTTCCCTACTTCAACGATAGATATAATAATGCTACCTATATTATGAGGTTGTTATAAGTAATTTATTGATTACTAAATGTAAAATATTTAGAATAAATCCTGGCACATAGTAAGTAGTTAAAAATCCACTGTGACGCACCCTGCATTGTCCCAAACTGGCCGCATCACAATACAACACGTCCCCTCAATACTCAGATACTTTATTTGTGGCTCCGTCCCTTTAGGTCAAAGTAGCATCAAATAATGGTGTGGAAGATGGCGGTCATGCTGGAGGAAACTGACCCTTTACCTTAAATAGCTTCCCTTCTATTCTGTGTAACATTAGTACTATCATTTTTCAAAATTTGCTATCTGAAAATTCCATTAAGCCATGTTACTTCAGGGATTTGCCTTTAATCAATGAAATTCAGCTTCCTGCTGCCCTTCCCAAGGGTGCCAAGGGTTCACTTCAGGTTGTCATGGGAAAATTAGAATATCAGATAATTTCTACAGCTGTACTAACTGAGTGACTGATGGCTGGAGCCAATTAATGTTTCTCTCTCTCTCTCTCCCTTCCAAATATATCATTAATGCTACAGTACACTCGGGGTTATCACCACACTAGTTATCACCAACAATGAAATCTGTTTATTGCCATTTGATGGGCACGTGATATGGTTCCAGAATCCATCTTAAGGACCTGTTTCCTAGGGTCACTTCTCATACCAATTGTCTTAGATTGTGTTCCCCAAGAAACAGATATCGAGAAAAGTTTTGAGTACAAGTCATATATTGTGGAATGGACCCAGAAAGTGTTGGTAAGAAAGTGGAGGATAAGACAGAGACAGCAAGGCTGTCTATAAAGGGTACATTGTCAAACAGGTTATGACAACTGGAGCAACTGGAGCTAAATCCACTAAAAGACCTCTGGTAGACACAGGGGGAACACTCCTGAGAGTTATCCCTTCCAAAGGGTGAGGGAGCAGAGGTATTAATCCATGAATTCCATGTGTCCGTGGTAGAGAGCAGGACTGTTAACTCGCCAGCACTTCCAGCTTGCCATGGGTGTATAGGGAAAGAAAAAAATGGGGTGTTAGAGAAAATCCTCAGGGAAGAATCACAAGTGCTAGCGATTGGAAGTTGATCCAGAATGCAGAGACATGGAAGAGGCTGTGGTGCCACGGGAGCCATCTGCTACCATGTGGAAGAATGGTATACGTGTAGCAATTAATACTTAACATTTATCAAATGATTAATATGAACCAGGGACTGCTTTATACATTTATGCACATTATCACGTGTATTTCTCACAACACTTCTATCAGGTAGGAGCTACCTATTTTTATCCTCATTTTCCAAATGGAGAAAGTGAGACTCAGAGATGTTAAGTAACTTTTTCAAGGTCATTCAGCTACTTATTACAGATGCTTGGATTCAGAAGCAGGCACTCTTCCCCTTTCCAGAACATTGAGGGTTATGACGCAATTGACAGTAGGACACCAACAGACAGTGTCGGAGGATACAAATGTGCATTAACAGAAAATACTGGACATCATGGAGTCAACTAAACAAAGCAAAAACCTACACAGCATGTTCGTCATTGTAGATCCAAATTTCCCACATTCCTGGGTCCTCATGAAGATTCAGAGCTGCATATAAACACAACTACCGGGAATCAGGCTTCTAGCAGGGGTAAGAGGCTATACTTCCATTCTCTTAGGCTTTTTTATAACCTCTTCCCTCCACACCTCACTCTTATCCTAAGGGATTGAAAGTCTCTGGCCACATGTTTACCCCGGCACATTACTGAGGACTGATCATAAAATTGGATAAATCAAATATTCCATATGCAGCATCACTCAACAGGTTTACATTTCAAGCATGCCCGAAGTTCATCTTGCAAAGGGGAGAGAGGGGACTGAGGATAAATCTTCTGAAGCAAAGAAGTCTTATAGAGGACACAAAAGAAATTTCAAATACAAATGTCTCAGAGGCCAGTCAAGTATAAAATGAGGAAAGCAGGCCCAGTGCAAGACAATAGGGAGGAGTGAGGACTGGGGTGGACTGGGGTGACCATGAGTAATAGAAGTAGGACCGATAAAGTGAAAATTACAGAGAACTAGGCCTTGATCCAAAAGTAAAAAAATAAATTTCTAACAATATTATTCAACAGCCTGCTCTTAAGTGGTGAGTCATTCATTTTAAGTGTCCATTGGATGATCTCTCTGCCAGAATAGTGAAAAGGAGATCCAGGCATCAGATGGATGAGATGTTAGACTTTATATCTATCTCCCTTCCAATTCTGAGCTTCTTTGAATCAATAACATGGTTTCCTTCATTAAGGATGCAATTCAAGCTGGATTAGACATTCAGAGTGAACCTTTGATTTTGCTTACTGTGTGACACATAGAGTACATATGTGTCTCTTCTAACCTATATGTAGGATGTTATTGGGATGTCTTTTCCAAAAGAAAATGTTTTTAAGGGAATTTGTTTACTTTTTTACACATCTTATCTCATGGGCTTGCCTTACCCTGAGTTGGCCATGTTTCCTCAAATCCACCCAACAAGGCTCTTTAGCTATGTCTCTGGTATTGTTTGTGTGTGTGTGGAAATAAATGCACACAGACTCTGATAATTTACACATGTTCAGAAGTAACCATAAGAAGAAACTAACACTTTTCTATATATATAAAAATTGCTATAAATCTGGAGTCTGGAAATACATAGTTTCTCTTCCTCTGAACACATATACAGGTTTGGGTAAAAGTAAGTTTATAGTTGTGAGTACTCGAAACACAGAGTCTATTCTTATATTATTAATTATTGTATTATTTTCCATACAAACAACTGTAAACCCACTTTTGTCCCACCCTGTATTTGCTACTATTGGTATTTTCAGTACTTTGGAAAACATTGAATATATCAATATAATACTGAAGCATGTGAACATTTAAGCAAAAATAATTTGGCCAGTAAAACCAGATATACCAATTAATTCAATGACAAAAATAAGCCAAACACTTAGTTCTGGCCTCACATGAAGGCATTCAAGGCACCAACGTCTGTTTGATTTTTCACAGTGGTGTCTGGTCCTCATATATCCATCTAACACTCTCAGCAGACCTTGACTTCAGCGTGAAACTTGCCCACATCTTTAGATCTACAAAGGAAAGATTTTAAACATTGTTCTGAAAATGGTTTTCCTTCCAGGAGAAAATGAAGAAGAATTTTTTTAAAAATAAAAACTGCTTTATACTAAACTGCTTATTTTAGCCATAAAGATAAAGTCCTAGCCTTTTGCAGATGTTGAAATGTTCTGGTTTGGAACATCTTTATTGCTTGGTTCTTGGCCTGGATCCTCATCACACTAAAGAATTGATTCGAATATTCTGTTTTTCAAATTGTTTGTTTGCAAAGTCTAGTCTGGGAGTGGAACTAATGTTACTATTAAGGTTCTTTTATGTGCAAGGCTTGTGCAAGGCATTTAACATGTATCATATTATTTAATTATTACAGCAATCCAGTGGGGTGAGCATTATTATTCACATGAGAAAGTAGGCTCAGGGGATGTAAGAATCAGACTGTGTTCCAGGGCTCAGAGCAGCTAACTCCAAGGTCCATACATTTTCTTCAGAATCACAGAATAGCAATGGGGGAAAGAAGAGAAACCCATTATAAATTTCGGTGACCCAAAGTTAAACTTCAGGAAATCATTTATGAAACTATCTCCTTGGATCATAATTCCAGCTGTACATTAAATTAAATTGTAGGGAGACCTGAGAACAGACATCTGTTGGAAAGCCTCAAAGTACCTCTGTGAGAAAGTCACTAAATCCTCGTATTACAGATTGCACTAGCTACTGACTTTGACTTTCAGTTGTTAGATTTGCCATTAGCAAATAACTTCTGGGCCATGTGCCCCATCGGCTTTGAGTAAACTCTGCGATTCTGTTTTCCCTGACTTTCACTACCTGTGTATGTCTTATCTGGTAACCCCTATAAAGCACTCAAAGCATGCCCACCCTAAGGTATATACCTAATTCTTCATTTATTTTCTCCTTGATGTTTAAACAGTATATTGCATCAACATTTCCTCAAGAGAATTTTTAGTGCTTTCAACTAAAAATTTCTTAGTGAGAACTACATTCAGTTCAACTTTCTCTGCTCCTTTCCCTCCCCTAGTTTAGTATGTTGAAAAATCCTTTCGCATCAGCATTTATGCAGCGTATCATTTTTTTTACTCTCATCCAACAGGCACATTTGGATTTACTATTTCACTTGAACACTTGGTGTTTACTGGCAGCAACAAGAACAAAATTTATAGCAGCAAATGGAAGCTGAGCTTGGATGCTGGCTTCGCACTGAAGAACTTTGTGTTTGCCATTTCCTCATTGTGAAAGCAGTATGTCCAAGATTTTGCAGTCATCAGCGTTCTGATGTAACGATTTCCATCTGCTCAAAGGAAGAAATTCAGGACCTCTATCTCCTTGAATTTAATTCCACTCCGATGCAAAGGTAACTGGCTTAGGAGAATGTTGGAAGACAGGAGAAATTCAGGCTAAATACATTCCGAAAAGTGTCTGTAACATCCACTTATCCAGAGCATGACTTTCCTGTAGAGCAACATGGGTAAAGAGAGAATTTGCCACAATCTCTTAAATGGAAGCAGCTCCAACTGGAGCAAGATGACAGGATTACTTTGAGGTGAGAGAGGATAAAGAAAGCAGGATGATTTGCAGGGCGTTCCAATGGGAGGTAATAAGGAATCAGAGATTCATAGAAACAAAGCACTTGGAGAATAATACTGAGGCAATCGAAGTCAACAAAACTGGTAATAAGAGGTGGTTTAACATCCCATCTCATCCCTCTGGCATTAAGAATTTGGCACTGGTTGTTGAAATATGAAACACATGATGGCCTTTACACTCGCCCAGTGACCTTGCGCACTCATTCGTGTGGAGTTGAAGTCGGAAAAAATAATAGCATAATATTTTAAATGCTTGGTTTGCATTTTTCCATGTTCATTGTTTCAACAAATATTTATTAGGCACTACATTGGATGTCAGAAGTAGTCTTAGGTGCTGGAGATATGGGTCATAAGCATTCCTTAGCAGTTTATTATAGGTAATTAAATGAGAATTATAAAATATGCATAGAATGGTCTTAATTGTGAGATTTTACAGCTCAAACAACCCACAGAGAACACTTTATCTATATATTATTATTTTTATTTACATTTGTTTTTTTCTTCCTGAAATTGTTGGAGATGGTAGGAACAGCACTGGTAGAAACCCAACCTTGGTACTTGAGTTCTGGACCGGAAAGAATACTGTAAGACTCAAACTATAAGAGAACATGTATTTGGAAAGTCACATAGGTAGAAGAAATAATTTGTAAAAGAAATAGGCTTAGGAAACAAGTTATAGAGGTAAAAGAAGGGCCCTTGGAGCTTAGAAGTGAGGGAGGTCAAGGTGACTCGCCTGAGGGGTGGGAGCTGGGGAGGAAGGGGAGGCAGGGGCATGTTCACACGAAGGAGAGTGCACTGGGTCCTCCATCCTAAGGGTTTTAAGGGAAGAGATTTTAAGGGAGGTCCTAAGGGTAGATATTTTAGGGGAGGACCTTAATAGAATATTCATCAACTTTCCAGATGTGTCCTTCCAGGGGTGTGGTCTCCACTGATTAGTCTGTGCCAGGGCAGGGGGTCATTAGTCAATGCAGCTGGTCCTGAGGATAGCCTTGATGTCATTTTTCTGGTTTTACCACTTTTCTGGGCCTGGAGCTGAAATACAACTGAGGCCTAGAGTTATCTCTAAGGAGGAAAGGTCAGGGGATCCAAACCACATGACCAGTGATATGCTAGGGGAAGAAAGGTTACCCCAGGGATAAAGTCCCACCCCCTACAATTGTCCTTTGCTAGGTACCCAGGGCTTTCCACCTTGGTGACTTTCTGTACCTAGCCCATTGTCCTTGCTCTGCTCATGTCTGCCTAACTGCCTACCACAAAATGACTATGGAAAAGAAACAGAATTCTAGAAATTACCCTATGGTAATATACTCTGCGGAATATGTGAGTTTTGTCAGAATGAGGATTCTATCCATATTAGCACAGTTCCTAAACAGCAACAGCACTGCAGACACATCAGCCTCCAGAAAGGAGGCCAGGCCCCTGCACATGGCAGGCATCTAAAGAAAAGGTATCAATTGGCCAAAGAGAGTGAGCTAGACCAGATTATTAGAGCCTGTGAAATCATGGCTCCAGGTCATCTTTAAGGGCAGCAACATGTGATGGAAACTGAGAATGTTGCCTCCCTCCTCAGATACACACTGATCTGCAGAAGTGAGCACAACCGGAATCTGCCCAGCATGTGGCCTTTAGTAGTGGGTAGGAGAGTCCTGGTTGCCCTGCCCCCACCCATGCACAGACTGTGGGTTCTGTGACAGACCCACCACTCCATCCTCCACTTCCTTTGTCCTCATTCTTTGTTGGAAATTCAAGCTACAAAATCATAAAACTGAGAGAGAAAAGGATCAAGTATTGCACACACTCCAGCTATATAGTCCTGGTTCATTCAGTCTTGCTGAGATTCTTGTAGAAAGATATTATATTGTGCTTACCTGTGAGCTGTTCCTCATCCAGAACCCTCAAACTAACTCTGTCCTCATGCTGCTGTCTCTAAAGTCTAGGGCTGTTTCATCCACATGAACTCAGGTCTTGGGCAACTTAGTTTTTTCCTCACTTGTCTCTATTCCCATCCTGGTGGTGAATTCTATCTTTGGGATCTCAACTCCCTCTCTTGTCACCCTTTTTTATGAGAACAAGCCCAATCTATTCAACATGCTTTAAGAATTGTAAATGTGAAAGGGAAGGCAACTCTGCTGGTATGTACATATAAGAGGATATTAAAATGAGACTTCCCTGTTGTCTCTGTGTTAGCTGAGGCCCTAGAGCTGAGAACAAATGTTGTATGCCCATCTATTCTAAAAAAGATATGACTTGTTAAGGGCTAACCAAAAAATGGTCCAGGACCTCTTATCCCTTCCTTCACCCAATCTCATGTATAAAATGGGAGATCTGTGAATTGATGAGGAGATCAAGGATTTCATCAAGGACAATTTTTAGGCTGCTGACATGTTCCCTCTTCCCTTGCCCCATGTTTTCCCCTCAGAGATCCACTAAAGAACTGACCTGTGTAGAGTGTATTAGTTTCCTATTGCTGCTGTAACAAGTGACCACAAACTTAACAGCTCAAAACAACAGATTCATTATCTCACAGTTCTATAGGTCAGAAGTCTTGTGGACTCAGTTCGTTTCTTTGCTTCAAGCCTCACAAGGCTTAAATGAAGGTGTTGGCTGGGCTGCATTCCCTCAGGAGGCTCCAGGGAAGAATCTGTTTCCAGCTCATTCAAGTTGGCAGAATTCAGTTCCATTCAGCTGTTGGACTGAGGTCCCTGTTTCCTTGCTGGTTATCAACTGGGAACCACCCTTGGCTCCTAACAGCCTCTCTCTGGTTCTTGCACAATAGTCCCTCCATCTCAGAGCCAGCCAGAGCACATGGAATCCTTCTCATGCTGTGTTACTACTCTGACTTCAGCCAGGAAATGTTCCTGCTTTTAAAGGTTCACGTAATCATACTGAGCCCACTATGATAATCTACTCATCTCACAATCTGTAACTTAATCGCATCCGCAAAATCCCTTTGTCACAGATTGTAAACTATTCACAGGTTCCAGAGATGAGGGCATGGGCATCTTTGGAAGGGATGTTATTCAGCCTACCACATAGAGATTGGTACCTGAAAAAGTAAGAGTAGCCTGGGGCAGCTGAGGGAAGAAGGAGGCAATAGCTGTAGCATGGACTTCCACCGGTGATATAGCTTGTTTTCCGTGAGGACTCCAGGGAAGGGATTTGGACTTGGTTAGCCTTGAATGGGGCTCCACCCAAGAGGATCACCCCAGCAGAACAAAGTCAGAGATGGACTACATAAAGCCAGGGGCTAGCCCTGGATGGTTTGGCTCAGCGGTGAGAGCATTGGCCCACAGACCAGAGAGACCCGGGTTCAGTTCCCGCTAAGGGTACATACCTCCGTTGCAGTTTGTCCCTGGCCCCGGTTGGGGTCTTGTGGGTGGCAGCCAGTCGATGTGTCTCTCTCGCGTCTATGTTTCTCTCTCTCTCTTCCTCCCTCTCTCCCTCCTGCTCTATCTGAAGATAATGCAAGAATGTCCTTGGGTGAGGATAAAAAAACACACACACACAAAAAAAGGTCAGGGGCTAAGAAAAAGTAATAGCAGCCAGCTAGAGGGGCACCTGTATTGGAAAACTGCAGTGGGAGTCCCCAGAGGCCAGTCGAGTATTTCTGGGAAACTTTAAAGGTGCCCCAAGAGACAAAACACCAACCTTCAGACAACTTTACACATAGAAAACTATCTCAAATTACAAACTTACCTTTCTTTCCTACTGTTGTTCCAATGTTGGAGGATCCAAAGGCAGCAAAAAGAATCAAAGAGTAGTAAGAAAGCAAGATGGAGAGAGATGAGACTTCTCAGGTCTCGGTCTGAAGCAGGTCTGAGCTGGGGGAGGGAGAAAACTTTGAATCTAATGAGCAGTTGAAGCTCTCACGTTAGACCAAACTGGACTTCCAAGATCTCGAAACACAAAGAATTTGTTAATACCTGAGAGTGCTATAAAAGTTATAGATCTGCCTAGGATCCCCAAATAGGAAAAGTTCATCAGTCTGTTATAATTAAAATAATGTTGCTTTCTTCTTGTTTTGTTTAGTGAACGAGGCACATAAATGACCCAGCTCTTCTTTAGCAACCTCTCCGTTCTGGTCAGCAACAGCTATCTCAGAGGAAGAGCCATGAAATGCCATCAGCAGAAACTCTGACCCTTATTGAATGCGGTGTTTGGTTACAGCTTAATGATTCCAATTGCAAAGCTAGAATATTGAGTCTTATGTGATATATGATTTACGTAAAATAATGTCCTGTTGCTACCATATTAAACAAAGGAAGTTCTCTAAGAATTGACATTATAAAGAAGATTCGTTTAGTTAAGAAGGGCTAATTTTTTTTATTTATGATCCATGGGCTACCTTTTTCATGATGTCAAAGAAAGAGCATTAGATTAATTGTTCTAGAACTGGGGTTTATGCTGAATATATACACACAGGCAGATCATTTTACCTCTTTGAACCTCAGTTTCTTCATGTGTAAAATGGTTGAGAAGAATGTCTGTCCTGCCCATGTCATAGTATTGTAGGGAGAATCGAATGTCATAATGGTCATGAAAACATATTTATAAATTGTAATCTATATACATAATAAGGTATTATTAGTAATTGATTATTTCTGTATATTCCATATCAGGTTATAAACTTTTAAAGAAATCTAAGATTGCTTAGTATGCTATTAATGGTTCATTGTGTAATAGTACATGCCTAATGGACTATTTCTGGAAAAATAAATAAGAAACTGGTAACAATACTTGCCTTTAGGTAGAGACTTGATGAGAGTAATGGGGAGGAGAGAGATTTGTTTATTTACTCTACTCCTTTTGTATATTTTGAATTAATATCATATGCATGCATTATGCATTCAAGCAAATAAAATTTAAAAATAATTTAAGAAATCGGAGAAAAAAAGATATGTTTATTCTTAATAAACTGAACATAATCTAATCTAAAAAAGGACTTTTCAGATCTTTAATGCTTTGGGATTAAGTGAGATGATTTAGTTGATGCATCTGGCACAGAACTTGGCACAGTCATTGTTCAGGGGTGGCAGTACTCTTTCTCTTGAGCTCATCATTATGACTATCAACTCTCAGGCAACTAACTACATATATAAGGATATAGCTAATGGGATGCTGGATATTGAAAGTTTATTGGATTTTACTGGGTTGCTGGACACAGATGGTAAAGGGGAATGCCAGAAAGTTGATGAATCATCTGTAAAGTAGTGGAAAAGGTAAGTGGAGCCAGAAATAGGGCAGAGAGGGCAAGGAAACAAACTGATCTGTGAAAGGAAACTATAATCATTATATCATGGAACCTGCTTTGCAGTTGCTGATGCTTCCAGAATATTAAGTGCATTTTGAAAATTAGAGTTATTCTCATATTCATGGAATTAAATGCTCATTAAACAACAAATAGCATAAAATCTCATTAGCTGGCTTTCAAATTTATTTCTCTTCATTTTATGGTGAGGAGCAGCAAGTCTATAAATTAGAACACTTCATGGGAAATTGTAACACATAGCCCTAATGCCAAAACTGAAAATCTGATAGCACAGTTATTAAAAATGAAGATTCCTGAAAGATTGCAATTCCTATTAGTAGGAATGCCCAAAGCAACCAGAAACTGTCTCTTTCTCTGTTTTAAGGTAGTTGCATCAATTCTGCTGGTCTGTTAAAAAGCAAGCACCCAAAATGATACTTAGAAAGCAGGCAAAATGAAAACAAAACAAAACTGGGAAGAAGTACCTCAAGCAGAAATCACCGGCAGTATTAAAGCAGTATTACCGTTGTTGAGATGGCTATGGGACAAGGTGGAACCTTGCTGCTCGAAGCGTGGTTCCCAAACATCATCAGCATCAGGTGGGAGCTTGCTCGCAATGCAGAATCTCAGGCCCTCCCCCAAGACCTATTGAATCCGAATTTCCTGTTTCACAGCATCACCAGGTAGCTTCTATGAACATTAAAATTTGAGAAGCACTGATTTAAGTGTATCAGTCAATGTGCTTTAGGTGAAAAGATGCTCTCAGAAAGGTGAAATGGCCGTCTTTAGACTATTCCTTGAGAATAAATAATTAATAAATACAAATTCAACCAACATAGAAGTGCTTTTCTTAAGGAAAGGCTTTGGGACAGTGGGATCATCTGGGAGCCATAGGAACTGAAAAAAGAAAATATGTAGGAAAAGGATGAGCTCAAAGGCGGGGCTCTAAATCTTGGCAACCAATTGAACGTGGAGTCCAGTGAAGACTGAAGGAGGCTGTTAGTTAAAGGAGGGAATCTACTGACTAGTGAGATGCCAACAATATGAAGCCCCCATTTACAGTCCAGGATATTAAAACCTAGGGCTCCCCCTTTTTTTAGAGAGGGAGAGAGAGAGAAACATATGCCTCCTGAATGCCCCCCACCAGGAATTGAGCCCACAGCCCAGGCACGTGCGCTGCCCAGGAATTGGACTGGCAACCTTTCGGTGCACAGGACAATGCCCAACCAACTCCACACCGTTAGGACTTTTTTTATGGGATCGTCTATTCTTTGAATTAGTGGTTCTGATTGACACCAAGGGTTGCCTTTACTGCTTTCCTCACCATGGACTCGATTTAAAAGACTTCTCCTATTACTCTCCATTTGTTAAGTGAGAATATTTTTCTCATTTTTATTTGTAAAAGTGCTCTTGACCAGTGTGAGATAATATGTATTACCACTAGATTTATTACAATTCTAGATAAAAGCAAAGAAACTTGATAATTTAATTGGTGTATGAAGTTTCCCATGCATGGTTTTGATTAGAAAATAACTCAAGGATTTACCCTAAGTGTACAGGTGAAGAAGAATTCATTGCTAACCCTAGTGAAAGTTCCCGGGGCTGTTTTGGAAGAACTGAGAACAACAATAGGAGCAAAATCAAGGTTTACTGTTTCTGTCATGAGCACTTCTCATTTAAGACACGGTAATTGGAAACAGGAATTAATATATATACCTGGGAATACTCAGACCAGACTACTTGGAATCAAACCGTAAAAATAGTAGACTTCAGCACATAGCTGGTGACTTTTATTTTTTACATTCTTGGGAATAAATAAATAAATTAATTCTGAAATATCACTTCCAATGTGGAAGACACTGTCATTTTAATTTCAGGGGATCAAGTTATAACCCATTACAATAAATAATTTTTCTTTTTCTTTTTTAAATTAAATTTATTGGGGTAACATTGGTTAATAGAATAATGTAGGTTTCAAGTGTACATTTCCATGACACATGATCTGTATATTGTACTGTGTGCCCAACCCCCAAAGTCAAATCATCTTTCGTCACCCTATATTAGGCCTCCTTCACTTTCCATCCCCCCTTCCCTCTGACAACCACCACACTGCTGTCTGTGTCCACGAGTTTCAGTTTTATATCCCACATGAGTGAAATCATATGGTTCTTAGCTTTTTCTGACTGACTTATTTTGCTTAGCATAATATTCTGAAGGTCCATCCATGTTGTTGCAAATGGCAGTATTTCACCTTTTCTTATGGCTGAGTAATATACTATCGTGTATATGTACCACGTCTTCTTTATCCAATCCTCTATCGAAGGACACTTTGGTTGTGTCCTGCTGTTGGCAATACAGACTGGCACAGCCACTGTGGAAAACAGTCTGGTGATTCCTCAGAAAACTAAGAATAGAGCTACCATATGACCCAGCATTCCCTCTCTTGGGGATCTACCCAAAAATAATTTCTTTTAGAAAGTCCCTATATAATAAACCAGATTATCAGAACACTTTGTTACATTTTTGGTAATTTAAATAATTTGCTACAACAAATGACATTTCTGATAGCTGAAATTTACTTGTACTTACGTGGAAACCAAAGTCTTAACCAGTTGGCAGGGGTGGAAAATCTTCCTCAACGTTTAACTACAGAGATTTTTAGTGACGTTTTCAATTAACAAAAATTAAGAAACTCTTAATGTGGTAAATTTTATAGGTATACAAACTTTATAAAAGAGAATTCTGTGTTGGCAAGTTTGGAGAATAATGTAACAGCTGTTATGTGTAGATGCTTATTTGGGTTCAAGCTTGAACAGAGAGAGAACAATTCTTCTGAAATATCTGTTATATGCAGATGTAGGTGCAGTCACCTCAGGTTTAAGTCAGCCTTGAGTTTCCATGTGTTACAGCAACTGGGTGGATATGCTACTGTGGTTCGATGTTAATAGGGATTAATATGTGGTTTAGTTACCAAGTTAGAACTGTTTCACATTAGACACGGCTTCACAGCAGACAGTTTTATAAGGAGAATGGAATGAATTGAATATAGTCACTTGAATTAAAATATATTTTATATTCTCTGTGTTCCCTCACAACTGATGACAGACCTAGAGAAGCATGCTAGAACAAGCAGACCAGAAAATTAAATTCTTGTTCTCACTTTGTGCAGTAGGCGCAATTCAAAGGGTTAGCCTCAAATATCTTTCTCTGTGTTTTCTGTTGTCTTTTCTTCCTTTCCTTTTTATTAGTCAGCCAAACTTGGTAAGATCATTAAAAATGGTACTTTTGAAAACCTAATGACTAAATCATAGAAAAATAGGGCTGGAAAGAACCTTTGAATGAGTCAGGTCTAGTGCTTTGTCTGCTGCTGCCTGAGGTCTCAGGACTTGTGGGAATCAACGGTGACGATGTGTGTGAGAACACCACTGAAATGCAGCGGGCGAGCTGTGCAAGGACACATGCTGTTATTTTACAAGTATGGCACTAGACCACCCCAGGTCATTAGAAAGTTTTGTTGTTTATGTTTTTAAAATCTCAATTAATTATTTATTAATTTAGCTTTTAAAAGTCTAAAAACAAATTCTGTTCCCCAATCTACCCTAAATTCACCCTCTAAACATATTGGACTATTTCCTCATTCATTTCTTAACAGAGACAAAAAAGAGCTGGTCACAGCCCTCTTTATATCGCAAAACTTACTTACTTTGACACAATAATTTTTTTTTAAGATGAAGAAAAGTAACTCCCTAAAAAGAAAACAACTAGAAAAAATAGGCAAACAATTGTATAAACCAGGATAGGGAAGCCCTTTCTAAGTAACATAATACCAAAGGCAGAAACCCTAAAACAAAGAGTTACAGATTTGATGTATATAAATTGTACAGATCTCCTCAGTTTTATTTGTACTAATTTGCAACATAATTTTAAGGCTATAGTATTCCATTGTATTAATGAATGTATCAAATTTTCTTAAATAATCCTCTATGTTGTATTAGTATGTTTCTAATTTTCATTACAGTAAATAAAATTTCCATAAACATTTTTATATAAATATTATAGTGTACCTCTGTTTTTACATATGGAAATATTAGGCCCAGGAATTTACGTATTTCTTATCATTTTTATTTAATTTATATTAAATATGCAAAACCTGGCAGAAAAGAAATGTATTTAATAATTAGATTTTAATAACACTTGCCAACATATTAGGGGGACCGGAAAGTAATGTCCTGTTTTTACAACATTAATTCAAACAGATAAATTTTTAACAAATTTTTATTTTTAATCAATGATGTAATCACCCTCATTATCAACAACCTTTTGCCATCTAGTGTGCAAATTTTCAATGCCAGATTGATAAAAATCAGTTGGTTTTTGAGCAAAATATCTGGAGATGGCATTTTGGACATCATCCAAATTTTCAAATTTTTTGCCACTTAGAAAATGTTGTAGCGATCAGAATAAATGGAAATCCGATGGTGCAATATTGAGCAATATGGTGGGTGAGGCAATACCTCCCACGGCAATTCATTAATTTTTTCCAGGGTTCGTTTTGCGCAGTGCGGTCTTGCATTATCGTGTTGCAGAATAACGTCTTTTCTGGTGACAATCGCTGGGCACTTTTCAATTAAAGATTGATTTACTCGATCCAATTGTTCACAGTAAAGGTCTGCATTCATAGTTTGTCCAGGTTTCAGCACTTCAAAATGAACGACTCCTCGAATACTCCACCAAACACACAAAAGTGCCTTTTTGGGGTGTAAACCTGGCTTAGCTGTACTTCCTGGCGATTCATTCAGAGAGAGCCACTGCCTTTTGCATTTTGGATTATCATAGAGGACCCATTTTTCATGTCCAGGGATCAAGCGATCAAAAAACGCTTCTGTACTGTGCCACTGAAGCAATAAGTTGCATGTGGTGGACCAGTTAGCTTTGTTTTCTTCAGACAGATTATGCGGGACCCAAACATCTGCTCTGCTTACTTTACCAATCTGCTGCAAATGTTCTTGGATGGTCGACCAAGGTTGGTTAAGAGTGTTTGACAGTTCCTTGATTGTCTGACACGGATTTGCTTCCACTTCCACCCTTAACATGTCATTGTCTAAAGTTGGTGGTCTTCCTGATCAATATGAGTCAGAAAGATAAAAATTACTGGATTTGAACTTAGAAAACCACCTTTGGCATTTACGAATGTCTAATGCACTTGGATAAACATCGCAAATGTTTTTGGTAGCAACTGTTGCGTTACTACCCTTGTGAAACTCAAAAAGCATACAGTGCCGGATATGTACCTCTTCTGGTATTTGGCTGGCAATTTCACTATAAATTGCAAAAAAAAATTAAGATTTAATTATTTACGAGTAAACAAGTCACTCTAACCTTAAAATGTCTTTGGCACGATTTTGAGGTACACAATGAGCTGATAAATGACAATCAAATATCGAAACACCCAGAAATGACATTACTTTCCAGTCTACCTAATACATAAATATCCCCAATTTACAAACACCACCTCCAACAAACACTCTTGACCTCTATTATCTATTAGCTACCATTGTATAACATACTATCTTTTAGTGGTTTAAAACAACATTCTTTGATAGATATAGATAGATAGATGATAGATAGATAGATATAGATAGATGATATAGATATAGATATAGATATAGATATAGATATAGATATAGATATAGATATAGATATAGATATAGATATATAGATATATAGATATAGATAGATAGATGATCTATCTAGTCAGCTTGGGCTGCATTAACAAAATGCTATAAACTCAGTGGCTCAAACAACAGAAATTTAGTTTCTCACAGATCTGGAGGCTGGATGTCCAATAGTAGGGTGGCAACATGGTTGGGTTCTGGGTAGGGTCAACTTTCTAGCTTGCAGACAAATGTCTGCTTGTTTTCTCCTCACATGGAAGAGAGAGAAAGAGAGTAAGTTCTCTGGTGTCTTCTTATAAGAGCACTAATGCCAAGATGGGGCCTCACGCTTATGACCTCAACCTAATTAACTCCCAAAGAGCTCATCTCCAAACACCATCACATCAGGGATTAGGACTTCAACCTATGAATTTTGGGAGGGCACAATTAAGTCATACACACACACACACACACACACACACACACACACCTGTATTTAAAAGTCCCCAAAGTCATATAACAAATATTGAATGTTTATTTTCTGAGTGGCAGGATTATAGAAAAATTGTTCTTTGTGTTTCTCTGTATTTTCCAAGTTTTATTCACTGAGCATGGACTATACTTGTATTTACAAAACATACAGTTTTCAAAAGAAGAGAATATTTTAAATTATGAAGTTCAGATGGTCAATTGATATGTTTAACAGCAAAAGTTGGGGTGGTACATAGTCCATCACTAATTGAAGAAATAGTTTTGAATCTTAATTCTTTTAAACAAACTAATATAAAACTAATAAAATTCTATAAATGATAATTGTCACTATCACTCTCCATCATTCTTTTTCAAAATAATTACCAAAACTTTCATCTCTTTTCCTCCAGTGTCCTATTTATTAATAATCTATACTGTAAAATTATGTTTGCTCTTTTCTAAATGCATGCCATACTCCTTTATGGTTTATCCCTGGAACTCCAAGGTGAATCACAATGGGATCCTTCAAATAATTTCAGTTTTGATCAAGAAGAAGTCATCAGAGGAGCAATGAAAAGACACAGTATCACAGCTCCTCTTCCTGTCCTTTCACTGGTGAAATCTGGTTTTAAAAAAAGCAACAACAACAAAAACTAAAGGACTACCGTAATAGGGCAAAAGTACATTTAAGGGAAAGCTAGTATAGGGTAATGAAGAGAGGCAAACAAAGAGGTGATTGCCTTGGAAATAATATTGGAGGCTCTATCCAGTAACAAATAATCTCCAAATCCTAAGTAACTTACTTCTCACTCACTCATGCTATATGCCCCATTATATAGAGGTGGGTTCTGCTCATCATAATCACTTAGGAATCCACATTGCAGGGGCAACCAGCATCTCAAACGTTTCTAGTTGTCATGCCTGAGGAAATAGAAACTCTTGAGGTTTCCACACCAACAATGAAATACTCTGGTATAGAAGTAATACACATCATTCCTTGTAACCTATTGACTAGAACTATTTATATTATCCCACTCCCCCTCTCAAGAACAAGGGTGCAGAAAGCCATCCTACTACAGGCCAAAAAAGAAAAAGACCTGGAATACTTGCCAAATAGCACTAATATCTAAAACAAGACCTACAACCCCATATTCAGTGTATGCAAGTATGAAGTGTCTGCAAAGGGAAATATGCTGAACCTGGGAGAAGGGAATCTGGATCTCAGGCTTGGCTAGCCAGACTCACGGCCTTGGGCAAGTCACACTCCACCTCACCAGGCTGTGATTTCCTCTGTTCCTCACATCTCTTCCTGCTCTAACTTGCTTTGATTCTTAGAGATGTGCAATTGAACAATAGTTTGCCAGATTCTGGGGAGGGTGAGAGGCTGTATACTATTCAATGTTTGTTTTTCTTTTACTTTAGCCAAGATGAGCACTGGAGGCAGAGGGAGCTTCTGCCCACAGGCTGGACCTCAGCTCTGCCTCAGACAGCACCTACTCCACCTCCAAGGCTTTTAAGTACAAAGGAATTAGCCATTCGTGAGATTCAGAGTCAAAGGTCAGCCCATAGCATATGTAATGTTTTTGTAAATTTAAAAACCAACAAAGAGAAAGAAAGGAATCCAGCAGTGGTTGTTGAAGGAGGAGGGAGTGAAAGAAGAAAAGAGGTCTTAAAACATTTTTTTAATGGATTCTGAGATGGCAGTGGATTAAGTGGAAGCTACACTGACCTTCTCCCAGGACTAAACTGGAATTACAACTAAAATGTAGAAAAGTCATCCTGAATAAAAAACTGAAGACTAGCTGGAGAGAACCCTTTATAACGAAGGATGTAAAGAGGAGGCCACATCAAGACTTGTAGGAAGTGCAGAGGCACGAGAAGGCTGGCTGGCAGCAGCTGAAGTTCTGGAGAAATATCTGAGTTTTGAGGGATTCCCCCTGAGAAGTCTGGGGTTTAAACCCAAAGCTGGGCTCCCCAGTCCATAGTAACAGAACCAGGAAATGTGCTCACAAAACATCTGGCTGTGAAAAGCAGCAAGGGTTCTGTCTGGCAGGGAGAGACATATAGAGCTAGAAATATAGGCACCCTCTTAAAGAGCCTACACAGTACATTTCATTTGCAGCCACTCACCTTGGGCTCTGTCAGAGGGAGAGCAGAGCAGAATAGAGCTGCATGAGGATAGTCTGGTGTTGGTGGCTCTTGGGAGAAAGCTGAGAGGACAGCTTCCAGGATCCCTGTGCTGAGTCATTCCCCCATGCTGCAGATTCCACCTTTCTCAGGCAGAGTTTTTCCATCAATGCAGCTTTAGCTTGGGGTGAAGCAATTGCCCCACCCATTAGAAACTCTCGCCCCACCCTGTGGAGTTTATGTCCTGCTGAGTACTACAACCTCAGGCTTTCTAAGTGACTGAGACTAACAGTCAGCCTTCAGGCAGAGGCAGATCTCTGGGTGCTTTGAGTCTTTGCATGACCAGCTCCTGGGCCCAGGGTTAGTAAAATCAGACCTTGGTACAGTTTGGTCCTTTTTACATGCACATAGCCCACAAGCTCTGGACCAATGGTAGCTCCAAACAGGATACTCAGGGCCAGTCACAAATAGTGCCTGACGTTGTCCTGCACCAGAGACCCTCCAAAGAGGCCCCAAACCAATAAACCCAGTAGCCAGTTTCAGACAACAACAGAGCAGGATCTAATAAGGTTCACAAGCAGTATATCCACAGAGAGATCTTGGCAGGCTCCAAATTGTGTTGAGGCCAATTCTGCTTCATGTGATAAGCACCAGCACAGCAGCCAGCAAGCTATGTTGGAGGTTGAGCCTCTCAGTCAGCCAGATTGAGGGTCAAGCCCATGCATAAACAGACCAATAACAATCAAGACTTAATTACAAGAAGAAAGCCCAAGGGACTCTCTTGCACAAGGGACATTATTACAGCCCCCAGGTCTGGTAATCAGGGAGACTGCACCACTGGATCCCACAGGTCACCTACTACATAAAGCCACCCCACCAAGACTGAGAATTGTAGCAGATCCACCTAATACATAAAAACAAACTCAAACAGGTAACCCAAATGGGGAGACAAAGAAACAAGCCCCAAATAAAAGAACAAGAGAATTCTCCAGAATAAGAGCTAAATGAAATGTAGATAAGCAATTTATCAGATATAGAGGTTAGAGTAATGATTATAAGGATGCTTAACAGCATGAAAAAAGACATGGCAACTATGAAAAACAACCAGTAGAAAATGAAGAATGCTATAGCAAAAATAAAGAATACAATAGAAGGAATAAACAGCATATTAGAGAAAGCTGTTAATCACATCAGTGAATAAGAAGACAGAGTAGAAAAAAAAAATCACTCAATCAGGGAACCATAAAAAATAAAAACAATTAAAAAACAGAAGTACAGTTTAAGGGAGATGTGGGACAATATGCAATGTAACATTATCTGCATCATAAGGGTACCAGAGGAGAAGAAAGTGAGCAAGGGATAGAGAACCTGTTTAAAGAAATAATGGCAGGAAATTTCCCTAGCCTGGTGAAGGAAAAAGTCACACAAGTTCAGGAAACACAGAAAGTCTCAAGCAAGAAGAACCCAAAGAGGCCCAGGCCAAGACACATCATAATTAAAATGCCAAAAATTAAAGACAGAGAGAATCTTAAAAGCAGCAAGAGAAAAGCAATTTGTTACCTACAAAAGAGTGCCCATAAGGCTGTCAGCTGATTTATCAACAGAAACCCTACACACCAGAAGGGAATAGCATGAAGTATTCAAGGTAATGAAAAGCAAGGATCTGAAATCAGAACAACTTTATCCAGCAAGGCTATTATTCAAAATAGATGGTGAAGTAAAGAGCTTCCCAGACAAAAAAAAAAAAGGCTAAAGGAGTTTATTACCAACAAACCAGCTTTGTGAGAAACATTAAAGGGACTGCTGTAATAATAATAAAAAATATAGAGAGAGAAAAACATAGTCATAAAGAATTAAAATGGCAATAAATAAGTACCTATAAATAATAACATTAAATGTAAGTGGATTAAATGCTCCAATCAAAAGACATAAATAAGGTAGCTGAATGGATAAGAAAACATGACCCATATACAGGTAGTCCCAAAAAAATGTATACACACTTTAACAGTTGATAACTCACTTAATTTTCACTCCATTTCAGGTTTAACTGATTTGAAATAATGGATGAAGCCAGACTAAGTTTTGAACAAAGAAAACTTATCCTGAAGTGCCACTACACATTTTTTGTGGGGATATGTAAAATATGAAGTCTAGAGTATAAAACGAGCAACAATTTACTAATTGAGGGCACACAAATACCGAACAAAATGATTCGTGATGTTTGTGATTCCATTACTTCACGTTGTCAGCAGTGTCTGGATCAGAACAATCATCAGTTTGAAAATAGGGGTTGACAAAAAAATTATTCATTTCTGTAGATTCTTTAAATTTTTGAAAATTCACTGTATGCTAATAAACACTGACTTTATAATCATTTAAACTGTGTATACATAGTCCTGGCCAGTGTTGCCCAGTGGTTAGGGTGTCAACCACTGAAGGGTTGTGGGGTTGATTCCCAGTCAAGGGAACATACCTGGGTTGCAGATTCAATCCCTGGACCTGTTCGGGCCTGCAGGAGGCAACCAATTGATGTGTCTCTTTCAGATTGAAGTTTCTCTCCCTGCTCTTTCTCTATTTCTATCTCTCTCCCCCTTCCTCTCTCCATTCCACTCATTCTAAAATAATTCAGTGGAGAGTGGGAAGGAGGGGGTCAATGGGGAAAAAAGGAGGACACCTGTAATACTTTAAACAATAATAAAGAAAGAAAGAAAGAAAGAAAGAAAGAAAGAAAGAAAGAAAGAAAGAAAGAAAGAAAATAATTCAATGGAAAAAATATCCTTTGGGTGAGGATTAACCAAAAAACAGTGCGTATATATCCTTTTGGGGACACTCTATAGCTGCTGCCTACAAGAGACCCACCTTAGAACAAAAGACTCACACAGGATGAAAGTGATGGGATGGAAAAAAATTTCCATGGAAATAAAAATGAAAAAATATCAGGGGTAGCAATACTTTCATGTGATTAAATAGACTTCAAAGCAAAGGCCATAGCAAGAGACAAAGAAAGTAACCACATAACACTAAAAGATTGATCCAAAAAGAGGATATGACCCTGGTAAATATATATGCACCCAATATAGGAGCACCTAAATGTATAAAAAAAACTATTGCAGAACTTTAAGGGAGAGATCGACAGCAATACAGTCATAGCAGGGGATTTTAACACCCCACTGACATCATTGGATAGATCTTCCAGACAAAAAAGTCAACAAGGAAACAGTCACCCTAAATAACACACTAGATCAGATGGATTTAATTAACACTTACAGAACATTTCATCCCAAGCTGCAGAATATACATTCTTCTCAAGTGCACATAGGACATTCTCAAAAAGATAGACCACATGTTAGGACACAAAATAAGTCTCTAAAGTTCAAGAAGATTGAAATCATAACAAGCATATTCTTGGATCACAAATGGCATGAAATTAGAAATCAACTACACCAAAAAAACTGAAAAACATATGGAGGTCAAATAGTATGTTATTAAACAATAAATGGGCTACCAATGAGACTAAGAAAGAAATTTAAAACTTCCTAGATAAAATGAAAATGAACATGCAACAACACAAAATCTATGGGACATAGCAAAAGCAGTCCTGAGAGAGAACTTCATAGCACTACAGGCCTATCTCAAAAAACAAGAAAAATCTCTAATAAACTTTTTAACACTACAACTAAAAATATTACACATAGAACAACAAGAAAATCCCAGAGTAAGTAAAAGGAAGGAAATAATAAAGATCAGAGCAGAAATAAATGACATAGAGACTTTAAATAATAATAATAATAAATAAAAAAGATCAATGAAATCAAGAGCTGGTTTTTAGAAAAGATAAACAAGATTGATGAACCTTTAGCCAGACTCATCGAGAAACAAAGAGAGAGGACACAAATAAATAAAATCAGAAATGAAAGAGGTAAAGTAACAACTGACACCACCGAAATACAAAGGATTGTAAGAAAATATTACAAACAGCTATATGCCCACAAATTGACAACCTGGGCAAGACAGACAAATTCCTAAAAACATACAGTCTTCCAAAACTGAATCAGGAAGAATCAGAAAACCTGAATGGACCAATAATAGCTAAGGAAATTAAAGCAGTACTAAAACAAACAAACAAAATAGTCCTGGACCAGACAGCTTCACAGGGTAGTTTTACCAAACATTGAATGAAGAGCTAAAACCTATCCTCCTCAAACTATTCCAAAAAATTCAAGAGGAAGGAAGACTTCACAGCTCTTTTTATGAGGCCATCGTTACCCTAATTCCAAAATAAGATAAAGACATTACAAAGAAAGAAAATTACAAGCCAATATTCCTGATGAACATAGATGCCAAAATACTCAACAAAATATTAGCAAATCAGACCCAACAATATATTAAAAAGATCATTTTCCATGACCAAGTGTGCTTTATCCCAGGGATGCAAGGCTGGAACAATATTCACAAATAAATAAATACATACATCATATAAACAAAATAGAGGATAAAAATCATATGATCATAGCAATAGATGCAGAAAAAAGCATTTGACAAAATTCAGCACCCATTTTTGATAAAAACTCTCTGCAAAGAGGGAATAAAAGGATCATACCTCAACATAATAAAGGCCATATATGACAAACCTACAGCCAACATCACACTTTATGGGCTAAAACAAAAAGTGTTTTCCTTAAGAACAGAAACAAGACAGGGATGTCCACTTTCATCACTCTTATTCTATACAGTATGGACATCTTAGACACAGTGATCAGACAAGAATAAATAATAAAAGGCATCCATATTGGAAAGGAGGAAGTGAAACTGTCATTATTGGCAGATGACATGATACTGTACATAGAAAACCCTAAAGACTCCACCAAAAAAGTACTTGATTTAATAAATGAATTCAATAAAGTAGCAGGATACAAAATTAACATACAAAAATTGATGGCATTTCTATACACCAAAAATGAAGCCTCAGAAAGAAAAAACAAAAAAAGAATTGCATTTACCATACAAAAAAAAAAAAAAATTAAGATACCCAGGAATAAACTTAATCAAGGACATAAAAAACCTGTACTCAGAAAATTACAGAACATTAAAAAAAGAAATAGAGGAGCCCTGGCCAGTTTGGCTCAGTGGTTAGAGTGTCAGCCTGCGACCAAAGAGTTGCAGTTTCGATTCTGGTCAAGGGCACTTACCTCGGTTGTGGTTCATCCCTGGCCCTGGTCAGGGTCATGCAGGAGTGTCTCTCTCACATTGATGTTTCTCTCTCGCTCCCTCTTTCTCCCTCCCTCTCTATCTGAAGATAAATGGAAAAATGTCCTCGGGTAAGGATTCAAAAAAAAAAAAAAATGAAAAGATATAGAGGAAGATAAAAACATGTGGAAGCATATACCATGTTCATGGATTGAAAGAATTAACACTATCAAAATATCCATACTACCCAAAGCAATCTATAGATTCAATGCAATTCCTATTAAAATACCAATGGCACCCTGGCTGGTTTGCTCAGTGGTTGGAATGTCGGCCTGTGGACCAGAGAGTCCTGGGTTTGGTTCCCGCTAAGGGCACGTACCTCGGTTGCAGTTTGTCCCCGGCCCTCGTTGGGGTCGTGTGGGTGGCAACCAGTTGATGTGTCTCTCTCACATCGATGATTCTCTCTCTTTCTTCCCCTTTCTCTCCCTCCCGCTCTTGCTGAAGATAAACGCAAAAAAAAAAAAAATGTCCTCAGGTGAGGATAAAAAAATAAATAAATAAAAACAAAATGAAATTAGTCCACCACCTTACATCATACACAAGAATATACTCAAAATGGATTAAAGACTGAAATGTAAGTCGTGAAACCTTAAAAATCCTAGAAAAAGAAAAAAAACATAGGCAGCAAAATCTCAGACAACTCTCATAGTAGAATTTTTACCAATACATCACCTAGGGCAAGAGAAGCAAAGGAAAAAATAAACTAATGGGACTATATCAAACTAAGAAGTTTTTGCAAAGCAAAGGAACCATGAACAAAATGAAAGACAGTCTACTGAATGGGAGAATATGTTCACTGATATATCTGATAAGGGCTTAATATTAAAGATTTATAAAGAACTTATAAAACTCAACACCAAAAAACAATCTAATTTAAAAATGGGCAAAAGACCTGAATAGACACTTCTCCAAAGAAGACATGCAGATGGCCAATAGACATGAAAAGATGCTCAACGTCACTAATAATCAGAGAAATGCAAATTCAAGCCACAATGAGGTACTTACCTCACACCTGCCAGAATGTCTACCATCAATATATCAACAAACAACAAGTGCTGACTAGGATATGGAGAAAAAGGAACCTTAGTGCACTGTTGGTGGGAATGCAGACTGGTGCAGCCACTATGGAAAATAGTGTGAAGTTTCCTCAAAAAATTAAAAATGGAACTGCCATTTGACCCAGTGACCCCACTTCTAGGAATATATGCTAAGAAGCTTGAAACACCAATCAGGAAGAATATATGCACCCCTATAGGTTCATAGCTGCATTGTTTACAATACCTAAGCTCTGGAAAAAGCCCAAATACCCATCAGTAGATGAGTAGATGAAAAAAGCCATGGTTCATTTACACAATGGAATACTACACTGCTATAAAAGAGAAGGATCTCTTACCCTTTGAGACAGCATGGAGGGACCTGGAGAGTATTATGCTAAGCGAAATAAGCCAGTCAGAGAAAGACAAATATCACATAATCTCACTTATATGTGAAATCTAATGAACAAAATAATCTGACGAACAACATATATCCAAAGACGTGGAAGCAGGGAACAGATTGATGAATCTCAGAGGGCAGAGGGGCGGGGTAGGGAAGAGATTAAGCAAAGAACTTGTATACATATATGCATAACTCATGGACACAGACAACAGTCTAGAGAAGGACTGGGAGGGGGTGGAGTAGGGTGGAGGGGGAGTCAATGGGGGGAAAGAAGAGGAACATTTGTAACACTTTCAACAATAAAGATAGATTTAAATGTTTTTTTAATTTTGTAAATTTTCAATTACATTTGATATTCAATATTATATTGGTTCCAGCTGTACATTTATATATCTTATTAAGTGATCCCTCCAGAACGTCTAGTACCTGCCTGACACCATACATAGTTATTACAATATTACTCACTATATTCCCTATGCTGTAGGTACATCCCATGACTGTTCTCTTACTACCAATTTGTACTTTTTTTATATGTTTTACTTATTTTTTCATTGATTTTTTAGAGAACAAGAAGGGAGGGGGAGAGAAAGATAAAAATATTGATGTGAGAGAGAAACACTGATCGGCCACTTCCTGAGAGCCCCCTACCGGGATTGAGTCTGCAATCCAGGCATGTGCCTGGGCCGGGAATTGAACCGGGACCTCTCAGTCCATGGGACGACGCTCAATCCACTGAGCCACACCTGCCAGGCCCAATTTGTGCTTCTGAATCCCTTCACCTTTTTACCCAGCAGTGGTGGTTGAAGGAGGGGAGAGTGAAAGGCCAAGGAGGGTCTTATTCTTAGTCTGCCCAGAACTATTGGCTCAGCTGCTGGAATTGATCTGATTGGATTTAGTTAAATAGAGTTTCATTGATTTTTTTATGTTAATTTTTATATTTTCACTTTACTACCTCGACCAGTAGATTTTTTTTTTTTTTAGTCCTCACTCAAAGGTATGTTTTAATGATTTTAGACAGAGAGAGAGACAGAGAGAGGGAGAAACATCAATGTGAGAGAGAAACATTGACAGTTGCCTCCAGTACACCCCCCCCACAAACTAGGTATGTGCCCTGGCTGGGACTCGAACCTACAACATTTTTGATTTACAGGACAATGCTCCAACCAACTGAGCCACCAGGCCAGGGTGATTTTTTAATTTCTTCAAGTCAAACAATTATTCAGCCAGTTTGGGATTTAGCCTATGAATATTAACAAGTAACCCTAATCATTAAAGTCTTTTTTCTAGACTTGGTTAGTTTTTAGTGGTTTGGTTTGGAAATGCATTCTTTTTCTTATTTATCATATATTTTCTAAGCATTTCCTAGCATCTACTATGTGTTAAACATTTTGGTAGGTCCTGGCGATATAAAGATCCATACAGAGTGTTTTCTACCTTCAAGTGACCCATTGTCTTACAAGAGAAAGAACCAGGAAAAAAATAGTCCACAAATAGCCTGACAGCCATACTCCCCACTCCTGCCCTGTGGCCTGGAATTAGGAGACATGGCCTTGCTGACCTTGTGGATGCTGTTGACTTGTGAGGTTCCCAGCACAGGCCACCCTCCCCACTGCACTGCTCAGCACTCTTTGTATTTGTCTCCTTTTACCATTAACCTGGGCAACATTCCATCCCGTTTCTTACTCTTCTAACACCCACACCCACCTCCTGCCTCACAGATAATTCACCTCTCCAACAGCTAGCTGTTCCAAATCCGTCTGGGAATCGGCCAGCAGCAGTCTCTGTGCTTTCCCTCTCCCAGTTGTATCTAGCAAAGGCTTTCATTTAACTAGAAATACACATTCTTTTACAGAAATTTTACTGGAAAATACACAAGGGTTTAAATTAAGGGTAAAAATTGCATTTTCAAATTACAAAAGTTTTGTCAAAGTACAAAATGTTTGAAATCACAGGTCAAGAGGCTTTCTTAAATCATCAGGCTTTCCCACTTGTGGTTTGATTTGTGGATCGCACGTAAGGCCCTTTTTGTGTGTGGATGTCATCATTCAAGAACTACTGGCTATGCCTTTTATTTCTCCAGACAGGAGTAGTGCGAATCTAGGCAGTAGGTCCTGATTAGGGATGTTCCCTAACTCCCTGGGTCTCAGTGAATGAGGATGGCACTGGCTTAGCCCATAACTGAACCTGGAGATCTCATGTCTTGAGCACACAAAGATTCTTGGATAATACACAGATATCTTAATTAATCATTTTCTTATCAGTAAGAGGGAGGAGATGTGGAAGGTAGACTTATCTATATCCTTAATTTTATAGGCAATTCAAACATTGAACTACATTTGCATGGCAGTGTTTTCAGGACCATAAACTCTGTACTTCTGCTGTTAACTTCTAGCAACGTGGGCAAAATTCTCAGCTGACAATGGAATAGAGAGAGATCCTCCTCCTTCGAATTGTAAAATGAAGGGCTGTGTCTTCTGAGAGCATAGGACTGCAATTATTGCCATACTGAAGACTATAACCCTGTAAGTTTTGTGATTTCTTTTTTTGCCCACAATATGTTAATATATCCTAAGTGTTATATGAAGGTGAATAAGTTTTGTGTGCTTGTGCAAATATGCATGTGTGTGACTACATGTCTGTGTGTGAGCACCAGGGTTGTGAATGTATGAAGATGCAGCAATTAAGACATAATTTTGTGATATTCACAAATGTGAAGTCTAGGCATTTTTCCCTCTCCTTTTTTCTTTAAGTGAGTATATGTGTATGTGTATGAGAGCTGAAGAATAAACAAAATCTTCTACTAAATACTAAGATAATTTGAAGGTAATTCCAGAAGAGGCCTGATTTCACATCTTCATGGAGTCACAGTATTTTCTTTTCCACTGAGTTGTTCATCTGGGAGACAGGGTCATTACACCCAGGTGTTCGTGGGTTCCACACCTGTGAACAGCTGCTTAGACGCTCTTGCCAGCCTCTTGGTATCCCCAGGGATCCTATGTCTGTTGGTCTCAATTCCCTGGGCCAGTCTCCTTCACTTACCTGAAGAGATTTGAAGTTATGTCCCCTAGCTTTTTTCCAGTTCCAGCCCTACCACAATTCTACCCGCAAAATGCACAATGCCATGTTCTGCCCTGGCCTCCAGTCAGTGAACTGTCAGCGTGAAAGCCAGGCAGGCTGGCCATACCACTGGCTGGACGACTTTCCCACACTCCACTTTCTTCTGTGGCCAGCGGTCTTCTCCTGGGCTCCAGCTCACTGCAATGTGCTTTTCACCAAGATCCTTAAACTATAAGGTACATGTTAAGCACATGGGGGTCTTGTTAAAATGAGGATTCTCCTTCTATAAGTCTGTTTTGGGGCCTGAAATTTTACCTGGCAGGCCGTCCCATTAGCCTGCAGGCAGCCCTGCCCACCAGCACACCTCTTAGGCTGGGCACTGGGATAAAAAAATAGGAAAATATAGCTTTTTCCAATATAGGTTAAGAAACTAGTTAAAGGAAAATAAGAAATGTAATAGACTAAAATTGCAGTTCCCTGGGTATATTCATCTAGGAAATATCAGTCCTGTGAGATGTTAACAGTTGTGTGCAAAAGAGGTGTCTTTGCTCAAATGAGTTCTGGGATCTAGAATCTAAATACTGGCTGAAACAAAGTTTAACAGGTTTCTTTATCACAGAACTTTTCAGAAAGGCTTTTATAAGTTAATGTGCATTGTATTATCTCCCAAAAGGACATAAAACATACAACATTCCCCAAAAGTATTTTCCAAAGAAATCCTCCCCCTCTTTTTGCCCAGGGACGTTGCTAGGACGGAAGCTCCATGGGATGCGCTTCGGGAAGGGTCACAAGGTACACGCCCAGGTCAGCTTGATCGCCCTTCTCACTTCTTCCTTCTCCTGCCCCAGGGACTATAAAACAGTGAGGAAGAGCTGACTTTGCCCACCCAAAACATGGGAATATTGGATATTTTAAGCTGGTTATTTTTAAAAAGGAAAAGGCTAAGGAAAAAAATATTTGACCTTTCGCCTAAATGACAAAAAAAAAAAAAAATTTAGACAGAGGACCTGCTGCAAGAAGGGAGCTATCATCACGGATAACTATAGTTTAATATGAACTAGTGTGTGATAGGCAGGGAGGAACCTAACAAGTCCCGTTTGACCAAACTTCTCTTTGTCCCATTGTAAAAGGTGGCCCAGCAAACAGGTGTTTATCAAATATTTGCTTTTCCATCTCCATGTGAATTGCCTTCCTCCCCCATGAAGTCACAAACTACAACCCTTTCCCTCAAGTCCTGTTCTTCCTTAGCTCCAGATGGCATGTAAGCCTCAAGTGCCCCATCTATCTTCAGGCTGCATATTCTTATGGAACCCCCATATATACACGTAATAAATTTGGTCATTTTCTCCTGTTAATTTGTCTGATATTAATTTGATTATTAGACCAGCCAGAAGAGCTTAGAAAAAATGGAAAAGTGTTTTGTTTTTTATCCTCCCCTGCAGTAGAAAAGTGTGTTTGTTTTCTCAGATTCATTTGCTGATAAGTTAGTCAGTCTTTAGGAGGCTCAAGGGTGCATAAACATTTGGCCATTATTATTTAATTTTTTAAACAAATGTTACAATTTATTTCAAGTGCTAAGGCCAGAATGTAAAAATCATGACATCTCTTCCTCTCCATTTTATATCAAGATATAAAAATATCCCTTCCCCACTGTTCCCTCTCCTCAGTATATGAGTAGAAGGGTTTAGGGTGGGCATAGAAGAAAGGTAAGAAGAAGAGTATTCAAAATGATGAAAGAAACACATTTCTCTCATTAAAGAAGTCTAGAAGGCTTGATCTGGTTAAACATCTTTGAGTAAGACTTTAAATTTTTCTTTGAGATTCAAGAGTTTATCTGGGCAGAGAGCAGGAAGATACAGAACAAGTAGACCCAGAGAGCAATGCCTCCTCCATATTTTGCAGAGGGGTCTGCATCTTAATGAGTAAAAGTCAAGATATTGTCTGGAAGTTTCTTCTCCTTTCAGACTGAGGCATTCAGCTGGAATTTCTGTGGTTTTGTTGCAAGCAGGCAGGAGGAGGTGTTTCACATGGTCACAACAGCAAACCAGTATGCAGAAGGGGCATCCAATTCACTCAATGGCTACATCCTCAACCAAAATTTTGTTGTAATCTCTGAGGAGAATGAGGTAAAGGCATGAAGCGAATGAAGTGGCATGCTCCTGACATGCTAGGTACCTGGGATTGGAGATGGATGAATTTACAAATTGAATAAAACAATGAATATTGTACTTAAAAACAGTAAAAGTGAAAAGCCATCCCTCCATTGTGATAGCGTACTTCCCCCACCTGGAAATTTGGTGGCTATATCAGAGCTGGCAGAGAAGAACCTATATTGTTAAGGTTGCTATGACAACTGCAAAAAAGTGAGCTTTCCTCTAAGAACCTCACTGGCCCAAGAACAAGCCCAGGCAAGCCCACATGCACTTCCTTATTCTAACATACTGCAATGATAATAGCTAAGAAATCATAAATAGATAAAAAGGAGGCTATTTGAGCTTTTCTTTTCTCCCTACTTTGCATCTGTCTTCACATAATCCCTTTCCCTAATTACCTACACACCTGAACACAAGGCATCCCCAATTTCAAAGCCAATGTCCATTTTCCAAAACATAAAATTAGGAAAAAATTTGTTTTTCCAACTCAAACGTGTAAATGTTTAAGCATCTAAGTGAAGTAGTTAAAAATCCACTTACAATATCTACTTCATTAATTCACATATATTTATATTAATTGCATAAAGCAAAAAAGAAAAGAAAATATGCTCATATTAATTTGGAAATACTGCTTTATTATGCTCTGACATTTCATGAACTAATCTAATTCAGTTGCATCATGTCCATGTTGGCTGTCAGGGATTTTATCACTAGAAATTCTTTTTGATTTTTAAACAATTTTCCAAACTACACTATCTTCTTTGCCACCCAAGTTTCGACAACAAATTCATTTTTAAATCCAGATGTAGTACTGATGCTGTTGTAATGTACCCAAATTATTAATTAACTGGAAAGAAGTGAAGGGAAGGCCAAATAGACGCATGCCCAGTAAAGTCTGGGTGAAATAGGGAAGGTACTTGCCTGTCAGTCACACCCGGGGAACAGGTCATTGGCCAGAGTAGGTGTGGCCACTGCAAGTATGGGAAGGTTTACGACACATGGGCTCCTAAACAAAGGACTTCCCTCTCTTGCTCTCTCAGGACTCCTGGCTCTCTTGCAGGGGGTGCACTCCACTGCATTCACCACACACAACAGGCTGATGGACTGGAACTAGCCCGATGTTACACTGGACCCAACTCCACCATGGGACGGGAACTTTGGACACTGGCTTTGCTTCCAGCACTGTTGAAACCCCAGCTGCGCTGAATCCCCAGCTGCACATTTTCCAGGACTGGTTTAAGGGAAATGCGACCTTGCAAACCCAGAGATAAAATTCCATGCAAATAAAAATCACTCATCCTCCCGTGTGAGTCTTAGAGAATTCTTTTTCTCAAGATATTGTAAGGACCCGACCCACAACACCCAGTGGGGAAAGGGATACCTCACTTCCACTGGTAGACACCCCACCTCCACCAATAACAATACTATCACTGGAAATTTTATTCCAGACCACAAGTACCTTTTCTCACAATAGTAGGACAGGTTTTCATTTTGTAATTCCTCATTTATGATTTAGTGATCTCTATGATGCAATGACTTACTCTATTGCCTTTTTTAAAAAAAAAATTGAAAGGATGAGGTTGAACCACCAAAGGAAAAATTACACTCTGTTAAATTTCTTTAAACTTTTTTTATTAATTTAAATTTAATTCTATTAGATGACCTAACAAAATAGTTTTAGTAACAACAATACAATAGCTAATACTTCCTGAGCCCTGCCATGTGCCAGGCACTGTTTAAATACACATTACACGTAGTAACTTATGTGCAAGGGTCTCAGAGGTTAGCAGATGAGGTTTCCTGAGCAGATACAGCTGTGGGCCAGGTGAAAACATCACTCACTCTGTGGTGTGCTGAGAGTATTGAATAGTTTCCACTTGTGTGTGCATTGCTGTTGCTTAATCACCTGGTTACCAAACATATACACACACATACACAGAATGTGGCTATCCTCTCCTTTCCCCAGAGGGAAATACGGAGACAAAATCATAACAGCATGTCATTGTTTTAGATTAGTGATTCTCAACTCTGTCTACACGTTAGAATCACCTGACAAGCTTTCAAAAAAACACTGATTACACCCAGGCCTCACCCCAGAACAAATAAAGCAGAATCTCTGGGGTGGATTCAGAGCATCAAAAGTTTTTAAAGCTCTGCAAGTGATTCTAATTTATAGCCAGATTGAGAACCAAAGTTGTAGATTATTACACATAAACCCGAATCCTCATATTTCTGCCTAGATAAACCAAATGTCCTGATATCTCTACCTAGGCAGTTGGGAAGTACTACACTCTTTCAGCACTCTGCAGATTTTCAAAAGTTCTGCTTTATATGAACGCCTGTTTGGCACATTGTTTTTCCTTTCTGTGCTTCTATTCTTCCTTTGCCTCATCCTTTAACACACACCCCTCACCTATACACTTAGCACATAACCCAGTTCTCCTAGACGAATAGTGCCACCCAGACACTGGTTCAGGGATGTATCTCCCCACCAGTTCCCTCCCACTTACTGGGAGCGGGAGCACCCCTAGTTTTTCAACCCTGCCCCCTGCCTGCCTATACTCACACACACATTTCTTACCTCATCTCTCCCAGTCTTCAGGTGATAATACAAGAGACATTCTCTTTCCGATGTAACAGCTTTCCTTCCACATTTTCTTCTAATAAAGTCCACATAACTTCCTTTTCTACCAGATCATGCATCATGTGTTGTGCTAGGCACTTTACATAGCTATCATTCACACCTCACAACAAACCTAGGAAAAATTCACTTTGCAGACAAGAACACTAAAGCTTGATGAGAAAAAGAAACCTGTCTAAGATTACTCAGCTAGCAAGTAATGGATCTGGGACTCAAATTCTGATGAATCTTACTGGAAGCCCTGAAATCTACCATTGCCCTACACTCAGTTCCATTGATACACCACTTGCCCAGTTACACAGGGCTGTGTGCTCAGAGGGCCTCATTCTTCCTTGAGTACTTTCTGTCATGGTCTTGAAATTCTCAATAATTTTTTAACAGGAGCCTACATTTTTATTTTGCACTGGATCCCACAAATTAAGCAGCCAGTACTGCCCTCCCTATTCCTGTCAAACATTTAAAAAGCCAGCCACTCAATTTCCTTTGGTAATTAAAACATATTCAACTCATAATCATTTAGGAAAACAGAGCATTCACATTTAAAACAAATCCGTGAACTTGAAGATATATTAAAATCACCAATCTGAAATTTCCCTCTCCCTCCCTCCCTACCTCCCTCCCTTCCACTCTCTAAAATTCAATAGGGAAAAAAAGTTCAGGATACATGTCATTGGAATTCCAAAAGGAGAGAAGAAAATGGGGTAGAAATATTTGAATAACCAATGTACAAAAATGTCTAAAGTTTGGTGAAAGATACACATTTAAAATTTAAAGAGTTCAGTAAACTCTAAGCAGGGTAAATATAAAGAAAACAACACCTCTATCTACAAGAGATAAACTTTACATTTAAAGATTCAGGTAGATCGAAAGTAAGTGGGTAGGAAAATATATACCATGCAAACAGTAAACTCAGGAAAGCAGGATTAGCTATATTAATATCATATGAAGTAGACTTTAAGATAAAGACGGTTACCACCCTGGCCGGCTTGGCTCAGTGGTTAGAGCGTCGGCCCATGGACCAGAGAGTCCCGGGTTCGGTTCCCGCTAAGGGCACATACCTCGGTTGCAGTTTGTCCCCGGCCCCAGTTGGGGTCGTGTGGATGGCAACCACTTGATGTGTCTCTCACATCGATGTTTCTCTCTCTCCCTCTCTCCCTCCCACTCTATCTGAAGATAAATGCAAAAATATCCTCGGGTGAGGATAAAAAAAATAAATTAAATAAATAAATAAATAAGTAAGTAAATAAAGAGAGTTACCAAAGTAAAGAGAGACATTTCATAATAATAAAATATCCAATTCCTCAGTAAGACTTTCAGTCATAAATGTGTATGTGTCTAATAACAGAGCTTCAAAATACACAGAACAAATGTTGAGAGTATTAAAAGGAAGAATAGACAATCCCACAATCATAGTTGGCAAGTTGAACATCCTTTTCTCAGACATTAGAACAATTAGATAAAATAGTGCAGTAAAGACATAAAAGATACCAACCACATTGACCTAATTGATATTGATAGAACATCGTCCCATGGACTGAGAGGTCCCAGCTTGATTCCCGATCAGGGCACATTCCCAGGTTGTGGGCTTGATCCCCAGTAGGGCACATACAGGAGACAGCCAATCGATGCTTCTCTCTCACATCAATGTTTCTTTCTATCTCTCCCTCCTCTAAAAATATTTTTTTAAATAAATAGAATAGAATAGAATAGAATAGAATAGAATAGAATAGAATAGAATAGAATAGAATAGGCATTCCTTTCAAAAGTACCTGTTCACCAAGAGGGATCAACTGCTTGGCCATGAAACAAGTCTCAATAAATTAAAAGTATTAAAATTGGGCAGAGTATATTCTTTGATTACTGTGGAATAAATTAGAACTCAATAACAATAAGATACCTAGAAAAACTCCAAGTAATTAGAAATTAAATGAGATACTTCTAAGTAATTTATGGACAAGAAAAGAAGTTTTTAGAAAATAACTCCAACTAAATGATATACTTAAATTTGTAAAAGACATCTAAAACAGTTGTGGAGGAAAGTTTACAGCTTTTAATGTTTATATTTTTAGAGAAAAACAGTCTTAAATTGGTGACCTAAGATTTTATCTCAAGAAGACAGAGAAGAGCAAAATAAACCTAAAATAAATAAAAGGCAGAAAATAATAAAGATAAGACCAGAAATCAATACAATGGAAAGCAGACAATAGAGAAATTTAACAAAGCCAAAAAATGGAAAAGAGCAACAAAATTGAATGACACCTGGTTAGAGTGAGGAAAAGAGAGGAGAACAAAAAATAGAAATAGGCAACACAAATTACTAATATCAAGAATGAAGGAAGGATTATCACTATAGATCATATAAATATTAAATGGATACAAAATAATTAAATGGAAAATGCCAAAAATTTTACAACTGAGATGAGGTGAACAAATTCCTTGAATATTACAACTTACTAAATCTGACAAAAAATGAAATTGAATTCCGAGTAGCCCAATATAGTTTGAAATTTGAAGTAGTCATTAAAAATATTCCCACAAAAAAAATTCAGGGCCAGGTGCTTTCACTGGAATATTCTGTTGAAAATATAAGAGGGGGAAACTCCAATTGTACATAAAAAAATCTCTCAGAAAACAGAGCAGGAGAAATCACTTCCCAACTCATTTTATGAAATCAAGAAAACCTTAATACAAAAATCTGTCAAAAACATTAAAAAGCAACTGTAAGACCATTATTCCTCATGTACATAAAGCAAAAAATATTTAACTAATTATAAACAAATTGAAATCATCAAAATGTAAAAATACTAATAAATTATGACTGAATAGGGTTTATCCTAGAAATTCAGAGTTGCTTTAACATTCCAAGTTTAATCAACGTGATTCTCTATATTAACAGAATAAAGGAGAAAACCTATATGATTAATTCAATAGATGCAGAAAACATTTCCAAATATTCAACACTCATTCATTATAAAAATTCTCATCAAATTAGAACTTCCTCAATCTGATAAAGGTTATTTCTAACAAAACAAAACAAAACAACAACAAACAAACAAAAAAACAGGGTTTCCAGTCATGATGGCAGTATAGGTAAGTATGGTACTCGAATCCTCCCACAACCACATCAAAATTACAACTGAATTACACAACCATCATTCAAAACTGCCTTAAGTCTAGCTGAACAGAAGTCCTACAACTAAGGATATAAAGAAGAAGCCACATGAAAAGTGGTAGGAGGGACGAAGACACGGAATGAGCTGATCTCACACCCACATGTAGTGGTTAAAAACGGGAGTTATGTCCTGGCCAGGTGGCTCAATTGGTTGGAGCATTGTCCCATACCCCAAAAGGTTGTGGATTCGGTTCCTGGTCAGGGTACATACCTAGGTTGTGGGTTTGATTCCCAGTAAGGGCACATATGGGAGGCAACTATCAGTGTTTCTCTGTCACACCAATGTTTCACTCTCTCCCTTCCTCTCTCACAAAAATCAATAAAATCATATTCTTACTTGAGCATCTTTTAAAAATCGGGAGTCATATCTTGGCTGCGAAGGTCCCTAAGGAACGAGGGGTCCCAGCCCCACACCATGTCCCCCAGCCTCAAGTTCCAGTGCCAGAAAGAGAAATCCCCATAATTTTGGCTATAAAAAACAGTGGGGATTGTGGCTGAGTGAGATGAAGGGCTACTAGCATCCCAGGTGTTCCTCTCAAAGAGCCTGTGAGAAAACATACTCAGAGTCACTCACTGTGTCCCATTGCTGGGGTACCAGGGACATATGGGGGAAAACTGAATTGTCTGGCATCTGGGTGAGAGCTGGAAGGGCAGCTTTCTCCCCAACAGAAGTGCTGGCAAAGGCCATTGTTCCTTTTCTGGGCCCTCCTCCCACAGAACGGACAGGAAAGCACAATATCTGAGTTTCCATCAACCTGGCTAACACTGTTCATCCCACCCTGGTTATTCCCAGAGACACCACCCCACCCAACTTGTGGTCCCACCCAAGATGTTTCCAGTGGCTTTTACATACAAATGGCCTGTCTTGGCTCATGCTTCAGACTTTCCTAAAATTTCTCAAACAAGCAACATCTGGCCTCGGGGTGCCATGTACCTCACACTAAGTGGTCCCAGGTCTGGCAATAAGAGCAGTCAGCCTTGGTTCACAGCTTGACCTCTCTTGGGCACTTCTAAGCCCACCACAAGTAGCAGCCATCTGTAGATAGCTTTGTTACTCATGCAGGGTGGTCAAAAGTAGAACACAGGTGGGAACTAATTTTGACCTGCATCTCTGGGAAGGCCCAGAGACAGTGCACCTGGTGGACAATTTCAGATCATGTCGAAGTGCCAGCCAACCTCCTCCATAAGGGACACACTCAGTGGATGGACTCAGCAAGCACCAGAGCCCCACTGAAGTAAATCCTGCCCTGTGGGGTCAGCCCCTGCACAGCTGATCCTCCATGGTGGATGCATCCAGTCCTCACAGCTAATCAGCCTCAGGGTAAATCCCTCCCATAGATGTGTCAACAGCAATCAAGGCTCAACTGAAACAGGAAGGTGTAAACAGCCCACATGGGAGGTGTACACCAGGAGTGCTGGGTTGAGTATTCCGGGAGGCCATGCCACAGGACCCTACAGAACACCCACTACATTAGGTCTCTCTACCAAGCCTTGGAGACATAGTAGCTCTATCTAATACATAGAAACAAACACAGGGAGGCTGCCAAAATGAAGAGACAAAGAAACATGTCCCAAATGAAGGAACAGAACAAAACTTCAGGAAAAGAGCTAAACCAAATGGAAACAAGCAATCTACTAGATGCAGAGTTCAAAATACTGGTTTATAAGCTGCTCAATAAACTTAGGGGAAGAGTAGATGAACTTAGTGACAACTTCAACAAAGAGATAGGAAACATAAAAAGAACCAGTCAGAAACAGAATACACTAACTGAAACCAAGAATACATTACAGGGAATCAGCAGAGAAGTAGATGAAACAGAGGATCAAATCAGCAATTTGGAAAATAAGAGAGCAGAAAACACCCAATTGAACAACAAAAAGAATCCAAAAAAAGGGAGAGGATAGTTTAAGGAGCCTCTGGGACAACTTCAAGTGTACCAACATTTGCATCATGGGGGTGTCAGAAGACGAGAGAGAGCAAAGAATAAAAAACCTATGTGAAAAAATAATGACAAAACACTTTCCTAACCTAGTGAAGGAAATAGACGTACAAGTCCAGGAAGTGCAGAGTGTCACACACTTACAAAAAATGAACCCAATAAGGTACACATCAAGACACATCATAATCAAAATGCCAAAGGTTAAAGACAAAGAGAGAATTTTAAAAGCAGTAAGAGAAAAGCAGTTGATTACTTACAAGGGAGCTCCCATAAGAGTGTCAGATGATTTCTCAAGAGGAACTATGCAGGCCAGAAGAGATTGGCAAGAAATACCCCAAGTGATATAAAGCAAGGGCCTACAACCAAGATTACTCTACCCAGCAAAGCTATCATTTGCAATCAAAGGAGAGATAAAGAGCTTTCCAGACAAGAAAAAACTAAAGGAGTTCATCGCCACTAAATCAGTATAACTAGAAATGGTAAAAGGTCTTCTTTAAGAAGAAGAAGAAAAGGATAAAAATATAAATAATAAAATGAAAATAAATACATTCTATCAACAATTACTTTCTATGCAAATGCTTCAATCAGAAGACATATGGAGGCTGAATGGATAACAAAACAAGAGCCTTACATATGCTGTCTACAAGATACTTCAAAACAAAAGACACACAGAGACTGAAAATAAAGGGATGGAAAAAGATATTTCATGCTAATGGAAACAAACAAACAAAAGCTGGGGTAGAAATACTTATACCAGACAAAATAGACTTTAAAACAAAGACCATGACAAGAAATGAAAATGGATCTAGCAATTCCACTTCTGGATATTTTATCTGAAGAAAACCAAAGCACTAGATTGAAAAGATATATACATCCATATGTTCATTACAGAATTATTTTACAATAGCCAAGATATGGAAGCAACTGAAATGTTCACCTAATAATGGATGGATAAAGAAGTGGTGCATATGTACAAGGAAATATTACTCAGCCATACAAAAGAATGAAATCTTGCCACCTGCAACATGAATGGACCTAGAGGGTATTGTGCTGAATGAAATAAGTCAGACAAAGACAAATGCCATATGAGTTCACTTATATGTTGAATATAAAAAAATAGATAAATAAACAAGCCGAACAGAAACAGACTCATAGATACAGAGAACATTTTGACAGTTGCCAGATGGGAAAGGGATTAAGAGGCTGGGCAAAAAAGGTGAAGGGATTAAGAAGTACCAATTGGTAGCTACAGAAGAGTCATGGGGATGTAGAGTACAGTGTAGAGAATATAATCAATAATGTTGTAATAATTGTGTATGATGTCAGATAGGTACTAGATGTACTGGGGTGATTACTTAGTAAGATGTATAATGTATAATCACTGGGTTGTACACCTGAAACTAATATAATATTTATTGTATGTGAACTATAATTGAACAATTAAAAATTATTTAAAAAAACAAAACCTATATCCCTGGCTAGTTTGGCTCAGCGGTTAGCAGCAGTTCTCAACCTGTGGGTCACGACCCCTTTGGGGGTTGAATGACCCTTTCACAGGGGTAGCCTAAGACATAACAGTAGCAAAATTACAGTTATGAAGTAGCAATGAAAATAATTTTATGGTTGGGGGGGTCACCACAATACGAGGAACTGTATTAAAGGGTTGCGGCATTAGGAAGGTTGAGAACCACTGGGTTAGAGTGTCGGCCTGCAGACCCATGGGTCACGGGTTTGATTCTGGTCAAGGGCACGTACCTGGGTTGCATGTTTTATCCCAGCCCTGATCAGGTTTGTGTGGGAGGCAAACAATGGATATGTCTCTCTCAAGTCAATATTTCTCTCTCTCTCTCTCCCTCCCTCCCTTCCATTCTATCTAAAAAAATCAATGGGAAAATTATCCTCAGGTGAGGATTATCAAAAACATAAAAATAAAAATAAAAGTAAACCTTTAGCTAACATTATACTTAACAGAGAATGCCCACTCTTTCAACCTCTATTGGATATTGTACTAGAGGTTCTAGTCAGTAAAATAAGACTAGAATAAAAAAAATAAGGCATGCAAGTTGGAAAGGCAGCACTAAGACTGTGTTTATTTACAGATAACATGGTTGTTTATATAGGAATCTAAAAATGACTACTAGAACCAATAAATTAAAACGTTTTCACCCTGACTGGTTTGGCTCAGCAGTTAGAGTGTTGGCCCTCGGACCAATGAGTCATGGGTTTGATTCCGGTCAAGGGCAAGTATTATACCTCAGTTGCGATTTGTCCCTGGCTCTGGTTGGGTCGTGCGGGAGGCAACCAGTCGATGTGGCTCTATCACATTGATGTTTCTCTCTGTCTCTCATTCTCTCTCTCTCCCTCCCTCCCACTCTATCTGATGATAAATAGAAAAATATCCTTGGTGAGGAATGAAAAATAAAAGTTTTCAGAATAAAAGATTACTATAAAAATTAATTTTTAAAAACTAGCACCAAACCTCTGGAAAATAAAATAAAAAGTATTTCATGTGTAATAATATCAAAAAATATTTGGGAATAAATTTGAAAAAAGAACTATAAGACCATATGGTAAAACTGTAAATATTTAAGTCACTTATAATTGCAACAAAAATTTTGGTAGAAAATAAACTTATTCTAAAATACATGTGGAAATAATGTACCTAGAATGTACAAAGCACACTTTTGAAACAAGGACAAAATTAGAGGATTTGAACTACTTGAATGCAACATTATCAAAAGCTACTATGAGATTTGCATAAGGACTGACAAATGGATCAGTTAGATAAAACATGGCCATTTATTTTTCAATAAAAATGCCAAAGCAATCAGTGGGGAAATGGAAGCCTTTCACAAGTGGTGCTGGGAAACTAGATCTCTGTAGGAGCTAAGGAAGTAGAACAGCCCGCACCTCTACCTCACATTACACAAAAATTAATTTGAGATCATCATAGGCTTAATAAAGCTAAAAACACAAAGCTTTTTGAAACAAACATAGGAGAATATCTTCATGTCTTGAAGGTAGGCAGTTTTTTGTGTGTTTTTGTTTTTGTTTTTGTTTTTGTTTTTGTTTTATACTCACCTGAGGACATTTTTGCATTTATCTTCAGATAGAGCGGAAGGGAGAGAGGGAGGAAGAGAGAGAGAGAAACATCGACATGAGAGACACATCAACTGGTTGCCACTCACACGACCCCAACCAGGGCTGGGGACAAACTGCAACCGAGGTACGTGCCCTTAGCGGGAACCGAACCCGGGACTTACTGGTCCACGGGCTGATGCTCTAACCGCTGAGCCAAACCGGCCAGAGTGATAGGCAGTTTTTGTTTTGTTTTTTAATTCAATTTCTTCTACCACCATTTATCCCTCTATACTCAATTCCATCTCCATCCACACACACCCCTCCTGAGGCAACCACCACATGGTTGTCCATGTCAATAAGTTATTTTTCTTTTGTCTTAATCCCTCCACTACCACCCCATTCCACACCCCCTGACAGCTGTCAGCCTGCTCTCTATCTATGAGTCTGTCTCTATTTTCTTAGTTCAGTTTGTTCAGTAGATTCCACATATAAGTGAAATCATATGGCACATGTCTTTCTCTGACTGGCTTATTTCACTTAGGAAAATGTTCTCCAAGTCCATCCATGCTGTCACAAAGAGTAAAATTTTCTTTTTTTTTTTTTTTTTAACAGAAAAATAGTATTCCATTGTGTAAATGTATCATATCAGTTTTACCCACTCATCTACTGATGGACACTTGTGCTGCTTCTAAATCTTGGTTATTGTAAATACCACTGCAATGAACATAGGGGTGTATATATTCTTTCAAATTTGTGTTTCAGGTTTCTTTGGATAAATTCCCAGAAGTGGAATCACTGAGTCATAAGGCAGTTCCATTCTTAATTTTTTGAGGTAACTCCATACGGCTTTCCACAGTGGCTACACCAATCTGCATTCCCACCAACAGTGCACAAGGGTTCACTTTTCTCCACATCCTCCTCACACTTGTTGTTTGTTGATTTACTATTAATAGCCATTCTGACAGGTGTGAGGTGACATCTCATTGGGGTTTCCATTTGCATTTATCTGATGATTGGTGATGTTGAGCATCGTTTCATATGTCTATTGGCCATGTATATGCCCTCTTTGGTTATGTGTCTATTTGGGTCCTTTGCCCATTTTTTAATTAGATTTTTTGGTGTTGAGTTTTATAAGTTCTTTAGAAATCTTTTTTTAAATTTATATTTACTGTTGAAAGTATTACAGATATCCTCCTTTGTTCCCATTGACCCCCATCCACCACACTACTGCACCCCCCATGCCTTCACCACATTATGTCTGGGTCTATTTGTTATGCATATATGCAAATACATAAGTTATTTGGTTAATCTCTTCCTGCTCCCTCTCCCACCTTCCTTCTGAGATTCATCAGTCTGTTCCCTGCTCCCATGTCTCTGGATCTATTTTGTTCATCAGTTAATTTTGCTCATTAGATTCCACATATAAGTGAGATCATGTAATATTGTCTTTCTTTAACTTATTTTGCTTGGCATAATACTATCCAGGTCCCTCCATGCTGTCTCAAAGGATAAGAGATTCTTCCTTTTATTTTTTTTTACAGCTGCATAGTATTCCATTGTGTAAATGAACCATGGCTTTTTTATCCCTCATCTACTGATGGGTACTTGGGCTGTTCCCAGATTTTAACTATTGTAAACAGTGCTGTTATGAACATAGAGGTGCATATATTCTTTCTGATAGGTGTTTCAGGATTCTTAGGATATATTCATAGAAGTGGGATTGCTGGGTTAAATGGCAGTTCTATTTTTAATATTTTGAGGAAACTTCACACTGTTTTCCATAGTGGTACAACAGTCTGCATTCCCACAAGCAATGTACTAGGGTTTCCTCACCAGCACTTGTTGTTTGTTGATTTATTGATGGTAGCCATTCTGGCAGGTGTGCAGTGATACCTCATTGTCATTTTAATTTGCATCTCTCTGATGCTTAGTGACTTTGAACATTTTTTTTATGTCTCTTGGCCATCTGTATGTCCTCTTTGGTGAAGTGGCTATTTGGGTCCTTTGCCCATTTTTTCATTAGATTGTTTGTGGGAGGGGTTTTGGTGTTAAGTTTTGTAAGTTCTTTATGAAACTTGAATATTAAGCCCTTATCAGATGTATCAGCGAATATGTTTTCCCATTCAATGCATTGTCTTTTCCTTTTGTTGATGGTTTCCTTTGCTGTGCAAAAACCTTTTAGTTTGATGTCCCATTTGTTTATTTTTCTTTTGTTTACCTTGCCCAAGGAGACACATCAGAAAAAAATTGTCACTACATGAGATGTCTGAGATTTTACTACCTATGTTTTCTTCTAGCATTTTATGTTTTTGAGTCTGACATATAAGTCTTTAATCTATTTTGAGTTTATTCTTGTCTATGGTGCAAGAAGGTGGTCTAGTTTAATTTTTTTGCATGTATCCGTCCAATTTTCCCAACACCGTTTATTTAATAGACAATCTTTAGCCCATTGTGTGTTTCTGCCCCCTTTGTCAAATATTAATTGACTATAAAGCTGTGGATTTATTTTTAGGCTCTCTATTCTGTTCTATTGATCTACATGCCTGTTTTTATGCCAGTACCATGCTATTTTGATTACTATGGCCTTACAGTATAGTAAGATATTAGGTAGCATGATTCCTGCAACTTTGTTCTTCTTTCTCAAGATCACTATTGCTACTAGGGTCTTTTGTGGTTCCATATAATTTTTTGGAATATTTATTCTAGTTCTGTGTAATGTACCATTGGTATCTTGATAGAAATTGCATTGAATCTGTAAATTGCTTTGGGTATTGTGGACATTTGAATCATTTTAATCGTTACAATCCATTAATATGGTATGTTTACACTTATTTGTATCTTCTTCAATTTCGTTTTTCAGTATCTTAAAATTTTCCTAGTACAGGTCTTTTACATCCTTGGTTAAATGTAATCCTAGCTATTTTATTCTTTTTAAAGCAAGTGTGAATGTTATCATATTTTTAGTTTCCCTTTCTGATAGTTCATTATTGGTGTTTACAAATGCAACTGATTTCTAGATATTTATTTTGTATTCTGCTACTTTACTGAATTCATATATCAGTTCTAGTAATTTTTTGTTGGAATCTTTAGGGTTCTCTATATATGGTATCATGTCCTCTGCAAATAATGACAGTTTCACTTTTTCCTATCCAATTTAGATGCCTTTTATTTCTTCTTCTTGTCTGATTGCTGTGACTAGGACTTCCAATATATGTGAATAAGAGTGGTGAAAGTGGATATCCCTGTCTTGTTCCCGATCTTAAGGGGAACACCTGTAGTTTTTGCCCATCAAGTACAATGTTAGCTGTGGGTTTTTCATATATGGCCTATATTATGTCAAGGTATGTTCCCTCTATTCCCACTTTGTTAAGAGTTTTTATCATAAATGGGTGCTGGATTTTTTCTAATGCTATTTCCATATCTATTGATATGAACATGTGGTTTTTATGCTTCTTTTTGTTTCTGTGGTGTATCACATTTATTGATTTGCAGATATTGTACTAATGTTACATCCCTGGAAAAAAAAAATCCCACTTTATCATGGTGTGTCATATTTTAATATATTGCTTGATTCAGTTTCCTAATATCTTGTTGAGGATTTTAGCATCTATGTTCATCAGGAATATTGGCCTATAATTTTCTTTCATTGTAGTGTATTTATCTGGTTTTGGAATTAGGATAATGTTGGCCATGTAAAATAAGCTTGGAAATCGTCCCTCCTTTTGAATTTTTTGGAATAGTTTGAGAATGATAGGTGTTAGTTCTTCTCTGAATGTTTGGTAAAATTTACCCATGAAGCTAGCCAAGGTCCAGAACTTTTGTTTTTTGCAAGTTGTTTTTTTTTTAATTAGTGCTTCAATTTCACTAGTTATAATCTGTCTATTCAGATTCTCTGATTCTTCTTCATTCAGTTTTGGAAGAGTATATATTTCTAGGAATTTATCCATTTCATCCAGATTATCCAGTTACTTGGCACATAGATTTTTGTAATATATTCTTAGAATTATTTGTATTTCTTTGGTGTCTGGTATTACTTCTTCATTTTCATTTTTTTTTTCTTGATGAACTGGTTAAACATTTGTTGATCTTGTTTATATTTTCTAAGAACCAGCTCTTGGTTCCATTGACATTTTGTTTTTTTTAGACTCTATTTTGTTTCTTTCTGCTCTGATATTTATTATTTCCTTTCTTCTACTCAGGTTGGGCTTTGTTTGTTGTTGTTTTTCAAGTTCCTTTAAGTGCAAAGTTAAAGTATTTTTTAGAGGTTTTTCTTATTTTTTGACATAGGCCTATAATGGTATGAATTTTCCTCTTAGGACTGATATCACTGTGTCTCATAGAATTGGGGCTGATGTGTTCTCATTTTCATTTGTTTCAAGGTATCTTTTAATTTCTTCCTTAACCTCATCATTAACCTATTCATTGTTTAGTAACATGTTACTTAGCCTCCATGTTTTTGTGTATTTTTCAATTTTTTTCTTATGATTTATTTCTAGTTTCATTCCATTATGATCATAGAAGATGCCTGATATGATTTCAATATTCTTAAATTTATTGAGACTTGTTTCATGTCCCAACATCTAGTCTATTCTAGAAAATGTTCCATGTACTTTTTTTTTTTTTTACTATTGATGAATTTATAAGAATTTTTTTTTTTTTAATCCTCACTCGAGGACATTTTTCCATTTTTTGTTCAGATAGAGTGGGAGGGAGAGAAAGGAAGAGAGAGAGAGAGAAACATCGATGTGAAAGGGACACATCGAGTGGCTGCCTCCCGCACGACCAACCAGGGCCGGGGACAAACTGCAACCGAGGTACGTGCCCTTAGCGGGAACCGAACCCGGGTCTCTCTGGACCGCAGGCCGATGCTCTAACCGCTGAGCCAAACTGGCCAGGGCTATAAGAATTTTTTTAAATTAATTTGTTTTTGTTACAGATGTTTCTCCTTTTTCTCCCTCTGACACCCTCCTCCCCATCCCCCCCGCCCCATCCCCAGCATTGTTGTCCATGTCCATCAGTTATGCATACATGCATATAAGTTCTGTGGTTTATCTCTTCCCTCCCCCCGACCCCCTCTTCTGAGGGTTATCAGTCTGTACCCTACATCCACGTCTCTGGGTCTACCCTGTTCCTCAGACTGTTATGTTCATTATATTCCACAAATAAGTGAGATTATGTGATATTTGTCTTCCTCTGCTTGGCTTGTTTCCATGTACTCTTGAAAAGAACATATATTCTGCTGCTTTGCAGTGAAATGCTCTGAATATATCAATTAAATCCATTTGATCTAGTGTGTCATTTAAGGCCACCATGTCTGTGTTGATTTTCTGTCTGGAGTCCATTGATGTCAATGGGGTGTTAAAATCCCCTACTATGAATGTATTACTGTCCATCTCTCCTTTTATGTCCATCAAGATTTGCTTTCCATATTTAGTTGCACCTATGTTAGGTACATAAATATTTATAAAGGTTATATCCTTTGTTGAATTGATCCCTTTATCATTTTGTAGTATCCTACTTTTTCTCTTACTATAGCTTTGTTTTTAAATTCTATTTTGTCATGTACAAGTATTACTACCCCAGCTTTTTTTTTTTCTCTTTCCATTTGCATGAAATATCTTTTTCATCCCTTTACTTGTAGTCAGTGTGTATCTTTCATTCTGGGGTGGGTCGCTTGAATACATAATATACATGTATTTTGCTTTCTTATCCATTCCTCCTCTCCCTCCCCCTCTTCCTCCATTTTCTAGTAAGCCCTTTAACATTTCTTATAATACTGGTTTGGTGGCAACAAACTTTTTTAGCTTTTTCTTGTCTGGGAAGTACTTTATTTCTCTTTCCATTTTAAAAGCTAGCCTTTCTGGGTAAAGTAGCCTTGGTTGTAAGTCCTTGCTTTTCACCACTTTAATTATTTCTTGCCAATCCCTTCTGGCATGAAATGTTTCTGTTGAGAAATTAGCTAACAGCCTTACAGATGCTCCCTTGTAGGCATCTAATTGTGTTTCTCTTGCAGCTTTTAAGATTCTCTCTTTGACTTTAACCATTGCCATTTTAATTATAATGTGTCTTGGTGTGGGCCTCTTTGGGTCCATCTTGTTTGGGACATTCTATGCTTCCTGGATTTGTGTGTATTTTTCCTTCACCAGGTTAGGGAATTTTTGGGGTTATTATTTCTTAAAATAGGTTCTTGATCCTTTGCTTTCTTCTCCTTCTGGTACTCCTATGATACAGATGTTGTTTCGATCATGTTATCCTGAAGGTCTCTTAAAGTATCCTCATTCTTTTAAATGATTTTTCCTTCTGCTGCTCTGGTTGGGTGTTTTTTCTACCTTGTCTTCCAAATTGCTGGTTTGATCCTTTGCTTCATTCAACCTATTGTTTATTCCTTCCAGTGTATTCTTTATTTCAGATATTTTATTCTTTATTTCTGACTGGCCCTTTTTAATAGTGTCTATGTCCTTTTTCATGTTGTTGAGCAGTCTAATAATCATTATTTTGAACTCTATATCTGATAAATTGCTTGCCTCCATTTCATTTAGCTCTTTTTTTCTGGAGAATTCTTTCATCTCCCCATTTTAGTTGTCTCTTTGTGTTTGTTTCTATGTATTAGGTAGATCTGCTATGACTCTTAAACTTGGTAGGATGGCCTTATGTAACATTTGTCCTTTGGAACCAGTGGTGTAGTCTCCTACATCACCTGAGCTGGGTGGTCTAAGAATGACCCTTGTGTACATTGTGAGAGCCCTCCTGTTATAATTGAGTCTTGATTGTTATTGGCCCATTAGTGCATGGGATCAACTCTCATGCTGGCTGACTATTAGGGTCAACCCCCACATGGCATGTGAGCAACTGTGCAGGTGCTGATCACATGAAGCAGAATTAACCTCTGCATGGTCTTTTGCTTTGGATATGTTGTTTGTGAAGCTTTGTGGATTCTGCTCTATTGTTGTCTGAAACTAGCCACTGGTTGTATTGGTTCTTGGCCTCTTAGGAGGGATTCTGATGCAGGCCAATGTCAGACACTGCCTATGACTGACCCTGGGCAACCTGTTTGGAACTATTAGCAATCCACAGCAACAAGTGAGCAAACTAAAAAACAAACAAACAACTCATAGACTACAGCATGGTGGTTACCAGAGGTAAGGGAGGTGGGGAAGGTAGTTAAGGGTAAAGAAGGTCAAATATATGATGACAAAAGAAGGACAGACTTTAGGTGGTGGGCACACAATGCAATATACAGATAATGTACACTTGAAATTTATATAATCTTATTAACCAATTATATCCCAATAAAGTTAATTTAAAAATAAATAAATAAAATTTAAAAAATATAAAAGTAAAAAACACAAAAATAAATAGGCTAGCCACAGACTGGGGGAAAATCTTTTCAAAGGTATATCTGGAGTGACTTCAGCTGTGTGCTTGTGTGAGGGGACTTCCAGTTCTCTCACCTTTAATTTCAACAGAGGATTTCCTGCTCAACACACTAGCATGTCTGATAGATCCCTATATTGAGATATGTGAAGGTGGGCATATCAGAGCAATCAGAGGAGATGGAATGGGGGAAGGACATAGATGGGAGCTGAATACGCAGTCTAGTGTTCACCATCGTCCCAGAAGATGCAATAGCAGTGAAAGGTTGGGGCACAACCCTCACTGAGCAAACTGAAGGGACAGAAGCAGCACTCTGGCCTGGATGGTTTGTACACATTGAAGACGAGCCCAGGGGCCAGAGAAGTGGAGCAAAGGGTGGAAGCATCCCACAAACCACCATCACCAGAAAAAAGAAGCTGAGACATGGGAACCCACCCCTCCATTATCTTGTGGCCCACCCAACAGTAAAATCCTCACTCAGTAGATAAAAAAGGGCAGAAACAACTTTCTAGCCTTAGCGGTCTTTACTCATGAGGTTGAACCCACTAGAAAGAACAGAATCACAGACATGGGAACCCACTTTTCCCTGACTCCCCCCACTCATGGAGGCAGAGCCTGGTACAAGCCACTGAGACACCGCCGATAAAGCAGTGCTGCTGGCAAAAGGTAGTGCCAGGAACACAGAGGCCAGAAGGTCCATAGCCTGCAACATCCCACCATGGGGGTGGTGTGTTGAGACTGAGGCAACTGGATCATGAAAAGGAGACTCACCTCCCTGAGGTATATGGGTCATTTTTCATGACGGAGTGACACCACCCTATAGAGATCCCAAAAGCCCCAGTAGTGCAGGTAAGAGAAAACAAAAACCTGTACTTCAGCACCACCTACTGGAAAACAAAAGAAAGACCTCTGCTTATCAACCTGCTAAACTGTTAAGAGTCAAATATTTTTTAAAAAGGGGGGGGGGTTATTTCCACAAATGTCTAGGTAGAGAAATAATCCATCTAGCACAATGAATAACCAAAGTAACAAGGGAGTTCAAAAAAATTTTAAATCTCCAGAAAATAAACTTAAAGACATGGAAGAATAATTTAAATGCTCAACGAAATGCAGAAAAAAATCAGAAAAAAAAGTTCAATGTTCTCAGAAATAAAATCAACAAACAAAAGCAGTAATTTATCAAAGAGATTAAATATATAAAAAAGAACCAAATAGAAATTCTGGAGCTTAAGAACTTAATAAATGAGATGAAGAATGAACAAGCAAACCTAGGAAATAGAGCAGACCAAATAGAGGAAAGAGTTAGTGATATTGAAGACAGAAATCAAGATATGACTCAGGTGAAAGAAGAGAGAAAATTGAGGGTAAAAAAAAAAAAAAAAATGAAAGCACTCTGTGAGAACCATTTGACGCCATTAGAAAAAGCAATGTAAGAATAATGGGTATACCAGAAAGAGAAGAAAGGGAGAAAGAAACACAGAGCTTATTCAAACATAATTTATGAGAACTTCTCAAACCTATGGAAATAACTGTAATCTTTAATCCAAGAAGCAAATAGAACACTTAGTTATCTCAATCCATAAAGGCCTTCTCCAAAGCACATTACATTAAAGCTTTCTAAAATTAATGACAAAGAAAGAATTCTCAAGGCAGCAAGAGAAAAGAAGATGGTAACTTATAACAGAAACCCCATTACAGTATCACTGATTTTTCAGCAGAAACACTATAAGCTAGAAGAGAGTGGCATAAAATATTCAAAATATTGAAACAGAGAAATCACAAGACAAGAATAATATATCCAGCAAAGATATCCTTTAGATTAAAAAAAGAGAGAAATAAAGGCTTTTCCAGACAAACAGAAGCTGAAGGAATTACCATCACAAGACTTGCATTACAGAAATACTGAAAAGAATTCTTCTACTTGAAACAAAAGAAGACGAAAGGATAGAAAGCTGTAAGATGACAAGAGAGAGAAACAGGAAACTGCAACTCATATGAAAGAAGGTGAAAGCACTGAGAAAAGAAGGCAGTATCTACTGCAATTTGGAAATGAATGCACAGCATTAAAAAGAATAATTTGGCTCTGGCTGATTTTGGTTCAGCAGTTAGAGCGTTGGCCTGTGGACCAAAGAGTTGTGGATTCGATTCCAGTCAAGGGCAAGTACCTCAGTTGAGGTTTGGTCCCTGGCCCTGGTCTGGGTCTTGCGGAGGCAACTGATTGATGTATCTCTCTCTCTGTCTCTCTGTCTCTCTCTCTCTCTCTCTTCCACTCTGTCTGAAAATAAATGGAAAAATATCCTCGAATGAGGATTAAAAAAAAAAGGAATAATTTGTCACAACAAAATATAAGAGGGGAGCAGTAAAAGGACTAAACTTGTACTGGTCAATGGAAATAAAATGCAACTGGAAGAAGGACTATTGTACACATGAAATTGTTTTTGCATAAACATACTGGTAAGCACAAAACAATCTAGAACTGAGTCACATAACATAAAAAAGAGAAAATGGAGGGGAAAAGAAACTATAAAATACCACCAAATTGAAATAAATAGCAGACAGAAACACAAGAAAAAAGAAACAATAAAGACACAGAGCAACCAGAAAACAAAAGATAAAGTAGCTACAGGAAGTCCTCATGTATCAGTATTTGCCCTAAATATAAAAGGACTGAATTCACCAATTAAAAGGTACAGGGTAAGAATAACAGGATGGATTTAAAAAAACAAGACCCAAATATATGATACCTTCAAGAAATGTTACAAAGACAAACATAGACTCAAAGTGAAGTGTGTGAAAGACGATATACCAAGAAAATGGCATCCAGAGAAAAGCAGATATAGCTATATTTATATTAGAAAAAATAGATTCCAAGATAAAAATGTAACGAGACAAAAATGGACATTTTATAATGATAAAGGGGTCAACACATCAAGAAGACATAATATTATTAATATCTATGCAGCCAACCTGGGGGAACAATGTATTAAGCAATTACAAACAAAACTAATGGGAGAAACTGACAAAAATGCAAATAATAGGGGTATTGAATACCTGAATGACAGCAATCAATAAATTAGAAAATAACTAAGAAAATATTAGCTTTAAATAACACATTAGTCCAAATGGACATAATCAGTATTTACAGAGCTTTTCACCACAGAACACCAGAATATACATTCTTCACTAGTGCACATGAAACATTCTCAAGGATAGACCATATATTGAGAAATAAAACTAGTCTCAACAAATTTAAGAAGATCAAAATCATACCGAGTATATTCTTCTACCACAATGCTTTGAGCCTGGAAATCAACTGCAATAAAAAAGCTGAAATAACACAAATATGTGGAGATTAAACAACATGATACTGAATGGCTGGGAAAGAAAAGAAATCAAAAGACATATACAAACAAATGAGAACAACAATATGACATATCAAAATTTGGGGGAAGCAGCAAAAGCAGTAAAAGAGGAAAGTTTTATAACATTACAGGCCTACCTCCAAAAACTAAAAAAACTCTCAAATAAATAACCTAACATTTCACCTTAAAAAACAAAACAACAAAAAAAAAAACTAGAAACAAAAGAACAAACTAAGCCCAAAGTCAGTAGAATGAGGAAAATAATAAAAATAAGAGCAGAACTAAATGAAATAAGACCTGGAAAACAATAGGAAAAATGCAAGAAAGAACTGGGTCTCTGAAAAGATAAATAAAATTGACAAATCTCTGGATAGACTTAGTAAGAAAAAAGAGAAAAGACTCAAATAAACAAAATCAAAAATGAAAGAGGAGAAATTACAATGGACACAACAGAAATTTGAAAAGTCTATATAAGAATATTATAAAAGGCTATACACCACTGAATTTGGTAACCCAGAAGAAATAGACAAGTTTTTAGAAATATATAACCTTCGTAGACCAAATCATGAAGAATTGAAAATTTTAACAGACTGATCAATAGTAAGGAAATTGCAACAGTCATTAAAAACTCCCCCCAAAATAAAAGTTCAGGACAAGATGGCTTCACTAGTGAATTCTCCAAAATAGTAAAAAAAAAAAAAAATATATATATATATATATATATATATATATATATATATATATGTAACAAGTCTTCTCAAACTCTTCTAAAACATTGCAGAGGAAATATTTTCTAGCTCATTTTATAAGGCCAACATTACCCTGATACCAAAACCTGGCAAGGACAACACCCAACAAATTATAGACCAATGTCTCTGATACATATAAATGCAAAAATACTAAACAAAATACTAGCAAATTGAATACAACAATACATTGAAAATATATTATGATCAAGTGGGGTTTATTCTAGTAGCACAAAAATGGTTCAACATATACAAATCAATGTGATATAAAACATAAACAAAATATAAGATAAATCATATGATCATATTAATACATACAGGAAAAGGATTTGACAAGATTCAACATTCAAATGATTAAAACATTAAAAAAAAAAAAGGGTATAAACTGAAAGTACTTCAACATAATAAAGGCCATATAAGACAAACCCTTAGCTAATTTCATACTCAATGGTAAAAAATTGAAAATGTTTCTCTAAGATCAGAAACAAGACAAGGATGTCCATTCTAACAACTATTATTCAAGAAAGTACTGGAAGTCCTAGCCAGAGCAATCAATTAAAAGAAAGAAATAGAGGCATCCAAATTAGGAATGAAGAAGTAAAATTGTCACTTTTTGCAGATGACATGATTCTATACAGGGTGGGGTATAAATAGGTTTACAGTTGTTCATTTGAAAAATAATATAATAATTAATAAAAAATAATACAAGAATCAACTCTGTTTCACATTCCCACAACTATAAACCTACTTTTGCCTCACCCTGTATATAGAAAACCCTAAAGACTCCAACAAAAACTATTAGAAACAATAAACAAATACAGTAAAGTTGCCAGATACAAAATCCATGTACAAAAATTTCTTGCATTCCTATGAAATAACACTAAAACATTACAAAAAGAAATAAAAAGTATTTCATTTGCAATTGAATAAAAAATATAATTAACAAAGGAAGTGAAGGACACATACATGGAAAATGACAAGATAGTGCTGAAAGAAATTGAAAGAACAAAAAACAAAAGGATATTCTGAGTTAATGGATTAGAAGAATCAACATAATTAAAATGGCCATATTACCTAAAGCAATATACAGATTTAATGTGCTTCCCATCAAAATCCCAATGACATTTTTTAAAGAAATAGAACAAATAAATTTATCAATTTGTATGGAAGCACAAAGACCCTGAATAGCTAAAGTAATCCTGAGAGAAAAGAGCAAAGCAGGAAGTATCACACTTCCTGATTTCAAATTATACTACAAAGTTACAATAATCAAAACAGTATGGTATTGGCATAGAAACAGACACACAGACCAATGGAAAAGAATTGAGAACCCAGAAATAAACCCACACGTATTTGGGCAACTAATGTTTGACAAAGGAGCCAAAAACACACAGTGGAGAAAGGAATACCTCTTCAATAAATGATATTGTAAAAATCAGAAAGCCACATGCAAAAGAGTAAAACTAGATTTTATTTGATACTATACATAATAATTAGCTCAAAATTGACTAAAGACTTAAATATAAAACCTGAAATAATAAAATACATGACAGAAAACATAGTTACTAAACTTATGGACCTTTAGAGAGGCTTTTATGAACCTTACCCCAAATGTAAGAAAAGTAAAAGCAAAAGTAAATGAACAAAACTATATCAATCTAAAAAGCTTTGACACAGTAAAAGAAATCATCAACAAACAAAAAGGCTACCCACCAAATAGAAGATATTTGCAAACAATATCTTTGATAAAGGGTTACTATCCAAAATATATAAAGAATTCATACAGCCTTGGCCAGGTGGCTCAGTTGGTTGAAGCATTGTCCTATACACCAAAAGGTTATAGCTTCAATTCCCGGTCAGGACACATACCGAGGTTGCAAGTTGAATCTCAAGATCGATGTTTCTCCTCACATTGGTATTTCTTTCTCTCTCTCTCTCTCTCTCTCTCTCTCTCTCTCTCTCTCTCTCTCTCTCTCTCTTCCTCTCCTTCAAAAAAATCAGTGGAAGCATATACTTGAGTGAGGACTAAAAAAAAAAACCTCATAAAACTCAACAACAAAAAAACAATCCAATTAAAAATAAGCAGAGGATCTAAACAGATATTGTTCTCAAGAATACATACAAATGGCTAACAGATATATGACAAGATGTTCAATTTGAATAACTAAAAAGGAAATGCAAATCAAAACCACAATGAGCCCTGGACAGGTGACTCAGTTATCCCATGCACTAAAAGGTTGTGAGTTCAATTCCCAGTTAGGGCACATAACTAGATTGTGGGTTCAATCCTTGGTCAGAGTATATATGGGAGCAACTGATTGATGTTTCTCTCTCACATTGATGTTTCTCTCCCTTCCTCTCTTTCTAAAAATCAACAAAAAATACATATCCTCAGGTGAAGATCAAAAAACAAACAAACCACAATGACATATCACCTCATACCTGTTAGAATAGTTGTTATCAATAAGACAAAAAATAACAAGTGTTGAAGAGGATCTGGAGAAAAAAGAATCCTCTTACACTGCTGGTGGGGATGTAAATTGGTACACTATAAAAAACAGTATAGAGCTTCTCAAAAAATTAAGAGTGTAGCTACCATATGACTTTACTATCCCTCTTCTGGTTATCCAAATTTTTTGAAAATATTTATTTGTAAAAATATATGTACCCTATCTTCATTGCAGCATTTCTTATAGTAGCCAAGACATGAAAAGAAGCTAAGAGTTTTTTGATGGATAATTGGATAAAGAATATGTGGTAAATATATATAATAGGGTACTATTTAGCCACAAGAAAGAATCAAATATTGTAATTTTTGACAACATGGATGAATCTTGACAGTGTCATGATAAGTGAAATAAGTCAGATGGAAAAGGATAAGAGCATGGAGTTCCAGTTAAGATGGTGAAGTGGGAAAATGTTGTGTTCACCACTTTCCATGATCTCATCAAAATTACACTAAATTATAGAACAATCAACCCTGAAGAATCATATGAAGACTGGCTGAACAGAAAACTTATCACTAAGGATATACAGAAGAAGCCACATGGAGTTGGGTAGGAGGGGCAGAAACATGAAATTGGCTGGTCCCAAACTCAAGTATAGTGGTTAAGAATTTGGGGGGGATATCTCAGCTTCAGAGGTCCCCCTTGAAGAGCAAAGAATCTCAGCCCCACACCAGGCTTTCCAGCCTGGAGCACCAGTGCCAGGAAGAGCAGCCCCCACCACCTCTGGCTATAAAAATTAGTGGGGATTTTGTCTGCCCAGGTAAGATGAAAGGCTGCTGCAACCTGGGTATCCTCATAAATGGCCCATGCACAGACTTACTTGCTTGCAGGCACTCACCCTGGGATCTGGGGAAGGGACAGTGACTTGTGGGGTGCCAGAGACATACAGGGAGAAACTAAGTTATGTGGTTTGCAGGCAACAGCTGGAGGGAAAGCTGTTATTGTCCTTGTGTTGAGCCATCCCCCCACAGAGCCAAATCTGAAACTGCATTACCCTGGTGAACACCACTCTCCTGACCCTGATAACTTTCTGAAACCCAACTCTACCCAACTCGTGTACTATCAGAGATCTTTCATCAGCATGCAGACTGCCTCAGCCACACTACAGAATTTCACAAAAACTCAAATGTCTGCAGGCCTCAGGCAGGTGGTAACTGTCCTCACTGTGTCCCCTACTATTTGCTGAGTGGCCCTAGGTTTAGCACTGGTGTCAAATCTGACTCTACATTAAGCTGGTGAATATCACTTTCTCCAACTAGGAGAACCCATGAGACCCTGCCTCACCCAGCTTGCATACTGCCTAAGACTCTGTCCATGGCTGAGCCTTGCAAGCAGCAAGAGGCTACAGCAGACCTTGGGTTATCCTGTGCCTTCCACTGAATGTCTGGCCTCAGTTTGCAGCTTGGTCTCTCCCATGTGTCTCCAGGCCCAGAAGCAGATACCAACCATGGATAACTTCAGCAATAAAGAGATAGTAAGCATGAAAAAGTATATAATAAAGAACCAGTCAGGAAAGAATATAATAACTGAAATGAAGAATACACTAGCGAGAATAAACAGATTAGGTGAAACAGAGGATCAAATCAGTAATTTGGAAGGCAAGATAGCAGAAAACACCCAATGGAAACAATTTAAAAAAAGAATTTTAAAAAATGAGGATAATTTAAGTAAACTTTGGTACCAGAAAAAAAAGAGGGAGAACAAAGGGATTAAGAACCTATTTGAAGAAACAATGACGGAAAACTTTACTAACCTGGTAAAGGAAATAGACATACAAATTGAAGAAGTGCAGAGAGTCCCAAACAACATGAACCCAAAGAGACTCACACCAAAACACAACATAATTAAAATACCAAAGTTTAAACACAAAAAGAAAATCTTAAGTGCAGCAAGAGAAAGGCAATTAGTTACCTACAAGGGAGCTCCCAAAAGATGGTCAGGTGATTGCTCAAAAGATATTCAAAGTGCTGAAAAGCAAGGACTTACAACCAAGATTACTTCACTCAACTAGGAGGCTAGCACTTAAAATTGAAGGAGAGATAAAAGAGTTTCCTAGATAAAAAACAAAGAAACTAAAGGAGATCATCACCACCAAACCATTTTTATGAGAAATGCTAAAGGAAATTCTTTAAGTAGAAGTGGAAACGAATATGAATAATACAATGGCATTAACTAAGTACCTATCAATAATCACTTTACATATAAATGGTTGAAATGCTCCAATCAAAAGACATAGGGTAGCCCTGGCCAGTTTAGTGGTTAGAGTGTCAGCCTGAAGACTGTAGGGTCATGGTTTGAGTCCCAGTTGGGAGCATTTACATGGGTTGTAGTTCAATCCTGGCCCTGGCAGAGTCATGCAGGAGGCAACCAATTGATGTGTGTCTCTCTCACATCAGTGTTTCTCTCTCTCTCTCCCTCCCTTCCACTCTATCCAAAAATCAATGGAAAAATATCCTTGGGTGAGGATTAACCAAAAACAAAGAAACAAAAAACATAAGGTAGCTGGATGGATAAGACAACAAGACCCACACATATGCTGGGTACAAGAGATCCACTTCAGATAAAAAAGACACACAGAGGCTGAAAGTAAAGGGATGAGAAAAGGTATTTCATTAAAATAAAACAGCTGAGGTAGGAATACTCATATCAGACAAAATAGACTTTAAACAAAGGCTATAATAAGAGATAAAAAAGACATCACATAATGGTAAAGGGATCAATCCAACAAGAGAATATAACTCTTGTAAACATGTATGCACACAAAGAGGAGCACCTAAATACACAATGCAAATATTGATGGACATAAAGGGAGAGATCAACAATAATACAGTCCTATTAGGGGATGTTAACACCCTATTAACATCAATGGATAGATCTCCCAGACAGAAAATCAAGAAGGAAACAGCAGCCTTAAATGACACATTAGATCAGATGTATATAATTGATATTGTTAGAACATTTCACAAAAAGCATCAGAATATACATTCTTTTCAATGGCGTGTTCAATATTAAACTACATGTTAAAACAAGACTGGTTATCCAAATTTTTTTTGGAAACCCAAATGAGGTTTCAAGAAATTTAAGAAGACTGAAATCATATCAAGCATCTTCTCTGAACACAATTATATAAAACTAGATATCAATTACAAGAAAATAAAATAGAAAAATATACAAACATATGGAGGTTAAATAACATGCTACTAAACAATGAATGAGTTAACAGTGAGATCAAAGAAGACATCTTGAGACAAATGAGAATAATAACACAATAACCCAAATCCTATAGGACACAGTAAAAGCAGTCCTAGGAGGGAAATTCATAACAATACAGGCCTACCTCAACAAAGAAGAAAAACCTCAAATCAATAATCTCTCCTTTACACCTAAAGGAACTAGAAAAAGAACACAAGCAAAGCTCAAAGTGAGTATAATGAAAGAAATAATAAAAATCAGAGGAGAAATAAACCGAATAGAATTAAAAAATAAAATTTAAAAAATCAATGAATCCAAGAGCTGGTTCTTTGAAAAGATAAATGAAATTGATAAATGTTAAACCAGACCCATCATGAAAAAAAAGAAAGGGCTTAAATAAATAAAATTAGAAATGAAACAGAAATGTCAACAGACACCACAGAACTACAAAGGATTAAAAGAAAATAATACAAACAATTATATGGAAACAAATTAAACAATCTAAAAGAAATGGATAAATCCCTAGGAACATACACTCTTCCAATTGAATCAAGAAGAAACAGAATCTCTGAACATACTGACTACTAAGGATATCAAATTAGCAATCAAAAACCTCCTAACAAACAGTCCTGGACCAAATATTATCACAGGTGAATTTTACCAAACATTCAAAAAATTAACACCTATCCTCAAACTATTCCAAAAAATTCAAGAGGAGGAACGGCTCTCAAGATCATTTTATGAGGCCTGCATTACCCTGATCCCAAAACCAGAAAAAGATATTACAAAAAAATAAAACTATAGGCCAATATCCCCAATGAACTTAGATGTAAAAAATCTTCAACAACATGTTAGTAAAACAAATTCAGCAATCATTCAAAAGATCATACACTATTATCACATGGGATTTATTCCTGTGGTTCAAGGTTGGTTCAATATCCACAAATCAGTTAATGTGATGCACCACATAAAATGAAAGCTAAAAACCATATGATCATATCAATAAATGCAGAAAAAGCATCTGACAAAATCCAGCATCCATTTATGATAAAAACTCTCACCAAAGTGGAAAGAGGGAACATACTTCAATACAATCAAGGCCATATATGACAAACACACAGCTAACATTATACTCAACAGGGAAAAGCTAAGCATGTCACTCTTAACATCAGGAACAAGATGAGATTGTCACTTTCACTACTTTTATTCAACATAGTATTTCACCACTTTTATTCAACACAGCAATCAGACTAGAAAAAGAAATAAAAGACATCCAAATTGGAAACTGTTATTATTTGCAGATGACATGACACTATATGTAGAGAAATTAAAAAATTCCACTAAGAAAGCTATTGAAACTAATAAGTGAATTCAGTAAAGTATCAGAATTCAAATATAATATTCAGAAATCAGTTGCATTTTTATACACAAATAACAAACTATCAGAAAGAGAAATTTAGAAATCAATCCCAATTATAATTGCACCAAAAGAATACCTAAGAATAAATTTAACCAAGCACATTTAAAAAATTGTATTTGGAAAATTATAAGAAATTGAAGAAAGAAATTGAAGAAAATACAAATAAATAAAAGTATATACTATGCTCATAAATAGGAAGCATTAACATCATTAAAATGTCAAGATTACACAAAGCAATCGATAGGTTTAATGAAATCCTTATCAAAATACCAACGGCATTTTTTTCACAGAGCTATAACAAATTATCCTAAAATTAATATGGAACAACCAAAGACCTCACATAGCCATATCAATCTTGAGAAAAAATAACAAAGTTGAAGTTATCATGCTACCTGATATCATACTATACTACAAGATACTATAGTAATCAGAACAGCATGGTGTTGGCATAAAAACAAACACATAGGTCATTGGAACAGAATAGAGACCCCGGAAATAAACCCACACCTATATAATCAATTAATCTATGACAAAGCAGGCAAGAATGTACAATGGGGTAAAGACAGTCTATTAAATAAACAATATGGGAAAAACTGGACAGATGCATGCAATAAAATGAAACCAGACCACCTTCTACACCATATACAACAATACACACAAAATGGATTAAGAACTTAAATGTAAAACCTAAAACCATAAAACTCCTAGAAGAAAAGATAGGTGGTAAACTCTCTGATATTGCTCTTAGTAATATTTTTTCTGATATAGCTCCTCAGGCAAAGGAAACAACAACAAAATGAGCAAATAGGACTACATCAAACTAAAGCGTTTTTGCACAGCAAGGGAACCATCAACAAAACAATAAGACCACCTACAAATTGAAGCAAGGTATTTGCCAATGATACATCCAACAGAGGGTTAATATCAAAAATTTACAAAGAACTCATACAACTCATGCGAAAAAAACAATTTGATTACAAAATGGGCAGAGGACCTGAATATACATTTCTCCAAAAAGTACATGCAGATGGCCAACTATATATGAAAATATGCTCAACATCACTAATCACAGGATAAAGGCACATTAAAATCATAATGAGATGTCACCTCACACCTTTCAAATAACAAAGAACAAGTGTTGGGAGGATATGGAGAAAAAGGAACCCTCATGCATCGTTGTTGCTTTTGCAAATTGGTACAGCCACTATGGAGAACAGTATGGAGATTCCTCAAAAAATTAAAAATAGAACTATCTTATGACCCAGAAACTCTACTTCTTGGTATTATCTGAAGAAATCCAAAACACTAATTTGAAAAGACATATGTACTCCTATGTTCATTGTAGGATTATTTAAATAGCCGAGATATGGAAGCAACCTAAGTGCCCATCAATGAATGATTAGATAACAAAGAATTGGTACAACAGAATATTATTCGGCCATAAAAAAAAAAAAAAAAAAAAAAGAATGAAATCTTAGCATTTGTGACAACATGGATGGACTTAGAGGGTATTATGCTAAGTAAAATCAGTCAGAGAAAGAAAAATACCATATGATTTCACTTATATGTGGAATCTAAAGAACAAAATAAATCAACAAATAAAACAGACAGACTTATAGATTCAGAGAAGAAACTGATGTCTGCCAGATGGATAAAGGTTGGGGGACTGGGTGAAAAAGGGGAAGGGATTAAGAACTACAAATTGGTAGTTACAAAACAGTTACAAGGAAATAAAGTATAGCATAGGGAATATAGTCAATAATATTGGAAATTTAGACAAATGCAATCAAGCATGCAAAAAAGAGAAGGTATGTGAAGGGCCAATATGTACATGAAAAATGCTCAGCATCATTAGTCATTAGGGAAATTAAAATTAAAACCACTATACCACTACAAATTCATTGGAATGACTGACATTTAAAAAGAAAACTGAAAACAGCAAATGTTAGAAAGAATACGAAGCAGCGGCATTCTTGTGCATTGTTGATGAGAGGGTAAAATGGTATAAAACATTACAGGCACTTGAAAAAAAGATTTGCCATTTCCGATAAACCAAAACATGTACCTACACTACAACCACAAACCACAGTGTACGTAAAATTTAATTGCAACTTTATTCATAACAGCCATAACCCAGGAAACAACCTAGGTGTCCATCAATAGGAGAATGAATTAAAAAAACTAGTATAGCCCTGGTCGGTTTGGCTCAGCAGTTAGAGCATCAGCCCGCGGACCAGAGTCCCGGGTTTGGTTCCCGCTAAGGGCACGTACCTCCGTTGCAGTTTGTCCTCGGCCCCATTGGGGTTGTGTGGGTGGCAACCGCTCGATGTTTCTCTGTCACATCGATGTTTCTCTCTCTCCCTCTTCCTCCCTCTCTCCCTCCCGTTCTATCTGAAGATAAATGCAGAAGTGTCCTCGGGTAAGGATAAAAATAAATAAATAAATAAATAAATAAATAAACTAGTATATTCATACAAAGGGGTACTACTGAGCAACTAAGAAGGAAAAACAACAGATAGATGCAACAATGTGGTTGAATCTGAAACACATTGTGTTGAGAGAAAGATATCTTATACAAGAGCACATATTTTATGATTCCCTTTATATGAAGTTCTGGAATAGGCAAAACAAATCTGTTTGGAATAAAATCAGAACACTGGTTTACTCTGGAAAGATGGGAGAAAGGGTTGCCTGGGTAGCAGCATGAGAGAAGTTGTTGGGATAATGGTCACTTTCTGTATCTTAATGGTGGTGTGGGTTATACAGGTGTATGCATTTGTCAAAACTCATCAAATGGTGCCCTTAGGATTTATGCATTTCATGCTATGCACATTTTATTTCAGAAGAGAAAAATTGCCTTAAACAAATATCAAACTCCTATAAATAAGTAATAACTCTGGTTAATTATATGCCCACTGAAATACTTAAAGGGCAATGTACTCATGAGAGCATCTTACTTGGAATTATATCCAAAAATTGATTGATAAATGAATCAAAGAATTGAGAGATGAATAGATATAGATGAAGCAATATAACATGCTAATTTTAGAATCTAGATGGTGAATTTTCACTGTAAAATCATTTCAACCTATCTATACATCTGATGTTTTTATAATAAAACATTGGAGGGGAGAAAACTCAGTAGTACCCTGGCCGATGTGGCTCAGTTGGTTAGGCATCGTCCCATGCATCAGACAGTTGCTGGTTCAATTCCAGTTCAGGGCACATGCCCTGGTGGTGGGTTCGGTCCCCGATGGGAGGTGTTCAGGAGGTAGCCCATCAATGTTTTTCTCGCCCTCTTTCTTCCTCTTTCTCTAGAATCATTAAAAAACATATTTAAAAAAAACTCAATAGTAACCATTACAATTGTTTAGAGCCTAGGCCCACAATAGATTCTTTCAGGGAGGAGTATTTTATCACTAACATTGTTTAGAATTGCCAGCACATGGTGATAATAAAAAGCAGATTGACTTTCAGTCAGGTTTATTATTGTTTTTAAATTCTAAACAGCAATGCACACCCTTCTCGCCTGCACCCAGGGTGGGCCCTCCTACTATACTGCCCCGGGAACGTGGTTAGGGTCATACAGTTGGAGAAGCATTGTGACAGGAATCGAAGCTAGATCTGCCTGATTCCAAAGCTCCATCCACTCCAGTAAACTCTTTCCACATTATCTTGCTGGCTATGCTGAAAATTATACAAAGATGAAAAAGACAAAATTCTTGCCTACAAGAAGATCATAGTAAGGTGGAGACAGATCCATACTTACACGTTTAAAATACAAGTTGAGTATTATAGATTTTCAAATAACATGTTGGAGGAGAATGGGAAAGTTTCTCAGAAGAAATGGTGCTGAGGTGTACTTTGCTCCCCACTTAAACCCATTTGGTGGTTTTCCATAGTTTATAAGCTTTAGTACAAAATCCTTAACATGCCCACAAGACCCTACAGGATCTTTTTTCTTTCTACTCCTCTGTCCTCATGTTGGACATTTTCCAGTAGGCACACACACACACACACATTACTCTGGCCACACTGGCCTTTTTGTCCTTTTCATCATGTTCCTTCCTGCCTGTGGCCATACCTGGGCAGCACTTTCTTCCCGGAATGCTCTTCCCTCATTCCCTCTCCTCCTCCCACCTCCCACTTCACCTAGTCCAATCCTATTTCTTCTTCAGTGCTCAGATAAAAGGCTTCTTTCTCAACAAAGGCCGAGTTACCTCCCCTTCTCCTTTGTTTTGTTTTTTAAATTAATTTTAGAAAGAGAGGAAGGGAGAGGGAGAGATAGAAACATCGATGAGAGAGAACATCAATTGGCCGCCTCCTGTATGCCCCCCACTGGGGCTGGGCCCACAACCTGGGCATGTGCCCTGACTGGGAATCGAACCGGTGACTTCTTGTTGCACAAGTCAACACTCAACCACTGAGCCACACGAGCCAGCCCTTCTGCTTTGTAATCGGTGTCATCTGAAACCATATGTAACTTGTTTCAATAAATATTTGTTGAGTGAGTAGAATTGAGTGACTCAGTAGATTAGTCCATAAATGAAGGAGAGGCAGGACTTTAACACCCAGTTACAGGATGGAGATGGAGAATACCATCTAGGAAGAGACAAAACCTTGAGCCAATTCCAGAGGGAGGAGGCATAAGAAGAAATGTTTCAGAGTACTTTCTGAGATTGAATTTTTTTAACTAGAATTTTAAAAATCAACCCTCAAGAGGTTCTTGTGTTTGTCCTGGTCTGAGACCAGACATGAATTACGTTTTGTAAGAATCAGGCAGATTACAGGAATTTGGGAGAGTCTGAAAATTTTCTACCATCCCTGTCTCTATTAAGAGTTTCTGGGGATTGCTCCTTTTCTACTATATCTAACAACTCCAAAGAGACCAAAATCAGAATACAGTCATATCCCTGGGAATATTCATTTTTTCATTAGTAGCCCAATTCTACTTAGACTCTTGGGAAAATGCTTAAATACAAGGTGACACTAGACTCTCTCTTCAGGGCATGTGTGGGGCTTCCCCAGGATATTATTCTAAATGCCCTGCAATTCTTATTAAATCAACAACTGGCTAACAGTATGGTGTGTAGGGAGGTGAATTCTGCCTTTTTTATTGTGATCACATTGATTTCTGCTCCATTTCCTTAGTCCTGTCAGGGACATGGAGGGGCACTCAACAATTTAAATATTCCTAAAAGAGCTTGCAAATGTATGAAGAGTTTTATTCCACAAAGGTGCTCACCCCTGCCCCCACCCCCGCACTATTTAAGCTTCCATTCATCGATCCCTTGGTACATTCCATTCTACAAATGCACAAATAGGAAAAGAATGGAAGCTAGAACAATCCACACAACAACCCCAAACCATAATAATGTAACAGCAAACCCTTCTCTCAACATCTGGAATCCTGTGGGCAACTTTCCTAGTAAAGGAAATCAAGAAGTAATTTTAAATCCATGTCCACACAAAGATTTACAAACCATAGGCTTATTTTTCTCAATCTTTTCTGAGGTTTCTCTGTGACTAAGTCTGAATTTCAATTTTATGGTGTGTATAAAATTAGGATTTTAGACTAATGGAGTTTTGCCTACTCCCGTGACAGATTAAACAGGCATTGCTAGTCACTCACAGAGTTCTTTGCAACACCATGTCACCAGGCAGTCACTACCAATCAGGTGGAGATTGTACATGAGTTGGAATCTATGTGCTGCCCAGCTGGCCAGTGTGGCTCAGTTGGTTGAGCATCATCCCATGCACCAAGAGGTCCCTGGTTTGATTCCCCATGAGTGCACATGCCCAGGTTTCGGCTTGATCTCCAGTGGGGGCCATGCAGGAGGCAACCAATTGATGTTTCTTTCTCATCAATGTTTCTATCTCTCTCTCCCTCCCCCTTCCTCTCTCAATAAGAACATAATAAAATATATGTGCTGTCCTGGAAGTAGAACATGTCTTAGGCTTCTTATCGCTGACCTCTGAAAGCTGCGATTAAAGCATGCCTACATGAAGCAATGCAGAAAAACCTCGATATAAGGGACCAATTCAGGCACCGGGGCATCTGTTAAAGCCAAAAGTCAGTTATATAATAAGGTAGGTTTTCCAAATGTGTAGGTTAAAAAATTGACAAATTGTTAGTTGACCTGTTTTTACTTATGTAGACAGACACATTTGTGTAATTTAAATTAAGTATGTATGAAAAGTTTAATTTCACAGCAAAGTTTTCTATGTGTATCACTGTAATTTTAAATTTATACTGAATAGGTCTAGTAAATGCATGCATTCACCAGTGCACGTCAGAATCACCAGCCCCGCAGCAGCAAGTCCCGCCGTGGGACAACAGAACCCATTACTGTGTGATGCAGTGTGATCGTGTGCTAATCATTTGCGGAACATTGTTTACGAGCAGTGACTCTTGGATTTAAAGATGTAGACTATAGTTGTAGATATGTAATACTTATTTATGTCAGCGAAATTACTACAGTGCTTTTTCCAACATATGGTTTATTCACTAAAATTTGTTTAAAATAACTGAATTAATAAAAAACATAATTTGCTAATTTAATTATAAGCAAATCTTGGTTAAAGCATTTTAAAATTAACAGGGTACTAATTTTCACATGTGGCATATGGACTGGATATGTCTGTTAAATTTATAGTCTGTTAAATAAAGGTCCACAAAATCGAGGGTTTACTGTAGTCTCAATACAGAAACACATCAATTTATAAACTTTCAATGTAGGAATTTCCATAGATACAAACAAATAAACCAGAGCAAAAAATGCAACAATTCTATTAAGAACCCTATAGTATTACTTTGATCTTATAAGTAAATGGACATCCCCAACCTTTATTTTTTTTTATCCTCACCCGAGGATATTTTTGCATTTATGTTCAGATAGAGCAGGAGGGAGAGAGGGAGGAAGAGAGAGAGAGAAACATCCATGTGAGAGAGACACATCGAGTGGCTGCCACTCACACGACCCCAACTGGGGCCGGGGACAAACTGCAACCGAGGTACATGCCCTTAGTGGGAACCGAACCCGGGACTCTCTGGTCTGCGGGCCGACACTAACCACTGAGCCAAACTGGCCAGGGCCATCCCCAACCTTTTGTGGACTTTACTGCCTTGTAAAGGGCATCTATACACCACATTTTTCCTTTCCATTTTCTTCCCCACACCCTCAATTATTTTTGAAGTCATAGAAACACTTAAAATAGCCTTATCCACCGTGGGTCCCTCACCTCTCTGCACTCGGCGCAGCAGTGTCCCTAGCACCCTTTACTAGGAACAAATGGTTTCTGAGGGAAGAGCTAATAAAGGCAGCCAAACTGAGGTATGGATGATGGCTAAGGTCCAAATGATCTTTGCCTCTTAACACATTTGTACTTTTTAGGAACAATATTCCAAGCCAAAGGAATTTATTTCCAGTTATAAGATAATTTTTTTTCCAGTTATAATAGAAAGTTATGTGGAAGAAGCAGCAAGGGGTATGGTCTCATTGGTCTCCCTAAATTATCCCCTGAGAAGGGTGCCTAATCCTCTTCCTCAAAGAGCAGCTTTACTTCCATCTTCATTTGTTCTGTAAAAATACCTGGAGCATCTTCTCTGAAGATATGGCTAATAAACCACCTAACTAAGAAAGCCATGGGTATTTGGTTAATATGCAGATTATTGAGCTCCAGCTCTGAACTAAAAGTCAGAATCTTTCAGGGTGGGTCCCAGAAATGCACAGGGCATCAAGTTCCCCTCCCCTGCAGGGGAATTTTTACACACAAATAAATTTGAAGATAACTATTTCAAAGCAAAGGCTCAGCAAATCTGGCTACATCAACATTTACACTTTTTCTACTGCTATTTCTCAGAAAGACAATAAACTGTCTGAAAGTAAAAACCATACTTTTAAGAATTCCCCAGAGCATCTCTTACCTCATATTTTTAACGACTTTTATATTTTGAGAAGTGCTTTCCCAATTAATATCACAAAAGAAATAGCATTATCTTATTGGAGATGAGAATTTAATGAAATGGGCATTAATCAGACATTTAAATTATGTATGAATCAAGCAAGTATCCAAACCACAGTAACTCATTGTTCTTTGTCCATTTTATGAACTTTTCTTTTCGTGTCTGCACGGGAGAGCCAAGCGCACAGACATGCACACAGTGAGACGCGGCTTGTTTTCTGATGCATTACTGTGATTTTATTATATGTTGAAGCCAAAAAAATTATGCTCTCCAAAACTGAAAATCATGATCTCACATATAGAGGTTTACTTTCCACATAATTTCATGAGTACATCTACTCAGTTAAGTGAATTTAAGCAATATTTACTTTCCCTAAGATGTGTACTTAATATACTTAAATTTTATTTATTTTTTCAGAATCTCCATTTTCCACACTGGTAAAATGAGTAAAATAATGCTTGTCCCTCTGTAGGATTGGCAGGGAAACTAAAGCACAATGATGATTTTGAAGTTTTAGAACCGGAATAGTACTATAAAGTTATATTTGTGTTTTAGATCATCTGAAAGAAATACAATCAGTGAACTAATAAAAGAGCAACATTTGAAATGATTTGCCCTTTTTTGTGTGTTTAAAATCAGTTTCTATTCTCCAGTATGAATGATCCTCTTTGAAACTGAAGACTTTGGACCTTGCTATTTTTTCTTTTTTAAAGTTTAAGAAAACCCTAAAATGACTTAAATAATCACCGCAGATCCCTTAAAAATCAGGTAACATCATCCACTTGTCCAAGGAGTGCACATTTCTTGGGGAGGGGAGCACCATTTTGAGGCTAACACAGAAAGCCACACTCAAGATTCAAAGTCCAGGCTTTCCACTGGTGTGGTCTGCAGCCCTGTTTTCCTCTTGCAGGTTACGCCTGAAGAGAAACTCCCCATCCCCAGGCACTGAGGGGAAGCATCTGCATACACTGATGAGGTGGGTGGGAGATCAGTGGGTTGCTGGTCTGCATACACCAGGGCCAGTCAACTTTCTATGAAGGGTCAGATGGGAAATACATTGGGCTTTGGGGGGGGTCACACAGTCTTTGTTGCAACTAGTCAATTCTGCCGTGTGTGAAAGCAGCTACAGAGAGTAGGTGAGAGAATGAATCAAGATGTGTCCCAATAAAACATTACTTACAAAAACAGACACCAGACAGGCTGAAGTTTGCCAAGCATCATTAGACTGTGAAGCCCTTCTCTTGGGGTGAGAAAGAGCGCAGCACTGGTGAAGCGTCTATTTGGAGGCTCACGGTAGTCCAGGATGCGCTCTCAATATTAGAGCCATTCTGTAGAAGGGGTAAAATTGTCCTACTTAAAGGGCCACAGAGTAACCGGTTCAATCATTTTTCATACAGTTTGATTGTTTTTCATAGTGTTTAATTATTTCTTTCCTTTAAATATTCCTATGGCTGAACCATCCATGGGAGAGGAGAGGGAGAGAAGGGGACAGGAGAAGAGCACAAAGGACAGAGGAAAGCCATTACATGGGCAGATTCTGGTGGACAGGCCCTGTGAAGCAGATCAGGTTTTCTGACAGGGGAGTTAAGACAGAAAGAAGACCAAAGACTGGCCCAGTGAGTGTCTTTAATTTAAATACCATGTGAAAGACTGAGCATAAGAGGTTAATGGTTAAGAGTACAGCCTCTGGAAACAAACTAACTCAAATTTTAAATCCCAGTTCCACTATTTACTACCAGGTTGATCTTGAGCCTACTGCTTAACTTCCAAGCCTCAGTTTTCTCATCTGTTAAATGGAAATCAGGATACCTTCATTTGCAGGATTCCTGAAAGGAATCAGTATGTGAACCCTTAATACAATATAAGTGCCGGTAAATGGAAACCACTATAATAAATGAAGTTTTGAGCAGTCAGTTCATATTGAGAGCAACTAAAAATTAAATACAATTGAAGTCCTAGGTGAGTAAAGAATATAGAAGTAAATTCAAGCATTGTATTTCCTTTCTAGGTCCATTCCTTTTGTATTCGCAAGTATTTCTCAACACCTATATTCCTGACACTGCGCTAGTTTCCGGAATTATAAAAATGAACACAGATTCCTCACTTTTGGCAATAATAGGGCCTTAGTGGTTATACTTGTCATTATGCTATTGTCTCTGAGCTATAAACCCACCCTTCTATACCCTGCTTAGTGATGATGCTTGCAAGGGTGGGGAACGTCCGGCCCGCAGGCTGTATAAGGCCCTTGAAATCAATACCAGCTGACATCACACACCTCACCAAATTAACCTGACCAAATATAGCAGGCTAACTTTTAAGTTAATAATTTTGTATGGCCTGCGAATGATGTTATAAATACCCAAATGGCCCTTGGCAGAAAAAAGCTTCCCCACTCCTGGGGGAGATGGAAGTCTGGAGCAAGAAGGGATAGATGCATTCTACCCCATTTGCTTCTTGTCACATCAACATTGCCCTCACGTGGCTTCTTCACCCTGGCAGTGGCAACCCACCGCAGTGTTTCCACACACCTAGACCCAGCCCCATCACTCCTTCTCCGGGATAAGAGCAGAGGGCTGGGCCAACCTCATAAGCCCCTCCTCCCACCTGTTAAATTTCAATTATTTCAACCTCTGTCTTTTATTTCCCCAACCCTCCAAATGGCAGCTACTTGCTACAATTACTATCTCTATTATGTTTCTCCCTTTTGCCTTTTTACTTCTTCAACACCTGCTTAATTGTTCTTTATATTAAATTTACTGTCACAGTCATGTGTGCTTTTTGTCTCTTGACTGGACTCTGACTGTGTTTGCTGATTCAAGTCTAGCTCGCAAAGGTCTATTAACAATTTCAGAAATTATGTATCACATCCAGGGAATAGGGTCAGTAAACATACTTCCGTGGGTGAATAGTCTTAGACAAGGAAGGAAACTTCTTTAAATACAACACTAAAAATAAAAAGCCAGCTTATAAACAAATACAAATGGAGTGAAAAGGCAATCCATAGATGGGAGAAAATATTTGCAAATCATATAGCCAATAAGGGATTAATACCCAGGGTATTGAAATAACTTCTACAACTAAGCAACAACAACAAATAAACAAGCAAATTCAAAAGTGGGCAAAGGATTTGAATAGACATTTCCCCAAAGAAAATATACAAATGGCCAATAAGCACATGAAAAGATGCTCAACATCACTAATCATTAGGAAAATGCAAATCAAAATCACAATGAAATAGCACTTCACATCTATTAGGCTAGCTGTTATTCAAAAGTAGAAAATAGCAAGTGTTGACAAGGGTGTGGAGAAACTGGAACACTTGTGCACTGTTAGTGGGAATGCGAAAGGTGCAGCTGCTATGGAAAACAGTACAGAGGTTCCAAAAAGGTAAAAGTAGAATTACCATATGATCCAGAAATTCGACTTCTGAGTATATACCCAAAGGAATTGAAAGCAGGGACTCAAATATGTACACCTATGTTCATGGCAGCGTTAGTCACAGCAGCCAAAAAGTGGAAACAACCCGAGTGTCCATCGACAGATAAATGGATAAACAAAATACGGCACATACATACAACGGAATGTGGAATATTATTCAGTCTTAAGAAGAAAGGAATTTTGACACATGCTATAACATGGATGAACCTTGAGGATATTATGCTAAGTGAAATAAGCCAATCACCAAAATACACATACAGTATGGTTCCACTTATATGAGGTACTTGGAGTAGTCAAGTTCATAGAGACAGAAAATAGAACGGGGGTTGTCAGGGGCTGGATATTTATTAACATCTGGTTGGTGCTCTCTGAAGAGCAGCGGATTTCCTGGTTTAACTAACAGGAAATAGAGTATATGTATTTGAGGGGAATTAAAATTAGAACAAGAGAAAGGAAACCAAAACTTTAGCAGTAGTTTCAGCTAGGCAAATTTTGTAGAGAGAATAAAACTGGAGCAAAATTAGAAATATTTTGAAAACCATGATAAAGCCAACTCCAACATGTATTTAGGGATCTGTATGTTTAATGCAGACTTCTATATCAAGGTCATAGAGGACTATATCAAGTTAATACTGATCCGCGGGCTTCAGTTTCCTTATTTATATGATGTAGATAACGGATTGCGTAGGGTCCGCTGGAGAATCATGCTCTTGGAATAGTACCTGCATACACACTATATAAGAATTCGTTAAAACAAACAAATAAATATTTGTTTATTTAATAGCAATTAACACTAGTTAAGCACTTCATTTTACATCCCAATTCATATTTATTAACTCATTTGATTCTTAAATAAGCCTACAATAAAAAAAAATTAGCTCCCCAAATGCTGAAAGCAGTAGTCACACAGTTCAGAAGAAGCACTGTGGCCTTCCTGAGCTTTACTTTGCTTTCTTTCCAAACCAGCTATAATGTGACCTTAGTCCCTCCTTCAGGGTGTCAGTAGATGAATTTACTTTCCTGATACAATATGCAAGCTTTCCAAATTCAGTAATTTTAAATAAATGATTAGCTTACTCAGTAAAATAGAGACATAAATCACTAACCTTTTGATATGTCCTTTCTCTCTAGATCTTAGTCCCTTTTCAGTTACACCCATAGGTATACACACCTCTTTAATCAGTGTACTTTCACTTTTTCTAGAAAACTTCTATTTGGGCCCACCAAACTTTCCACTGGATTTATCCCTTTATAGTAAACCTCTCTGCCCTCACCCTGATTTCCAAGGCCTTCTAAGTGAAGATTGGCAGGAAAAAGAAGAAAGGCAGCCTAGTAGGTAGAAAAAGAATGAATTTTGACATCAAAAGAATCTGTATTAAAAAACCTCGCCACTTAGCTGCCAGACTGTGGAAGAATTACCTAACCTCTCTTGATGTAGAGGCATCCAGCACAGAGTAGATAATAAGAACCATAATGCATTATAGGTAAGATTTTTATTATTTCAAAGTGAATGATAATCATTATTCCTAAAAAAAAAGTAATCACAGGGGATTAAACTGATGCTTTTTGAGGTTAATTCTCAAACTAATGTAGCTCTGCTCTGCTTACAGGTTAGAGGGGTTTGATTCTGCCTACACACCTCATATAAAAATGTGAAGCATTCCATTCATGCTCTCAAACCAAGAAAACATTAAAAAATAACTACATAAAGCTGTACATGTGTGCCTGGGGATATAATATGAATGTATTAGCATCGAGAGTGGGTTTTAGAATCACAGAATTTGGAGGATGAAAGGGACCCTATAGATGCCCCCTGTCACCCACCTCATTTTATAGATGAAGAAAACCCAAAATGTTGCAAGTCCAGGTCAAACATTTAGTTGGTGCCATATGGCCACAGAATTCAGGTGTCATTGCTTCCCACTCCACCACATCTGCCCCCCTCTACTGTCCTCGCTCGTCACTGGAACAGATCAGCCAGTGAGCCTGTGCTGTGACGATTCTGTGAGTGATGATTTTCTGTCCACACTCCCCAGGCCCTCTGCAGCTGGAAAGATGGCAGTTTTAAACTTTGACTTGCACAGTTGAATGAGACATTGTTTGATGGAAACGTGTGGGCGGGGAGGCTAACAAACCTCAATTGCCAACTCTCAAGCAAACCTGCTCTCTTCATCCCCCAATGTAGTTTTGGACATAATGAGCATGGCTTCCAATTTTCTTTGCAGATCAGCACACTGGTGACCATGGCAACTGGCATGCTCAAAAGAGGCCCTGTCAAGGGGCTTTGAAAGGCCTACAGACATTTGTATTAGATGGGCACAGTCACTCTAGCCAGTGCTGAACAAACACCCAACGAGACTGCTCCTCACAGTGAAGCACACGAACATTTGTGTTTCATTAAACAGAAATTAATAAGACTCCAATAGGAAGAAGAAAAAGGGACTGGTTTTGTGTGTGTGTGTGTGTGTGTGTGTGTGTGTGTGTGTACAGCTGTGTTATGAAGTAATAGAGAGAATGCTCATATGAATAATGATTACACATGTGTGATCAATTTATTTATTTTACTCTTTACGTCGTCTCCTTTAACGTTTTTTTGTATATGTTTTTCAGAAATCAATCACAGGTTTTATAGCTGCCTAGGACAGGGGTCTTGACTGCTCCCTTCACACAACTGGGCCCCAATAGCACTTCTATTTAAAAGCCACCCTGGGTCATTAGTAAGTGAGACTTTTGGAAAATGTAAATGTCTTCTTCCTTGATGATGAAGAACATGAGCCTATTGGTTTGACTCTATTAGAGAGGAAAATAAATTGTGAAAAGTCCATGTCTAGAAATAAGGAGCCACTACATTAAAAAAAAATAGTATAATAGAAATATGGCTTTTAGTGCAATGAATGAAAGATTCACAAAAGCTGCAGAGTCCTCTCATGAGAGTCCTTCCTCAGTTCCCAACCCCCACCCTTTTGGCAGGTTGTTTGCTTCCCCGCAGCACAGAGGGAAACTGGTGCAAGAGGCCAGTAAAGTTTTTGAAGAGGAAAATGGAGGAGAGAGATAGAAAAGAAGGAATGTCAGTTAGCACAAGGGTCTCCAGCTCTGGGGCAGTACTTACTAAATGTTAAAATGTAGCACAGTATTTTGCAAATGCAGCTATAAACAGGATGAGTATAATAGGAACCCAACTAGATAAGAGTTGCCAACTGCAAAGAAGAAATTAACCTGTAATTGACCAAATAGTTGATGTAAGCCATGGCTAAGCCTAGCTTGAAGGAAACAGAGCCAGGAGGCAGAGCTTTGGATATGAATCCTACCTCCTTTTCTTGTAGCTGCCTTGCGACAACCACATCTTGTTCTCGAATGGAACACCCCAAACTGAGAACCCCTGGAGTTCAGTAACAGGAAGAAGGAGAAGGAGGAGGAGGAGGAGGAGAAGGAGAAGAAGAAAGGAGAAGAAGAAGAATTAAGAAGAGAAGGAGAAGAAAGAGAAGAATAAGGGGGAATAGAAGAGATATTGAGAAATTCCTCAATATGCTTGATTGCATATGCTTCATGAAGCTGTGGTAGTATTTCTCATTTCTTTAGGTAGGCCCATCTAAATGTTTTTCTTAAAATAAATGAGCAACAAAAATGGGGTGGAGGAACTAGTTGGGCTTCCAACTCAGCACCTAGATACAAACAAGCTGTGCTTTCATCATAGAAACCTTAAATTGAATTAATCTTTACTGCTCAAAATTCTTCTCCCCGATCTATCATCCTGGGTTTTTGATAGATATCCAAAATGATCACAGCTCCCTTTCATTTTAGCTACATGGCATTTTGGAATTTTCCCACCTGCCAAACCTCCCCAGAACTTTACTTTCTAAACTCAAAAGCTCACACCTTTAGGTCAGGTCTGCTTCTTCTGGCCTGCAATGTGCCATTCTTGTTACTGCAAGCAACTTCTATTTTCCTTTAAGTCTTCGTCTTTCTGGTGGAACTTGATTACAGGCTGGGTGGGTAGGGGGAGAACATGGAAATAGTTCTCTTTCTGGGTATAATTATAAAGCAGGAATTTTTATGCCTTGTGCAGGCATATCTCCAGCCATGTAAATAAAGCCGTGCAGTGTTAGCAGAAGTGCATGAACTCCTTGAGCACCTTCCAGGACTGAGCAGCTGTTGGGAAGGGACACCCAGAAAGAAGAGAAGCACTCTGGCCCAAATGATGATTCACACCTAAAAATACCAACTCCACCATGTCTTGAAAATGTCTCTAGACCTTGCACCCAGATATAATGTTGCTGAAATAGTTTATGGCTGACTTGGTCCCCAGTGTTTTTCCTCATTACCAAGATGTATTTTTAACCATGATGTTCAGTGAGCAACAAATTCAAGTAGATAAATGGATAAGTTTTTCTACTGTGTGATTTGCAAGCTTACTGGTAATAGTGCTGAAGGAAAGTTCAAAACATTTCAAGGTCTGTCTTCAATACTGTGATATACACTGATCAAAGTGAGAAAATAATCAGTTAACTAAAATTTCTTTTGTCCTTATTTACTCTTGTATTAGCTAATTATTACTGCATAACAAATTGTCCAACACTCAGCAGTTTAAAACAATAAACATTTGTTATGTCACAGTTTCTATGAGTCAGGACTCTGGGAGCAACTAGCTGGGAGCCTCTGGCTCAAGGGCTTTCATGAGGCTGTTAATGGGGCTGTGGACTCATTTGCAGACTCTAGTGGGGAGGGTCCAGGTCCAAGTCCAGTTGTCTGGTTGTTGTCAGGCCTCAATTCTTTGTGGTCAATTGAACCATGGGCCTCTGGTTCCTACTGGCTGTAAGCTGAAGGCTTCCCTCAGTTCACTGCCACATGACCCCTCCACAGGGCTGCTAGCTTTCTCCAGAGTGAGTGAGCCAAGAGAGAGAGTACTCAAGACAAAAGCCATAATCTTTATAACTTAGTCTCAGGAAAGCACTCCATTACTTCTATTCTGTTCTTTGGAAGTGAGTCACTAAGTCCAGCACACACTCAAGAGAAGATTACACAGGAGGCAGGAATACTTGGAAACTAACTTAGAGGCTACCTACCACAGCCCTTATTTCTGCATATTATAATGTGTAATCCATGATGGAAAATGTCTTGCATTAGGGCAGAGGCTCATGCAATAATAGCTACCTCAAGCAAATTTGAGTTCCTTTGGAAATCTATTGTATCAGAGGAACTTGTGAACATGCTTTCACAGAAGAGTCAGTTTAGTCCCCATTCCCCTTCCTCTTCTTCTCACTCCCCCCATACCTTCTATTTAAAAGCCAGTCTTTTAACTGGGCTTAGCATTATTTGGAAGTAAATTATGATTAACCAAACAAACGAAAAGCCTGACTGACTTTATCCCAACTAACTCTATGGCTTTGGTAAAGTTATTTCGCTGTTATGAATCTTAGTCTCTTCATCTGCTGAAAGAATGGTTTGAACCCAATGATCTCACAGCTCTCTCAAGGCTTTAGAAGTATATGAGGCTGTGATTCCATATGTGCAGACTTGGGATGAAATAAAATGTGTGACAGAAATAAGGACTTCAGAGGTCTACAGTGGAGGTTAAATGGATAAGGTTTGGGGATTTTATAAAGCACATTGTACATTGTAAAGTGCCACACACATGCAAGGGTTTATTATTTAGCTTTTATCATGAAGGGGTCAGGGTAGGACAGAGAGTAATGAAAACAGTCTCACTATTCAGCCAGTCAGTTGGTCTCAGGTGTCACTCCCTTAGATCCATCTTCTCACAAAGAAACATCAGGATCAGTAAGGGAGTAAGAAGGGAAAACATGACTTGGCTCCTTCCCTCACACTGAACTCTTCTAGTTCAAAATATCCATTCACGTTTCTCAGGCTGCCCGCTCCGCAGCCAGAGCTTCTCTCCTCTTCCCTCTCCTGAAGATTCTCTCTTCCCTCTACTATGTCTTTATTCTGCCTTCTGTCCTTTGGAGCCCTTTGCTCTGAGATTTAATTATCCCTTGGATAGTGACTCCAATGTGAATCATCAGTCAGTGTCAGCTCCACCTGGTGACACAGCAGCTTGCTAAATATGAGGCTTCTAAATACCCTTGAGTATAGATTTCATGCACAGAAAAGACCTTTCAGGGTTTGGGCTGGTTTATAAAAAGTATATGAGATTTAGCCCTGGCTGGATTGGCTCAGAGGTTACAGCGTCGGCCCACAGACGAAAGAGTCGTGGGTTTGATCCGGTCAAGGGCATGTACCTCAGTTGCATTTTGATCCCTGGCCCTGGTTGGGTCAGGCAGCCAATCGGTGTGTCTCTCACATCGATGTTTCTCTCTCTCTCTCTTTCTCCCTCTCTCCCACTTTCTCTGAAAATCAATGAAAAAATATCCTTGGGTGAGGATTAAAAGAAACTATATTAGATTTATTAAAATTGTATTAAAAATGCAATTCATGCCCTGGCCAGTTTGGCTCAGCGGTTGGAGCAGTGGCCCGCGGACCAGGGGGTCAAGGGTTTGATTCCAGTGAGGGGCACGGTTGCAGTTGGGTCCCCAGCCCTGGTCAGGGTCGTGCAGGAAGCAGTCGGTTGATGTGTCCCTCTCACAGCTATATTTCTCTCTGTCTCTTTCTCTCTCTTCCTCCCTCTCTCCCTCCCTCCCTCCCACTCTATCTGAAGCTAAATGGAAAAAAGTATCCTCGGGTGAGAATTAAAAAAAAAAAACTTAAAAAAAAACTTTTGAGTTCATCATATTATTTCATTTATAAGTCTAGCAAATTTTAGCAGTCACTGTTAAGGGTCCCTTGATTAATTTGGTCTCATTTTATAAACCCAATGAATTAAGTATCCTTGAATATTTTGAATTTATTTATGAATATATGTATTTTAAGTACTACTTTAATTGTCTAATGACAAATCTTCCCATGCATTTAAGAATTTCCTATAAATCTAATCAGACTATTTGGTAAATGTGATTAATCTTCAGTTCAATAAAATGTTCCAATATTATTTATACATTTAGTAAATATGTTAGTTAGTCAGTATAGACTAGGGCTGTGATAACAAATAAAACCTGAAATTGTGATGGTGTGACACTATGAAAAAATCAAACAGAACACCATTAGCAGTAGTTTCCAAATGGGATTTCTGACTTGGAGAAGGAGGGAATCATGTTTTATATGTTCAGCAAGAGGGGATCTGCTGAAGTTCAACCAGTTTCAGAAATGGTTGAATATAGGAGAGTTTTCAGAAGAAAGAAGAATTCTTTTGGTGGATCAGCAGCCATGATTTGAGCAGTTTGGGTTTCATCCAGACAAGTGGAGAGAAACAGGTAGGTCCTAAGGTTATATGTAAGGAGGGATGGACACTGCTGCTGGAGACAAGGCTGTGTGAGAATTATGGTGGAAAATTCTGTCTCACAGCCTCTTGCAACACAATGCAGGTTTATTTCTCCTTCAGGTGCGTTGTGTGTGATTCACATAGCCCTCCTCCATCTACTACCTACATTAGCCAGGTCACATACTTCCAAGGTCACCTTCACAAGGAAAGAAAGGACAAAGGAAACCAGCCTACTTTGACTATTTCTACCTAGGAGTAAATATGAAATAGGAAGAGATATCTTCATGTGAACATATGAATGATGTAATTTTGACTTTTTAAAAGATTTCTATATTTAGTTCTATGTCTTCCCAGATCTGTGTAATGACAGGTATTTGGGGAGTTACCTTCTGAGACTATGTCACAACTCGAGATTTTAGCCTGGATGCTTACTATATTAGTTCAGGCCCGGAACATTTTAATTTAAAAGCAGGCTGTCATCCTCAAAATCTACATGGTGCATATCCCTCTGTGGTCAAGGAATAGGGCAGAACTCAGGTCAGAAGCTCTCCTGACTGCTTGCTATATTTGCACTTTGCATTTTATTGACTCATAAGACATACAAATGTCTTCTTCATGTCATTCAAATACCTTTGAACTTAATGGAAACTTGCATTTTTTCCACAAACATTTATGAGTATTAAAATATTAAATGGGGAAGAAAGAAGTTGTATGCATTTTGAAAGTGGAGGATAAAGAGAGAAAATGCTACCAAGGTGGTTTAAGAATGGACTCCTCTCCCCATCACTGACAAAATAAACAACAAAAACACATTTGCTTAATCATCTGTCCCTCACTGTGCTAAAAAAAAAAAAAAAAGGCATCAGTTGCCTCCCCATCATTGCAAGACATCCCCTGCCCTTGGACAGATGCACATCTGGGAAGGAATATTGAGGACAGCAATGGAACCAAAGGTGGAAAGGCAAAGGCCCTCCCACAATGTGTCTCACACTGGTGGGAGAAGAAAGATCTGCAGACCAACAAATCCACATGCAATGAGAGCACTGGGGTGAAAACTCTACATCTGCCTGGGCCAGTAGGAAAGGATACGAAGCTAGAGAGGTGAGGAGGTATCATCCTGGCAATTAATTAGAGTGGAGTATGAGAGAGAGAGACAGTTGTAGGCAGAAGGACAGGATGTGGAAAGACACTGAGGAGTGCGAAAGCAGGCCACAGTTCAGCACTGCTGTGACAGGGACCTGGAAGGAGGGCTGAGTTATGAAGAATACCATACATGGTAATAAGGAGTCTGGATTCAGTCCTAAAGGTGATTGGGGGGCACTAAAAGATGTTCAGTAGAGAAATAACATCATTAAATTTTCATTGAAGAAAAATAAGTCTCGTGTGCACTGCTGAGGTGGGAGCTGGCTGGATGCAGGGAGAAGGTTGCTGCAGTCCTCCATGTAGATGTTGTGAGGGCCGGCATCAGAACTTATGCACATGAAGATGGAAGAAGAAAATGAACTTTCAGTAGATGAACAACAAAAGAAAAGCTTCTTGGGGTAAAGCAAGATTTTTCAGTAAGGAGTTAGGGGATTATACCAGTGCCCTAAGCAGCAAAATGGGAAATAGAATTATCAGGAAATTCTACAGTTCTCAGAAAACAGAATTTGACATCTGTTTTCAGCTGGCCATACTGCCCTCCTGGCCCATTCCCTTTGACCTGCCAATCGGAGCTCCCTGATCTGCCTTACAAGGCCCCCCGTGACCTGGCCCATGGTCCATCTTCCTTCCAGAATCAGCTTAGACACTGACTTGCTCTCTGACAAAGAGCCAATTCCACCATCACTCCAGGCTCTTGGTTTCACATCTATAAACTCCAAACAATAGTAATACTCCTTCCCAGGGCTGCCATGAAAACTAAATGAGAGGATGTCTGTGAAAGCACCTGATAACTATCTGTAAAGCACCAGAAAAATGTGAGGTGGTGTAGAAAGGATATTTGGGAGGAATGCAGGAGAGGGAGAAGAGCAGATGGAGCAAATTCTGGAGCTGGTCACCAGGCACCATGCTATGGCAAAAGCAGTAAGTGCAGGCCATGTTCAAGTCCAGCAGTGAAGCTAAAGCACTGCAGACAGAGTAGAACGTGCTGGACTTCCGGTCAGGATGGCAGCGTTGGTTACAGGTAAACGTGGCCTCACCTCCTCCCACAACCACATCAAAGTTACAACTAAACTACAGAACAACCATCATTCAGAACCGCCTGAAATCCAGCTGAATGGAAGTCCTACAACTACGAAATTAAAGCAGCAGCCACATGGAGACTGGTAGGAGGGGAGGAGGCAGACTGGTCCCACACCCACGTGTGATGGATAAAAATCAGGAGGACACCTCGGCTGGGAAGGTCCTCCCTGAGGACTGAGGGGTCCCCGTCCCACACCAGGCGCCCAGCTCAGGGTTCCAGTGCCAGGAAGAGAAGTCCCCATAACTTCTGGCTGGAAAAACCAGCGGGAACTGAGGCTGAGGGAGGCTGGAGCCCCCGGCAGCTTCTCTTAAAGGGCCCGCACACGGACTTACTTGGACTCGCTCCCTCCAGGTTCGATTGGGGGAGGCAGCTTGAAAGGCTCCAGAGACATATGGGAAAGAACTGAGTTGTTTGGCATCAGGGCAAGGGCTGGAAAGGAAGCTTTCTCCCAGGCAGATGTGCTGGTGGAGGCTGTTGTTGCTTTGGTGAGCCCTTCCCCCAAAGGACAGGCAGACGGGTACCACATCTGGGACTCCAGCAACCTGGCTCACACTGTTTGCCCCGCCCTGGTGATTCCCTGAGGCCCTGCCCCACCCAATTGCAGGCCCACCCAAGCTGTTTCCAGTGGATTTACCATAGGAATGGCCTGTCTTGACTCCTGTTTCAGATTTTCCTAAATTCTCTCAAACAAGCAGCATCTGCCCTCAGCGAGCCCCATACCTCTTACTAAGTGGCCCCAGGCCCAGCACTAGAAGCAGCCAGCCTTGGTTCACAACTTGGTGTTGCCTGGGCACCTCCAAGCCCAGCAAAGAAGCAGCCATCTGCAGATCACTTTGTAGCTTATGCCTGGTGGCCCTGAACACAGGCAGTGGCTGACCTTGCCCCAGAGCCAGCACACCCAGTGGACAGCTTCTGGCCACATCAAGCACCACCACCCAACCACCTCCACAAGTGACACACTCAAGGAGTGGACTCAGTGGGTACCAGAGCCCTGCTAAAGTAAGTTTGCTCTGTGTGGTGGGGCCCTACACAGATGATCCTCCAAAGGAGTCAGAGGCCAGTGGCCAGTGGGCACAGCCAGTCCTTGCAGCTGATCAGCCTGAGTAAATCCCTCCCATTGACATGCCAATGGCAATCAAGACTCAATTACAACAGAAGGGTATACAGTCCATGTGAGGGGTGCACCTCAAGGGCCCAGCTGGGGTGATCAGGGAGGCTGTGCCACTGGACCCTACAGGACACCTACTACAATAGACCACCCTAGGAAGCCTAGGAGACATAGTCACTCTACCTAATACATAAAAACAATCACAGGGAGGCAGCCAAAATGAGGAGACAAAGAACCATGTCCCAGATGAAAGAATAAAACAAAACTCCAGGAACAGAACTAAACAAAACGGAAATAAGCAATCTAACAGATGCAGAGTTCAAAACACTGGTTATGAAGATGCTCAGTGAACTTAGTGAGGACCTCCAGAACATAAAAAAGGACCAGTCAGAAATGAAGGATGCACAGTCAGAAATAAAGGAAGCATTAACTGAAATAAAGAATAACTTACAGGGAATCAATAGTAGAGTAGGTGAAGCCAAGAAGCAAATCATCAGTTTGGAATATAAGGAAGCAAAAAACACCCAATCAGAACAGCAAAAAGAAAAGAATCCCGAAAAATTAGGACAGTGTAAGGACCCTCTGGGACAGCTTCCAGTGTACTAACATTCATATCATGAGGTTGCCAGAAGGAGAAGAGAGATAGAACAAGAAATTGAAAACCTATTTGAAAAAATAATGACAGAAAATTTCCCTAACTTGGTGAAGGAAACAGACATACAAGTCCAGGAAGCATAGAGAGTCCCAAACAAGATGAAACCAAAGAGGCCCACACCAAGGCACATCATAATCAAAATGCAAAAGGTTAAAGACAAAGAGAGAATCTTAAAAGAAGCAAGAGAAAAGCAGTTAGTTACCTACAAGGGAGCTCCCATAATACTGTCAGCTGATTTCTCAAAAGAAACTTTGCAGGCCAGAAGGGAGTGGCAAGAAATATTCAAAGTGATGAAAAGCAAGGGCCTATAACCAAGATTTCTATCCTACAAAGCTATTATTTAGAATCAATGGACATATAAGGGGTTTTCAAGACAAGGAAAAGCTAAAGGAGTTCATCACCACCAAACCAGTATTATATGAAATGTTGAAGGGTCTTCTAGAAGAAGGAGGAGGAGGAGGAGCAAGAGGAGGGGGAGGAGAAGGGAGAAAAAAATATGAACAATGCAATGGCAATAAATATTTATCTTTCAACAATTGAATCTACAAACAGAATGAACAAGCAGAACAGAAACAGACTCATAGATACAGAGAACTTTTTTTGGTTGCCAGATGGAGGATGGATGAAAAAGGTGACGGGATTAAGAAATACAAATTGGTTGTTAGACTGATGAACCTCAAAGGGAAGGGGGGGTGGGGGCGGGAAGAGATAAACCAAAGAACTTATATGCATAACCAATGGACAGAGACAATAGGGTGGGGAAGGCAGTAGTGGGGCAAGAGCAGGGAAGAGGGAGGGTCAATGGGGGGAAAAAAGGGAAGACATCGGTAATACATTCAACAATAAATATAAGTTTAAATTTAAAAATAAATAAAATGCTATAGAGGAGTTTTTCTTTTTTTAATTTTATTTTTCAATTATAGTTTACGTTCAATATTATTTTGTATTAGTTTCAGGTATACAGCATAGAGGTTAGATAATCATATACTTTACAAAGTGATCCCACCAATATTCCATGTACCTACCTGGCACCATACATAGTTATGACAATATTGTTGACCATACTCCCTATGCTTTACTTTACATACCCATGGCTATTTTGTAACTACTGATTAGTTCTTAATCCCTTCACCTTCTCACCCAGTCTCCCAGCCTCGTTCCCTTCTGGCAACCATCAGTCTGTTCTCTGTATCTATGAGTCTGTTTCTATTTTGTTTGTTCATTTATTTTGTTCTTCAGCTTCCACATATAAGTGAAATCATATGGTATCTGTCTTTCTCTGTCTGGCTTATCTCACTTAGCATAATACCCTCTAGCTCTATCCATGCTGTTGCTAATGCTAAGATTTCATTCTTTTTTATGGCCAAATGTTATTTCTTTGTATATATGTACCACTTTTTCTTTATCTGTTCATGTATTGATGGGCACTTGGGCTGTTTCCAAATCTTGGCTACTGTAAATAATGCTGCAATAAACATAGAGGTACATTATATTCTTTTGAATTAGTGTTTTGGGTTTCTTCCAGTATACAACCACAAGTAGAATTGCTGGGTCACATGGCAGCTCCATTTTTACTTTTTTGAGGAACCTCTATATTGTTTTCCACAGTGGCTGAATCAATCTGCATTCCCATCAACAGTATATGAGGGGTCCCTTTTCTCCACATCCTCACCAACATCTGTTCATTGACTTATTGATGATAGCCATTCTGACAGGTGTGTAATTTGAATTTGCATCTCTCTGATGATTACTAAAATTAAGCATTTTTTCACATGCCTATTGGCCATTTGTACGTCCTCTTTGGAGTCGTGTCTATTCAGGTTCTCTGCCCATTTTTAATTGAATTGTTTGGGGGGTTTTTTGGTATTGACTTGTATGAGTTCTTTATAAATTTTAGATATTAAACCCTTATCAGATGTATCATTGGCAAATATGTTCTCCCATTCAGTAGGTTATCTTTTCATTGTGTTGATGGTATTGTTTTGTTTTGTTTTATTGTTCAAATCTCTTTAGTTTGATGTAGTCCCATTTGTTTATTTTTTCTTTTGTTTCCCTTGCTGGAAGAGATATCAGAAAAAGAAAATATTACTAAGAATAATGTCAGAAAGTTTACTGCCCATGTTTTCTTCTAGGAGTTTCATGGTTTTGAGTCTTACATTTAAGTCTTTAGTTCATTTTGAGTTTATTTTTGTAAATTGTATAAAAAGGTGGGCTAGTTTCATTTTTTGCATGTATTTTTCTAATTTTCACAACATCATTTATTAAATAGACTGTTTTTGCCCTATTGTATATTCTTGCCTCTTTTTTCATAGATTAATTGACCATATAGGTGTGGGTTTATTTCTGGGCTCTCTATTCTGTTCCATTGATTTGTGTGTCTGTGTTTATGCTAATACCATGTTGTTTGTTTGTGTTGTGTTTTTTTTACTTTATTTTTATTGTTGACATTATTACAGATGTCCCCATTCCCCCCTCCCACCTTTACCCACTTCCACCCAGCCCCTGTCCCCCCTTCTCTCTGGTAATCACCATACTGTTGTCTGTGTCTATGGGTTATGCATATATGTTCTTTGGCTAGTCTCTTCACATTCTTCCATCCAGTCTTCCCCTCCATCCTCCCCTCTAACAGCTGTCAGTCTGTTCCATGTATCCATATTTCTGTTTCTATTTAGTTTGTCAGTTTATTTTGTTCATTAGATTCCACATGTAAGTGAGATCATATTTCTATTTTTCTTTTTCTGATTGGCTTATTTCACTTAGCATAATAATTTCCAGGTCCATCCATGCTGTCACAAAGAGTAAGGTTTTCTTTGTTTTTACAGCTGCATAGTATTCCATTGTGAAAATGTACCAGGGTTTTTAAGCCATGCTGTTTTAAAAATTTTTTTTTCTTTATTGATTTTAGAGAGGAAGGGAGAGGGAGAGAGAGATAGAAACATCAATGAGAGAGAACACCGATTGGCTGCCTCCTGCATGCCCCCCACTGGGGATTTGGCCCACAACTTGGGCATGTGCCCTGACAGGGAATTGAACCGGTGACCTCTTGGTGCATGGGTCGACGCTCAACCACTGAGCCACACCGGCCGGGCAAGCCATGCTGTTTTTATTACTATAGCCCTGTAGTATAGTTTGATATCAGGTAGTGTGATACCTCCAACTTTGTTCTTTCTCAAAATTGCTGTGGTTATTCAGGGTCTTTTGTGATTCCACGCAAACTTTTTGATAATTTGTTCTTGTTCTGTGAAAAAATGCAATTGGTATTTTGATAGAAATTGTGTTGAATCTATAGATTGCTTTGGGTAGTATGGACATTTTAACAATGTTAATTCTTCCTATCCATTAGTACAGTATGTGCTTCCATTTAATTGTAACTTCTTCGTGTTTTATAATTTCTTTCTTCAATGTGTTATAATTTTCCAACTATAGGTCAATTACCTCCTTGGTTAAATTTATTCCTATGTATTCTTTATGCAATTGTAAATGTGATTTTTTTTTTAGGTTCTCTTTTTGATAGTTCATTGTTGGTATATTGTAGAGAAATTTTTCACTCAAAACTAGGAATCATTATAGATGAGTGATTAATAGGAAATGAATAACAGCTTTTATTCCTTTCCTTAAATACCACTGTATTGTCACATTAATGATTCTACATGGAGGGCTTGGGGTGCAGAAAGAGAAACCTGAAGGGTGCAGAGAAGAAGAAGGAAGAGAAGGAGAAGAAATGAAAGACAAAAGAAAAGCCTAGAAAAATTCACTTTCTTCACAGTCCAATTTCCATCTCTTTTGGCAATAATTGGGCACTGGAGGAGAGAGGTAAACAGACGAAAAAAGGGGAGAAGTAGAAAAGGAAAGGAAGGGATAGAGAATAGGAGAAATCTGGAAGGTATTAAAAAATGTAGAAGACATTAGAAAGAATGCACGTCTATTGATGCTAGACTCAAAGTTAAGCTTAGCAAGTTTAACAAACAACTTGAACCCATAGTGTGTGCCTAGAACTGCGCTGGGAGATAGGAACATGGAGACGAAGAGACATGGTCACTGTTGTTGAGGCTCTCACAGAAACAAATCAAAGTTGAAAAGAAATCAAGTGAAGGCCAAGAAAATTTGCCATTGTAGTGATCATTAGGAAGGGCAAAAGGGGTCAAGTGCTTTCTCTCTAAGCACTTTTGGTGATGAATTCTCTTTCAACTAATGTGATTTTTGTTGACATTAGCTTTTGGATTTTTCAAGACATTTCTAAAATTTATTGCATATTGGGGAGACTGGGGTGTTTGTGACTTTGCATCTCAGCAAGTTTCATTCTCTTATCCAAACAGGTGTTGTTTGACTAGAGCAGCACAGCATCAAACAAGGCTACTGGATTTGACATAAAGTAGACTGATTAGCCCATGCTGACTGAGTCATGAAAAAGTAACAAGACTGCATTACCATTGGATGCTGTTCTACGAAAAATAGTGTCAGCCAAATTACTCATCATCTGTGTCCTGTTCATCATATTCTGTAAAACCACCTGGCTACACAACCCTTCCCCAATCCCCATTCTTTCACTTGACATGGGGCCTTGCTGGGTGGTGCCTGGTTCTTAATGGACTTCAAACATGAAACTCTCAAGGTGAATCTGGTACAATGATGCGAAGAGTGTCTACCTTGGGTCTGGAATAATGAGAATAAAGGGTCTCTTTCCTCCTCCTCCAAATCACTTACCAAACTTTGAAAATCTCTCTATTTCCCTTTTTATCTTTCCCCTCTCCTTCTTTTTTCTTGCCTTTCCCCTTGATCAGCACCTGCTCTTTATGTTTGTGGCAGTCTCAGGAGTCCCATGCTCTTTAGGCTTAGGGCAGTGGTTCTCTGTTCATAAAAAGTCTCTGGAAAGCTAGTTAAAAACTCAAGCAAGCTGGCCCCACCACTTACTCAAATTAAATAAGTTTGGAGTATGGCCTGAAAATCAATGTGTTTAACGCCCACCTCTGCCCAGGTGCTTCTGACATAGGTGTGTGTTGGGAGCGGTGTCACTGGAACAGCGACCACCACAGTTTGACACAGTCACGGGTGAGCTCCATGGTTTAACATAGTCCCTGGAGAAGTGAATTCACTGTGTGGAAGGAATCACAAAGAACGGTGACTGAAGATATAAAGTAATGGGAAAATAAAAATGCAGGATGGCAACTGAAGGAGACTAATTTTTGCTTTCTCTGTCTATCTATTAGCTGTCTGTTAGGAATCACTATAGAAGTAACATGCAGAAGATTAATGATGTAGATGTTAGAAAAGACTGCAGAAAGAAAAGGCAAGAAAGTAATAAAGATTTAAGATAAGAATGTAAAAGCTTAAAAGGATCTTAGATAAGAGGAAAAGTCAGGAGTCTAAGAGAAATTAACAGAAACTGAAATGGAGGGTAGTAGAGAAGAAGGTAGTTAAATAAGACAATGTCTGGAAGGTTGCTGATAACAATTCATGTTGTGTAAGCAATGATCTTAAAGGTTAAGAGACCGAGGGGCAACAATGAGATGTCTGGGTGAAGGATTAAAAATAGTTGTTAGTTAACCATGTAATATACCTAAGAGTTGGGTAAACAAAAAAAAGAATGTCAGTACTTACTTGCCTAAAGGTTTAGGGGAAACAATAAGAAGGAAATTGCTATGTAACCTGCAGATATAAAAATAAAGATTCTGCTAGCCTTAAGCAGCAGAGGTGATCAAGATCTCTGACTCGCGTCTCTTTCTCGCCGATTCCGTCCACACTTAAGGGAAAACCTGGACTACTGAGGCCAGACCTCAGCAGATGTGAGATAGGCAAACACTGGAAACACCCTGAGGACCGCTGGTAATGCACAGTTCAGGAAACAGCTGGATGGAGACTTGACACCAGCATCCTGGTTTTCCTCCAACCTGTCTGACCCCTCTGTCTTGGCTCCTCTTCCTGTGCCCCTATTTCCATATTGATGATCCCCAGGGTTCTATTCTCAGTCCATTTCTCTTATTTTACATCTTCTTCCTTGCTCTCCTCCAATCCTGTGAGTGGAAGCACCTATACTATGTGGAAGACTAAAATATTTATTTCCAGCCCAGATCTCATTTCAAAGCTCCAGACAGGTATTTTCACCTGGATGTCCCACAAGTACCTCAGCTTAACATGCTCAAAACTTAATTCATGGGTTTTGATTCTGGGTTAGATGGCTAAGCACACTCCATTTACCCTCTCTCTCACTGAATGCAGCTCTAAAACCTGAATAAGATATTTGAGAACTCAGAAAAGTAGCAGGAAAACTGGTAAAGGAGATCAGAATTCAAAATACCACTGAACTGATATTTTGTGTCCCCTAGTCTGGACACAAGACAACCTGAAACCTAAAAGTGGAAACCAGGATGCCCACAAAGTGCTCCAGGAGACACCCCTTAACCCTGGGTTAAAGAGTAGGTAAGGGAGCTCCTGAGAGGAAATCTCCCATTGTTCCCTTCTTGCTGTTCCCCTGGCACCCAGCTCCAAATAATCGCTTCAGAGTGTGACTGAGAACTGAAGCAACAGGACCCACAGAGGCAATCACTTTCTATCCATTCTATGGCTAATTTTATTATGCTAATGGTGTGTTTTGACAGAAAAATATTAAATATGACAAAATACTATATTTTTATATTTACTTCAATATTTACCACTTTTGAAGCTCTGAATTTCTATCTACTATTAATTTTCCTCAGCCTCAAGAACATCTTTGAGAATTTCTTATAGCGTGGCTCTGCTAGCAACAAGTTCTTTCACCTTTTGTATATCTAAAAATATATTTATTTCACTTGCATTTAAAAGATATTTTTTGCTGTGAATGGAATTTTGAGTTACCAGTGTTTTTCTTTCATCACTTTAAAGATATAGTTCCATGTCTTCTAGCCTCACTTTTTTCTTATGAGAAGTAGTGATCATTTGTGTAATTATTTGCTCTTATATAATGTCTCCTTTCTTTGGACCTTGTTAAGATATGCTCTTACTCTTTGATTTTTAGCAGTTTGACTGATGTGGTCAGGCATGTTTTAATTTGTACTTGTCCTGCTCAGAGTTTTCTGAGCTTCCTGGATGTCTGGGTTATTGTTTCCATTTTTTCTGCCCCATTTTCTCTCTACTCCCTCTTTCTTTTCTTTTCTTTTCTTTCTTCTTCTTACTTGTGTATTAGACTTCTTGAGACAGTCCCATAGCTCAGTGAAGCTCTGCTCATTTTTTTTTAATCTCTTTTGCTCTGTCTTTCAGCTTAGATGATTTTTATCAACCTGTCTTCACTCTCACTACTCCTTTCTCTTGTGTTTAATATACTGTCAATCTTAGGAAATGAAATTTTTTCAGATGTGTTTTTCAGTTATTTGATTTAAATTTGATTTTTTAAAAATTTATATATCACTCCTGATAATTCCCAATCTCTTCACCCATTATACTCATGCTTTCCTATAAATTCATTACTATATTATAATTACATTAATATCTTTGTCTTTTAATTTCAACATCTATTTGTTCTGTGACTCTTTTCTATGATTGACTTTTCTCTTTACTATGTGTCACATTTTCCTGTACCTTTTCATGACTACTAAGTCTATTTTTTTATTTTATCATAAATGTTGTGGATGACACTTTGTAGAAATTCCAGATTTATTTTCCTCTGAAAAGTATTGGCTTTTGTTTAGAAGGCAGTTAAGTTACTGACAAATAACCTTGATTTATGAAGGCTTGGTTTTAGGCTTTGTTGGGGTGATTTTATTTCAATATTTCCATTGGCCTGGAGGAGATACTGGACAAAGGGATGATTCACATCCAAGGCCTGACACAGCAGGATGGTGCAATATTTTAACATGCTACTCAGAACAGCATGCAACTTAAAACTTACAAATTATTTATTTCTGAAATTTTTCACTTAATATTTTCTTATGGCAGTTGACCAGGAGTGAGTGAAACCACAGAAAGAGAAACCATGGATAAGGGGAGACTATTGTATGTCTGTAACAGGTACCTGTGGAAATCAGTGCTCGGCTCTTTCAGCTTTCTTGCTGTTGGTTCTCCCTGGGCATCTTGGAGTCTCAGCCAGCGCATGTGTAGTCTAGGGATCAGCCAGTGATTTGATTGGAGTTTCTGAACAAATTTTGTTTTGTTTTGTTTTGTTTTGTTTTTTATAATTTATTTTATTATTAATTTGTTTTTGTTACAGATGTTTTTCCTTTTTTTCCCCCATTGACACCCTCCTCCCCCTCCCCTTCTCCTCCTCCCCATCCCTGTTGTCCATGTCCATTGGTTATGCACCCATGCACATAGGCTCTGTGATTTATCTCTTTCCCCCGCCTCCCCCCCTCCTCTGAGGCCCGTCATCCCATACTCCACCCTCCATGTCTCTGGGTCAATTTCGTTGTTCAGTTTGCTCAGTTCTCCTGTGTGTTGCCGGCTTCCTCCGTTGGTGTGGGGGTCGCCCGGCTCCCCCGCTCCGCCTGGGTTCCCCCGTGGTGGTGGGGGGGTCCTAAACAAATTTTGGATCTGTCCTATCTGGAATTTCTCATCTCTCCAGGCCTCACTCCCCAATTTTAGGCCTCATTGGCTGTCCCAAACTCTAGGTTCTGATTCTTCAGTCTGACAAGACTGCCACTTTCTGATTCAGCTCTATCTGCCACACCCTGATGGACCTGGAAATATCATTAGGGAGAAAACCATGTAAATGTGGATCTCACTTAGTAAGGATCAAATCCTCATCAGTTTCTGTCAGCTTTTGTTCATCTCCCAGTTGTTTGTTCCTCTTTTCCTCCCAAAGTTATCATTGTTATCAGCAGGAGAGTGTCCAAACATTCTACTCTTCCATTACTCTGATTTTTATAATTTTCATGTGGGTTTTTTTCTGTGTTATTGTCTGGATGATTTCATCACATATATCTTTCCATGCATTAAATTTCTCTCTGGCTTTGTTTCAGTGACTATTTAACCAGTCAATGGAGTTTTTAATTTCAATGACTGTGTTTTTTATTTATAAAAATTCTACCTTTTTTACATCAGCCTTTTTTCTCCCCCGGGCCTTATTCCTTTCTTTAATTCCTTTTTAAGTTCCTCATTATTTCAATCATACTGATTTTATAACCTCTATCTGGAAGCTGTATTATCTGCATATCTTGGAAGATCAAATCTAGTTACTTATTTGGTTAGTTGACTTCTACTCATTGTGGATTGTATCATTACATGTTGAAGTTTTGACTCAAAATTGGATTTGGAGTTTATACTCCACTGAGCTTTATCTGTGGAAATGATCTGTGATCTTTGGTGAAGGGTATAGCCCTGCAAAGAGGTATACATTTTAACTTTAATTTCTTAGCTTCAGGATTCCTGTACTTTAGCACATGTTTTTCTAACAAGAGTCCAGATTGAAACACACAATTTTCCTTGACATATCTATATGCTGATGGTACATTTATTTGTTGTTCTTCCATTTAATGAGGGATTAGCCATTTAAGAATATTGACTGTAAAGGTGGTTTTGAGCCCCTGTGGCTGCAAGATCTCAATTTCTATTTCTAAAAAAATGGTCATTAAAACCCAAACCTCTTTACATCTATTAAGGTGGCTATTATTTTTAAAAATTAAAAGAAAATGGAAAACAGTAAGTATTGACATTGATGTGGAGAAACTAGGAGACTTGTGTACTACTAGTGAAAATGTAAAATCATGCAGCCACTGTGGAAAACAGCATAGCAGTTCCTCTAAAAATTAAAAATAGAATTATCATTCAATACAGCAATTCCAACTCTGGGTATATACCCAAAGGAATTGAAAGTAGGGAGTTGAAGTGCTATTTGTAGACCATATTCATTCATAGCTGCAATATGCAAAATAGCAAAAAAGGGGGGAACAATCCATATATCCCTTGACTGATGAATGGATGGATAAACAAAATGTGATATATATGAAATATTATTCAGCCTTACAAATGAAATAAAATTTTGATACATGCTAAAACATGGAAGAACTTTAAACATGTTATATGCTAAGTGAAATAGGCCAACCACAGAAGGACAAATATTGCTTAATCCCATTTACATGAATTATACAGAGTAGTCAAACTCATAGAGACAGAAAGTATAAGGGTGGCTGCCAGGGACTGGAGGAAGGGAGGAATGGGAAGTTGTTTAATGGGTACAGAATTTTAGTTTGTGATGATGAAAAAGTCCTAGAGATGGATAATGATGAGTTGTATCATATGAATGTATTTGCTACTAAATTGTACACTTAAAAATGTTAAGATGGTAATATTTTATGTTATTTACATTTTAACACAATAAAAAAAATGAATTAAAGAAAACCAAGTCCCTTAGTTTCTAAGACTGGAAACTACTCCCAAAATCCAGGGAAGGCACACTGTCAGCTCATATGCTCACTACTCTAGGAATTTCTCTTATTCCTTAAAGAGCTAACCTATACATGTAAACAACAATTTCAACATTTTATCTACAATGTTGAAACACATCTACTAGATGTTTTATTAAGTATACAGAACACAGTACTAACACTCAGAACACCTGCAATCCATCTCCAGACCTGCCTTTTTCTAGCAGGTACCTCACTCCCAGAAAGATCAAGTAACAATTCCAAACTCGTTGTGGTCTCCATCTCTGACTTCTTCCTCTCTCTGTTGCCACTTCCTCTTCCTTCTTTTCACTTCATGGTATGGGAAATCAGGTGGGTCATTTATTAATCTAATGAGCTCTTTCAAAGGCACAATTGCATTTGGGGAACTTGAAAAATCAGGAAAAGTATCCAGATAGCCAATGTCCCTTGTGAAGAATAATTCTGGGGATTAACAAACAAACAAACAAACAAACAGAAACTGGTCTTCATATCAGAGAATATCATAATTATCTCTGCTTTTAGTTGCAAGCTCTTTCAACTTTTAAGGTAAAAATTTCTCAATTTTGCGAATGTTGTCAACTAATACACTTAAAACTCTGTGTGGGCAAAATAAAACATACTTATGGACACAATTTAGCTTATGAGCCACTAGTTTAAAGAAAGAAATTCTAGATAATTGAAAAGTTGTTTATGATTTATGTGTTTAATAAGTAAGATATATTAAACCTCAAAATGTAGCACTTAATTTTATATCACTTTACATTCCCTAATGATTTCATACGTAAAGCTCTAGCCTCTTGTTATTCCCAATGGGAAATCAAGCCATTTACTTACATGTATTTCCTCATGAGGATGTAGCAGGATGTGAGAGATAAAGAACATATGCTTAGTCCAGACAATGTTTTCATGAAACTGTAGATTTAGGAAGTACCTCAAGAGCTTCTGGTCCAGAGAAGGCAAGTAGCACGGACATATACAGCCACCATCCTCCATGCTCATGGGAGACATTGCCTGGCACAGTATCTGACATTTCCGTCCCTCAAGTTTATATTCCCTTTTATTAAAGTTTAGAAAGGACTCTCTAAGTCTTATTTATTTATTTATTTATTTAATCCTCACCCAAAGATACATCTCCCATTGATTTTAGTGAGGGAGGAAGGGAAAGAGAGAGAGAGAGAAAGATCAATGAGAGAGACACATCGATCAGTTGCCTCTTTCAGGTGCCCTGACCAGGGAACCCGCAACCTAGGTATGTGCTCTGACTGGGAATCGAACCTGCAACCTTTAGTGCACAGGACAACACTCCAACCAACTGACCCACACCAGCCAGGGCCCTAAGTCCTCTTTTTAAAGCATAGCATATCCAAACTGCTCTTCCTTGAACCACTAGTTTTATGGAGTATCCTTAAGTATTCAATAGTTTCTGTAATTTTAAATCAGTTACAACCTGAATTCACTCTAGCTAACTTAGGTAGCAAGAGAATAGTAATAATTATTATTATTATTACTACTATACCCTAGAAGACCAGACTTGTGTGTTACTCAGCCAGAAACAATGCAGTCAGGGCCATCAACAGGCATAAAACAATGCCCAACTGCACTGTGGCACTTTTTCAGCAGAAACACCACTGTTAGTGCAATCACCTGCCACTTGGCAACCATGACACTTTAGAGTGGACATTAGGCACCTCACAGACTCCTCAGGAAACCAGACACCTGCAACACTGTGCTTGTCAAGAACTGCAATTTTCCCCTCATGTGCTGGTTTCCTCTACCAGGTATCCCCTGGGCACACATCTGATGGGTCATATCTAGGTCATGCGCTTGCATCTGACCTCCAAGGGAGTCCTGGGAAATGTAATTTTTAGAAAATGAAGGTATGCACAGTGTAAGGGAGGTGGAGTGAGAAGTGAGTGAGCCAGTCCACAGTATCTGCCACCTGGTCAAATTAGTTTAACCTAAAACAGCAGTTGTTGCTGAAGGTCTTTTCAGAGTTTTAAAAGGCTAATACTATTCTGACTCTCCAAAGAGGGTTTTTAAAAATTGAATTACCATGAAACACATTTTCATAAACTTCCAAAACTAGTGTGTTCTATGGAACACAATTTGAAATTGCTACATTAAACTATAAATACATCAACCATGAGTCTGTCTGTTAATGGCAATAAGCCCCTCCCTGCAAATGCCTGGGGCCTTGATAAACTTTGACGGACAGCTAGCAGAAGGTCTAGGTGGTCAGGGTTTTCAAGATGGTAGACTTGGGTGTACAGCCATGGTGGGGACCCTAAGAATCTCTGGGCCACTGGGACATTATAAACCAATGTGTGTGTCCTAGGGGCATCATTCCTGCATAGCGGTGTCTCCACACCACAGATCATTATTCTTTGTGGATTAGTGAGCAGAGTCGACCAAGAGTATCTCATCAGAGACTTTTTCATTTGAAAACTAGAGTTAACAGTATTCCCAAATGTGAAGGATCATTTTCTTTTCTACTAATGACTCACTTGTTGAGAGCAAGCATCCGTTTTTAGATTACTGAAAAGAGCATTTACTAGTAATTTACAACATATTATCATGTGGGATTAGCTAAGGTGTCCCTCATAAAACAAGCTTTAACATTTAGTACATTGCTGGGGAAATATATGTGTTCTTTGCCTCTGTGAGGATGATATTTTGTAGGTTCGGAGTGGGGGAAGCGCACCATCTTGATGCTTCATGGTTGCTGAAATGAAGTAAACTGAGTACAGAAAGTAGAATTAACATTGGTTCTTGCCCAAAAGGATTCCTGCCGAAATGAGTTAAGATGCAAAGTAGAGGGAGGATAAGAAGCCTGATTGGTTGATCTCACGGAAATGAAATCTGTGGATGCAGTGTGCAGAAGGAACAGTGAGAGTCTGTGGCCAAGCAGAGAATAGCCAAGGAGTCAGCTAATGCTGTACTTTGTCCTTCTCTCCGCTCCAGTTTTTCCATTTTCTTACTGATGGGTCTCCACTTCATCTACCAGAGTTAGCACCTTTGATGGTTCATGGCTTTATGTGTAAACTTGACTGGGCCACAGGATGTCCAGCTATTTGGTCAAGCGTTATTCTTTTTGTGTGTGTATGAGGTTGTTTCTGGATGAGATTAACATTTGAATCCATAGGATGAGTAAACCAGATTTACCATATTTTATATATATATCACTTTAGAAATTAATTAGATATAAGAAAGAAATGTTTGAAACACAAAAATGAAAACACTTTTTACCAGCTACTGGAGAAACAATGTCATCACACATCATTTACTTTCTGGAAAACTCCACTGTACAGCAGTGACAGAATATGTAAGAATAATTTTGACCTCACAAACTTCCAGGAAGTTCTTGGGGACCTCCAGGACCTCCCAGACACTTGGAAAACCACTACTTTAGATTATCTGCAAATGTCCTTTCTGCTTCCTTTCTTGGATCGCTGTTCCCCACATCACTGCCTCACTGGTCTTCTTAAAACACACATTTGATTGGGGTAGTCCCTTACCTACACTCCTTTTTGTAGCTCCTTATTATCTGTAGATTAAGTTATACGCCTAAGCATGGCACAGAACAACAACTATGATCTGGGCCATGCCCATCTTTGCCTGAAAAACTCTCATCTATTCTTTAAGTCTCAGCTCAGATAACTAGGAAATTATGATAATTTTCATGAATATTTTATCTGAGATAAAATAGAATAAATATTAAAATTCTACTAAATTATTTTATGTACAGATATTTTGAAGATAAGAAATAGGAGGCTTGAATCCTGAGCATTCTCAGTTCCACATTGTGGACTTTCCTAAAATCTCTGAAAGGTCCACAAACCCCAAACAAGCTGGCAGTGGCAAGCTTTATACCTCTTACTAAGCAGCTTCCAGCCTGGCACTAGTGGCAGCTGGCCTTGGTTTGCAGCAGAGCCTCTTCCAGGCAGCTCCAAGCCCAGCACATGCAGCTACCAACCACAGATCACATTGTAGCTCCCATTGGGTGGCCCTGGGTTGGACATAGGCTGAAACTGACGTGGGCTTGCACCAGATCCCCTCCCAAAAGGCCCCACACTGATGGCCAGCTTCAGACCACACAAAAGCAACACCTAACTTAGCTCCACAAACAACACACCCAAAGGGTGGACTCAGCAAACACCAGAGCCCTGCTCCATCAAATTCCAATCTGTGGGGTAAGCCCCTACACAATAGCTCATTCTCTGTAGTCAGAGCTACTCCTCACAGCCAGGCAGTCTGAGTGTCAATCGTACCCACTGACATGCTAAAAGCAATAAAGGCTTAAGTACAACAAAAGAGCACACATAACAAACACAAGGGACACCTAGCTCAGGTGATCAGGGAGACTGTGCCACTAAATTCCACAGGATATCTACTGTATTAGTCCACTCTGCCAAGACTGGGATACATACGAGATATGCCTAATATTCAGAAACAAACACAGGGAGACAGTCAAAATGAGGAGACAAAGAAACATGTCCCAAATGAAAGAACAGAATAAAACTCCAGAAAAAAAAACAAAAAAACAAAAAACACGAAAACAAAATGAAGGCAAGAAAAGTACCAAAGACAGATTTTGAAACACCAGATATAACAGTATTCAATGAACTTAGAGGAAGACTAGATGAACTCAGTGAGAACTTACATGAAGACATGAAGAGACAGAAACCATAAAAAAGAACCAGTCAGAAATAAAGAATACAATAACTGAAATAAAGAACAAATTATATGGAATCAACAGCAGATTAGATGAAGTAGAGGATCAAATCAGTGGTTTAGAAGACACGGTAGTAAAAAACACCCAACAGGAAGAGCAAAAAGAAAAAATAATTTTTCAAATGAGGAGAGAAGTATTCTTCTCTGTCTTTTGTTGTACTCTGAGACAACATCAAGCATAATAACAGTTGCTTCATGAGGGTACCAAAAAGAGAAAAGAGACAGCAAGGCATTGAAAATCTATTTGAGGAAATAATGACTGAACATTTTCCTAACCTGGCAAAGGAAATTTACATACAAGTCCAGGAAGCACAGAGAGTCCCAAACAAGATTAACCAAAAGAGGCCCACACCAAGATACATCATAATTAAAATGCCAAAGGTTAAAGACAGAGAGAATCTTAAAATCAGCAAGAGAAAAGCAATTAGTTACCTACAAGGGAGCTCCCATAAGACTGTCACTGATATCTCCATGGAAATCTTTCAGGCCTGAATAGATTAGCACAAAGTGTTCAAAGTGATGAAAAGCAAGGACCTACAACCAAGACTATGCTACCCAGCATGGCCATAATTTAGAAGCAAGGGAGAGATAAAGAGGTTTCTAGACAAGAAAAAGCTAAAGAAGTTCATCCCCATCAAACCAGTATTACATGAAATATTAAAGGGAATTTTTAAGGAGGAAGGAAAAAATGATGAAAAATATGAATAATAAAATGGTAATAAATACACAACTATCAATGAAAAAAAAGGGGGACATCTGTAATACTTTCAACAATAAAAAAAAAGAAGCAACCAATGAATGCAAAAATAAGTGGAACCAATGGAAAAAAAATAATTACCTTAAATGTAAATGGATTAAATGCTTCAATCAAGAGATATAGGGTAATTCAATGGATAAGAAAACAATAACCATAAATATGTTGCCTATACAAGAGACCTACTTCAGATTGGAAAACACAGAGACTGAGAGTAAAGGGATGAAAAAAGATATTTCATGCAAGGAAACAAACAAAAACCTGGGAAAGCAATACTTATATTAGACAAAATGGTCTTTAAAAAAAAGAGTATAACAAGAGACAAAGAAGGTTACTATATAATGATAAAGGAATCAATCCAAGAAGATATAATCTGTGTGAACATGCATGCATCCAACATAGGAGCACCTTAATATATAAAGAAACATTGACAAACATAAAGGGAGAGATTGACAATAACACAGTCATAGTAGGGACTTTCACACCCCACTGACATCAATGGATAGATTACTCAGATAGAAATCAACAAGGAAACAGTGGTCTTACAGGTCACATTATACCAGATGGATTTAATTGATATTAACAGAACAGTTAACCCCAAAGCAGCAGAATATACATTTTTTTCAAGAACACATGTAACATTTTACATGATAGACCACATGTTAGGCCATAAAACAAGTCTCAAAAAATTTAAGAAGATTGAAATGATGCCAAGCATCTCTTCCAGTGACAATGGTATGAAACTAGAAATCAATTACAAAAAGAAAACTGAAAAACACACAAACACTTGGGGGCTTAATAGCATGCTAGTAAACAATAGAGTAAAATGAGACCAAGGAAGAAATCAAAAGAGACTTTGACACAAATAATAGTGAAAACACATTAACCCAAAACCTATGAGACACAGACAACACATTTCTAAAAGAGAAATTCATAGCAATACAGGCCTACCTCAACAAACAAGAAAAATCTCCAATTAACAATCTAATCATATACCTAAAGGAACTAGAACTAGAACAACAAAACAAAGCCAAAACTGAGTAGAAGAAAGGAAAAAAGATCAGAGAAGAAATAAACAAGAGTCCAAAAAAATTCAAAGATCAATGAAACCAAGAGATGATTCTTTGAAAAGATAAACAAAACTGATAAATCTTTAACCAGACCCATCAATTAAAAAAGAGAGAGAACCCAAGTAAATAAATTCAGAAATGAAAGAGAAATGACAACTGACACTACAGAAATACAAGGGATTATAAAAAATACTATAAATAATTCTATACAAACACATTGGACAATCTAGAGAAAATGGATAAATTCCTGGAAATATACAGTCTTTCAAGACTGAATCAATAAGAAACAGAAAATCTGAACAGACCTACAAGTGCTAAAGAAATTGCATCAGTATTTAAAAAACTCCTCATAAACAAAAGTACCGGACCAAATAGTATCACAAGTGAACTTTAAGCAATATTCAAAGAAGAATTAACATCTATTCTTCTCTACCACAAAAAATTGAAAAGTAGTAAAAACTCCCAAGCTCACTTTATGATGCCACCATTACTTTGATTACAAAACCAGACAAAGGAATTACAAGAAACATTTATAGGCCAATATCCTTGATAAATATAGATGCAAAATCCTCCATAAAATACTAGCAAACCAAATTCAGCAATGCACCACATAAACAAAACAAAGGATAAAAACCATGTGATCACATTATTAGATGCAGAAAAAGCACTTGACAAAATTCTGCATCCATTTACAATAAAATTTCTCAACAAAGTGGGAATAGAGGAAACAAACCTCAACATAATAAAGGCCATATATGACAAATCCACAACTTAAACCATACTCAGTGGGGAAAAGCTAAAATTGTTCTCCTTAAGATCAGGAACAAGACAAGAATGTCCACTTTCACCACTTTTGTTCAATATAGTATTGGAAGTCCTAGGCACAGCAATCAAACAAAAAAATAAATAAAAGGTATCCAAATTGGAAACAAAGAAGAAAAACTGTCATTATTTGCAGATGACATGATAAATGGAAGCATATACTATGATCATTGATAGAAAGGAATAACATTATTAAAATGCCCATAGATTCAATGTAATCTATATCAAAATACAGATGGCATTTTTCACAGAAGTAGGACAAATAATCCAAAAATGTATATGAAACCACAAATGACCCCAAATACCCAAAGTCATATTGAGAATGAAGAACAACATTGGTGGTATCATGCTACCTGATATCAAACTATATTACAAGGCTATAGTAATCAAAACAGCATGGTACAGTTTTTTTTTGTTTTTCTCAGATAGAAGGAGGGAAGATATCTGCAGTCTAGGGAAATTTCATCTGCTTGCTGCCAGCACCAGACTTGGCTTGTGGCTAAATTGCAGAACATTTTACTTGAAAAACCAGCTGAAAAATAGCTGATCTGAAATACTGTGAGTGGATAGCTCGGAGAGGGGACAGAAGATGTGGAGTGGGTGAGAAAACTTGTGCAGCTGTGTAGTGCAGCTGGGAAGCCAGAGGGAACATGTGGCAGCTCAGCCCCTGCACCTGGGGAGCATGAGGTCTCAGCCTCATGCAGGGATCCCCAAACGAGAGCAACAGAGAAGGGAAGGGGAACCCACATAGCATTGGGCAGTAGGAATCGGGGATGATTCGGTCCACCTGGGAGACACAGACTGCACTATCCCAGGCAAAAAATGATTGCTTGGTTACAACACGAGCCTGGAAATTTCACCCCAATTGGTGTCCGTGGGAGGGGACATTCAGCAGAACTCTAGACCAGCAAAGGAGTATGAGTGGTTCATCCAGCAGTGAATCTGAGGCTCTGATTATTATCTGAAAGAACCTTTGATGGAGAGCAGGATGGGGGCCAGACAGAGTGCCCTGGGAAAAAAAGCAGTGATTCTATCCACCTCAAATGAAGAGGAGGTGTACCTTGCCTGACCTGTCAAAAGGCTCTGGGCTGCCCAGCCAGTATGGCTCAGTGGTTGAGCATTGACCCATGCACCAAGAGGTCACTGGTTTGATTTCTGATCAGGGCACATGCCCAGGTTGTGGGTCCAATCCCCAGTGGGGGCATACAGGAGGCAACCAATTGATGTTCTCACTCATCAATATTTTTATCTCTCCTTCTCTCTTCCTCTCTCTCTAAAAATCAATAAAGAAAAAAATATTTAAAAAAATAAGGCTCTGGTCTGGAAATCTACACCTATGTGGCTGGCCTGGTGGTGCAGGGGACTTGGACATCATGCCTGGTGGGAGCCTGGGCAGAAAGTCACTCAATTAGAGCAACATAAAGAAAAAAATACTTTAAAAGCATGAGGACTAAAGAAATTTGGGACAATATGAAATGGAGCAATATGAAATGGAGCAATATCAGCATCATGGGGGAACCAGAGGGAGAAGAGAGTGAGCAAGGGATACAGAACCTGCTCGAAGAAATATTGACAGGAAAATTCCTAATGTGGTGAAGGAAAAAGTCACACAAGTGCAGGAAGCACAGAGAATCTCAATCAAAATGAACACAAAGCAAATCATAGCAAGATACATCATAATTAAAATAGCAAACGTTAAAGACAAAAAAATAATTTTAAGGGCAGCAAGAGAAAGACAGTCAATTATCTACAAGGGAGGTTCCATAAGATTGTGAACTGATGTCTGAACAGAAACACAGCAGGCCAGAAAGAAATAGCATGAAGTATTTAAAGTAATGAAAAGAAAGGATCTGAAACCAAGTCTACTATCCAGAAAAGCTGTCATTCAAAATTGAAGGTAAAATAAAGAGATTCCCAAACAAAAAAACAATGTTAAAGTAGTTTATTACCACCCGCCCAGTGTGGCTCAGTGGTTGAGCATTGACCCATGCACCAAGAGGTCACCAGTTCAATTCCTGGTCAGGGCACATGCCCAGGTAGTGGGCCCAATCCTCAGTGGGGGAAATGCAGGAGGCAGCCAATCGATGTTCTCTCTCATCAATGTTTCTCTCTCTCTCTTTCTCCCTTCCTCTCTCTCTCTCTCATATCAATAAAGAAGAAAAATTTTTTTAAATGTAGTTTATTACCATCAAACCAGCATTGCAAGAAATGCTAAAAGGACTGTTGTAAGAAGAAAGAGAGAGAGAGAGATGAACATAGGCATATAGAATTAAAATGTCAATAAATAAGTACTTATCAATAATAACCTTAAATGTAAATGGATTAAATGATCCAATTAAAAGACATAGGGTAGCTGATTGGATAAGAAAACATGACCCATATATATATGGGATCTACAAGAAACCCATCTCAGAACAAAAGACTCATACAGGACGAAAGTGAAGGGATAGAAAACATTTTCCATGTAAATGAAAACAAACAAAAGAAGCTGGGGTAGCAATACCCATACCTGACAAAACAGACTTCAAAATAAAAGCCATAACAAGAGACAAAAAATGGCCACTACATAATACTAAAGGAATTGACCAAACAAGAGGATATAACCCTGGTAGACATATATGCACCCAATATAGGAACATCATAATATATATTAAAATACTCTTGGATGACTTTAAGGGAGAGATTGACAGCAATACAGGCATATTAGGGGGTTTTAACACCCCACTGACATCACTGGATAGATCTTCCACATGCAAAATCAACAAGGAAACAACCTTAAATGACACAATAAATCAGATGGATTTCATTGATATTTACACAACATTTCACCCCAAAGCTGCAGAATAGACATTCTTCTCTCATTCACATGGAACATTCTCAGAGATAGACCACATGTTCAGAGACAAAATAAGTTTAAAGTTCAAGAAGATTGAAATCATATAAAGAATCTTCTCAGATCACAATGGCATGAAATTAGAAATCAACTACACCAAAAAAAAACACACAACAACAACAACAAAAAAAAAAAAACCTCAAAAACATTCAAGCACATGGAGGCTAACTATCATGTTATTAAATAATGAATGGGTTACCAATGAGATTAAGAAAGAAATAAAAACCTTCTTGGAAACAAATGAAAAGAACAAACAAATGAAAATGAACAAACAAAAACCCAAAATCTATGGGACACAGCAAAAAGCAGTCCTGAGAGGGAAGTTCATAGCATTAGAAGCCTATCTCAACAAACAAGAAAAGTCTTTAATAAACTATCTAACCCTACAGCTAAAAGAATTAAAAACAGAACAACAAGAAAAGCCCAGAGTAACTAAGAGGGAGGAAGTAATAAAGATCAGAGTGGAAATAAATTACGTAGAGACTAAAAAACAATACAATAGATCAAAGAAACCAAGAGCTGGTTCTTTGAAAAGATAAACAAGATTGATGAACCATTAGCCAGACTCATCAAGAAACAAAAAGAGAGGACACAAATAAATAAAATCAGAAATGAAAAAGGTGAAGGAAAAACTGACACCAAAATAATACAAAGGATTGTAAGAAAATATTGTGAAAAACTATATGCCAACAAAATGGACAACCTGGGAGAAATGGACAAATTCCTGGAAACATACAATCTTACAAAACTCAATCAGGAAGAATCAGAAAACCTGAATAGACCAATAACAACTAATGAAATTGAAACAGTAATCAAAAAACTCCCAGCAAACAAACATCCTGCACCAGATAGCTTCACAGGCAAGTTTTACCAAACATTCAAAGAAGAATTAACACCTATTCTCCTCAAACAATTCTTAAAAATTCAAGAGAAAAGAAGACTTCCAAGCTCTTTTTATGAGCCCAGGATTATCCTAATTCTAAAGCAAGATAAAGAGACCACAAAGAAAGAAAATTACAGGCCAATATCCCTGCTGAACATAGATGCTAAAATCCTCAACAAGATATTAGCAAATCGAATCCAACAATATATTAAAAAGATCACACTGTGGGGTTTATCCCAGGGTTGCAAAATATTCATAAATCAATAAATGTGATACACCACATAAACAAAATAAAAGATAAAAATTACATGATCATATCAACAGGTGTATAAAAAGCATTTGACAAAATCCAGCACCATTGTTGCTAAAAACTCTCAGCAGAGTGCGAATAAAGAGGTTATACTTCAACATAATAAAGGCCATATATGACAAACCTATAGCCAATATCATACTCAAGGTACAAAAACTTAAAGTATTTCCCTTAAGAACAGGAATAAGACGGATATTCACTTTCACCACTTTTATTCAACATAGTGCTAGAAGTCCTATCCACAGCAATCTGACAAGAAGAAGAAATAAAAGGCATCCAAATTGGAAAGAAGAAAGTAAAACTGTGATTATTCACAGATATCATAATATTGTACATAGAAAATCCTAAAGACTTCACCAAAAATCTACTAGATTTAATAAATAAATATGGCAAAGTAACAGGATACAAAATTAATATCCAGAAAACTATGGCAGTTTTATACACCAATAATGAACTCTCAGAAAGAGAAAATAAAATAACAATCCCATTTACCATTGCAGCAACAACAACAAAAGTGCCTAGGAATAAACAACCAAAGAGTTAAAAGACCTATATTTAGAAAACTGTAGGACATTGAAGAAAGGATATGAGGAAGACATAAATATGTGGAAGCATGTACCATGTACAGAAAAAGGTAGAATTCACATCATTAAAATGTCCATACCACCCAAAGCAATCTACAGGTTCAATGCAATCTCTATTAAAATACCATCAGCATATTTCACACATCTAGAACAAATATTCCAAGAATTTATATGAAATCCAAAAAGATTCCAAATATCTGCAGAAATCTTGAGAAAGAAGAACAACGTTTAAGGGATCACAATACCAGATTTCAAACTATACTACAAAGCCATTGTAATCAAAACAGCCTGTTACTGGATTCCAAAATGGTGGTGGAGTGAATGGAAGCTACACAGATCATCTCCCAGGACCAAACTGGAATTACAACTAAAATAAAGACAAATCGTTGGGGAAAAGTAACAGAAAAGCAGCTGCAGAGAACCATATAACCAGGGACAGGAAAAAAAACGACACTGAATTGAGCCTGGTAGATCTGCAGAGGCATGAGAGGGAAGGCTGGGAGCCCACGGACAACAGCTGTTTTAACTGTGAACAGCTCCCTCAGGGTTAAAATCCCAAGCCTGCTCCACAGTGCAGAGGGCCGGGATAGAGCACTAAATTAGCTACAGCCACTGACCTTGGGGTCTGGCAGAGGGAGGATAGACTGGACTAGAACTCTGTTGAAACACCCAGGATTTGGAGGGAACTCAGAGTTTTTGCTGAGTCATGGCCACACAGGATGGTGGCCATCTTGCTCCTTCCCAGAGCTCTGGGGAGAAGCAGCAACCCCTCCCTCGGAGATTTAACCCCATGCAGCTGGGCCAGAGAAATGCAAATTGAGGCTCATTAACAACCAACATCTGCCTCACCCACTGGAAATCCTCCTACACTGAAGTCTGAGGAAATTTGTCACTCAGCTGAGGTCTACAACCCAAGGCTCATCAAGTAACTGAGACTAATAGTCTCCAAGCAAAAAGCTAGAGGATAACTGTACATTTCCTGGGCTTGCAAATCTAACCAGAAAGTAAGACTTGACAGGGATATTGAACGTGGGTCCTCCCACACTCATCCAAAGCCAGTAGAGGGAGCCACAAGCAGCAGAACACCAACACCCACAGGGAAATCTGGCAGGCTCAAAAACCCACTGAGATAACCAACATGGTGAAACAAAGAAACAAATCACAAATGAAAGAACAAGAAAACTCTACTGAAAATGACATAAATGAAATGCAGTTAAGCAAGTTATCAGAGGTAGAGTTCAGAGCCATGATCTTGAGGAAGTTCAACAGCATGAGTAAGGACCTCAGCACCATGAATAAAAATATAGAAACATTGAAAACAAACCAAGTGGAAATGAAGAATGACATAGCAGAAATAAGGAACACATTGAAACAGCAGAGTAGAGGATGCTGAGGAATGGATCAGTGAATTAGAAGACAAGGTAGAAAAAATCAACCAATCAGAAAACCAAAAGGAAAAAACAATTAAAAAACAGCTTAAGAGAACTGTGGGATAACTGGAAATGTAACAATATTCGCATCATAGGAGTACCCGAAGAAGAAGAAAATGAGCAAGGGTTAGAGAATATATTTGAAGAAAAAGTGACAGAAAACTTCCCTAACTTGCTGAAGGAAGAAGGCATTCAAGTTCAAGAAGCACAGAGAGCCCCAAATAAGAAGAACCCAAACAGGCCCACACCAAGATACATAGTAATTAAAATGCCAAAAGTTAAAGACAAAGAGAGAATCCTAAAGGCAGCAAGAGATAAGCAACAGGTTACCTACAAAGGAACCCCCATTAGGCTATCAGCTGACTTCTCCACAGAAACACTACGGGCCAGAAGGGAATGCATGAAGTAATTGAGGTCAGAAAAACAAGGATCTGAATCCAAAACTACTCTATTTAGCAAGGTTTTCATTCAAAATAGAAGGTCAACTAAAGAGCTTCCCAGACAAAAAAGGCTAAGGGAATACATTAGCACCAAACCAGCACTGCAAGAAATGTTAAAAGGACTGCTATAATTAGTAGAAGAAATAGGAAGGAAAATAGAACCACATTGAACAAAAATGGCAATAAATAAGTACATATCAATAATAACCTTAAATGTAAATGGATTGAATGTGCCAATAAAAAGACACAGAGTAGCTGACTGGATAAGAAAGCATGATTCACATATTTTTGTTTTGTTTTGTTTTGTTTTGTTCATTTTTTATATCCTCACCCGAGGACATTTTTCCATTTTTTGTTCAGATAGAGTGAGAGGGAGAGAGAGGAAGAGAGAGAGAGAGAGAAACATCGACGTGAAAGGGACACATCGAGTGGCTGCCTCCCACACGACCAACCAGGGCCGGGGAACAAACTGCAACCGAGGTATATGCCCCTAGCGGGAACCGAACCCGGGTCTCTCTGGACCGCAGGCCGATGCTCTAACCTCTGAGCCAAACCGGCCAGGGCCACATATATGTTTTTTACAAGAGACCCACCTCACAACAAAAGACTCACATAGGTTGAAAGTAAAGGGATGGAAAAAAATCTTCCAAGCAAACGGAAAGGAAAAAAATGCTGGGGTAGCAATATTCATATCTGATAAATTAGATTTCAAATTGAAGGCCATAACTAGAGACAAAGAAGGTCACTACATAATATTGAAAGGATCTATCCAACAGGAAGATATAACCTTGGTACACATATATGCACCCAATATAGGAGCACCAAAATATATTAAAAATCTTCTGGAGGACTTCAAAGGAGAAATCAACAGCAATACAGTCATAGCAGGGGACTTCAACACCCCGCTGACATCACTGGATAGATCCTCTAGACAAAAAATTAACAAGGAAACAGAGACTCTAAATAAAGCACTAGACCAAATGGATTTAATAGATATATACAGAGAATTACACCCCAAAACTGCAGAATTCACATTCTTCTCAAGTGCACATGGGACATTCTCAAAGATAGACCACATGATAGGACACAAACTAAGTCTCTACAAGTTCAAGAAGATTGAAATCATATCAAGCATCTTCTCAGATCACAATGGCATGAAACCAGAAATCAATTGCAACAAGAACATGCAAAGACATTTGAAGACATGGAGGCTAAATAGCATGTTATTGAACAATGAATGGGTTACCATGGAGATCAAGGAAGAAATTAAAAACTTTCTGGAAACTAATGAAAATGAATACACAACAACACAAAATCTATGGGATGCAGCGAAAGAGTTCTGAGGGGGAAGTTCATAGCACTACAGGCCCACCTCAAGAAAGAAGAAAAATTTCTAATTGACTACCTAAGCTCACAACTTAAAGAACTAGAAAGCAAACAAAAAGAAAACCCTAGAGCAAGTAGAAGGATGGAAATAGTAAAGATCAGAGCAGAAATAAACGACATGGAGACCAAAAAAAACAATTCAAAGGATCAATGAAACAAAGAGCTGGTTTTTTGAAAAGATAAACAAGATCGATGGACCCTTAGCTAGACTCACCAAGAAACAAAGAGAGAGAACCCAAATACACAAAATCAGAAACGAAAGAGGAGAAGTAACAACTGACACCACAGAAATACAAAGGATCGTTAACAAATACTATGAACATTTATATGGCAACAAATTTGACACTCTAAGCAAAATGGACAAATTTCTAGAAACACATAGTCTCCCAAAACTGAATCGGGAAGAGATAGAAAACTTGAACAGACCAATAACAATGAAGGAAATTGAAGATGTAATCAAGACCCTCCCAGCAAACAAAAGCCCAGGCCCTGACGGCTTCACGGGGGAGTTTTACTGAACATTCAAAGAAGAACTAACAGCTACTCTCCTCAAATTATTTCTAAAAATTCAGGAAGAAGGAAGACTTCCAAACTCATTTTATGAAGCCAGCATAATTCTAATTCCAAAACCAGAAAAAGACACTACAAAGAAAGAAAACTACAGGCCAATATCCCTGATGAACATAGATGCCAAAATCCTGAACAAAATACTAGCAAATCGGATCCAGCAATACATCAAAAAAATTATTCACCATGACCAAGTGGGATTCATCCCAGGGATGCAAGGCTGGTTCAATATCCGCAAATCAATAAAGGTGACACATCACATAAACAAAATGAAAGATAAAAACCACACGATCATATCAATAGATGCTGAAAAAGCATTTGACAAAATCCAGCACCCATTTCTGATAAAAACACTCAGCAATTTGGGAATAGAGGGATCATATCTCAACATTATAAAGGCCATATATGAAAGACCTACAGCCAACATCATACTCAATGGACAAAAAATAAAGCATTTCCCTTAAGAACAGGAACAAGACATGGATGCTCACTTTCACCACTCTTATTTAACATAGTACTGGAAGTCTTAGCCACAGCAATTAGACATGAAGAAAAAATAAAAGAGATCCAAATTGGAAAGGAGGAAGTGAAACTGTCATTATTTGCAGAATACATGGTATTGTACATAGAAAACCCTAAAGAGTCCATCAAAAATCTACTAGACTTAATAAATGAATTTGGCAAAGTAGCAGGATACAAAATTAACGTCAAGAAATTGACGGCATTCTTATACACCAATGATGAACTCACAGAAAGAGAAACTAAAAAAACAATCCCATTTACCATCGCAGCAAAAAAATTAAGATACCTAGGAATAAACTTAACCAAAGAAGTAAAGGACCTATTTGCAGAAAACTACAGGACATTGAAAAAAGAAACAGAGGAAGATATAAAAAAGTGGAAGCACATACCTTGTTCATGGATTGGAAGAATTAACATCGTTAAAATGTCCATACTACCCAAAGCAATATATAGATTTAACGCAATCCCCATCAAAATACCGACGATATATTTCACAAAACTAGAACAAATGCTTCAGAAGTTCACATGGAACCAAAAAAGACACTGAATAGCTACAGCAATCTTGAAAAAGAAGGACAAAGTAGGCGGGATCACAATACTGGACATCAGGTTATACTACAAAGCTACTGTAATCAAAACAGCCTGGTACTGGCACAAGAACAGGCACATAGATCGATGGAATAGAACAGAGAACCCAGAAATTGACCCAAAACATTATGCTCAATTAATATTCGACAAAGGTGGCAAGAGCATACAATGGAGTAAAGACAGCCTCTTTAATAAATGGTGCTGGGAAAATTGGACAGCTACATGCAAAAAAAATGAAACTAGACCATCATCTTACACCATACACAAGAATAAACTCAAAATGGATAAAAGACTTAAATGTGACTCATGAATCCATAAAAATCCTAGAAGAAAATGTAGGCAACAAAACTTCAGACATCATACACAGAAGAATCTTCACTGATATATCACCTAAGGCAAGAGAAACAAAGGAAAAAATGAACACATGGGACTACATCAAACTCAAAAGCTTCTGCACAGCAAAAGAAACAACCATCAAACTGGAAAGGCAACCCACTGTATGGGAGAGCATAATTGCCAATGATATATTAATGATAATTGCCAATGATAAGGGATTAATTTCCAAAATATATAGAGTGCTCATACAACTCAACAAAAGGAAGACAAAAAACCCAATTAAAAAATGGGCAGAGGAACTAAATAGACACCTTTCCAAACAGAACATACAAATGGCCAAGAGGCATATGAAGAAATGGTCAACATCACTAATCATCAGAGAGATGCAAATTAAAACAACAATGAGGTATCACCTCACACCTGTCAGAATGACCGCCATCAACAAAGCATCAAACAACAAGTGTTGGCGAGGGTGTGGAGAAAAGGGGACTCTAGTACACTGCTGGTGGGAATGCAGACTGGTGCAGCCACTATGGAAAACACTATGGTGTTACCTCAAAAAATTAAAAATTGAATTACCATTTGACCCAGTGATCCCACTTCTAGGAATATACCCTAAGAAGCCTGAAACACCAATCAGAAAAAATACATGTACCCCCATGTTCATAGCAGCACTATTTACAATAGCTAAGATCTGGAAACAGCCCAAGTGTCCATCAGTAGATGAATGGATAAAAAAGCTGTGGTAGATACACACAATGGAGTACTATGCAGCTCTATGAAAGAAAGATCTCTTATCCTTTGCGACAACATGGGAGGACCTGGAAACTATTATCCTAAGTGAAACAAGCCAAGCAGAGAAAGACAAATACCATACGATCTCACTTATTTGTGGAATATAATGAACATAACAGTCTGAGGAACAGGGTAGTCCCAGAGACGTGGAAGTAGGGTACAGACTGACAACTGCCAGAAGAGGGGGTGAGGGAGGGGGAGGAGGGTGACAATGGGGGAAAAAGGAGAAACATCTGTAACAAAAATAAATAAATTAAAAAAAATACAGAAATGTAAAATAAGAAAAAAAGTCACCTATAAACAAAAAAAAAAAAAAAAAAAGTCAAAAGAATCTACTTGTCAAATCATTAGAATTAATAAGTGGATTTAGCAAAAATTTTGAAATCTGAAAACAGACACATAAATACTCATAATATATTGATATTAATATTATATTGCAAGACAAGAAGTTCAGTGGCATTACATGATATATCCAATGTGTTGTCCCTCATTAATAATACATAGTTCCATAAGATGTAAGACTGCAATAAAAGCTTTAATGCAGAAAAAAAAAAATAGAGGCTGAAAAAGTATTCGACAAAATTCAGCACCCATTTCTGATAAAAATGCTCAGCAATGTGGGAATAGAGGGATCATATCTCAACACAATAAAGGCCATATATGAAAAACCTACAGCCAACATCATACTCAATGGGCAAAAACTAAAAGCATTTCCCTTAAGAATAGGAACAAGACAGGGATGCCCACTTTTGCTACTCTTATTTAACATAGTACTGGAAGTCTTAGCCACACGCAATCAGACATGTCTGGGAAGCTCTTTATTTGACCTTCTATTTTGAATGAAAGCCTTGCTAAATAGAGTAGTCTTGGATTTAGATCCTTGTTTTTTCATGACCTTGATTACTTCATGCATTCCCTTCTGGCCCGTAGTGTCTCTGTGGAGAAGTCAGCTGATAGCATTATGGGGGTTCCTTTGTAGGTAACCTGTTACTTAGCTCTTGCTGCCTTTAGGATTCTCTGTCTTTAATTTTTGGTATTTTAATTACTATGTGTCTTGGTGTGGGCCTTTTAGGGGTCTTCTTACTTGGGACTTTCTGTGCTTCTTGAACTTGAATGCTTTCTTCCTTCAGCATTTTGGGGAAGTTTTCTGTCACTATTTCTTCAAATATATTCTCTAACCCTTGCTCATTTTCTTCTTCAGGAACTCCTATGATGCGAATATTATTACATTTCCAGTTGTCCCACAGTTCTCTTAAGCTGTCTTCCTGTTTTTTAATTGTTTTTTCCTTTTGGTTTTCTGATTGGTTTTTTCTACCCTGTCTTCTAATTCACTGATCCGGTCCTCAGCTTCCTCTACTCTGCTGTTTAGTCCTTCCAATGTGTTCTTTATTTCTGCTATGTCATTCTTCATTTCCACTTGGTTTGTATTCAGTGTTTCTATATCTTTACTCATGGTGCTGAGGTCTTTACTCATGCTGTTGAGCTTCCTCAAGATCATGGCTCTGAACTCTACCTCTGATAACTTGCTTAACTGAATTTCATTTATCTCATCTTTGGTAGTGGTCTCTTGTTCTTTCATTTGTGATTTGTTTCTTTGTTTCACCATGTTGGTTATTTCAGTGGGTTTTTGAGCCTGCCAGATTTTCCCTGTGGGTGTTGGTGTTCTGCTGTTTGTGGCTCCCTCTACTGGGTTTGGATGAGTGTGGGAGAACCCATGTTAAACACCACTGTCAAGTCTTACTTTCCTGGTTAGATTTGCAGGCCCAGGAAATGTACAGTTATCCTCTAGCTTTTTGCCTGGAGGCTATTAGTGGAGGTTACTTGAAGAGCCTTGGGTTCTCAGTTGAATGAAAAACTCCCTCAGGTGTTCAGTGTAAGAGGATTTCCAGAGGGGGGGGCAGATGTTGGTTGTTAATAAGCCTCAATTTGCATTTCTTTGGCCCACCTGGGTGGGGTTGAATCTCTGAGGGAGGGGCTGCCGCCTTTCCCCAGAGCCCTGGGAAGGAGTAAGATGGCCACCATCCTGGGTGGCCACAACTCAGCAAAAGCTCTGAGTGCCCTCCAAATCCCGAGTGTCCCCACACAGTTCCAGTCCAGTCTGCCCTCACTCTGCCAGAGCCCAAGGTGAGTGGCTGGGGCTAATTTAGCACTCTGTCCTGGCCCTATGCGCTGTGGAGCTAGCTTGGAATTTTAACCCCGAGGGCACTGCTCACAGCTAAGACCACAGCTATCCGTGGGCTCCCAGCCCACATCTCTCGTCTCCACAATCCTACCAGGATTGATTCAGTGTCCCTGGTTATATGGTCCTCACAAGCTGCTTTTCTGTTGCTTTTTCACAACGATTTGTCTTTCTGTTAGTTGTAATTCCAGTTTGGTCCTGGGCGATGGTCTGTGTAGCTTCCATTCACTCTGCCGCCAGTTTGGTTCTCTGATTGATGATTTAAATATAAGACCCCAAACCATAAAATTCCAAGAAGAAAGCTTCGACAGTAAAGTCTCTGACATTGGTCTTAGTAATCTTTTGGGGGAATCTATCTCCTTGGGCAAGGGAAATAAACAATATGTATAGTCAATAATATTGTAATAACTCTGTATGATGCCAGGTGGGTACTAGACTTATCAGGGAGATCACTTCATAAGGTATATAAGTGTCCAAACACTATGCTGTACATTTGAAACTAACATAATAGTGAATGTCATCTGTAATTATATTTTTTTTAATTTTTGAGAAAGAATTTCTGTTTGTTCATTTTAAGATGATGACTTTCAAGAAGTTTTGTTCTCATGACTTCTCTACACTTAAAAAAAGTGTTGAAGATACTAAAAAGATTTTGTTTCTGTATATTATATTTATAGATATTTACTGAATTTATAACTTAAAACAGAGATGTTCAAATATATTGATTAATTCATTAACAAATAGCAACAATGAACACACTGTAAATCTGGGAATCAGGCCCACAACCTGGGCATGTGACCTGACTGAGAATTGAAATGTCAACCTCTTGGTGCATGGGTCAACACTCAACCACTGAGCCTCACTGGCCGGGCAAAATATAAACTTTTGACATGTAATTCAAAGGATCCCATTACTTGATTCTCACCTATCTTTCCAGGCTATGTCATCTATTCCTCACACATAGTCCACTCCTGGCCTAACTGGTCCCCAAACCATTTCACTCCAACTTATAATAATTCTGTATCTTCATTCATTAGTAATGGAATGAGATCACTATGATTCCCTTCCAGCGGTTCTCAACCTGTGGGTCACGACCCCTTTGGGGTCAAACGACCCTTTCACAGGGGTCGCCTAAGACACAACAGTAGCAAAATTACAGTTATGAAGTAGCAACAAGAATAATTTTATGGTTGGGGTCACCAAAACATGAGGAACTGTATTAAAGGGTCACGGCATTAGGAAGGTTAAGAACCACTGCAAGACCAACAGAGTTTCTCTCCCTACTGTGAGGAAGGTCCTAGCCTTCCACACTGGAAGCCTCCTAGAGGAGGGTGAATACACTGTGGTCCTGCAAGCAAAAGAAAATGGAAGATATAGCTGATGGAGTGACAATCAATAGTGTCCACCAAACAGGTAGCTGGAAGGTAAAAAAGAAAGAAAATAGCCGGTTGGTGTGGCTCACTGGTTGAGCGTTGACCCATGCACCAAGAGGTCACCAGTTCAATTCCCAGTCAGGGCACATGCCCAGGTTGTGGGCCCAATCCCCAGTGGGGGGCATGCATGAGGTGGCCAATCAATGTTCTCTGTCATCGGTGTTTCTATCTCTCTCTCCCTCTCCCTTCCTTTCTCTCTAAAATCAATAAAGGAAAAAAAATTTTTTTTAAAGAAAGAAATTAGGTGGTCACTAAATTCTACACAAGATTCTAGAGGTGTATGTGTGGACTGAGGTGAGTAATCTGACATTTACACCAGAAACAGACATGCCGTGGGTGCCCACAGCCCCAGAAACAGACATGCTATGGGTGCCCAAAGCCCAGACCCATCCCCAGCAGCTGCCTTCCCTGATCCTGCCATATGACCCTACAATGCTGACTCATACTGTGCCCAAGTGAACTCATGTGGAGGCATTGCCAGCTCCCCGGGGCCTCTGTAGTGACTGTTCTTGCCAAAATGAGGACCAGAAACCTACTATTCCCTGTTTTGCAGAAGTTGCCACCACCTGCTGTCAAGTCTCCTTGCAAAGCCATAAGCTACAGCTTCAGTTTAGAAACTCACTCCCGTGTTTCACCCAGCACATGAGTTTTTGCTCAACTTGGAAGTAGAGAATTTTCCTATGTGCTTTGGAGCTGCCATGGGCTCTAAGATGTTCATCAAACACCCATTCAAAGTGCTTTGGAAGCACTTCTGCTTTTTGGCTTATTGATGTGTTGTTCGTGTTGAGTAAAAATATATTTCTGGTCCAATCATGAGTTCATTTCAAGACATATTAAAAAAAGGATTTTTCCTAGATGTTTACTTTAGAATATTGGTCCCTAGAGACCAGATGCTTTTCACAGCCCCTTAGAGGCTCATAAGGCATGATGGGAAAATGCAGCTGGGCATCTCACATGAAAATAAAACACACTGAAATTTCATTTGCATATCTGCTTTAATTTAGGCTGGTTATTGATTCTCCCAGGGTGCTCACTTCACACCTTCACTTGGCTCCCTTAGTTTGTTCTCATCTCAAAGGAAGAAGAGCAGTGGGAATTTTCAAGCACATTTTCTTCGGTAGAGACGTATGTACCCCAACCAAGTAACAGACATTTCTTTCCACAGAGCATGTCACACTCCGAAGCATCCAAGGACATTTCCCTATAGGCACAAATGGCAGCTATTCCCAGAGACAGTCACAGATAGATTAGCTCGCCTTCTAATTTGAGAGCCTGGACCCTCATCCCTGATCTGCCACTTGTCCCCGGTGGTGATCTCAGATGAACCACTTGCATTGTCTGGGCCTCCTTTCTCTGATCTGTGGTAGGGGATGAATCGTGCTATTCAAACTCCTTTCCTGGATCCTTGCCATATAGTCCCTTCCCTGGATCTGTGTAAACAGTTACAGGATTAATAGAAGTAAGTGATGTATACTCCTACCTGTCCTACAGTTCTGGGTGAACTGTTCCTCCCTATAAAATGGCAGTCTTCAGGTGTTCAAATTAGTACGTCCCTAGTGTAGGACAGTCAGGGACTCCTTGCTCTCTTCTGGATTTAACACAATTGTGCATCTTCTAGTGCCAGTTACAGGAGAAAGGACAACCCTCCGTTCACATCATGTATTCTGGAAGTGCCATGATCTCATGTCACTCGCACGCCATTTGGTTCACTACTGCCAGAGTTTGCGAGGGGTAATCTACCAGGTTCCTTCCTACTAACCCAAGGTCAAGAGTAACTCACTCAGACGTGCTATCAAATCACTGGGAGAAAACTCAAATCCAGTGGCATTTGGGGTTGGAACAAGTGAGACACGAAGATGGCTGTACCAGCAACCAGAAATGAGGTCAGACACTCACTAGCATTTCAGTCACTTAACATCTTGAGGTATTTTACCTTAACTTAGAAGATGTGACAGTTAATGATAATAGCAGCTGGTATCATATGTGTGGCCACAACTATCCAAGTCCCTTTATCCTATGCTTCTATCACCTAAAGGCAGAGACACTGTGAAATCAAAAACAGAACATACTACATACTGTCTGAAATAGAAGGAAACCACCAATTATAATTGCTTGTAAAGAGTCTATGTAAAGGACCAGCATGAAGATGAGAACTAGGTGTGGAAATCACAGGTAGCCACCAGGTGATTTTGAAGCAGAGCATGGATGATGGAGATTTTGCAGAAGGGAACCTTCACACAATGTCATTTTGCATGTCCAGCTTTACAAATACGAATTTCATGGGCCCAAGGTTCTGGAAGAAACCTGGCTCTTGGAATTTACATAGGCCCTAACCCCATCATGAAGAAACCTGATTTTTATTTCTTCCGGCTCCTCCCTCTTCTGGTGGCAAGTATACTACATGCATAGGTAACTATAAGACTCCAATCGAAAGGACGGGACAAATCATATAAATGCCTAGAAGTCTCCTTGACTGATTATTTTAGAGCCTGAATGTGTGGACAAGGGCTTATTTTTAATCTTGTACTGTACAACATTAATGCTATTTACCATAAACTAGATTAATCTAGGACCTGCCACATAGTAGCAGCTCAGGAAATATTTGTTACATGAAATAAATAACTCCTGGATTCGGTAGGAGAAATTCAGACAAGTCAAAAATGGAGAAAAGTATTCAGTAAATACATGGTGAGTGAACAAAGAGACTTTTCTGGAACTAGACTACCTTAATTTAAATCTCAATTCTATCACTTGTATCTCTTTGACCTTGGGCAAGTCCCATGTTTCTTTGTCTCAGTTTATTCATCTGTAAACTGAGGATAATAATTTTCAAAAATTATAAAATCATTTATTTTTAACTCAAAAATGAAATAATTAATACAATGTTATGATTGGTTTAAAGAGCATCTGAGAAGCTAGGATACTTATAAAGAGTTTGATAAAGAAATATTAGGATAAGATTGTTGGGTTAGAGATAACCTGGGTAATTTCCAACATAACATAAATCATTAGGATTATGTGTTTGCCTCAAGAGAAGTTATTTATAAATCTCTCGATTTAAAATCTTCAAATTAACAAGTGACTTCCCTAAATCTGGGAACTTGGATCGAGATTTTAAGCAATGAGGTAAACCAAAGATATTCCTCAAGAAAATCCTTGGACGGCCTTTGCCCTCTTACATTGAAAGGATGTATTGTCCATCATTTTGCCTTCATTCTAACTTTTGGATAACCTACCTTACTGGATTATTGTGAGGATTAAATGAGTTAATATATGTGAAGTCCTTAAAACAATGCTGCATTTACTTAGTAAATGCTGTTAAAGTTGTTCTGATGATTGCTTTGCCCAGTTAAGTCAAGTCCATTTAATAATGTCTTAGAAAGGATTTAGAGCAAAACTCAGAAATGTGTTTATGTGCAGCATTGCTTTTACTTCTCTACTCAAGAGAGACTTCCCAGGGGTATATCAGAAGATAAATGAATCACATAGTCTGTTGTAATTACCAACATTAAAATTAGCATTTTGGGGTGGAAGGGTGGGCAGGAAGGGGGCAAAAAGAGAGAATCAAAGCACCAAGCCCCTCACCTGCCACATCTAATCAGCCATCAAATCCCTTGAGAAGTCTTGAACCTCCTCCTCCTAAACATCCCCTGATGTCTCTTGCCCAGGCTGTTCAAGCAGATCCCTCACCCGGGTCCCTGACTCCCACTGATTCTCCAGCCTCCCCTTCATCCTGCACAAGCCACTGGACCCTAGTGCATGCAACATGGATCCAACTACGTCATTCCTCTGTCCCTCAACCTGCATCAGTGATCTGTTCCTAGGTGATTCCCCACCATCCATGCTCAGCAGACCACTTCTACCCCATCTCCCCCAGCTCACCGTGTGGCCTCATCCCCATTCACAGTGGGCCACCTGCCACCCTCGCCCGGCTCAAGCACTTCCCTCTGTTCATACCCACTGCCCCTTTCTCCTCCTCCCAAAGTGAGCTCATCCTTCACAAACTCATTCAAAAGTAACCTCTGGCCCTGGCCGGTTTGGCTCAGTGGTTAGAGCGTTGGCCTGAGAGACAGGGGTTTGGTTCCTGCTAAGGGCATGTACCTCGGTTGCAGTTTGTCCCCGGCCCTGGTTGGTCGTGCGGGAGGCAGCCACTCGATGTGTCCCTTTCACGTCGATGTTTCTCTCTCTCTCTCTCTCTTCCGCTCTCTCCCTCCCACTCTATCTGAACAAAAAATGGAAAAATATCCTCGGGTGAGGATTAAAAAAAAAAAAAAGTAACCTCTGCTGTGAAACGTTCCCTAAGCCTAGAGGACAGTGTTCCCTTCCTCCCCCACAGCTCTGTTCACACTGCTGGCAGGAGCTCCCCACCACGCTGCCCTTAGAGGGACTGATCGTGGGCTCTGCCTCTAAACCGTGCCTTTCACGTCACCACGTGTGTCCTGCCTCTGGCCCATCAGTAAATAATTCACGTATTGAGTGATCTAGCCGCGCTCCAACACTTTCCTGGGGCAGAGCCTGGCTCAATGCTTAGCAAAGCTATTTTCTTATCTCGAAGGGCACAGGACTAGACCGCATTCCTCAGCCTCCTCTTGGAATGTGAGTGGAAATGTGTGCGCCAATGCCTCCCTCCCCCATGCCCATCCCCAGTCCCTCTCTGTGTGCAAGAAAACACTGCAAAATCATACAAAAGTAGTGAAAGAAAAAGAATAAGGGCAAGAAAAGCAGTTCCTGGCACTTGACAGAAAGTATCTCATTGTCAAGTACATTCTTTGAATACTACTCAGGCTCCACCATCAATCTGCTTCCCAGCTCTTCAGCTCCAAGACATCGCTCAGAGCACAGAACTACCACCCCGCTCTGCTTCCTGGAGTGAAAGGCAGAGCAGAACTATATCACTTTTCAAGGGCCCAAAGGGAAGAAGTATTTCCTGAGAGGAAATTGGAGTCAAGAACCCTAGCCTGAGAAATGATACATGGAAAGTGCCTCATAGCGGGATGATAAGAAATGTTGGATTCATACTTCTAACAATACTGAAGACTTACCCCTAGAGCAAGTGATGCGAGGAAAGGCAATCAGCTCCTTATCTGTAGGGTCCTCACGGAGATCCGAAGCCCAAGGAAGAGCATGAAAAAGCAAATGTCTCACATGCTGGGGTCACCCTCCACCTAACACACTCCTTGGGACCGTGGAGGCAGCCTTCTTGTCAGCCATAAACAAAGAGGGGGCTGGGGGCTGGGTTATATCGGAAAATAGAGAGGCTACTAAAAAGTCTACAGTAGAGTGAGATTTATTTTCCCTTTGTATGTCTGTAAATAAATGGTTTTAATTTGGGGAAACATAATCTGGAGTGTACAGCCAAGTAGACAGAGTCTAGTCACAATATGACAACAGCATTCAGAAGGTTCTGTTTTCCTTGAAATGTTGCCTAGAGGGTACTTGGTGTCTCAGAGCTCAGCGTGTTCAGTGGGAGTCCATCATGTGGGCACATTAACACATTAATTCTCAGAAAAACTGCCAGGGAAAGGACTTGTGAGACATTGGGGTCACAGTTCCTAGAGCTCTCGTCTTGGCTTTGGGACCGCTCTGAGTTCTCAGCACCCCCACGTGCTTCCGCGCCATCCTCCGGAAAGTGGGGTGCAGTGCAGGCACCCAGTGTTAGCGTACCTCCTTTTTAAAGAAAATTGAACTTGGCATACTAGATATATAAACAGTGCAAGGAACATCATTGTGGGATTCTTTAAAGCAGAAGACCTGATGGTACAAATAAAATACATGTTGATTCATTTAAAAAATATACATTTCATTTACATTTTCAAGAACACAATTGTTTCCTACAGAAAGGTACTTTTCTGAGTTATATGCCCTGTTAGTGTTTAATCAATGCTTGTTGACTTGATTGGGAGACACTTGAAAAAAAAATAAAACAAAAGAAATGTTAACTAAGTATCAAAATAATGTTAACATCATTACTGTGAAATTATAGAATTTTAGCTCTATAAAAGGACCTTGGAAATCATTTTGTTCTAACTCTTCACATTGCAGCTGAGAAAACTAAAACCCAGTGATGTAAACAACTGGCCATTTCTAATATATCAAAGTATGTTGTCTGTATAAAATTCTTCATAACATTTGTTAAAGTTGTGATCAGTTAAACTGAGACATCTCAGAACGAAACGGAGTATTTCCACAAGTCTCTATTTCCCAGAGCTATCTAGTATTTACATGACTATCTGTGTGTTTGTTATCATTAATATCTCTTTCTTTAAAAAAAAAAAAAAGTTTTTATTGATTTTTAGAGAGAGAGGAAGGGAGAGAGAGATAGACACATTGATGAGAGGGAAACATCAATTGGCCACCTTCTGCATGCCCCCACTGGGAATCGGGCCCACAACCTGGGCATGTGCCCTGACCGGGAATCCAACCAGTAATTTCCTGGTGCATGGGTTGCTGCTCAACCACTGAGCCACACCAGCCGGGCGCTCTTTCTTTTGTTGAAAAAAAAAAAAGACAATATTCAAAGGAGGAGAGAGTAGTAGTTGTGTGGGAGAAAAGTTTGTTTTCTTTTTTCAGATTCTCTTTTATTCTTTTCCTGACATAATGTGGACTTTGAGATTCCCTCTTAAGCCCACAAGGATCTCATGTGAACCAAAAATAACATTCCCCTTTAAGGAGACCCTGGCTACTTTTTCTTATTATCTTGGCCATGGAGGCATTTGCCATGAATTCTGATGTCATATTTGTTCACAGACAGCTCTGAGAAATGCCTGGTCTATCAAACACTAGTGGAGACAAAGCAGGTTTGGGGAAAATTCAGAACGGCAAGGCGTGAGGATGGCCAGGTCCTGGGATTAGACTGGGGTGATTGGCAAATACCAGAAACATCACAGGATCTAGAAACATATTTTTATTAGTTAACAGCCTGACACCTTTGTGTTTTTCACGTTTGCTCAGCTGTTGTTTGACCCTCGTCCTTATGACTACAGTATTGTCATTGCATTTTCTGCGTGGAGAATGGAAAGATGATTTCGTTCAGCCTTTCTTGCTATCTGAAAACTTTCAGTTTCATGACTTCTTACTGACAATGTTTTCTCTTTCTTTTCTTTTACAGAATTGTTGTCAAATGTGGGGAAACCTCTATCAAGTTTCTTTCATATGTAAGCTACAGGATTTAAGGTCATTTCAAATGTTCTTGTCCAGTGGCTAATCCTAAATAATCCTTAAATTAATGACACTCACCAAGCGCTGCGTCATCTATCCCATTGTAGCGGTGAATATGTTTTCTGTTTTCTTCATTGATATCAACACTTTATGTCACATAGGCAAGAAATTGAAATATTTTCAAGGTTTTGATTTAATATTTAACATTATTGTGTTTAATAAATCATATGAATTAGTTATTCCTCATCATTAATGAAATTATCAAATAATCCAAAAATCTACCCATTACTTCAGTTCAAAATTCCATCCTGGAGTATATCTCTCCATAGGAAATGTATTAAATCAATAACTATACAGAGAAGTGACTATGTGTTATATAAACATACCTCACTAAACCCAAACTAAATGAATCCCCAGTGCAATGTCTCTTTACTACTTCCAAAAATGTCCTTGGCTACTCCAACACCTCTCAATACAGGAGGACGTGTGATGGAGGGGAAATCTTGGAAATAGCAGTCTTAACTAATTGAGACTTAAATATCTGTCTTTTGCAAATTTTAGGAAAACATGACCATGTGAACACATTTTCTCCTCCCTGGGCCCTAGAAGTTGTAGATTTTTTTAGACAGAAGTTCCATTCAGAGTCTAACTATAGAAGATTATTTTTTCAACAGGCATAACTTAATGTCAACATTAGTCTTCTGGAATTCCAAACATGGCCTGTGACTGTCTGGAGAGAAGACGCCTCACCTATCTTAGTGGCCTCACATTAGAGAAAGAGAGAGGGATTTAGTTACAACCTTGCCCCCAGATCCCCCACTGGGGGTTCTCAGATGTACATGGGGAAGAAGGTGTAGCCAAACCCAGTGCTTGCCCTGCACTGCCCGAGTTGGCACTGTGAGTAAGATGTCACCTCATTAGCGATGATGTCACCAAGATGCAAAGGTTCTGTGAGCTGGACTAGCAATAGTTTCTCCTTACTTCCTGAGGGGTGGCTGATTCATCAGAATCTACTTAATAATCACACCCCTCAGAGCCTTGGTTGCATGACTGGATCCTAATCTTGTAACGTGCACAGAGGCATGTCAAAGACTAGAAGGGAATATAGAAAAATGAAAACATCTGTGTTGGAAAGGTAGAAAAATGGGAATTAACATTTTTTTCTTTTGATGTTAATATACAATAGGTAAAATAACTAAAGTCGCTAAAAATTGAAAAGTGGTAAGTGAAAAGAGCAAAAGATTTGAATGGAGAGAGACAGAAGAAAGGACCATAACTCAGATGATCACAGAGAGGCAGATGGCAAACTAGACAAACTGGCCCTGGCCAGTTTGGCTCAGCGGTTAGAGCATTGGCCCGCAGACCAAAGAGTCTTGGGTTCGATTTCAGTCAAGGACATGTACCTCGGCTGCAGTTCGGTCCCCGGCCCTGGTCGGGGTCATGCAGGAGGTAGCCAATTGATGTGTCTCTCTCACATCAATGTTTCTCTCTCTCTCTCTCCTTCCCTCCCTCCTTCCCACTCTGTCTGAAGATAAATGGAAAAATATCCTCTGGTGAGGATTTAAAAAAACAAACAAAATAGACAAACTGTTAGATAAGGAAAATGTGTCCTTGGTGCCCTTCTGCCTTCTTTTTCTTGACTGTTTCTTCTCTTTACTGTCCCATCCTGCTTCTCTACCCACTTCCAAGAAGAAAGTTAACTAAAATTTGTGAATGGCACTTGCACAATCATTTTTATGTCATTCTATTGTCTATAAGGTGTTCAATACCAAATATATTCTTTGTATCAGCTCAAACGTCACCTCCCTAGAAAAAAATCTTTCTTAAACAACCAATTTAAACCAGCCCCTTTCTTCCTACTCACTCTCTTCATGTTGCTTGGCTTTTAAACTATCCCTAAGTGTTTGAACCAATCCACTTTATGCATTAGTTTACTTGCTTATTATTTATGCATTTTACACACCTTTCCTCACTGCTGTGTCCTAGCTCCTCGGGATGCCCAGCACAGCAGAGGAGACCAATAAATACGTGTTGAATTAACCAGTCATACACCCGAGGCCTTGGTCATTAGAGTTTGGGTGTTTTTGAAAGTTGCATAGAAAGGACCCTGTTTAACATGAAGTGACAGATAATAATGATAGAATTATAAACATTGTGACATTTCAGTCTTACATCAGGAAGCTGAAGGTTGACTTACCCAACTTTACACAGTCGGATTAGAGGTAAATTGGGTCTAGACACCTAGTCCTGTGTCTTATCTACCATGTTAGGCTGTGCAGTTACCACCGGCATCTGGTGAAATGTTTAGTTCTTTTCATATGAGAATTACGGCGCTGACTTGCTACTGGTTAGAGCTGTACTTTGAGTTACAGGAATTGGTTATAGTGGTGGATCTGTGCTCAGAAAGAAAGAGCAGGTGTTCTTTACATGTTCTCATCCAACTTCACAACAAACTTTGTGTGGGGTTATTTACTAGTTGCTTTAACTGCAGCTCAAATTGATAAACTTTCTGCAGGTCACATAAAAGTCAAATATTTCAAACCGAAATTCACCACCCCCTAAATGACTCACAGGAAAACCCCTGTGAGATTGAGGCCCACATTTGCAGGCTGACTGGTTTGGTTGGGAATTAATTATATAGTTATCAAACACAATATAATTTATGTGGCAAAAACTTGGCTGACATATGATCTCCATCTAATTAAGAGTTAAGTATTTTATTATCTATGGGTCTAGCTTCAAAAACCATACAAAATGGCCCCAAGCTGTGAAGTCCTTGGCTTGCTTTGTGAATTACCATTGTTAACCAAAAGCTGGAGATATACTATCTCATATTAACTATAGGAAGTCAATACATGTGTTCGTGGAGAAGAGGGCTGACCTGAGAAAATCAGCTTTTGGTCAATGTGCCATATATATATTTTAAACCAAACAGACCCTCTTGGGATCCAGGGATCTTCTCCTATATATCCCGAAAGAGGAAAATTCACCTTGAACTCATGCCCATGATGCCAGAGTCCCCGACGGTGGTCCAGTGCCTCGCCTGTGCTGTCGATCAACAGATGCAGCTTGACAGGAAAGGAAGGGTGGCCCCTCGCCTTTGTTCTCCTTGTGTCGGCCACCAGTCCTGTTCCTTGGGAGAGAGTGGTAGAGCTGATGGTGAAGGGGTGGCTGCGGCTACATTGGGAAGAAACATAACATTATCCTGTTTCTGTTCAGTGTTTCTCAAATGGAAGTTAAAATATTGAAAGTCTCCATTTGAACCATTCGATACTATATGTATATTACACATATTTGGATTTCCACTAAATTCATAAACAGCAAATGCTCTTTAAATATTATTTTATCAGCAATCTAAAATGTTAACTCATATCGAAATACTTTTAAAGCAAGGTACAGAACTGAGATCAGGCACATAAACTGACGATAATTAGTATGATTACTATGATTGATTTCTCTGCACACTCATTCGTCTATTCTTGTAGTTTTTTTTTTTTTTTTAAAGTGACTGCAAATAAGAGTTGGGCTAGTTCACCCGGCCGGTGTGGCTCAGTGGTTAAGTGTCGACCCATGCACCGAGAGGTCGCTGGTTCGATTCCTGGTGAGGGTACATGCCCAGGTTGTGGGCCCAATCCCCAGTGGGGGCATGCAGGAGGCGGCCAATTGATGGTCTCTCTCATCGATGTTTCTATGTCTCTCTCTCTCAATCAGTAAAGAAAAAATAATTAAAAAAAAAAAAGAGTTAGGCTAGTTCACTGTAGTCAGATCTAGTTAGGGTATAGTTTGTATTATGCATCAATAGATACTTTTGGCCTAAAAGTTCTAGGAACTATGTATCTTCAGTAATGAAAGGTCTACAGTTGTGACTCAGGTTACTAGTGGTCACCAACATGTGTTCTCCTCTTCTTTCTTAGCATGATGACATGCTCCACTCAGGAGTGGTTGTGTAAGTGGGTTCTGCTCAATGGAATGTGAATGAAAGCACCAGAATGTGTCACCACCAGCCCTACTCACAAAAGCCACCTATGTCCAGTCTTTGTTCTTCCACCATCTTCCGGTTGAATGATGAGGGCAGAGCCACCTGCTGAAAGGAAATGTGTCCCTGAGAGACCACATGGAGCAGAGCTCCAACTCCCCTTTCTCACCTGCATTAAATTGTGTGTGAGCAAGAAGGAAAATATTTTTTTTTTTTTTTTTACATATTTTAAACCTGCTTTTATATTTCTCCCATTCATTCTTTTTTTTTTTTTTTTTTTTATTAATTTACTTTTGTTACAGATGATTCTCCTTTTTTCCCCCCATTGACACCCCCTCCCCCTCCCTCCCTGCCCCGTCCCCATTTTTGTTGTCCATGTCCATTGGTTATGAGTACATGCGTACAAGTTCTGTGTTCATCGCTCCCCTCCCCCACCCCCTCTTCTGGCAGATGTCAGTCTGTACCCCACTTACGTCCCCGGGACTACCCTGCTCCTCACCCTGTTATGTTCATTATATTCCAGAAATAAGTGAGATCATATGATGTTTGTCTTTCTCTGCTTGGCTTGTTTCACTTAGGATAATAGTTTCCAGGTCCTCCCATGTCGACGCAAAGGATAAGAGATCGTTCTTTCTTAAAGCTGCATAGTACTCCATTGTGTATATGTACCACAGCTTTTTTATCCATTCATCTACTGATGGACACTTGGGCTGTTTCCAGATCTTAGCTATTGTAAATAGCGCTGCTATGAACATGGGGGTACATGTATTCTTTCTGATTGGTGTTTCAGGCTTCTTAGGGTATATTCCTAGGAGTGGGATCACTGGGTCAAATGGTAATTCAATTTTTAATTTTTTGAGGTAACACCATAGTGTTTTCCATAGTGGCTGCACCAGTCTGCACTCCCACCAGCAGTGTACTAGAGTCCCCTTTTCTCCACATCCTCGCCAACACTTGTTGTTTGATGCTTTGTTGATGGCGGCTATTCTGACAGGTGTGAGGTGATACCTCATTGTTGTTTTAATTTGCATCTCTCTGATGATTAGTGAAGTTGAGCATTTCTTCATATGTCTCTTGGCCGTTTGTATGTCCTGTTTGGAGAGGTGTCTATTTAGTTCCTCTGCCCATTTTTTAATTGGGTTCTTTGTCTTCCTTTTGTTGAGATGTATGAGCACTCTATATATTTTGGAAATTAGTCCCTTATCTGATATATCATAGGCAATTATGCTCTCCCATACAGTGGGTTGCCTTTCCACTTTGATGGTTGTTTCTTTTGCTGTGCAGAAGCTTTTGAGTTTGATGTAGTCCCATGTGTTCATTTTTTCCTTTGTTTCTCTTGCCTTAGGTGATTTATCAGTGAAAATTTTGCTGCGTGTGATGTCTGAAATTTTGTTGCCTACATTTTCTTCTAGGATTTTTATGGATTCATGAGTCACATTTAAGTCTTTTATCCATTTTGAGTTTATTCTTGTGTATGGTGTAAGTTGATGATCTAGTTTCATTTTTTTGCATGTAGCTGTCCAATTTTCCCAACACCATTTATTGAAGAGGCTGTCTTTACTCCATTGTATGCTCTTACCACCTTTGTCAAATATTAATTGAGCATAATGTCTTGGGTCAATTTCTGGATTCTCTGTTCTGTTCCACTGGTCTATGTGCCTGTTCTTGTGCCAGTACCAGGCTGTTTTGATTACAGTAGCTTTGTAGTATAACCTGATGTCCGGTATTGTGATCCCTCCTACTTTGTCCTTCTTTTTCAAGATTGCTGTAGCTATTCGGGGTCTTTTTTGGTTCCATATGAACTTCTGAAGTATTTGTTCTAGTTCTGTGAAATATGTCGTTGGTATTTTGATGGGGATTGCATTAAATCTGTAGATTGCTTTGGGTAGTATGGACATTTTAATGATGTTAATTCTTCCAATCCATGAACAAGGTATGTGCTTCCACTTTTTTATATCTTCCTCTATTTCTTTTTTCAATGTCTTGTAGTTTTCTGCAAATAGGTCCTTTACTTCTTTGGTTAAGTTTATTCCTAGGTATCTTAATTTCTTTGCCGCGATGGTAAATGGGATTGTTTTTTTAGTTTCTCTTTCTGTGAGTTCATCATTAGTGTATAAGAATGCCGTCGATTTCTTGACGTTAATTTTGTATCCTGCTACTTTGCCAAATTCATTTATTAAGTCTAGTAGATTTTTGATGGAGTCTTTAGGGTTTTCTATGTATAATATCATGTCATCTGTGAATAATGACAGTCTCACTTCCTCCTTTCCAATTTGGATCCCTTTTATTTTTTCTTCACGTCTGATTGCTGTGGCTAAGACTTCCAGTACTATGTTGAATAAGAGTGGTGAAAGTGGGCATCCTTGTCTTGTTCCTGTTCTCAAGGGAAATGCTTTTAGTTTTTGTCCATTGAGTATGATGTTGGCTGTAGGTCTTTCATATATGGCCTTTATAATGTTGAGATATGATCCCTCTATTCCCAAATTGCTGAGCGTTTTTATCAGAAATGGGTGCTGGATTTTGTCAAATGCTTTTTCAGCATCTATTGATATGATCATATGGTTTTTATCTTTCATTTTGTTTATGTGATGTATTACATTTATTGATTTGCGTATATTGTACCAGCCTTGCATCCCTGGGATGAATCCCACTTGGTCATGGTGAATAATTTTCTTGATGTATTGCTGGATCCGATTTGCTAGTATTTTGTTCAGGATTTTGGCATCTATGTTCATCAGGGATATTGGCCTGTAGTTTTCTTTCTTTGTAGTGTCTTTTTCTGGTTTTGGGATGAGAATTATGCTGGCCTCATAAAACGAGTTTGGAAGTCTTCCTTCTTCTTGAATTTTTTGGAATAGTTTGAGGAGAATGGGTGTTAGTTCTTCTTTGAATGTTCGGTAAAACTCCCCCGTGAAGCCGTCAGGGCCTGGGCTTTTGTTTGCTGGGAGAGTCTTGATTACATCTTCAATTTCCTTCATTGTTATTGGCCTGTTCAAGTTTTCTATCTCTTTCCGATTCAGTTTTGGGAGACTATGTGTTTCTAGAAATGTGTCCATTTCGCTTAGATTGTCGAATTTGTTGCCATACAAATGTTCATAGTATTTGCTAATGATCCTTTGTATTTCTGTGGTGTCAGTTGTTATTTCTCCTCTTTCATTTCTGATTTTGTGTATTTGGGTTCTCTCTCTTTGTTTCTTGGTGAGTCTAGCTAAGGGTCCATCAATCTTGTTTATCTTTTCAAAAAACCAGCTCTTTGTTTTATTGATCCTTTGAATTGTTTTTTTGGTCTCCATGTCGTTTATTTCTGCTCTGATCTTTACTATTTCCTTCCTTCTACTTGCTCTAGGGTTTTCTTTTTGTTTGCTTTCCAGTTCTTTAAGTTGTGAGGTTAGGTAGTCAATTAGAAATTTTTCTTCTTTCTTAAGGTGGGCCTGTAGTGCTATGAACTTCCCTCTCAGAACTGCTTTCGCAGTATCCCATAGGTTTTGCGTTGTTGTGTGTTCATTTTCATTGGTTTCCAGAAATTTTTTAAATTCTTCCTTGATCTCCATGGTAACCCATTCATTGTTCAGTAACATGCTATTTAGCCTCCATGTGTTCATATGTTTTTGCATGTTCTTGTTGCAATTGATTTCTAGTTTCATGCCATTGTGGTCTGAGAAGATGCTTGATATGATTTCAATCTTCTTGAACTTGTAGAGACTTAGTTTGTGCCCTAACATATGGTCTATCTTTGAGAATGTCCCATGTGCACTTGAGAAGAATGTGAATTCTGCAGTTTTGGGGTGTAATTCTCTGTATATATCTATTAAATCCATTTGATCTAGTGCTTCATTTAGAGTCTCTGTTTCCTTGTTGATTTTTTGTCTAGATGATCTATCCAGTGATGTCAGTGGGGTGTTGAAGTCTCCTGCTATGATTGTATTGTGGTCGATTTCTCCTTTGAAGTCCTCCAGAAGATTTTTAATATATTTTGGTGCTCCTATATTGGGTGCATATATGTTTACCAAGGTTATATCTTCCTGTTGGATAGACCCTTTCAATATTATGTAGTGGCCTTCTTTGTCTCTAGTTATGGTCTTCAATTTGAAATCTGATTTATCAGATATGAGTATTGCTACCCCAGCTTTTTTTTCCTTTCCGTTTGCTTGGAAGATTTTTTTCCATCCCTTTACTTTCAACCTATGTGAGTCTTTTGTTGTGAGGTGGGTCTCTTGTAAGCAACATATGTGTGAATCATGCTTTCTTATCCAGTCAGCTACTCTGTGTCTTTTTATTGGAGCATTCAGTCCATTTACATTTAAGGTGATTATTGATATGTACTTATTTATTGCCATTTTTGTACAGTGTGGTTCTAATTATCTTTCTATTTCTTCTCATAATTATAGCAGTCCTTTTAACATGTCTTGCAGTGCTGGTTTGGTGCTAATATATTCCCTTAGCCTTTTTTTGTCTGGGAAGCTCTTTATTTGACCTTCTATTTTGAATGATAGCCTTGCTGGATAGAGTAGTCTTGGATTCAGATCCTTGTTTTTTATGACCTTGATTACTTCATGCCATTCCCTTCTGGCCTGTAGTGTTTCTGTTGAGAAGTCAGATGATAGCCTAATGGGGTTTCCTTTGTAGGTAACCTGTTGCTTATCTCTTGCTGCCTTTAGGATTCTCTCTTTGTCTTTGATTTTTGGCATTTTAATTATTATGTGTCTTGGTGTGGGCCTGCTTGGGTTCTTCTTACTTGGGGCTCTCTGTGCTTCTTGAACTTGAATGCTTTCTTCCTTCACCAGATTAGGAAAGTTTTCTGTCACTATTTCTTCAAATATATTCTCTAACCCTTGGTCATTTTCTTCTTCTTCGGGGACTCCAATAATTCGAATGTTATTACGTTTCCAGTTGTCCCACAGTTCTCTTAAGCTATCTTCCTGTTTTTTCATTGTTTTTTCCTTTTGGTTTTCTGATTGATTGATTTTTTCTACTCTGTCTTCTAATTCACTGATCCGGTCCTCTGCTTCCTCTACTCTGCTGGTCATCCTTCCAATGTGTTCTTTATTTCTGCTATGTCATTCTTCATTTCCACTTGGTTGGTTTTCAGTGTTTCTATATCTTTACTCATGGTGTTGATGTCCTTACTCATGCTGTTTAGTTTCCTCAAGATCATGGCTCGGAACTCTCCCTCTGATAATTTGCTTAGCTGCATTTCATTTATCTCATCTTCGGTGGAGTTCTCTTGTTCTTTCATTTGGGATCTGTTTCTTTGTTTCACCATTTTTGCTATCACAGTGGGTTTTGGAGCCTGCCAAATTTTCCCTGTGGGTGTTGGTGTTCTGCTACTTGTGGCTCCCTCTACTGGGTTTGGATGAGCTTGGAGGGCCCTCCTTCAACACCACTATCAAGTCTCACTTTCCTGGGTAGATATGCAAGCTCAGGAAAGGTTTAGTTATGCTCTAGCTTTTTGCCTGGAGGCTATTAGCCTCAGTTACTTGAAAAGCCTTAGGATCTCAGTTGAATGAGAACCTCCCTCAGATGTTTACAGTTTGAGAGGATTTCCGAGGGTGGGGCCAATGCTGGTTGTTAATGAGCCTCAATTTGCAGTTCTTTACCCCTTTACCTCACCTGGGAATCTCCGAGGGAGGGGCTTCCACAGCTCCGGGAAGGAGCAAACTTGGCTGCAGGTCTGTGCAATCGGGAAGGAGGGGCTGACCACCACCGTCCTTTGTGGCCACAGCTCAGCACAAACTCTGAGCGCCCTCCAAATCCCAGGTGTCCCCTCAGAGTTCCAGTCCAGTCCGCCCTCCCTCTGTCGGAGCCCCAGGTGAGTGGCTGTGGCTATTTAGCGCTCTGTCCCGGCTCTCTGCGCTGTGGAGCAGCTGGTGCTCTTATCCCCGAGGGCGGGCGCCGCCTCCGCCGCTACCAGTCGGGGCGCCGCTTCCAGCCGGGGCGCCGCTTCCAGCCGGGGCAGCCGCTTCCAGCCGGGGCAGCCGCTTCCAGCCGGGGCGCCGCTTCCAGCCGGGCCGCAGCTCCCAGCGGGGCCGCAATTCACAGCCGAGGTCGCTGCTGTCCGTGGGCTCCCAGCCCGCCACCCTCACGCGCCTCCGCAGATCCTACCAGGTTCATTCAGTGTCCCTGGTTGTATGGTCCTCTCCCGCTGCTTTTCTGTTGCTTTTTCCCAATGATTTGTCTTTATTTTAGTTGTAATTCCCGTTTGATCCTGGGAGATCGTCTGTGTAGCTTCCATTCACTCCACCGCCATTTTCCCTAGACCGAAGGAAAATATTTTGTATTAAGCCATTACAAATTTGGGGTGGGTTATCAAAGCAGTTAACCCATACTGATTAATACTTTGAACAAAATGTGTTACAGAGAAGCAGAAATAAAATGCTGCAGTGGAAAACAGGGATCCATCACAGGTTTTTGAAACAGACTTACTACATGATCCCGTTTGAGAGGATGTAAAAGCGGAATGTAGAGCGCGTCGGGTGAAGCGGGTTGTTGAGACATGCAGGCAGGCGTGTGGGTCCAGAGAGTAGGTCTAGACCTGGACTCAACTGAAGGGAAGCAGGTGGCATTAATGAGGGTACAGGGAGTCATCCTTCTGGAACCCAGGTCTCCGTGGTGAGAATCCCAGCCTGGGCCCAGGGCCGGAAGCTGGGGGAGTGGGACATGAGGGAGGAAACTCTGCCAAAGTGAATCTCGAGAGAAATCTAATCTTTGTCTGAAATATGCTAATATAATAAGGGTTCCAGACACAGGGGCCTTGTATTATGATTTCAAGGCCGTAATAATAGAGCAACACTCAAATAAGAGGATTTTAAAAAAAAGAAAAAACATTCTTGTGTTTTGTTAAGTCTTGAGTTTACTCTCAGGGCAGGAAAACATATGACAAGATCTTTGGACATTTACCTAAGGCAAATGGACACAGATGTAAGTTCGCTTTTCTCTACAAAGTGCCGAGGACCTTGAAGAGCCCTTTGAGGTCACATATTTTATCTCTCTTTTTATTTTTAGTTACTCATTTTAATTTATAAATTAAGTCCCCTTTTGGCTAGTGGGACATAAACTAAAACCTAGGCAGTTTGTGATACAGTACAATTTCAGGGCAGCATGAAGCGGGCAAAGGGGCCAGCACGATGTCCGGCTGTCACAGAGCACCCCATCTGAACAAAAGATTCGCGCCTGTCTGAGTGCTCCTCACTTCTCTAATTATTCTTTCACCCAAGCTGGGGATGCTTTATCTTTCTCCTAGAAGTTGGACTCTGCTTTTCATCTTCCCTGCTTCTTTCTGGGCTTTGCTTTTGGAAACTCAAAAGCTAGAAGAGGCTCCCCTTTCTCTGCTTTTGATTAACACCTCTCCCTGAGTCAGTAAACCACAAACAGTCTATGAGCTTTGCCTGTGGGGGCAGGGCAGCAGACAGGTCAAGATTTCACAACATTATTCTACTACACATGTATGTACACACACACATACTGCAGGCTCCAAATTACAGAGATAACTGAGGTCTGGATTCTCTAAACGCCCCTCTGCACTAACACACTGATAAAACCCACCCCACAGAGGCCATGCGAGACACCTGTCCTTGTTCCTTTCTGATTCTCATCTTTCCTTGCTCTGCATTGTGTATTTGCTGACGCTGTTCTTTACTCCACTCTTGTCCATGTCCCAGCTTAACCCAGCAGATTGGTCAAATTAGTTACTATCAGAGTGACTTTATTAAGTACAGAGAATTCTGTCTCTCTGCAATTGTAAAAAGTTCTGACATTACACTTTAGATTCTAACTTTTTTTTCTGTTTTTTTCCTTCTTCTTTTCCATCACCATTTATCTCCCCTATACCCTTCCACCTCCACCCCTCATCCCCACCCCCTCCAATCACCACACTGTTGTCTGTGTCAGTAAGTTCCACAATCCCAGCCCCCCCAACCCCGACAGCTGTCAGCCTGCTCTCTATCTAGGAGTCTGTCTCAATTTGGCTTGTTAATTCAGTTTGTTCATTCGATTCCATATATAAGTGAAATCATGTGGTACTTGTCTTTCTCTGATGGCTTATTTCACTCAGCATAATAGTCTCCAGGTCCATCCATGCTGTCACAAAGGGTAAAATTTCCCTATTTTTTATGGCTGAGTAGTATTCTGTTGTGTAAAATGTACCATAGCTGTTTTATCCACTCATCTGCTGATGGACACTTGGGCTGCTTCCAAGTTTATATTCTATAACAACTACATTTCTGTATCACCGGCTAGTTCCATTTCCAGTTGACACTGTACACATCTGGGCAAATGCTGAAACTCAGGGAGACTTGGGTCTCTTCTAAAAGAGACTCTATAAAACGACTGCTATAAAATGTCTTCTCTCTGCACTATTATGGAGGGAAGTACTATTATAGGGCCCTCTGACTTGGGGACAGAAATTGAAAATTTTTCTGTTTAGAAACTATCGAGAAAAGCCATCTCTTTCCTCCAGTTATTTGGAGATGTTCCTTTGTGACTACTGCCTTTATTGTGCTGTCTTCATCCTTCCAATGGCAACAATGGTTGGTTCTTTTGTTTTGTTTTTTTGTGATCTCTCTCCTGCGTTGCTAAAGTTTAGCTATTTATTTGATTTGCACACATATGTGCGCATACACTACCAAAATGTATGTAATACCCGGGGGGGCGGGGAGGAGGACAGTGAAAAAGAGAATAATTAATTTTGCCTGGAGAAAAGAATCAGATTGGCAAGAGTTGATAAAGGCTTTATGCAGAAGGTGGCATTTGAACTGGTTTCGAAGAACAAGCGGAATTTCACTGTTGGGGAAAGACGTCTACCTTGGCGGTGGCAGATGGCCCGGGAAAGGAGGCTGACAAATAGAAAACAGGAGCGAAGGCACAGTTTGGGATGAAAAGAACACAGGCAATCTGATAACTGAAGGACATGGTACTTGTATCAACAGAGAAATACCCATGGCCGTTGCTCAGACCTGTTTGACTTGGTATAAAAAAGAAACTGAAAATCTTCAAGAAATAAACACAAAAATCTAAAAAATACCAAACTCAAAAACCAGGAAAACTCTCCTGCTTCCATTTCAAAAAGTGTCCTTTGCTTATTGGAGCTTCGAACAGGAATCACAGGCTCTGAGGAATAAGGAGGACTCCGTTATGTATAATTTTACGTTTCTAATTGCTACCTACACCCCCAGGCATTAACAAATGCAGAGAGTTGTCATCCATCCTCCTTAGCTGCTCTTTGATGAAAAACAAAAGCATCTGAAAATATAACCACTATCAACAAAGATGTTAAAACCATATAAAGTGGGGGCTTTCCTGCATTTCTGCCCATCCCCCCTTCAACCCAATCACTTTAATAATGAAGACCCTAGCCCAGCCAGTGTGGCTCAGTGGTTGAGCATCGACCCATGCACCACGAGGTCACTGGTTCAATTCCTGGTCAGGGCACATGCCCAGGTTGTGGGCCCAATCCCCAGTGGGGGGCATGCAGGAAGCAGCCAATTGATGTTCTCACCCATCGACGTTTCTCTCTCTCTCTCTCTCTCTCTCTCCCCCCCTTCCTCTCTCTCTAAAATCAATAAAGAAAAAAAAAAAATAATGAAGACCCAAATAATATTGCTGAGTGTAACTCCAAGACATGAGGTATTTGATTTCGATAAATACTCCACTTAGTTCTTTATACCCTCCAATCCTCAAATTATGGAGAGAAAATGTATAGTCCTTAAGGAGGAGAGAAGAGAGGTGGATGAGGAGAGAAATCTATCAGCGGCCTGTTGGCATGTTCTGTCTCCTGCTGTCCTCCTGACGTCAGCCCCAGGCGCAATCCCCACCAGTGCAGTATCTAGGGACTAGGAAGGCAGGCCCACCCAGAGAGTGCGCACCAGCAAGCCTGCAGCAGGGCTGACTATTCGGAATGAATGTTTGAGGAGGCTTTTGAAACTTCATAAGATTAAGGATTGTGACCCCAAGGAAGATAATGCCTATAAGAAGTTCCCTTTACTCCTGGAAGCAAATTCCAGCCTCTCCTTGCTTTTAAAAACTCACATAGATAATGAAGAGACCAGCATGCTCCCTTTGGATCCCAGAACCTCGCAGCCTTCGGATATTTGGGGAAATTGTCAGTTTAAAAGTCAGGTCCAGCTTTCTGTGCCGAAGCTGCAAGTACACACAGTCACCCCTCCACCCACCTTCCCGCTGTGCGGCATGTCTTCATGAGGTTGCGCCAAGCTAGCAGCTTCTCCAAGCCATCATTCTGCAGCGTCACGGAGCTGCCGCTGACCCTTCGAAGAGTGTCATGGCTCCACATTTTCATCTTCGAGTGTCCTTTTTCCATCTGTTTAATGAGCAGGGACCTATCTAACGCGGTAATGTCTGCATCCAGTTAGAACAAGAGATCAGTGACTCAACACTGACCTCCTCTGGTTTGTGTAGAAATGCCTTATCCCTTTCCAAACCTTGTCCGTTTTCACAGGCTGGGCAGGGGGCTCAAGCACTTTGCATTGAGACGTTAGCATTTCACCATTGATTGAAAATTAAAGTGATAATAAATCCACTTCCAGGGGTAGGCGAAGATTATGAAAAACTCTGGTCCAACATTGAGCTGTGGGACCACAGACCTTGGCATGTCTCAAACCCCCTGCCCTACCCCCACTGCCACAAACCAAAATAGGATGTGGCACCATTTTGCCTACAGCAGGTTTGAAGATCAAGGTTGAATTCACAGGGATCTGAGAAATCTAGGTCAACCTATTCCCTTGGTAGTATCAATGGCTATTCAGTTGTCAATTGACTTATTATCTTTTAAAGCCTCAAACTCAAATTGGCAATTATAACCACATTTTCAACTGGTATAATAACCTCACCTACAGACTCAACCTGCACAAGATATCATGTTGCCAGTGCCTTCCTTGTCTGCCAGGAGGTGGGCGGGGAAGGCTCACTTAGATCAGAGCCAACAAGGGTGGGCTACGATTCTCCCTGTAGGGACAGTCAGGATTTGGAACCAGTTAGAGTTTTCTAGTAAGATGGTGTGCAAAGTGGACAAGGGGGCCTCTGCACCCTGAAAAAATGCAATCCCATTCCTTTCCTGGAACTATGCCAAGAAATATTTGCTTATACCTTGTAAATCCAGGGTATCCCTGCAGGAATTTGAGCCCTTGCTGGTTATAAATGGAAGCTTACCGAGGCCTCCCCACTCAGGAGCTCACAGGAAGATTAAGAGAGCAATTGGTAGAGGAGGTTCTGCTTTGGAAATAACTGCCATTTGGTCCCACAGAACAGAGGAGGTCAGAAAGGTCTACACAGACACCACAACAGGTGTTTCTGACTGTTGAGAAAAGCGGAGCCGAAAAACGACTCTCCGAGACCAAAGCTGTGTCGTTTGGGTTGTGCCTACATTCGAACAGGATGTTGCCTTAACACTGCTATGTTGAGGTTAATCCTAAGCAAAAAATTTTAAATATACATTTACAGTAGATATTTTAAAAATGACTGACACAGTCTCAATCTGTATTCTTGTTGCTTCAATGCCCTTTAATATATTTAAATATTTTATATACATTTTCAATAGGTAATACATATTCATGTTACTAAATTAAAATGCATAAAAAGGTATACAGTAATAAGTAACTCTCCCTCTTAACCCTGTCTCAGAGTCAACCAGCTTTCCTCCCAGTAGACAACCTTTATTACTATTTACTTATGGATATTTCCAGATACATTCAACATGTCTCTCTGTGAGTGTATATAGATTTTTTTTTCACAGTTGGTATTAGACTATTTATACTTGTTGGTGCCTTGTCTTTTTCCCCACAACACAATACAGCTTGACTAGCCTCCCATATCATTACCTAAAATATTTCCTTATTAGTTTTTCCTGCATAGTATTTCATTATATGATGTTCCATAATTTAACTACTCCATTGATAAATATTTAAGCTGTTTCCAAATTTTTACATTCATAAACAATATCTCAATAAATCATTGGTACATAAATAATGTCTCACATTTGCAAGTATATCTGTAGGAAAAATTCCTGGAACTGGAATTGCTAGGTCAAAGATATGTGCATTGATCATTTTGATAGATATTGCCAAATTTCCCTCCACAGACAGTGTACCAATTTATACTCTTACCATCAATGTATGATATGACTGACTCTCCTATTCCTCATGGACCCAGCGTGTTATAAAAGGTATTGGTCTTGCCCAGCTGGTGTGGCTCAGTGGTTGACCATCGACCCATGGACCAGGAGGTCGCTCATTCAATTCCTGGTCAGGGCACAGGCCCAAACTGCGGGCTCCATCAGGGCTGTGTAGGAGGCAGCCACTCAATGTTTCTCACACGGATGTTTCTCTCTCTCTCTCTCTCTCTCTCTCTCTCTCTCTCACTCTATCTGAAGAGTGGAAAAATATCCTCAGGTGAGGATTAAAAAAATAAATTTAAAAATAAAATGTATTGGTCATTGCAAATCTGAGAAGAAATGATATCTCCTTATAGTTTAACTTTAAATTTACTAACTTTTAGTGAATTAAAAATGCTTTGTTCTTTTTTATTAGGCTATTAGACATTTTTATTGATATAGAATTTTCTATATTATAATATTCTATATCAAGATAATTAACCCATTAATTAGCCCTGTAAATGATTGTCAAATTTGATAGTCACTAGCTACGTGTGGCTCTTGAGCGTTTGAAATGTGGCTAGTCCAAATTGCAATATATATGTAGAAAATACACACCAGAGTTCTCAGTTCAAAAAATAGAAATGTCTCATTTATAATATTTTATATTGATTGCTTGTTGAAATAATATTTTGGATATGTCAAGCTAAGTAAAATAAGTTCTAAGTAAAATTCATTTCACCCATTGCTATTTACTTTTTAATATAATTACTAGAAAATGTAGAATTACAAATGTCTCCTGCATCATACTTCTATTGGACAGTGCTAGTTTATATCATTAGTTGTACAATTTTGCTCAGTTATATTTTTATTGTCAGATTAATCAGTCTTTCTTTTGTTATGAGTTTAATGTTGTACTTAGAAAGGCTTCTCCACTACAATATTTTATAATTTTCCCATGGAGTATCCTAGTATTTTAATATTTTTATTGTTTTCATAGAAATATTTGATTCATCAGGAAATTATTTTGATGTAAGTTGTGAAATTAGAATCCAATATTACTTTTTTCTGGAAGGCAACCCAATAGAATAACTGGGCAAGAAAAAGCAACTTTTATTGCTCAATTGCAACTTTTTCCTACTGATTTGGGTACCACACTTATCACATCCTAATGATTTTAACATCTGGCCAGACTAGTGTCACATATTTTTTTCTGAATTTTTGTTTATTCTTGATTCTTTATTTTTCAGTATGAATTTTACAGTTATATGTGGACCCCCAAATTCTTTTGAGATACTTATAGGAACTGTATTAAATATTTATATTAATTTGGAAAGAATTAAAAGCTGTATGATATGAATTTTCTTTGCCAAGAATATAGTATATCTTTACATTACATAAGTGTTCTTTTATGTCAATGAGTACCATCGTAAAGATTTCTTTATATAGATCTTTCACATGTGATAAATTTATTTCTAAATATTTTCTAGTCATATTGCTATTAAAAATGAAGTATTTTCTTCTATTAACACTATTTTATTTTAATATAAGAAGATGATTTTATAAATTAATTCTGCAACCAAAGACCTAATTAAATTGCACAATTATTTGTAATTTTTTTTCAGTTGGATTAATTTGTATTGTAATTCAATATTAAATCTTACAGTCTACACAAAAAAGTATGATTTGTCTTTTTTTTTCTAAAGTGGATACATTTTATTTCTTTCTTTTATATAATCAAATTGGCCAGTATCTTCAGATTAATATTTCTTAATAGTGCTGATAGTAAATAATCCTGTCACGTTTCTGACTTTAATATGAATAGTTCCGAGGTTCTCCATTAAATATGATGCTAGATTTTAGATTGAGATAAATATATTTCATTATGTTAAGTAAACATCTATTATCATTTTATTAATAAGATTTTAAAATTTTAAATAAAAATGGATGTTGGGTTTTATCAAATTTCAGCATCTAGGAACATGACTTTTAATCTATTAGCATGATAAAAACAAATAAATAGATTTCCTAATATCAAACCATTTTTCATCCTAGAATAAATCACATTTTGCTATGGTATGTTAGTTTGTTAATGTGCTCCAGGATTTGGTTTAATAATGTTTTGTATTGTTTGTTTCTGTGTAATATTCCTAGAGTGATATCTTATTATTTTGAGTTTCTTCTTCAGGAACATCAATTATGAATATGTGTGATTTATTTGGTATATATTTCATATTTGTCATATAATCCTTTTAAGTGTGTTATCTGTGTATTCTTCACTCTCTTGTTTCCAATCCAGTCTCCCACATTCCTAGATGTGTTTCAGCAGTACACAATCTCTGTGCAGCTCCGAGATGCACTTTGACCTCCATTTCTGTGATTTTTTTATACCTTCCCTCAATTCTGCCAGCACATGTTTAATGTACTTCTGTTGCTTTGTCATTGTTTTCTGTGAAATTGCATATAGGGGATTACTCATTTTTTAAAATTCAGGAATATATTTGGTCACAATTTTGATTCCACTCATTACACATTTTTCCGGTAAATACTTCTTGACCACCATATAGTTTCCTCCTTTCTTCCCTTCTTTTTTTCTTCTTTTTATATATATATATTTATAGATTCTGTGTTGATTCTTTTTTTATTAATCACAATGTAATAAGGCAAGTTTTTCCTGAATCAACTATATTTTTTATATATTTTTACTGACTTTTTTTAGAGAGAGAGGAAGGGAGAGGGAGAGAGAAATAAACATTGAAGTGAGAGGGAAACATAGATTGGCTGCCTCATGCACGCCCCCTACTGGGGATCAAACCCCCAACCTGGAGGTGTGCTCCCACCAGAAATCGAACCAGCAACCCTTCAGCGCACAGGAAGATGCCCAACCCATCCAGCTGAGCCACACCAGCCAGCACCTGAATCACCAATTTTTAAAATGCAAGGCAGGAGGCATGTTTTTGTTTTGTTTTGTTTATGAAAAAATTGGTTATTTCAGCCTTCATTTTTCTCCAGCCAATTGATATTAATTAGCACCTTAAGGCCACTTATAAACCAAAGTCACTTTCATCCTTACTGGCATGTCAATTGGGGTATTTTAATTGGGGAATGTTGAGGTCAGAATCACCTTAAAAGTGTAAGAATCTTTCTTTAATGGACACTTCAGAAAATTTGAAAAGCTAAAGAAAGGGGAGTAAGAGGAAAAATATGTTTTGGTAGGGAGCCTTCTCATAACACATTCATATTGCTGGCTTGGGCATCACATAACTTAGTCATTCCCTTTACCCCGCATCTTATTGTTCTCCAATTTGAGGGAGTTGGGGTGGCAACTACTGTCATAGAGAGAAACCCCATCTAGCCTGGCCTAGGGAAGTCAGTGACAGCTTCCCAAAGGAGGCAGTACCTGAAGGAAGAGATGTTCTAAGTAAAGGGATCAGCCTGTGAGGAGGCTAGGAGGTACAAAGACTGAAAAGCGGGTCATAGCAATTAGAACTTAACTACTGACCTCTAACAGAAGACTTTCTACTGAATGGGGGGAAATCTGTACTACTGGGCATCAAATGGTGAGTGGTTCAGCTCTGGAGACTTATTAAGACCGCAGAAGAGCCCAGCGGTGTGGCTCAGTGGTTGAGCGTTGACCCATGCACCAAGAGGTCGCCGGTTTGATTCCCAGTCAGGGCACATACCTAGGTTGTGGGCCAAATCCCCAGTGGGGGGCATGCAGGAGGCGGCCATTTGATGTTCTCTCTCATCGATGTTTCTGTCTCTCTCTCCCTCTCACTTCCTCTCTCTCTAAAATCAATAAAGAAAAAAAATTTTTTTAAAGACTACAGAAGAGCAAAAAAATAGGCTTACACAGCCTATAGGTCTTTATCAGAAAAAAAAAAAAGTATTTTTCCACAGTCCTAGGCTGTTAACCTGAACACAGTGTACACCAAGGCAAGAAGGCTCACCAGGAATGGAGATTTTTTTAATTGCATGTTGCTCATCTAAATCCTAAAGCAGCAGCTTATAAGCACCTAATCTCTGATGTGACCACAGCACTTCCATCATATGACAAGCTGTTCAGCGCATCCACTTCTGTTCAATGGGTATCTGAGGCCACTGAAAGGAACTGGGCCTTTTTTGTGAGAACATTTATGGCTTGTTTTTATTTACTCAAATATATAATACATCAAAATATATTATACATATTTTTAGGTGTTTTGTTTTTATCCTCACCCAAGGACATTTTTGCATTTATCTTGAGATACAGCGGGAGGGAGAGAGAGAAGAAGAGAGAGAGAGAGACATCGATGTGAGAGAGACACATCGAGTGGCTGCCATCCACACGACCCCAACTGGGGCCGGGGACAAACTGCAACGGAGGTACGTGCCCTTAGCAGGAACTGAACCTGGGACTGTCTGGTCCACGGGCTGACGCTCTAACTACTGAGCCAAACCGGCCAGGGCTATACATATTTTTAAATATATACATTTATATGAGGTTAGGGGCATCCGTGAAAAAAGACAGTGTTTTTGGAAGAAATGTACACAAACAATCACTGTGAGATTAGAGTTCTGTACCTGACTCGCACATGACTGTAATCTCCAGTACCCAAAGCAGTGATTGGCACACAGTAGGCACCCAATATACATATGTTAAGTGAATGGATAAATGAACAGATGAAAAGGAGACCCCTGCCTACAAAGCTTCTTCTGTTGTCTAGCTATTGAGTAAGTAAGGCATCAGAAAATGAGACAAGAACTCCAGGAAGACAAGTCAATTTGGGGTGAGTAGGAGGGAAAAGGATGACAGATTTACAAATTGGGTTTAGGAGTCAAACGTTAAGCTCTAGCAATTGGGAATAGCAAAAGGGATTCAAATGAGAAATTGCTGATATTCTTGCAAACTGAGCTTCTCTATGAAATTAAAATTCTTTCTTCATGTCAAAAGAAAAATCAATAGGAATAACAAGAGAAATAAAAAGCCACAAAGAGAAACTACTATGGTGTCCTGGGGTGCATTTGAAATTAGAAGTCACTTAAGCAAAAATATTTGTGTTGAGAACATTTTTTTAAATGAGATCAATTCCCAGTTTCCCAGGTAATTTCACATGTCAAGAAGCTTTTCTACTACCTATTTAACTGACTCAAGCGTGAAAATGATAACAGCAACTTGATGGACAGTCAGATAAAGCTTGGCGCCTTTTCTTCACCAATCACCAGCCCCATAGGAGATATTAATCACAGTAGTTTTTACCTTGTACCTAATATTTTAAAAGTAAAGCCTAGAAAGTCACATGTTTAGGTTGAAAAAAGAGAGAGAGAGGTTTCACTCAATCTATTTCACTCAATCTAAAATACAGGCACCTTGGGACTGAACATTTCTTTCCGTCTTAGCCCAAAGGCAATCACATTAAGGGCATTGTATGCATTTGGGGTGATACAAATTGAACTGTGGTCTAACCTATTGCATAATTTTCATTCTAAAATTACTTTGAGATGGACAGAATGACCCCATCAGTCAAGCTATCATCTGACTAGTTAAATGAAGTAAGAAAATAATCTCAGCTGGTCTCAGATGAGTGGGAATTCAACTGCCTGTGGGGCTGATGTTTTCTGAGAGTTTGTTCTAGATCTCTGCTGTACCGGCCAGCATCTCTCTTACCTTCAGTCTCCACACAAAGACTACTAAGGCCCAAGAGGAAGCCAACTAAAATGAAGGCCATAACCCAAGATGGAAACGCTTAACTAGGCCAATTTTTTCTTTCTTTTTGGTGGATCTAATGCACAGTGATTGTTCCTAATTAGGCAGTCTTACTTGAAAAGTCCTCCCCAAAGGCCAGGGGACCTCTCCTTAAGTTTCTTTGAAACAAAGATACATTGGGATAGAAAGTCAGTTTTCATTTAAGAAATCACAGCTGCATAAACAATGTTTGTTCTCTACAAGAAGAAAATTTATAGTATTTGTCAGGAGAAAGTAAACACATTGGGGACTCTGTTTGTGACACAGTGTCACACTTCATGCTCCTTTAAGCCAGCTGGCACAAGAGACAGATCAACAATGAAGGCAACTCTCAGAATGTTTGGAGCAGCACTTTTTCTTTTACCTTACTCATTCTGTTTCCCATTTCAAGAGGACGGTGTATCTATGGGTGTTTGGAAAAGAGAGACAAGTAGGGTGATGGATCCTTCATTATCCTCACTCTCTTCTGGAAGAGAAGTTCTAAAAAAAAGCTAACTTCTCTTAAGATTTTCAGTGGTTGTAGACATCCACTCTTGGTCTTGGGATTTGACCCAGCCTTACAGCAACTTTTTCCATGGAGAGTTAAAGTTTGTTTTAAAACCCATACAAAGTTTCAATCTTTCAACTTTATAAAGTTCATTTAAACAAAACAGAATATTTCTATCATCCACTATTACCCTCACTTTCTATAATAAATTAACAGTTTAATACCAAAAGAGAAAGGCAAGAAAAGCAAAAGTTAAAATCTCAAAATAAAGGACAGAGCCTTCCATGGAATACATTTGGCTATGCAAGACAATTCACTCTATTTTTCCAGTCCTTCTTGTTTCATGACTAAAGTTCTATAAAGAAGACTATGTCAACAAATGGCCCTGGTCCATGAACTGGCATTTGGAAATCACCACGTTAGGGAAAAGTTCACAGAGAACACCTCGTGCCAAGGACTGTAGAAAGGGGAGGTGTTTTGTTGCCTGTTGTCCATGCATAGCCCTTTCGTAGTCATCCATCATTATCCATATCTCAGCAATCTATAAGTGGTTTAAAGGGACCCTGGGGGAATTCAACTGTTATGAATATTTTAGCTTATTTAAAAGTTTGGCAAATTTATATTAAACATCCCAAGAGTCTTAAATCTTTAAAGCCCAGTGGAATTTCAAAGAGCTTAATGATGTTTTGTTTTTAATGACCTTGACCCTAGAAATTAATTTTTTAAAGTAATGTTACTGTAGAAAGGATTTTGAACATTTTCAAGACAACTTATAGTACCAGTGAAAACACAGACTTCCTGGTGGTTTGATGCAGAAAGGTGTGTGTGGGGGTGTGTGGGGGTGGGGGGGAGGGTGCTGGAGGCATCTTCCAGGGAGAACCCTGCTTTTGTTTGTCAGGGCTCCATAAACTCGTTGCTCAGACCCTAACAGACAAACTCCATGCTTTGGTCTTTTATGGGGGGCATCTAAGGCAAATTGGAAAAAGGCAGATAGGAAGAGTAGGCAGAAACTGAATATTAAGGACTCAGAGAAAGCATTTAGAAAGGAAAGTAACCCCACCGTTGTGGCTCAGTTGGTTGAGTATGGTTCTGTGCACCAAAAGGTTGCCAGTTTGATTCCTGGTCAGGGAACATACCTGGGTTTCGGGTTTGGTCCCTAGTGAGTGTGTGGGGGGGAGGTAACCAGTCCATGTTTCTCTCGCACATCAATGTTTCTCTTTCCTTATCCCTTCTACTCTCTCTAAAATCAATAAAAGCATATTTCTAAAAAATAGAAAGGAGCCCTGCCAGTGTGGCTCAGTGGATTGAGCATGGACCCAAGACTGAGAGGTCCCGGTTGGATCCGGGTCAGGGCACATGCCCAGAATGCAGGCTCCATCCCCAGTGGCAGTGGGGGGAGGGGGGCCTGCAGGAGGCAGCCAATTGATGTAGCTCTCTTACATTGATGTTTCTATCTCTCTCTTCCTTTCTCTCTCTCTAAAAAAAATCAATAAAAACATGGAAAGGAAGTAACCAGAGAGGTGTGAGGAGGAAGAGCACAGAGGGGAAGCGGTGCTCATACAAGCCAGATCTGAAATGGAGTAGTCAGGCCCCACGGCCGGGCTGTCCAGGGAGCCTCGGAGCTGTCTCCTTTACTGTTTTGTTTTGTTTTTTGCTCCTATCTGTTTAACAGAAATGCTTACAGTAACTGGCTGAAACCTTCTGTCCCAGGAAGAACCGCCATGATCGGCATTTCTGAGAGGGAAATCTGTGACCTGCGGCCAGGGAGAAAACAGGCCTATGGAACAGGTTTAGCAAGAACTCTCTTCCCGCCCCTTACCCGGCCTTGGCCCCCAGCCGCATGGCCTGGAATGCTGAGCTGAGTAGGGAAAGACCGGTTTCCCCACCAGCCTGGGGTATTGTAGTTTTAGGACCTAATCACTCAGGAATCAGGAGAACTGGATCAGTCTCTGTAATCTTAGAAAAGTCATCCCAGTTCTCTAGCCTCATATTTTAAAATCTGTAACACAAAGAAGGTTGGTGTTTATCAGTGTTTGTGATTTGTTTTATTCATTTATTTATAGTATCCATTTTTTACATTTATTTTCAGCAGCAGAACCTTGCTTTCAATAGAAATGCTATTTTAAAATGTATATAAATAAATAAATAATTAGGAAGCTGGCCTGATGATATGGAGGAGGGCATGAGAGAATGGAACTCAGACCTGAGGTGACCCCCTAGGCGTGGCTGTTCCCACCTGCTCTGGTAAAACCATGGAGGAAGGTGGGGTCTGACATCCTTCCAGCCCTCCTAGCTGCTGACTCTGTGCTAGGGCTATAGAAAGTCTACGTGGTGAAGATTTGCAAAGATGAGTTTTAGTCTGTGCATAGAGATGTAAGGTGAAGAGCAAGCAAGGCTGTGGCAGAATAAACTTTACTCTTAACTAAGCAAGAGAAAAGTTATGTTGGGGCTGAGATCTCGCACTAACTGATACCATCAGCCATGTCAACAGAAAGGCATACATTTTAGTCTACTGAGTAAAAACAAATGCCTCTCAGTTAATCGCAGCTGGGATTCAGGGAGTAACTTGTTGATATATGTGAATAGTTATATATAGTTTTAAAGGTATAACTCTAATTCATAGATAAGTAGATATTTAAACTAATGGAGGAAAATCTTGATATAAATATAGCAAAAGCTATAGAATGAATGGGAAAAATTTCTCTTAAAATTAAAACTTGTGTTTACACAGACAATAGTGTGGGGAAGACAGGAGGGAGCGGGGAGGAGGGGGTCAATAGGAGAAAAAAACGGGGAACATCTGTAACATTTTCAATAATAAAGATTAAAAAAAAACTTGTGTTTAAAGTTTTATTTGAATTGTTGCCTGTGAAAAAGCAAATGCTCTGAAAAGATTAAAGACTAAATAAATTCTCTTTTTCTGAGTAATCTACAGATATCAGAATGCCTATATTGACCATATAGGTATGAGTTTATTTCAGGGTCTATATTCTTTTCCATTGATCTATATGTCTGTTTTAATGCCAGTAACATGCTGTTTTGATTACTCTAGCCTTATAGTACAGTTTGATATCAGGTAGTGTGATACCTCCTCCAACTTCGTTCATTTTTATCATGATTGCTGTGGTTATTCTGGTTCTTTTGTGTATTCATACAAATTTTAGAATAATTAGTTCTTGTTCTGTAAAAAAATGCCATTGGTATTTTTTTTTAATCCTTGCCCAAGGATATTTTTTCATTGATATTTTTAGATAAAGAGGAAGGGAGGGAGGGAGGAAGAGAGAGAGAGAGAGAGAGAGAGAGAGAGAGAGAGAGAGAGAGAAACATCAGTGTGAGAGAGATACATCAATTAGTTGCCTCCCATACAACCCCAATCAGGGTCAGTGATCAAACCTGCAACCCAGGTATATGCTCTTGACTGGGAATTGAACCCAAGACCCTTTGATCTGTGGGCCAATGCTCTAAGTGCTGAGCCAAACTGGCCAGGGTGCCATTGGTATTTTGATAGGGATTGCATTAAATCTATAGATTGCTGTGAGTAGTATGGATATATTAATGGTGTTATTTTTTCTATCCATTTATAGCTTCAGTTACTTTCTTCAACGTCTTATAATTTTCCAAGTACAAGTTTTTTACCTCCTTAGTTAGATTTATTTCTAGAATTTAATTTTTTTTAGTGCAATTATAAATGGGATTTATTTTTCTTAACTTCTTTTTCTCATAGTTTGTTATTGGTGTATAACACTGCAATCAATTTCTGAACATAAAGTTTGTGTCCCCCTATTTCACTGAATTCATTTATCAGTGCTAATAGTTATTTTCGGTTGAAACTTTGGGGTTCTTTATATATAGAATCATGTCATCTGCAAATAATGACAGCTTTACTTTTTTCTTTCCAATTAGGATGCCTTTATTTCTTTTCTTTTTATTTTGTTTTGTCTGATTGCTATAGGTAAGAATTCCAACACTATGTTGAATAAAAGTGGTAAAGTGGTCATTTTGACTTATTCCTCATCTTAAGGAAAATGCTTTCAGCTTTTCTGCTTTGCGTATGATGTTAGCTGTGAATTTGTCACGTATGGCCTTTATTATATACTGCTTCTAAGCATTTTGGCTAAGATCAAGTGTAGCCTTTCTTATGTTGATTATGTTCTCTCTATTACCACTTTGCTGAGAGTTTTTATCATCAATAGATGCTGGGTTTTGTCAAGTGCAATTTCTGCATCTATTGATATGGTCATATGATTTTTATTCTTCATTTTATGTGGTGTGTCACATTCATTGATTTGAGGATATTGAACCACCTTGAATCCTAGGAATAAATCGCACTAGATTTTGGTGTATAATCTTTTTAATGTATTACTGAATTCAGTTAGCTAATATTTTGTTGAGAATTTTGCCATCATTGTTCATTAGGGATACTGGACTATAGTTTCCCTTTCTTGTAATGCTTCTGTCTGGTTTTAGAATCAGTGTAAAATGGTGGCCTCAAAATGAACTTGGGAGCCTTCCGTCTGCTAGAATTTTTGGAATACTTGAGAAGAATAGGTGTTAATTCTTCTTTGAATGTTTGATAAATACATGTTTGAAGTCATCTAGTCCAGAACTTTTGTTGAGAGTTTTTTTTTTTATTACTGATTTGATTTCATTAGTAATAATCAGTCTGTTCAGATTTTCTGATTCTCCTTTATTCAGTCTTGCAAGATTATATAATTCTAAAAATTCATCTGTTTCTTTCAGATTGTTCAATTTGTTGGTATATAATTGTCTGTAGTATTTTTTTCCTTTCAATTTTATTTTTTATTGCTTTCAGGTATACAGCTTAGTGGTTAGACAGTCATACACTTTACATAGTGTTGCTTTTGACATTCCCAATACCCCAACTGACACCATACATAGTCATTACAATATTTAAAAAAAATTTTTTTTTTAATCCTCACTGGAGGACATTTTTTGCATTTATCTTCAGATAGAGCGGGAGGGAGAGGGGGAGGAAGAGAGAGAGAGAAACATCGATGTGGGAGAGACACATCAACTGGTTGCCATTCACAAGACCCCAACCAGGGCCAGGGACAAACTGCAACCAAGGTACAAGCCCTTAGCGAGAACCGAACCCGGGACTCTCTTGTCCGTGGACCGATGCTCTAACCACTGAGCCAAACCGGCCAGGGCTATAGTTATTACAATATTATTGACTATATTTCCTATGCTCTACTTACATTCCCATGACTATTTTGTAACTACCAATTTGTGCTTTTGATTCTTTCACCCAGTCCCTCAACCCCCCCACCCTTCTGGCAAACACCACTGTTCTCAATTTTGTTTGTTTGTTTATTTTGTTCTTTAGATTCCACACATAAGTGAAATCATATGGCATTTGTCTTTCTCTGACTGATTTATTTTACTGAACACAACACCCTCGAGGTCCATCTATGCTTTTGCAAATGGTAAGATTTCGTTTTTTATGGCTGAGTAATATTCTACTGCATATATGAACCACAGCTTTTATAACCACTCATCTAATAATGGGTGCATGGGTTGTTTTCATAGCTTGGCTATTGGAAATAACACGTCAATGAACATAGGGGTGTATATATTTTTTTGAATTTGTGTTTTGGGTTTGTCCAGCTAAATTCTCGGAAATGGGATTTATGCTGAGTCATAAGGCAGATCCATGTTTAAATTTTTGTTCAATTAGTTGGCATATAATTGTTTGTAGTATTTTTATAATCCTTTTTATTTCTGTGCTGTCAGTTGTCACTTCTCTTTCACTTCTGATTTTATTTATTTAGGTGCCCTTTTTTCTTGATGAGTCTGGTAAAAGGTTTATCAATCTTGTTTATATTCTCAAAGAACCAACTCTTGTATTTATTGATTTTTTGTGTGTGTTTTTTCAGACTCTGGTTTGTTTATTTCCACTTTGATTTTTATTATTTCCTTCCTTCTACTCACTTTGGGATTCGTTTGTTCTTTTTCTAGTTCCTTTAGGTGTAAGGTATATTGTTTACTTGAGATTTTTCTTGTTTCTTTAAATAGGCCTGTATTGCTATGAATTTTCCTCTTAGGAATGCTTTTACTGTGTCCCATTGATTTGGGGTCATTTTGTTTTCATTTTCATCTGTCTCAAGGTACCCTCTGATGTCTTCTTTGTTCTCATTATTAACCTGTTCATTGTTCAATAGCATTTTATTTAGTCTTCTTGTATTTGTGTGCTTTTCAGTTTTATTTTATTGTAATTGATTTCTAGTTTCATACCATTGTGGTCAGAGAAAATGCTTGATACGATTTCAATATTTTTTAATTTACTGAGACTTGTTTTAGGTTTTAACATATGGTCTATCCTGGAAAATGTTCCATGTGCACTTGAAACTAATGTATATTCTACTGCTTTGGGGTAAAATGCTCCTCTGGTCTAATGTGTCATTTAAGGCTGCTGTTTTCCTGTTGATTTTCTGTGTGAAGATCTATCTATTGAAGTCAATGGAGTGTTAAAGTTCCCTACTATGTCTGTATTACTGTTGATCTCTCCCTTTATATATCTATCAAAATTTGCTTTATATATTTAGATGCTCCTATGTAGGGTGCATAAATGTTTACAAGGGTTATATCCTCTTGTTGGATTGATCCCTTTATCTATGTAATGTCCTTCTTTGTCTCTTATTATAGCCATTGTTCTAAAGTATATTTTGTCTGACATAAGTATTGCTATCCCAACTTTTTATGTTGTTGTTTTCATTTGCATAAAATATTTTTTTCCATTCCTTCACTTTTAGTCTGTGCATGTCTTTCAATCTGCTATGGGTCTCTTGTAGACAGAATATGTATGAGTCTTGTTTTCTGATCCATTCAGCTACCTACGTCTTTTGCTTAGAGCTTTTGATCCATTTACACATAAAGTAATTATTGATAACTACATACTTATTGCCATTTTATTATTTATATTTATGTTCTATTTGTTCCTTCTTAAAGAAGTCCCTTTAACATTATTGCAATACTGGTTTGATGGTGATACATTTTTAAAATTTTTTCTAGTCTGGGAAACTCTTTTATCTCTCCAATTCTAAATGATAGTCTTGCTGGGTGAAGTACTCTTGTTTGTAGGTCTTTGCTTTTTATCACTTTGAATATTTCATTCCAATCCCCCCTGGCCTGCAAAATTTCTGTTGAGAAATCAGGTGACAATCTTGGGAGCTCCCTTCTAGGTAACTAACTGCTTTTATCTTGCTGCTTCTAAGATTCTCTCTTTGTATTTATCCCTTGGCATTTTAATTATGATGTGTCTTTAATTATTATGTGGGCCTCTTTGGGTTCATCTTGTTTGGGACTCTCTGTTCTTCCTGGACTTATATGTATGTTTTCTTCTCCAGGTTAGGGAAGTATTCAGTCATCATTTCTTCAAGTAGGTTCTTAATCCCTTGTTCTTTCTCTTCTCCTTCTGGTACCCCTCTGTTGTTAATGTTGTTATGTTTGATGTTGTCCCAGAGGTCCCTTGAACAGTCCTGATTTTGTTCATTATTTTTTTCTCTTTGCTGTGTTGATTGGGTGTTTTCTGCTACCTTGTCTTCCAAATCACTGATTCATTTCTCTGCTTCATCTAATCTGCTATTGATTCTTTCTAGTGTATTCTTTATTTTAGTGATTGTTTTCTTTATTTCTGACTCGTTTTTATGGTTTCTATGTCCTTTTTATGCTTACTATCTTTTTGTTGAAGCTCTCAATGAGTTCCTCAAGCATCCTTATAACCAGTATTTTGCACTCTGTATTTGGTAGATTGCTCATGTCCATTTCATTTAGTTCTTTTTCTGGGGATTTCTTCTTTTTTTTCATTTGGGACATGTTTCTTTGTTTCCCCATTATGGTTGCCTCTCTGTGTTTATTACTACAAATTAGATAGATGTGCTACATCTCCCTGTCTTTGCAGGGTGGCCTTATGTAGTAGGTTTCTTTTGGGGCCCAGTGGTGCAGTCTCCCTGGTCACCTGAGCTGAGTGCTCCAGGAGTGGCCCTTGTGTGGCTTTGTGTGTCCTCCTGTTATAGTTGAGACTTGATTGCTGTTGGCACATCAGTAGATGGGATTGCCCCTCAGGCTGATTGGCTGTGGTGATTGTCCATGACCACAGTATATGAACTACTATTCATGGGCTAACCCCATGGAATGGGATTTGCCTTAGTAGGGTGTTTTCCTGATGAGACTACCCTTTTGGTGTGCTTCTTGTGGAGCTAATTGGGTGATGCTCTATTATGATCTGAAGCCAGTTACTGACTGTGTTGGTTCTGGGGACTCTTGGGAGGGACTCCAGTGAGGGTCAATATTAAACACTGCCTGTGACTGGCCATGGACTACCTGTTAGGAGAAATGAAGTGATCTATTGTTGATACTTTGCTGGGCCTGGGTACATATGGGAGAGAACATGCTGCAAACCAAGGCCAGCTGTCACCAGTACTGGGCCTGGGGTAGGTCAGCAAGAGGCACAAGGTACCCTGAGACTTGCTGCTGAATGAACCTCATTCAGTATATGAGTTGGGTTAGGCAGGGCCTTAGGGAGTCACTGGGGTAAGGGGAGTGGTGTTCAACAGGTTAATTCAGATTAAGTTTGGTGCCATGCTGAGCCTGAGGCCACTCACCAAGTCTCAGGGTACATAGAGGCCAGCCACCACCCACCTGGGGCCTGTGAAACTTCATGGTGGGGCATGGTCTTAGAGAGTCATTGGGGTGAAGCTAGTGGGGTTCACCAGACTAATGCAGATTCAGATTTGGCTGTGAGGGACAAGAACTTAACACAGGGCCAACGGCAGCCATCCCTCCAGCCCTCACTCTGAAGCCACACAACTCAGTTTTTCCCAGTATGTCTCTGGTAACCCCCCAACCCTGAAAAGCCACTGTCCCTCTGCCAGAGCCCAGATTGAGTGCCTGTGAGCAAGAGTTTGTGCACTTTAAAGGGACACCTGGGTTTCCAGCAGCCTTCTGTCTCACCAGGATAGATGGGATCCCCACTAATTTTTACAACCAGATATTATGTGGGCTCCTCTTCTTGGCAAAGGTGTCCTGGGTTGGGGAGCCTGGCATGGGACTGAGACACCTTGCTCCTCAGGAGACCTCTGCAGCTGACATATTCCTCCAGCTTCTCAAACACCACACATGTGGGATAAGCCCACTTTATATCTCCACTCCTCCTACTAGTCTCAACGTGACTTATTCTTTATATCCTTAGTTATATGACTTCTGTTCAGTTAGTCTTCAGATGGTAATCCAGGTTGAACTGTCCTATAATGTTGTAATTTTGATGTGGCCATGGGAGGAAATATGTACAGCATCCACCTACTCTGCCATCTTGACCAGAACCCAATATTTCTTTCTATAAAGCCATTCTTATCTATTTTAAAATGAAATAGCAAATGTGAATTTTTTTACCTTTGAAATAAATAGCCAATTTATATTAAAGAGCCTGCACTTTCTTATTTCATATCCAGAATAACAAAAAGAAAAACATAAAAGTGGCATTTTAAGCAATATGTATTTTAAAAATTGGATTAAACTTTAACATGGAAAGTTTTTATATTAGCAGAGTAGTACCATAAGACACACCTGGTAGAAGATCAAATAATCAATATTTTATAGTCTAGTTTAAACTCCAGAAAAATGCATTCGAAATGCAAAGGGCTGGCTTTGCATCCATTTGAGCGAGGTCATTGTCACTACCAAAATATTTTAAGTGGTCACTTATGAAATAGAAATGTGGAAATAACTTAAAAGGACAAAGCCTCACTTGGAAATATTTAACTTATGATATTTGTCATGTGGGATTGGGAAAGGAGTCCACCTGTGGAAACTCATTCTATCAGCCCAAAGTAAGTGAATGCTTTCCCTTTAAGGATTTCAGTGATGTTAGTCATTTTTGTCACCTAGAGCTTATACACTTAGTAGAATTTCCAAATATGAACACTGAATAAGTTTTACAAAGCTCTTTTATTGAGATAATAGATTTTGAAAACAAGAAAGAGAAATGGAAGTTGAATCCATGAGTCCTTAACTCTCCTCTACCACCCAATCTAGTCTCAGTCTAGAAAAAGCTAGGACTCCTATTGATGAAGCACTAAGTTACCAGACCATCCATCTATCCATCCACCATCCATTCATATTTTGGGGAGAACTATTATAGTTCCTGTGACTAAACTGAGTTCTAATTTATTGATATATGTTGTTTATTTATTCATATCAATAAATATTTATTGATATATTGTTTATTTATTCCTAAAATTATGTTGTTTCTACAACAAACTAATAATAATAAACACAATTATACCTAGCATATATAAATAAATCACAACTTTTCAAAGTCCTTAGAACCTCTAATCTCAGCGATTCCATGCTAGGTGTCAGTAGGATCTAGAATGGAGAGAGTATTATCTCCTTGTGTACACAAGCAAATTGAAAAGCCAGAGGCCAAGGGACATATTTGCAGTCACACAATTAGTTAACCCTGAAATCAGAGCTAGAACTCAGGTTTCCTGACTCCTGACACTTTCTACTTCCTACTTTGATTCCTTGGCTCTCTCTTCAACTCAGGGATACAAAAGAAGCCATACTGTCTCTCCCCTTGCCCCTTGTGAAGAAGGGAGAAAAACTACCAATGAGCCATAATAGGCAAAACAACGTGACATAATAGGAAGATCACAAGTGTGGGAACCACACTGACAATGAACATTGCTATAATATAAACATTGATGTAACAGAAGCCCAGTTTGCTGGCTTCTATTGATTGTCTTATGAGAACCTCAGCCCTGTTGTCACTATACTCCTTGGGTGACACACAGTAAAGCTGAGCAATAACCACAGTTGGCCAACCCAATCAAGAGCCCACAGCATGCAGTGCCCATAACATGGCCCCAAAAACCCAAGGTGAAACCTCCAGACTGAGACAGGGAGTTGCAAACTTGGGGCAGCCCCTAAATTAAATGAGAGAAGCAGGCTGAGGCATGACCATGAGGAGATTCAAAGCATGTGTCCTCTCTAAAGGAGGCAGCAACCACTTAATTCCGAGCTTCATCTCAGGGAGCGGGAGATGGCTGAGAGCCAAATACATGGGTATTGTTTTCACCTCAACATTTCAAGAGACACTGAAAGTCCAGATTATGTGAACTTTCCCAATGTGTAAACACAGATGACAAAATCACCCTCTTTGGGCCCCATTAAAACATCCACATTCCAAATGGGCCCACAGATGTCCGTTTGGCACTCTATTCTGCACCTCCAAGTGAAGGAAAGAACTCACTGGGCTTTGAAAGAACACCTAGTGGCTTTTCAGTTTCCATACCTCTGCCCTTCTGCCCACCTATTATTTCACATCAATCACATGAATGACTTTCTCTGAACATAGATAGCAGAGTGAGGAAGGTGGGTAACCAGAATCTTGAATTGTGCAAGAAAATCCCTTGTGTCATTAACACTCATCCTTTCATGGAGTCTCAGTTTATTTCTTAATTGTTAGCTGGCCTCTGTCTCCTGAGAGACCTCCTGGGAAAGACTCCCCTCCAGCTTGGACACAGGAAGTGGCTACCCTGCGCCTGAGCAATTGATTTGCATCTGTCCTCAGACTCTGTGAGCTGCATTACTGGCTGACTTCTCTTTGTAGTGACCACCAGGAAGTTGAAAGCCAAATTTTTGAGCAACTCTTTATATGTATTTTGTATTTTCACCTTAGCCCTGACTTCATATTAATTTTTTTTGCACCTATTCTGATCTTCTGACTTAACTATTTTTATTTTGCTGTACTGTATCTATTTTGGTGAGCCCACCAAAAATCACAATTTTAGAATGTAGTGTGGTAAAAATAGATTTAAAAAATAAATAAATGTAGAATACTGCTCAAAAGTGTAGAAGAAACTATTGATACATGTGATATCTTGGATGGATCTCAAGGGCACTATTCTTAGTGAAAAAAAGCCAATCTCAAAAGATTATGTTCTGTATAATTTCATTTATATAAGATTCTTGAATGATGAAACTATAGAAATGGAGACCAGCTTAGTGGTTGCCAGGGGACAGAGATACAGGTTGGAGGTGGTATGAACTCAACTATAAAAGGGCAGCACAAGAGAGTTCCTTGGAGTAATGGAACAGGTTTGTATCTTGCTTGTGATTACAGAAATCTGTACATGGAATCAAACCGCAGAAAACTACACACTCACACTCACATGGGTACATGTGAAAACTGAATAAAACTTGTAATCTAGTTAGCGCTATTGTACCAATGTCAGCTTCCTGGTTTTGCTCTTGTACTACAGTCATTAGATGCCATCATTGGAGAAAGCCAGTGAAGAGTTCACAAGACCCCATGTACTATATTTTGCAAATTTCTATGAATTTGTAATCTCTGAATAATCTGAATCTATAATTATTTCAAAATACAATGGTAAAAAATAAATAAATGCATAGATAAAGAGCTACTTAGATAAATATATAAGGGCCTGAGTTATTTATTTGACAAATTTTATTCTTCATTAGTGATACTGATTTGCTAAGGGCCACCCTCATTTTCCCATGAACTCACTTTATTTGTAATGAACTGTTTTTAAAGCCTGGAAAATTAAAATGTAATAATTAGTCAGGACTCAAAAGCCCATTTAGGAACATGTTCAATATGTAATCATTGCTTAGAACTGCATATCATTCTGGGATTTCTTATTTTTGGAGGTACGACTGTTAATAAAGAAATCTCTCCATTCAAAGATCTTTTCAACTCATATTTCAAATGACTGAAATGGGTAAAGGAAGTGAGAGAAGACACCTGGGAATCATGTATTTATTGATACAGGAAATCACACACACACACACACACACACACACACACACACACACACACACAGCCCTCACAGAGTGTTCTGAGCTTGTGCTGACTCCTGCACTTTAAGCTACATGCAGAGCTAGAGTGGCTCCTGCAGCAGGGAAGAGGGTTGGTACACCCTCCTCTCTTCTCTTTATAGCAACTAAGCCAATACTGTTTTCTACTTGTTTTTAGGATCGTTTTAAATTTATTTTTCCACCAAATATCCTGTATGCTCCACAGACATTTCACAATGCTTTTTTAAGCAAAAAGAAAATGAAGCCATAATTATTATCAAAGTCTCCAACAAAGCAAGAAGAATGAATTAGTATTAATTCTGTATGGGGAAAGATTTCCACCAACTTTGAAAGTGTCTTCTGATTTATGACTATAAACGTGGAACAGATATGAGCTTGTCTACAAGAAGAGAAATTTATAAACTATGGTTCAGCTTTAAATATCACTTCTATTGAGCATAGCAGTAAACAAATCACATCAGACACAGGTAAGTTCTCTGTTAACACACATCAGGGCTACAACAGCTAAGTGAAACCAGGAATGTGGTCACTTTTTTGGCTATAGAATGGCACACTGGGATCCCAGTAAGGATACCTAGATTATATGAAACACTTATTTGAAGTTCTACTGAATAAAATGTCTTGAAACTCATGGATCTACAGAATTTATACTTCTCTCAGATAGATTTACTACATAAGTCTCTAGCACCAGAGAACGAAGAACAATGGAAAGTGGGTCCAGTTTTTGGAAGGAAGTTGTAGACAGGAAAGAGTTAATTCTTGAAGTACTGTGTTCTGTATAAAATAAGTATCTGAATGATTTCCTTCACTCCAAAGATTTTCATTTAAACCAAGGAAATGAATCTAATTTGAGGAAAAACTGTGCCAGTTAGAAATGTAAGAGAGCATTTATTTATTTTTAATTTTTTATGCTATACTGTTATCATCTTGAAATTTTTTAAATATTTATTGTTGAAAGTATTACAGATGTTCTTATACACCAATGATGAACTCACAGAAAGAGAAACTAAAAAAACAGTTCCATTTACCATCGCAGCAAAAAAATTAAGATACCTAGGAATAAACTTAACCAAAGAAGTAAAAGACCTATTTGCAGAAAACTACAGGACATTGAAAAAAGAAATAGAGGAAGATATAAAAAAAGTGGAAGCACATACCTTGTTCATGGATTGGAAGAATTAACATCATTAAAATGTCCATATTACCCAAAGCAATCTATAGATTCAATGCAATCCCCATCAAAATACCAGTGACATATTTCACAGAACTAGAACAAATACTCCAAAAGTTCATATGGAACCAAAAAAGACCCCGAATAGCCACAGCAATCTTGAAAAAGAAGGACAGAGTAGGTGGGATCACAATACCAGATATCAGATTATACTACAAAGCTACTATAATCAAAACAGCCTGGTACTGGCACAAGAACAGGCATATAGACCAGTGGAACAGAACAGAGAATCCAGAAATTGACCCAAGACATTATGCTCAATTAATATTTGACAAAGGTGGCAAGAGCATACAATGGAGTAAAGACAGCCTCTTTAATAAATGGTGTTGGGAAAATTGGACAGCTACATGCAAAAAAATGAAACTAGACCATCAACTTACACCATACACAAGAATAAACTCAAAATGGATAAAAGACTTAAATGTGACTCATGAATCCATAAAAATCCTAGAAGAAAATGTAGGCAACAAAATTTCGGACATCATACGCAGCAGAATCTTCACTGATACATCATCTAAGGCAACAGAAACAAAGGAAAAAATGAACACATGGGACTACATCAAACTCAAAAGCTTCTGCACAGCAAAAGAAACAACCATCAAAACAGATAGGGAACCCACTGTATGGGGGAGCATAATTGCCAATGATACATCAGATAAGGGGTTAATCTCCAAAATATATAGAGTGCTCATACAACTCAACAAAAGGAAGACAAAGAACCCAATTAAAAAATGGGCAGAGGAACTAAATAGACACCTCTCCAAAAAGGACATACAAATTGCTAAGAGACATATGAAGAAATGCTCAGCATCACTAATCATCAGAGAGGTGCAAATTAAAACAACAATGAGGTATCACCTCACACCTGTCAGAATGGCCGCCATCAACAAATCATCAAACACAAGTGTTGGCGAGGGTGTGGAGAAAAGGGACTCTAGTACGCTGCTGGTGGGAATGCAGACTGGTGCAGCCACTGTGGAAAACACTATGGTGTTACCTCAAAAAATTAAAAATTGAATTGTCATTTGACCCAGTGATCCCACTTCTAGGAATATATCCTAAGAAGCCTGAAACACCAACCAGAAAGAATACATGTACCCCCATGTTCATAGCAGCACTATTTACAATAGCTAAGATCTGGAAACAGCCCAAGTGCCCATCAGTGGATGAATGGATAAAAAAGCTGTGGTACATATACACAATGGAGTACTATGCAGCTGTAAGAAAGAAAGATCTCTTATCCTTTGAGACGACATGGAGGGACCTGGAGAGTATTATCCTAAGCGAAACAAGCCAAGCAGAGAAAGACTAATATCACATGATCTCACTTATTTGTGGAACATAATGAACATAGTCTGAGGAACAGGGTAGACCCAGAGATGTGGAAGTAGGGTATAGACTGATACCCCTCAGAAGAGGGGGTGGGGGGGAGGGAAGAGATAAACCACAGAACTTATGCGCATGTATGCATAACTGATGGACATGGACAACAAAGCTGGGGACGGGGTGGGGGGCTGGGGAGGAGGGTGTCAATGGGGAAAAAAGGAGAAACATCTGTAACAAAAATAAATTAATAAAAAAAATTTTTTTAAAAAAAGGAAGTATTACAGATGTTGGCGAGCATTTAAATGAAGGGAGAAAACTGGTTCTGAAGATGCAAAAGAGAATTTATTAAAATATATCTTTAAAAAGTATAAGGTGTGAACCCTGGCTGGGTGACTCAATTGGTTGGAGTGTTGTCCCATATGCCAAAAGGTTGTGGGTTTGATTCCCGGTCAGAGCATATACCTGGGTTGTGAGTTCAATGCCCAGTTGGGGCTTATGGGAGGCAACCAATCAATGTGATGTTTCTCTCTCTCTCTCTCTCTCTCTCTCTCTCTCTCTCTCTCTCTCTCCCCCCCTTCCACCCTCTCTAAAAATCAATATAAAAATTTTTTTAAATAAAAAAAGCATAAGGTGTGCAGTCAAGAGAATGTAGGATCAGGCTGACCTGGGAGCATCCAGGGCTTTCAGAAAGTAGAGCAGGCAGTGAGGAGAGCATCTGAGGACAAGAGACGGGGTGGAAGTATTTCTTCATCACGTGTCTGTCCAGCTCTGCATAGAAAGTTCCTGCATAGCCCCTAGTTTCATTCCCTAAGCAAATGTGCTTCCACCATTCAGAAATGATTGTTGTAGAGCATCCAAACCTAAGAGTCCAGGGGAATGGACGGTGAAATTTCTGAACAAGTTCAGCAGAGAAAAATATTACATGACTCGAATTTTCTCAGCATTATGAAGAGACATCCACAAAGTGCCCTCATGCCACTGCTCCGGGCACTCTCTGGTCTTAAATTAACAACCGTGGCCTGACTCTAAGATGACCAAATCCACCCCAACATTTCTGGAGCCACGAAAATGTAGGAATTTTTATTACGATTATTTTTGTTATTGATGATAATGATATGGCTATGGAAGAAAACAGTCCACAATAATAAAGTTTAAAATGTTCTTTTTTAAAGGGACATATAGGCAGTCTTTGGGGTTAGGGAGAAGCGAAAATGGACCACTCTTCAGAGTGGCCTCGACTAGCTCAGTCATTGCTACAGTGGTCACTCTGACTATTAATCATTTATTAAATAATAGCTACATAGTTATTTTTAACCCAACACTTGACAAAAATGTGCTGATTAATTTAACCCTTAACATTGTCCAACATTTTTCTTTGAGTGTAGATATTTATGAAAAGATCTAAGACTTGGGGAATTTCTAGAGGAATCAAATCCCTCGGTTAAAAAACTTCAGTGACTAACCACATGACTTGTATGTCTTTATTCATCAGATATTGATGGAGCTGCTAGTCTATGCCAGACATTTCTACAGTACTGATGATACAGCCACAGACACGGCCCAGCGCTTGCATTCTAATAAGGAAAAACAGGGGTATTTGGTTTCTTATGGTGCTGCAACAAATTATCATAAATGGGTGTCTTCAAAATAGAAATGCATTCTCTCACAGTTCTGGAGACCAGAAGTCCAAAATCCAGTGATCACCAGGCAGCTCCCCTGCTGGAGGCTGGAGGGGGGATCCGTTCTTTGCCTCTTCCAGCTTCTGCTCGCTGTCACCATTCCTTGACTTATAGATACATCATTCCAGCCTGTGCCTCTGCTACACTGCTGTATCACTTTGCCTCCTCCCTATAAGGACACTTATGATGGCACTTATAATCCCAAATAATCTCATCTCAATATCCCTGAGGTAATCATGTCTGTTACTATTTAAGAGCATATTCATGTTTGCCATATTTTGTAATATTCACAAATTCCATTGATGAGGACATAGACAAACTTTAGGGACCACCATTCAACCCACTGTAATAGTCAGTAAATACACAAATAAATGCAGGCCATTACAAGATGGCCTTATGAAGAAAACACAAGGGGAAGGGATAAGCAGGTGACATGGAATGCTATTTTCAATAATGGGTTTAAAGAGGGCTTTTTTAACGAGGTGGCATTAGAGCAGAGACCTATTTGAGATAGATGGGAGAAAAGTGGTTCAGGCAGAGGGAAGAACAAGTGCAAAGACCCTGAGACTAGTTGTGTTTGAGGAGGTGAAGAGGCAGAGACCAGTGTTGTTAGAAGTGTAGTAGGAGGTAGGTCACAGGCAGAATTTGGATTTTATTCTGAGTAAAAAGAAAGCCATGGTGTATTAAGAGTACAGGAGTAATTGGTCTGACTTGCTGTATTGTGGCTGATGTGTGGAGAATGGGTATGAAGAGAGGGCAGTGAAGCAGTATGACCATCTAGGAAGGTACTGCGGCATTCCACGCAGGAGATAATAGTGGATAGGACTAGGGTACTGGCCATGGAAGTGGTGAGATGTGATCAAATTTGAGACATATTTTTAAGGTTGAGCCATAGGATTTGCTAATTGAGTGGCTGTGGGTGAAAGTAATAGAGGAGTCGAGGATGAATTTAACATTTTTTGCCTATGTAACTGGAAGGATATGAGCCGCTACCAAATGAGATTTAGAAAATGGGGAAGAAGCAGGTTTGGGGATCAAGAATTTCATTCGGGAATTTAAAATGCCTTTTACACACTCAAGTAGAAATATTCTGTGGTGAGTTGGCTACACAAGTAGAATATATCTGGGCACCACTGGTAAAGAGCTGGTATTTCAAATTGCCATGGAGTACATGTAGATAGAGAAGAGGACCAAGTCTGAGCCCAAAGCACCCCAAAATTAAGAAGTCAGGAAGATGTGGAGGAACCAGAGAAAAGGTCTTTGAAGTGAGTTAGTGAAGAAGTAAAATCATGAAATTCTGCTGACCTGGAAACCAAAATAAGAAAGTGATTCAAGAAAAGAGTAATCAGTTGTGTCAAAAACTGCCAATAGATCAAGTAAGAGAAGAATTGAGAATTTACCATTGAAATTATCAGTGGGGCAGTCATTAGAGGTCTTGACAAGGGCAGTGTTGGAGTTGTGGATACAAAATCTGTTAGGAGTAAGTTCAAAAAGGAATTGTTAAAATGGAATTGTACACAAATAATTTGGACAATTGCAGTGAGTTTTGCTCTTAAGCAGAACAGAGAAAGAGAGTACTATTTGGAAGAACTGTTTTTTTAAGATTGGAAATACCATTACATAATATCATTCTAATAGAAATGCCCCTATTGAGAAGCAAAAATTGTTAATGTAGACAAAAGAATAAGTGTAAGAGGGACATCCTCAAGTAAGTTAGAGGGAACAGGGCTCAGTGCCTCAGTAGTCAGCTAGCCTCAGGTCGGAGCAGGAGCAGGGAAGGTCCTCCTTATGAAGAGAACACAGACAGAAGGTATACCTGCTAGTGTGAAGATGAACATGACTGCTGATGGATTTTATTTTCCCTGTGCAAGGTTATCAGCTGAGAATGAAGAGGATGGAGAAGCACCAAGTTTGAGAAGGTGTGGAACAGTCCCATAAAGAGTGAGTGGTCAAGGACAGCACTGAATTGTCTAGTAAACTTTTTATGACAGCACTATCCCATAGAATTATAATGCAAGCCACGTATAAAACTCCAATTTTTTAATAGCCACCTTAAAAGGTAAAAAAAAAAGAAAGTTAATTTTATTTATATATTTTATTTAACCCTACATATTCAAAATATTATCATTTGGACATATAATTAGTATAAAAAATCACTGAGGCATTTTACATTCTTTTTTTCAGTATGTACTAAGTTTAAAAGCCAGTGTGCATTTTCCAGTTTCAACACATCTCAATTCAGACTAGCCATATTCAAGTGCTCAGTAGTCACATGTGACCAGTGGCTACCATACTGTATAACGGGGGTCTAGAAAATGAAGTAGCATTAATGAATAACACAAGAGCCCCTTGAGATTGGGAGTCGTGAATTGGTGAGATTGGCACAGCTGTGTGTTGTTCTCAAGACATATTCAAAACTCATGTACATTCTGCAGGTTGTCTTTTTGTTGTGTTGATTGTTTCCTTCTCTGTGCAGAAGCTTTTAAGTTTGATGAAGTCACATTTGTATATTTTGCTTTTATTTCCCTTGCTCAAGGGGACATATTCAAAAAGATATTATTCAGACTAATGTCAAATAAGTCGCTACCTATGTTTTCTTCTAAGAGTTTATATTTATATTTAAGTATTTAATATACTTATATTTATATTTAAGGCTTTATATTTAAGTATTTAATCCATTTTGAGTTTATTTTTGTATGTGGTATAAGAAAGGAGTCTAGCATCAAATTTTATTGCATGCAGCTATCCAGTTTCCCCAGCATCACTTGAAGAGTCTATAGGTATCTACCGATAGATAAATGGATAAAAATTAAGTGGTAAATATATATACAATGGAATATTACACAGCAATAAAAAATAATGAAATTTTTCCATTTGTGACAACATGGATGGACCTAGAGGGTATCATGCTAAGTGAAATATGTCATACAGAGAAAGACAAATATTGTATGGTTTCAGTTATATGTGGAATCTGAAAAACAAAACAAAACAAAGACCCATAGAAACAGAGACTAAAGGGATGGTTACCAGAGGGGAGGGGGTGGAGGGTGGGTAAAAAATATGAAGAGAATGTAGTCAATAATACTGTGAAAAGTTTGCATGGTGACAGATCATTACTAGAATTAGTGGGGTGATCATATTTAAGTCATAAAAATGTCAAATCACTATTTTGTACAGCTGAAGCTAATGTAACTAATATAGTATTTTATATCAACTGTATTTATTTTTTTTCAAAAGAAATTTTAAAAATTAAAAAAATAATAAAGTCTCCTTCACCAATAAAACAAAGTGAACTCATGTGCAGACATGGAGTAGCAGAATTGGTCTTGACCAGGAATGGAGTTTGCCAGTAGCCTCCAACCCAAGGAAACTAAGAGAAGGGAATTGGTGGCACATACAACCAAATATCATACAAACTGACCAGAGAAAGGAAGCCAGAGAATTAAGAACTGGGGTGGGTGGATGTAAAACGGTGGTAGGGGCAATGGAAGTTGGAATAGGGTCAAAGAACTTTGAACTGTGGGTACTATACAACATACAGAGATGTCTGGAATAATCCCTGCCCTCAGCAAGCTGCATTTAGACAGCAGGTATAGGAATAGCCATGCTGGAAGATGGTATATGATAAATGCCTGTTCAGTAGCACAAAATGTATTTCATGTGAGTTCCCAGGAGGAAGAGCCCATGTCCTACTAGGATGATCCAGGAGGGTTCATGGGGCGAGGGGGTGCAAATCAGGTCTTGAAAGATGCATCACCTTGGTCGTGGGAAACATTGCAAAGTAGGGGGAAAGCAAAAGCACAAATAAAAAAAAAACTCAATATTTCTTGAGGTAAGAGAAAAAATAAACCTTAATATTAATATTTATTGAGAGAGTTACTGATCACAATGGGGAAGGCAGCCTACAAACAACAATGATCTTTAGTAAAGACTCCTGGGTAATTTCCCTGGGGGAAGACGTGCAATAAAATACAGTGATACTCCCAGAACACAAAGTATCCTAGGAGTAGGAAAACCAAAAGCCAAAGACTATTCCCAAGAAATAAATGCTCTTTTTTTCTGGCCCAGCCTGCATACACACACGCACACACACACACACACACACACACACACACCTTTCATCTTTCATTTAGAATTGTTTCATATATTTAATTCTCCTCTGTGGACATGGTCAGTTACATGTAAAGAGAAGCAATATGTTTTTTTTCTATTTTTATAACATTTTATATAACTTATAAAATAGTGCTTGTAAAAAAAATTCACACAAAGTTGCTAGAGAGCAGTCAATTTCCAAAACCATCCTCGGTTTTTGTTACATTCCGTTTTCTAAGGATGCACTCAAATCAATGGTAAAATGCAGACATTATATGATATTTCATTTTCTTTGGAAAAACTATTCTCATTATTTTGTCTCCTCACAGTACTAACTCTGATATCCACTCTGTTCAGGTTCTGCTATCACTAGGATTTTGGAAAAATATTAAGATTGGATTACATGATGCAAGTATTTCCAAATGGCAGTATAGCCCCTTGGCCCCCACCCCCACTTCATATCATCTATGTACACAGGCAGGGTGAGAGCTCTATGACCTCTAATCAGGGGTCTTGAGACACCCCCCCCCTTATCAATCAGGCAAGAGCCAATCATTTGAGGGAAAGGTAGAAACCTCCAAGAACCCAGTGGCCATGCTGTGGTATGGTCAAGCCAGTGACTCTTACCATTTAAACAGTGAATCCATTCATCACTAAGTAGATCCACTGGTTGGTTGATGATCCCTGTGGACGTGATACCCCCTCCCCCAACTTAAAGAAAGGAAGGTTCAGGGCTGACACTGAATGGGGAGGGGCACACTAGGCCCAGGACAGGAGACACCACTTTATTCCCTGTCAAAGTGTTGTCATGTAGACATAGCCAGAGTGACCTGAAGCAGGATTAGAACACTTGGTACATTCAGGACTATCTTCATACATTCTTTTAACAGTTACTAACACGGAAAATGAGGGACATTACCACCTATGGTGACTGGCTGTTTTACTTAACATCAGAATGTGTCTGTGCTAATTCTTTGGTAAGAGAAGCCATATATTTACCTTTCTTCCTCTAATTCTAGAAGAAAATATTTGGAAGCAATAGGAATAGAATATGTGGGTATGTAAAAGGATTTGATTACTATTAACATTTTATTTTTTAATAGTAGATATACTCTTACCATACAGACCCAGTTTTTCATTCCTTTAGGAAACAAGATGCACATATACACTGTACTATTTTTTTCCCTAAATCTGATGTCATTTCTATTAAAATTTTAAGGGAAAAGGAGCATTTCAATTTACTTTGATTTTCAACACAGTCATCATTAAACAACAGGAAATGGTTTTTCCTAAGCTTGTGCAGATCGTTGTTGTGAAAAAAGTCACCCTCTCTTTTCCTAACTCTAAATATTTAGGAAAACCTGCCAGTATATCCACCCCCTCCTTTTTTCACAGGAATTCCCTACTTCAAGCGGAATATTTAGAAACAGTAAGAAGAGCTAGATGTTTCCATATGACTTTAATAATACTGTATTTGTATTCACATATCATATATCCTTGGTACTTCATAGCTCATTATCATTTTACATTTACAAAGCAGTATATGAAAGCACAAGGTTTAGAAGCAGCTCTTCTGCCCAACAGTAGGTTATTAATGCCAGGATCGGAGCTCATAATTACTGACACATGTGGTCCTACAATAGCTCAGTCTCATAACAAGAAAATAGAGTGCTCAGTAAGTAGAACATATCAATTACCAAATATCCTATTTATTCAAGATAATTTTAAGAAACATGGAGCTTTAATCATGTAAATAACCATATTTAACCTCATAGGCCTACATTAATATGAATATAGATTCATGTATCATTCAATTAAAATAAATACTTAACATGAATTAATAAATATATATTTACATATAGAATCCAATCAGTTCCACAAAGTAGAATATATTTCCATCAAAAAGTCATCAAAGATGTCAACATATTTAAAAATGTGAAGTCCTGTTTTAAAATTTTTTCACCAACATGCTATAAGGATACAGATGCCACTGGTCAGACTGCTGTATATTTTATCAAGTGTCTCTTTAGTGAGAATACAAACATCTATTGTCTGCTGGTTTGGTTAGGAAGGTGAGGTCCCAGTTCTCTCAGCAGTGCTTAGCTGTGGTTTTGATTCCAGTGTCTTGAACACTCATATGTCTGGGAGATTCTGTAAGATCTGTCTCAAGGAAGCACAGGCTACCATGTGAGCATCAGAAGGAAGGTTAGCAAGTGACTGAATCAACTTCTTCACTATTGTCTTCAGACACTGGTGGGCAGCATTCAAGTCCCTGTCAAACTGCTGTCCTTCAATCTGTAAAGCCAGATGACTGCAGATGTTTCTAAACTCAACACTATCCTGAAAGGAACAGCAAACACAAACAAGCAATTAGACAGGTTATTGAGGACATTTGTTTTATGCTTTGTGTACCCAGCTTCCACTCCCATCTCTTCTGATGACAGCACTCTGACTTTTCTCCCAGAGAACTATTCTCCTCCAGTCTTAGCCTGTGTGGTTTGACCAAAGCTGACCCCACTCCACAATTCCAGGGACCAGGCCAATCCGAGCATATCATGCCTCAGCAACTTGGATTGGTCAGGGATGGATGGGTGACCCAACACAGGCCAATGAACCACAACCCCAGAACATTTGCTAGACTGGGAAAGAAAAGCTCTCTTTAACTGAGATTGTTGGAAAACATCTTGCCACAACAGGGGAGAATCCAAATGACAATGATGCCAACACAGAAGAAAGTAAACCCAAGAAATTAAAAGAGACTGATTTAATAACATTTTCTGAACATGCCAACTTAGCTGTATTTAAATAAACCCCAGCATTTTTTGTCTATCTGAGTCAACAAATATCCCTTTTTACTTAAACCATTTGAAGTTGAGTTTCTATTATTTGTTCCTAAAAGAGCTTTAACAAATACATAAATAACCTCTGTTCCTATTATTCCATACTCACTGTCTTCAAGATTGCAATAAAGAATTTAGTATTATTGAACACAGTCTCAAGAAATTTCCAGTGCAGCCCTGGCCGATTTGGCTCAGGGGTTACAGCGACAGCTGAAGGGTTTCCAATGCAATTCCTGGTCAAGGGCACATGTCTGGGTTGCAGGTTCGATCCCAGGCCCCAGTCAGGGTCGTGCAGGAGGCAACTGATCCATGTGTCTCTCTCACATGGATGTCTCTCTCTCTCTCTCTCTCTCTCTCTCTCTCTCCCTCTCTCTCTCTCTCTTTCTCCTCCCTCCCTTCCTCCCTTCCACTCTATCTAAAAAAAACAACACACACACACACACACACACACACACACACACACAAATCAGTGGAAAAATATCCTTGGGTGAGGATTAACAAAAAAATAAAGAAAGAAATTTCCAATGTAAATTTAGAAAGAATAGTTCCCAGGTAGTTTAAAACAAGGAAGTAATTAAATAGATTTTTAATCCCCAAATGTTTCATGTTCTAAAATACATCGCATGTAAATGATACATTGAAATTACTCCACATCATATGATTTATTTTTGAATAAATGTAAATGACTTCCCACAGATTCTGGTTCTGGCAACATGGCATGCTTAGTTTCTCCAAAACCCCTTGCTACTAAATTCTAAATAAAATAGAACAAACATCCTTTCTGCACTTGCAGGAAAGTAATGAAAATCCCCAAGGGCCAGAAATAAAAGAAAAGTAGATTGGTTTAGCTGTCTGCCAATACCCATCAAGAAAAGAAAGTCAGTCTCTCTTGAGCTGCGTTTGGGATGAGGGTAAAGTCGCCCCAAGAATGTGTGACTGTGGGCCTGTGCTACACAGAAGTTACTGCACAGAGTTTAAGTTTGCAGTTGCCCTCGACACCGCATACATATTCTGGGAACACCATGGTAAGAAATTAACCTGAAAATTAGAACTGGGCTAAAATATCCATGGACACAAGGAAAAGCAAACAAAAACCTATTCCACAGAACATGTCCACAACCCACGCCCCACTGTGGGATTCCCATAAAGCTCTGTCAAAGATAAACTCAGAATATGAAATTTAAGATACAATTCACCATGATACAGCAAAAAAATAAACTGCAGGGCAAAATTAAACTCTAAGAATTTCAGATATAAACTATAAAATATGCTTAAAATGATTAAAAATATAAAAGAAGGAATCAAAAACTTTTCAAGAAAAATCAGGCTTGAAAAAGAACCAAATACTACTTCTAGAAATGACAACTATCATGACGAATTAAATACTCAACAGAGTTGAGTTACAACAATAGACCCTCGGTGCCAGATCTTCCTAAAGATATAACTCAGAAAGAGGAAATTCAGTGCAGAAGCAAAGAATGAGATACAAGAAGCAACAGTGAACAAAGAAATTTAAAAATATGGTATAAATCTAACAAATTGATTGTTCAAAACAAAAATTATAACAACTAACTTGGAGTTTACAAAAGTGTTTAACTTGAATAAATACATCTGAAGTGAAGATTAGTAAACAGGATGATAAATGTGAGAAAATTGCCAGAATACAAAATGTAAAGTTATGGCAAATAAAATGAGAGGTTAGCCACTGTGGATGGCCGAATGATGAAGTACAACAAATACATTTCCTAGAGAGACAAGAGAACAATGGATAAGATTATCCAAAATTGACCCAAAACATAAATCCTTACATTCAGGAAGTAAAACAAGCCTTGTACAGAGTAAGTTAAATGAGATACAAATCTAAACTCATTAAGGCAAAACTACTCTGAAAAGTACCAGAGAAAAATAGTGTTTCAAGGGATGACAAGACAGACAGTGAGCATCTAAGCCACAACCAAAGATGGAACAAAAGCAGAATAATATCCTCAAATAACTGTCAACTGAGAATTTTTTTTAATCTAAGTAAACTCTCAAGACAAAATAAATATCTTCATTTAGAAAGATAGTAAGAGTTACCACAATAGACCCTTGGTGCCAGATCTTCCTAAAGATATAACTCAGAAAGAGGAAATTCAATGCAGAAGGAAAGAATGAGATACAAGAAGCAACAGTGAACAAAGAAACTTAAAAATATGGTATAAGTCTAACGAATTGATTGTTCAAAACAAAAATTATAACAACTAACTTGAAGTTTACAAAAGTAAGATGTTCTAAAATGCTGAATAGTAGTAACATGTAAGATGGAGAGATATTTTAAGGCATTGCATTTATTCAAGAGAATGGTGGCAAAATTGATAAACTTCAGACTTGTTAAGTATGCATGTGAGAAATGTAAGTGTATCATTCAAGGAGAGAAATAATACATAAAACTTCAGAATTAGCAGGAGGAAAGGTACATTAAAACTTTATTGATCCTATTTATAAAAAATAAATATAAATACACAAACCTAAATAAAGCTAGGTGAATAGAAACACAAAACAAGACACCTTTGAAATATAGTGGTTCTACACTGTATTTTAAAAATCTATAAGTTTTCATAATAGCAACATATTTAGAACTAAAAATACGTGAAGATTGAAAGTAAATGAATACTAACATATATGCCAAGCAAAGAGGAGCCAAAATAGAGCCAGAAAAAAATCATTATTAGTTATAAAATAAACCCCAATTAATAAAAGGTATTACTCCCCCAAAAAAGATATAACAGTTTTGTATTTGTGCATGCCTAACATGATAACCTCAATTTACATTCCATCTACACACATAAAGACATTTTATCTCAGCTTCCTCAGAAATTGACAGATAACCTAACAATCAGCTTGGAGAGAAAAGGGTGAAACACTAATCACAACCTTGGTCCAATAGAGATAAGCAAATATATGTTATTCTTGAAGATATATAAAATATTTATGAACACTGACTATATTATAATATGTGACAAAGCAAATCTCAATGAATATCAAAAAGTCTATATTATACAAATCACAATGCAAATAAATAAGAAACCAATAACATAGCTAACCTTCCCAAGACATGTATAACTTAAAAATCTACTTGCAAATAATTCATGGGTCAGTGAAAAAAAATTGAAGTTTTAAAATACTTTATACTGAACAATTATGAAAATACCATATCATAAATTTGTGGGATATAGCTATACTGATAAATGCTAGACTTAAATGTTTATATAACTAAAGAATAATCACTGAAAAACCATGAGCTAAGAATTCAACTCAATAATTCAGGAAAAGAAAAATAAATAATTCAAAATAAAATAAAGGAAAGAACTAAAAATTGAACCAATGTTTGATGAGGAACTAGAGTTTTCTTCTTAATCTGTATAGAAAAACAAAGCTATTCTTCTCCCTAATAAAAACTGACACTTCACCCCATACACCGAAAAGGTTGCAGGTTTAATTCCCAGTCAGGGCACATACCTAGGTTGTGGTTCAATCCCCAGGTGGGGTGCATATGGGAGGCAACTGATCCACATTTTCCTCTCACATTGATGTCTCTCCCTCTCTCTCTCTCTCTCTCTCTCTCAAATCAATAAACATATCCTCCAATGAGGATTAAAAAAAGAAGAAAGCTTTCCCTCCTCCTAAAACACAAAACAACAACAACAGCAAAACTCTGTCACTTAGGTGAGAATAACCTGGGTTTCTGGCAAAGTGTTTAATAGAGAACATCTTCCAAGAAACAACACAAACATCTACTTCTCCAATTCAGCAAACAATGGCAGTAGGACCCCAGTGTGAGCTAGGTACTGGGACGGAAAACTAAACACCCTGCACACCCTTTATGCAAGGCTTCACAGCCAACATGCTCTTGGGTTTTTCCCCTTATTTTTATATTATATACATATGTATTTTTTTAACAATCATCTTTTTTTTTTTTCATTGATTATCTAGATAGAGTGGAAGGGAGGGAGGGAGGGAGAGGAAGAGAGAGAGAGACATCGATGTGAGAGAGACACATCGATTGGTTGCCTCCCACATGACCCCTACCAGGGCCGGGGATCGAACCTGCAACCCTTCGGTCCGAAGGCCGACCCTCTAATCACTAAGTCAAACTGGCCAGGGCAGGGTTTTTTCTCTTTAAAGCATTCTTGCTTCCCTGCCTTTGTGTGTTGCTCATTTTTCCTCAGAAGGTATTAAGGGGCTACTTAGATAACCTGTCCCATAGTTTATGGGACAACCTATATTGCTGGAGCATGTTGCTTGGGAACGGGAAAGTTGGTTTAAAATGACTCTGGACTACTTCCCATAGATCCACATCAAGGAAAATTGTCTGCTTGCTTTAAAGAATTAATCCAATTCTAAGTACAAAGTGGGAGGATCAAAGACAACTTTCTAAGGGAAATTCAAAATAGAAGGAACCACTGAGATGTGTGCGGACATGTGTCTATTAGCCAGTTTGCAAAGGCATTCATCACTCAGAGAAGATGAAAATGCCTTTATAAATATATCTGTGGGCCTAAAATCTGAAGTCAATTTCACATTTACTGTAAAGAATCAAAGAAGGCATCATTTGGAGAAATTATACATATAATAAAATTCCACTGCTTGGCTGTACTGGTCCCTGAGGCCCTGGGTAAACTTCAGATCTCTGGCAAGCTTTGCAAAGTCTCTTTATTTTACTATTTTAGTACAGTATTTCCTTTTAATCCTTTCTCAAATATATTAACAGTCAAAGAAAACAAATTAATAGGAATAGCTTTCCGTGGGACTCTTAAGCCAGGGAAGGGAAAAATAAAGCAAGTGGTTGCTTCTCTTCCTTTCTGGAAGGTCTGGAGGCCAACTATGGGCCCAATCACAATGGCCTCCAACCAGACCTCTACTGATGCTTCTTGCAAAAGGTGGGGCCACAAGTCACAGTGTTGAGGCAATAGCATACTAAGTGGCTCATGGGCTTTCAGTAGGAATTCATACGATCAATATTGGTAATGATTTCATATGGGTTTTCCATTCAGTGACAGAGCATATCCTCCCAGCAGCTTTTATTTAGCAAGTCCCAGGTGCTTCCAGAAATGATGTAATATCCTACCAGGGATCTGAGTGCTTTGCCAGAATTAGAACACTATAGCTGAGCAATCTAAAAGCGGTTTTGGAACTTCTAAAGCCTTATGTAATTTCAGGCTGTGGATATGAAATGTATTGATTGCTCAGCGGTCCAAACTGATGGCCAGCATTTACATTTTAAGGTGAGATGGTGAGTCAACTAACATACTGGGATAGTGGCCTCAGCTTATCTGATTCAGTTAATAAATCAGTTAATTTTATATCAAGTCTCCATTATCTGATTGACTACACTGGATAAAAGGCAGTATGATATGGATTTCTTCAGATAAATACCCCAGAAGTAGAATTGCTGGGTCATGAGGCAGTTCTATTTTTAATTTTTTGAGGAATCTCTAGACTGTTTTCCACAGTAAATGCACCAATTTGCAATTGCACCAACAATACATGAGGGTTCCCTTTTCTCCACATCCTCGCCAATACTTATTGTTTGTTGATGTATTGATGATAGCCATTCTGACAGGTGTGAGGGGAAAATACTAATTTGAAAAGATATATGGATCCCTATGTTCACTGTAGCATTGTTTACAATAGCCAAGATAAGGAAGCAACTTATATGTCCATTGATAAACGATTGGATAAAGAAGATGTGGTACATATACAAAATGGAATATTACTCAGCCATAAAAACAACAACAGTAACATCTTACCATTTGTGACAGCAATGATGGACTTAGAGAGTATTATGCTAAGTGATATAATTTAGACAGAAAGAAAAATACTGTATGATTTCACTTATATGTAGAATCTAAAGAATAAAATAAGTGAACAAACAACACAGAAACAAACTCATAGATACAGAGAATAAATTGATGGTCACCAGATTGGGGGTGGGGGAACTGTTGAGGGGCTGGGTGAAAAAGGTGAAGGGATTAAGAAGTACAAATTGATAGTTACAAAATAGTCACAGGCATGTAAAGTACAGCATAGGAAATATAGTCAATAATATTATAGTAACTACGTAGGGGAATCACTCCATAAGCTATGTAAATGTCTAACCACTATGCTGTATACCTGAAACTAATATAAAATAATATGTTAACTCTAATTGAAAAATAAATAAATAATAAATGAAGGCAGTCAGATATGGTACCCGGTCTCTAAAGAGCTTATAACCTAGTAAGGGGAATGAAACACATAGAGCATTTATCCAAATGTCCAGTGAAATGTGATGAGGGCTATGGTGAAAACACAAAACCCCAATATTATAGAGAAACAGACATTTCTAGACTCATAATCTAAGCACTACATTAGATTCACACAAAGCTCCTCTTAAAGTGTGAATCCTTTCTATAGCATACTTGATGTGTAGTTGTCCAAAATTTTCTAGGTCACACTGGAGAAACTCATGTGCTAAGGAGGCAACCCATGGCTCTAGTTTTTTAGAACATTTTTTCCAAATTTTTAGCTGAAATATTTTACCAGCTAAAATATTTCAGAATAATATTTTATTCTGAATAAAATATTATTCAGAATAAATGGCTTCCCAAAGATGTCCACATCCTAATTCCCAGAACCTGGGAGCATATTACCCTACATAGCCAAAGGGACCTTATAGAAGTTAGGTAGGACACACAGCCCCATGCAGCTATAAAGACCCCAGGGATGCAGAGCTCATTCCTTCATGAGTAATGGACTTGCCATCAGAACCCTGGTTCTGCGCCATCTGTGGACAAGACATTTTATCTATGGGATATTCAGTTTTCTCATCTGTAAAACAGAAACAATAATAGCTACCACATGGAGAGAAGTGAATATCAAATTAGCTCATGGATGTGCAAACTCATTGTATTTATAAAGCACACCATCAATCTAAGGTTATGAGTAAAGTATTCTGCTAGATGGAAGATCAGTAAGAAGGAGACGAGGGAAAGGAAGGGGAGAAAAGAAAAATATGCTCCACAGAAACTTGGAATCTAATTGGTGATATGAAACTATTTAAACTGTTCAGTAAAGATGTCACACAGAATAAAATTAAGGCTCAAAGAGTGGTTGAGCTCACCTCACATGCATTAGGCTGGCTACTATAAAAAGAACGGAAAACAAATGTGAAACAATTGGAACCCTTGCACACTGCTGGTGGGAGTGTAACCTCCAGCAGCCATTGTAGAGAGCCATATGGAGGTTTCCCAAAAAAGTAAAAATGAAGTTAACATATGATCCAATAATTCCATTTCTGTGTATATATTTATTCAAAAGAACTAAAAGCAGGATCTCTAAGAGATATTTGCAAACCCATGTTCATAGCAGCACTATTCCCAATAGCCAAGAGGTGGAAGCAGCTCAAGAGTCCATTGACAGATGACTGGATTAAAAAATGTGGTCTATACATACAATGGAATACTATTCAGCCTTAAAAAGGAAGGCAGTTCTGACATGTGCTACAACATGAATTAGCCTTGAGGACATTATGCTAAATGAAATAAATCACACACAAATGGAAAAATACTGTATGATCCCACTTACATGCAGTATCTAGAGTAGTCAAACACGCAGAAAAAGAAAGTAGAAAGGTAGTAGCCAGGGGTTGGGGGGAAGGAGAAATGGGGAGTTACTGTGTAATGTGTATAGAGTTTCAGATTTGCAAGAAAAAGTTACGGACATTGGTTACACAACAGTGTTAATGTACTTGACATTAGTGAACTATATACTTAAAATGGTAAATTTTGTTAGGCTTTTACCACAATAATAATTTTAAGAAAACATGTAGTTGAGGCCATCAGAGTACGGCCAACTTTTGCAGAAGGGCATGAAGGTTTGGATGAGGCATCAGAGAAATGGTAGGTGGGGAGGACTATATAGACACTACGAGATAGGTGGTGTTGGGAAAAGCAGTATTTGATTCATAAGGAAAAGAGTTGGCCCCTGCAATTAGAATGAATAACATAAGCCAAGGCCTGAAGTCAAGTATGGGCTGGGACTGGGAGGAGATCAGTCTGAAACTAACAGAGCTTGGTGTTTTGAATCAGGATATAAGCTAGTTTGAAAGGCTGTGAGTGCCCCAGTAAATTCCCCGGAGACTTCCAAGCCTGAGAGCAACATGGCAAACCAGCATTTTAGGAACACTGGTGTGGCCCACGAGCCTGAGCACCTAGGAGGCGCCAAGCTCCAAGTTAAGGTCCTTAGGCACATTGTCTCACTGAAAGCCCACAAAAGTCTATGAATGAGAGATGAAAAGAAATGTGGCTTGGTAAGATTAAATGATGTACCTAAATCACACAGCAAATGAGTGACAGAGCCGGAAGTAGCCTCCCTGCAAAACTCCAATGTTCTTCAAAGACCAGCCTCAAATCAGAAACTGGGCCAGGTGCCCTGATGACTCATTCAGCAGAGCTCACTGTCCAGTATGGGACAGACTGGACAGGAACGACAGAGCATTAGATGCCACAGTGGGATGAACAGGGACACCATGGGAGCCAGCAGAGAAGGCACCTAACTAGCTTTGGTGATGAAACAAAAATGTCTACAAGTGAATTGTTCCATGTTTCTTTTTTGGCCATATCCATGCTGTGTTTGTTTGTTTAATTTTTTCTTTATTGATTTTAGAGAGAGAGGAAGGGAGAGAGACAGAAACATCAATGAGAGAGAACATCGATTGGCTGCCTCCTGTATGCCCCCCACTGGGGATTTGGCCCACAACCTGGGCATGTGCCCTGACTAGGAATCTCTTGGTGCATGGGTCAGCGCTCAGCCACTGAGCCACACCAGCTGGGCAACATCCATGCTGTTTTTTAAGGTTAACTGAGTATTATGAGTATTACAACACTCAAATTGGCCTTGGTCACATCTAAATTGAATATTGGCCTGTTGGCCCTTCCCATCTGGAAGATATTCAAGGCATGGAACCTTCTGCACCCCACGTAAAGCCAACTCCTAGCTAATCAGAGACCTAGCTGGAGCTCTTCCTTCCTCTGCTCTGTTCTCTCCTACCCGGTGTCCGGGAGGTCTCAGAAAAACCACCGCACTTGTACTTTTCCGCATTATGCACTGTGTTTATTAGGAATGCACACATCTGGAATCCTTGAGCAACTGAAAATGCACCTGCAAACTCCAAAAAGGGAAGAAAAGTTAAGCTTTTTTTAGCTTCTTACTGAAAATAAACACTCCCATCAAAACTGAAGGCTTGAAGGCAAAATGAATCTGGCAGCAGAGTCGGTTTCAAAGCTTGTTTCCTGAAACCAATACCAATGGATAATAAATTCAAAATACAATATGACTTTATAGGCTCCAAAATGCAGACAACTTTTAAACAACCCACAAGGAAAGTTATTGTTGTTTTCCTATTATGTCACCTTCAAAATCATTTCTAGATCTACATGAACCATAAATCAGTTCATATTCCCTTAACCACGGCCTTTAAAAGAAGTTGGTTCTTTTCAAAACAGTCACATCTTGAGCTATATTCTCTTACAATGGTTTCCACAAACTTTTTTCTTCTCATATTTTCCCTTCTCACTCTCCCTGAGTGCCTAATGTCCTCTACAGAGAGCAGTAAAGAACGCGCTGTCCCCAGCTTTCTGTGATGGGGCCTGGTCTTCATGAGCTTCAGCATGGCCGGCACACTATTCTCCACAAAAGCCACCCAGTGCTAGGACCTACAAGGGACACAAATCCTCTCCTCAAATGCTACAACCCTCCACACTGGATGTGTACATAAACTGGAAATGCTGTTCTTCTATGTAGAGGGATGTTTTGAAAACCATACTATTGGGAACAGTATGCTTCAAATTGTGCCACACCAACATCTGGCTTTGAGCTACAAATTCACAGGGCCCAGAGCAGTCACCAGTTACCTGAAACCCAGATCAATCTCAAATAGATATGCAACTGCACATTAATAAAACACCCAATGAAGAACCATAGTATCTGCCATTCACCATAAAAAGTCTGTCGTCCACAGGAAATTAAACATTCTTGCTTGCACTGTACCCAGCGTCAATGCCCACAAGTAACCAAGGTTCCTCATACATTTGCTTTGGGTACGTCATCATTTTCATTAGAAAAGTCTGTGGAAAGCACTTTGTGATGGATACAAGAACTTGATGCAGGTATTCTCACAAGGCAAACCCAAAACTTATAAAAGAGAGCATGGCAGCATTTCCATCAAGTTGTCAAACATAAGTGGTTTTATTTTAGGGCCCTTCTGCAATATCTTTCCAAAATTTTCATTTCAGAAAGCTTATATGTCCTGATTCTCATATCATTCACATTTTAAGAAATTACAAACTATAATTAAGCTACTTCTAGAGCAATCACTGGGCCTTTTTCTAACATATAAGCACAATTTTGTCTCAAGTGAATAGCAATCCCTGGCTATTAATCATACGACCGTGAGCATTTTTTCCCTTCAATAATATGTGAGTAATTTTTGAAGACACAATTTTCAAATTTGTAGAAACTGGCTTAACTAATTAATGTTAGTGGGGGGAAGCACTCATCATCAGTGTCTTCCCCTGAGTAACCCAATATTCACACTTACATTTTACAAAGATTACAATGACTTTGCAACCAAAGCCAACAGTTTTCTAACCACTGCTCTTGCTTTGTAGAATGAAAAAACAGTGAGGACTACTAAACGTGATGGAATAATTGGTACCAGAATTAGCTAATTGAAACGGGCCAGCTCACAGGCAAGTTAAATCTGCAATGTCAGGAAAGTCCTTCTGCCTCTGAAAGTTGGCATCGGCCATAGTTTCCATGCAACTTGCTTCAGAACAGAAAGAACTCTTGGCAACTATAAATATTTTTAACTCTCAAGGGAAGACAGACAAAACTCAGTCAGTGACTTCATAATTGGCTGGTTAATAGTTTCTGTGTGAGTTGGTCATTTTTGGCAGTTTTTAAAATCCTAGCCTGGCTTCCTTCTGGTGTCTCACATAATTCTATGCTCCCTTTGGGTTGCAGGTGCTTAAAGCATTCTTGCTAGTATTACTAGTTTGACAATGATTTCCTACATTTACCTGGTGCTTTTTGTCACTATGTAAAGTGGCCATCATGGAAGGAGGGACACAAATTACCCAGTGTTATTAACTGAATTGTGCCCCCCCCCAAATAAATGCATATATTGAAAACCTAACCTCCTTGTGACTGTATTTTGAGATAGGACCTTTAGGGAGGTAATTAAGATTAAATGATATCAGAGGGTGGGGCCCAGATCCAATAGGATTGGTGTCCTTATAAGAAGAGGAAGAGACATCCAAGATCTCTCTCTCTCCACATGCACAGAGGAAAGGCCAAGTGAGAACGCAGTGAGAAGGTGGCCATCTATAAGACAGGAAGAGCGCCCTCACCAGAAAACAAATTTGCTAGCACCTTGCTTGATCTTGGACTTCCCAGTCTCCAGAACAGTGAGAAAATAAATGTTTGCAGTTTAAGCTACCCAGTCTGTGACATTTTATTATGTCAGCCCGAGCTAAGAGTCTACAATGTGACTGTTACATCCAAGTGATGTGTAGTGCGTGGCATGATGACTGTGTCCTGTCAACTAAGCAATTCACGTACTTTATTTCAGTGTGATGTTCATGACACCCCTATGAACTAGCGGTGTGATTTGGTAGAAAGAGTCACATAAAACCATGGTTGAATCATGGGCCATCATTGCCCAGAGGCAGGATCTTCAGCAAAGTCCTAAGTTCCTCTGAGCCTCAGTTTCCTGCTGTAATACATGTTTGTCAGACTGGTTAACTACATCTTCCCAACCAAATTTAACAAGACTCAGTACTATTAAGCACTTTTTATCCACCACGAAGAAGGAGAAACTCACTTCATGTTTTTTTCTTTGCATGTTTTTGATAAATTCTAAATGTTCAAAGACAATATTAAGTGTTGGTTTCTTTAAGAAAAGAGTAAAGTACTACAAAAATACCCATTGTAGCCCAGCCTGTGTAAATCAATGGATGGAGTGTTGTCCCATAGACTGAGAGGTCCCAGTTTGATTCCCAGTCAGGGCACATGCCCCGGTTGCCGGCTACAGCCAATTGATGTTTCTCTCTCACACCAGTGTTTCTATCTCTCTCTCCCTTCCTCTCTCTCTAAAAAATCAATGAAAACATAATTTTTTTAAAAAATCCATTGTTATTGTGGTGAGGGTTTCTCTGCCTTCATGCCTTTTTTGACTTCTGCCATGGTGAATGAATTTTAATCCCCCCCCCCCAAATCCCAGACCTTTCATTGCTTCTGGGTCTTGGTTCACACAGCTCCCCTAAAATGCTTTTTCCCTTTAATGCCTGGACAGCAAACATTCTTTTTTTTTTAATCCTCACCCTAGGATATTTTTCCATTGATTTTTTTTTTTTTTTAGATAGAGTGGAAGGGAGGGAGGAAGAAAGAGACATCAATTGGTTGCCTCCTGTACGACCCTGTCCCGGCCATGGATAAAACCCGCAACTGAGATACCTTGATGGGAAATCAAACCTGAGACTCTTTGGTCCACAGGCTAACTCTCTAACCGCTGAACCAAACCAGCCAGGGCACCATTCCTTTTTTAAAAATGTTACCTCGCCCTGGCTAGTTTGGCTCAACGGTTAGAGAGTCGGCCTGCGGTCCAGAGAGATCTGGGTTTGGTTCCCGCTAAGGGCACGTACCTCGGTTGTAGTTTGGCCCCGGTTGGAGTCGTGTGGGTGGCAACCAGTCGATGTGTCTCTCTCACATTGATGTTTCTCTCTCTCTCTTCCTCCCTCTCTATCTGCAGATAAATGCAAAAATGTCCTCAGGTGAGGATAAAAAAATAAAAATAAAAAAGGTTACCTCCTCTGAGGATAAAAAAATAAAAAATAAAAAAGGCTACCTCCTCCAAGAAGCATGCCAGGATCACCAGGATCATCTGAGGTAAAACTGATCACTCAGTCTCTCTTTTTGCCAACCCATCTATGTCTTGTATATGCTCTTAATATCATATAACATTTCCTATTTCATCAATTCATAGTACACATTTTTTCACATTTCAAAAATCTCTGAAATTAGACTATCTTACAATTGAAGGTCTAACATAATTTAATTGCCAGGATTTTTTATTTCTTAGAAGTACAATAAAAGGTGTATCTTACACTCGAGCGCGTTGGTGAAATGCAGCTTCATTAATTTAACTTTCTAAGGTGAGTGGAGCTGTGCCTCGCATCTGGAGGCATTCTAGTTTCCCCTTTCATGCACACACATTTGGCAATATTTGGTTTTATCACCTGGGGGGGGATTGCTGCAGGCATCTAATGGGCAGAGGCCAGGAATGCCGCTAAGCATCCCATTAGCACAGGACAACCCCCCACAACAAATGTCCAGCACAAAATGTCAATAAAGCAGAGGTTGGGAAAGCCTAGTGTAGAGTAACAATGCTTATTAGAGTGTATGACAGACTTTATTATGTTTGGTTTTTAAATCAGTCTTTTATAGTGTATATGCAATCTAAAATATAGCATTTTTTTCCCAAACCTTGGCTTGTAAAGCAAGAATAGCAATTCTTGAGAAATGCTCTAAGCTTTCTTCATCACCCCTCCCTGTTTCCTTCTGAAAAAAACTCCCAAGGGAAATGAATGATGCAATGCTCCAAGTCAAAAATGGAAAGCCAGAGGGTCTCAAAGAGATTGTGACCTGAAACCAGTTAGGTTAATTAATAGCAAAACCAAGACTATAACCCAGACCCCCACATTTCCACAATCCCGCTCAGCCTGAGAGGCAGCTGCTCTGTTTCCTGACAGTTGGGTGCCTTAACAGGAAAATGCACCTTAGAAATGTGAGCTGCGTGACTTAGCAGGAGGTTAATATTAGTATTCAAGCTTCAACACCGGGGACACATCCTGCTCTTACCCCACTTTTTGAGAATTTAGATGGACTCTGTAAGGTCCCTGAGCTCTGTGGGGAACTATATTTATGCAAAAATAACTGTGATTCATAAGTTTGAAAGGACTTTAAATTAATGTAGGTGATTTCGTCATACAAAAGGCAGTGGGGACTTTAATACATGTATTTAAGGCTCTGGGAAGAAGGATTATTAATTTGGAAGGGGGAGTAGGGGTAGCTAGCTGTCCTCCAGGCCCAGAAGCTGCACCTGTGGAAAGGGCCTTCACCTGGAGCAGGAAGCTGATTTACTTGAGAAAAGGAGTTCCAGAGGCCTTCAGCAAGGCCTCTCCCACTTCCCTGCTCCATAGTCAGGCAGCCCCAGGTGGGCACCTCCGCACTGCTCAGCCCCCACTCCCAGTTCCCTGTCGCAAGTGCGGGGTCCTCCACGTTTCATCACCCCCTTCACTCCCCATGGTGCTGAATCCTAGCGGGCAGCTCAGCTTGGGATCCTGTGACCCCACCCAGTCTCCATCCAGGCCCAGCAGCCCTGGCCTGCAGGGGGATCCGGCTCCCAAGGGGGTATGCTGGAGGCCAGACTCACCTTCAGGTGGATGGGGAAGGACCGCTCCTGCTGCAGGGGACCCAGCAGCGTCTGTTCCACGCTGACCAGCTCTGAGGTCGAGTCCACCACGCGGGCCAGTGCGCTGCGCATAGCCATCCGGGCCAGGGTGCAGGGCCCGCGGCCCTGGGGGAAGGGAAGCAGCTCCGCACCCCCTTCGGCGCCCCGCACCACCTCCACCTCGGGGGGACTCGCCGGACCCCCGGAGTCCCCATTCCGGAGCCCCCTGTCCCCGCTGCCCTCCTCCCACCCCAGCCCCAGTCCCAGCCCCGCCTGAGCCTGCCGCGGGCTTGAGCGACGCGCTAGGGCGGCGGACACGTGGTCCCGGGCGGGCGAACTCCCAGGGGCGCCCGGACCATCCCCCCAGCCCCATTCCTGCTGCAGGAGCTGCAGGGTCTGCAAAGCCACCATTTGGTGACTAATGGAGGCCACTAAGGGAGCGGGGCTGGCCATCGTCTCCGCAGCCGGCTCTGCGCGCTCCGCGGGCAGGTAGAGCAGCGAGGGAGGGAGGCGATGGGCGTTTGGGGTCACCAGGGTCACATTTCCTAACCCGCGGCTCCCAGGCCTCCGGGCCTCTCGACTTGTGGGGCTGGCCCCGCCCCTGGCCCGCCGTGGGTGATCCGCGCTGGCCCCTGCATTCACTTCAAGCCTGAATCGCCTTGTTCCTGACCCAGTGCTGCTCGAAGCGCTGCTCCGCGTGCACTTGAAAATCAGCCAAATGCCGAGCTCCCGTTCTTCTTACCCTTCAGGGTTTTGCTGGGAAAACGTGCTGCGAAGTGCAGATACATCTGTCCGCAGCATTACCCCACCCCTGTCTCCTTTGAAAGATGCTTGCCAGTGACCATTCACGCCCTGAGGGCTGGGGATAAAAGACCCTCCTGGGAGTGACAGTGTAAAGAACTAGAGAAGCTCACAAACGGAGAGTGTGCCTGATTCTTCTCTCTCCCTTTCTCACAGCCCTAGGGGAATTTTCAGGAACTTCTTAAAGTATCCTTTAAGGCCTCTAGCCCCCCAAACAAAAGAAAAGGACTTGTGTCTGGATGTTCTGCAGGTCTCTGCCTTGCCCCATGCCACATGGGCTTGGAGAGCCCGACCACGGAAGTGGCATCGGGTCGCAGCCCTCAGGCCTGCTCCTGAAGCAGCTAGCAGACCCGGCCAGGCACTGCCCAGATGAGGAGCATAAAGGGTTTTGTGTGAAACTCCCCAAGGACTGGGGCCGCAGGGTTTGAACTAAATCCTTTTACGAGCCATGAACCCAGGGACAGCTGTACAAATAGTTGCAGGTTTTAATTAAACCTAATGTCGATACTTCCTTAATTTAGGAAAAAGGATTGGCAAATTAATGCTTTGATAGATTAAAAACTATTGGTGTGTAATTATACTTAAAAAAACAAGAAGACATGACAGGGAATGGTAGGGGGGACTGTCCCAGAGCAGCATGGTTCCGCTTGCTTCCTGTGTGGGAAACCGGTTAGATAACCTAACAAGGCAGTAAAGGGGAGGGCAAGGGTACAGGCCCCTGACAGACAAGTGGATCCTAGCCCACCTGAAGCATGGAATTTCATTCTTCCTTTAGAAGGAGAGTCCACCCTTGGTGTTGCAGAGTGAGATGTGGAGAGGCCTGGCTTGCGTGGGAAAGCTGCTCCAGTGACTATTAGTCTAGAAAGGCCATTATCCGAGATGTGGGGAGGGGTTCAGGGTCCTTTAAGGTTTCTTTAACTCTGGGAGAGCATGACCCCACATAATCCTCCCAACTCTCCAGAGATGATTCCTTCTCCTTCTCAGTGTTTTCTTCGCCTATGAAAACAAATCTGAATGCCAAGGTAAAGAAAAGCTTTCTTAAACAAAAATGAGTATGTTCACACTAATTTTAAGTAAGTAAAAATGCATGTCTGTGCATTGACAAAGAAAAAATTACTTTGGAGACAAGTAGTTTAATGTTGATTAGATTCTCTTGCCATAAAGTTACTTAAGTTCACAATAAAAAATAAATTGTGTGTGTGTGTGTGTGTGTGTGTGTGTGTGTGTGTGTGTGCGCTGTCCTCAAATGTTGAAATACATTAGGTTCAGCAGAGACTAACCGGGAATAGCAAAAACTAACCCCGAATTTTCACAGAGCATGTCAGATCTCCAGAGGTGCTCCTGTTTCCGGATATGCAGGAAATCCAATTTCATGGACTAACTCTTCTGCTATCGAATGGCTGACTGCAAAACCTGCTTGACAGATGGAATTCCAGCCAACAGCAGAATTGTAATCACTAGACACTGCCTAACCTGAGGCCCCACTGTTCTGCATACCAGGCTGACTCTGAGAGCCATGAGACCAACTGAACTTCAGGGGGTATTAGAGAAGGGGGCCAGAAAAACATCGGGCCTGTGGGATGGTACATGCAACTTAAATAGCTGCCTGGGTTTTCCAATGTCCTTCAGAGAGCAACCCAGGCTTTGTCTGTCTTGGCCATGGGCCACACTTTCCTTTGCTATTACTTTGAAATGGCTGATGTTCCAAAGCTGGAGATATGAGGCCCTAACTGAGGACACATATTCATTCCCAGGCTATTGAGATGATTCAATAGCATAGCAAATCTACCTTTGATTTAAAACCTTCCAAAGTTATATATTCTGGGCTACCAGATCAAGTAACAAATTACAACTCCTTATTTTACCATACTGACAATTTCAGACCACTGTGTAATAAAAGGCACATTCAAAAGGATAAAGTACTGGACACATGATAGTTTTGCTTCACAGTATCTACTTCACTACTTTATGGAAACCATATCCTCATTTCCCAGGAGATAGTCCTCCCCTTTCTCCACACTCAGTCCATATAGTTGGATGGGATGAGCTCATCCCACTGCAGAAGTGGACTGGGGCATTGAGGCTGAAGCCAATCACACATCACATTCCCATTATGAATGGTTCGGGATGGACATACAACCCAACTAGAGCCAGTACGTCAATATCAGTTAGGATGCTTTCTGCTGAATGAACGAAATAAGAGAAAACAATGGAAGTAGAAGAAAATGTAGGCTAAAAGATGAAAGAGTAAAAAAGATAATTTCCCTTATAACAAGAAAACTTAACGTCAAATAGTTTAATCAGTAAGAATAAGTTATTGTCTCAGATCACAAATCCTAAGGTAGGATGGCCCGAGGGTAGGTTAATCTCTAGGAGTGTCAGATCTCCAGGAGGCCACTGGAAATCCAGTTTCACGAGGCTAAGCCATCTACTCTGTAACGTCTGCCTGCAGTGACTCCTTATGGATGTGAAACAGAAGATGTGAGTTCTGAAGCTTCTGCAGCCATCTTGTGAGTCTGAAAGGAGAGCTTGCTATGAATGAGCCAACACTAAAGAAAAAAGCCAAGAGATTTATAAAATGAGAGAAATCAGTGGCCTTATAACATGGCCTGAGCCCCGCATTTAGCTACATAATAAGACAGCTGCACCTCTGAGCTTTTCATTTATACAAGCCACTAAAATCTCTTTCTGCTTGAGCCACTTTGGGTTGAGTTACTGCTTCTTGCAACAGAAAGTTACAACTGAGTCCAGCCAGTGTGGCTCAGTGGACTGAGCGTAGTCCCAAGGACTGAGAGGTCCAGGTTCAATTCCGGGTCAGGGCACAGGTCTGGGTTACGGGTTCAGTCCCCAGTAGGGGGTGTGCAGAAGGGAGCAGATTGATGTTTCTCTCTCACATCATGTTTCTATCACTGTCTCCCTTCTTCTCCCTCTAAACAATCAATAAAAACATATTTAAAAAGAAAAAGGAGAGTTACAACTGAAGCAAACTGCTTAGCACATACAATAGAATAGACAGAGTTTTAATGACGTGACCTGTGACCCAGTGCCCCTCAGGCAAAACACTGCTAAAAAGGCCCCTCCAACCATTTCCAGCAGTGCCTTTGTCATTCACCTAACCTTTCCACTATTCCAGCAATTGTGAGAAAAGCTCTTTGAGCAACTTTGGTCACTGCTGCCAATTGATGGGAGCATTAGAAAATGATCAATGGAAACATTCATGATCCTGGGTGCCAGGGGACAGAAAAGAGAAGAGAGTAGAAAACTCAGTGAGGTGAGAAACAATTTCCTACCTGTTAATGGAAAAGGGAGAGTGTTGTTACATAAATAAGGATTCGTTGCTTCTATTAATCCAAAGGTTCTTTTCTCACATGAACAAAAGATAAAAGCTCTTGTGTGGAATCATGAAGAAGCCAGACCCAGTGAGAGCAGAAGGGAGCTGGCAGAGGTGCAGCCCCGTGGAGCCTTCCTCAAAGGACTTGGCAGAGCCCAGATACATTTGAACCCTCCTTATATACTTTGGCACTTTGCTCCAAAAAGGATCCAAGAGAATTCCAGAAATGGAGCTGTTAACCTTCAACGCACGCTGGTGAACTTCATAGGTGGGGGCAAAACAAAACATGTCCAAAGAAGCCAAAGAGTTATTATTTTTGAATGAAAATTATTATTGAGGAGAAACAGATGCTGAAGAGATCTACCAAGATATGAAAATGTTCTGTACAAGAGAAAACAATGGAGCTACGAAAAGATGGAGGCTCAACGAAGAAAGAGCAAAAAAGATCAAATTCCCCTTTTAAACACACAATTGTAATGTTTGAATATGCCAGTTCATAAAAACGCACATGCAATTCTAACTTTGGCCTAAACATTTCATTTTGAGGGGGAAAAAAAGATGCAATCCTGCCACAAAACCTCTGAATTGCCAAAAACAATTGTTTACACAGGGCAGTGTGTTTTCAGGACATCATATATGCGCTGCCTGCCCAGACCCTGTTAAGCTGGTGAAGCTAAGTGAAGCTTAGTGAATCTAAGTGAAGAAAAGAAGGGAAGTCTAATAAAGGGAGAAAAAGAGAACAAAGAGAAGTAAAAAATGTTGAATCCCACCTGTATGAGCTGATATCATCTGATGTGCAACTCACCTCCTCATCACAAATACCGTTTCCCTGGACATATAAATAGTTTCACTAAAATTTGTCTCAATGATTAATTTATTTCCAGGAGGAATTCTTAATGTTGGCAGAAAAAAATCAGAAGTGGATTTTTAAAGAGTTCATGTACTTTTTTCCTAATTCTTGTAGCTTTGGTAGATAATTTGGTTTTTAAGAGTGACAGAATGGCTGTGAATTTTCCTGCTGCCTGTTGTAGGATAGTAAGAAGCTAGGAAAATTCCAGGACAAGTGGAATAGGGAAACTGAGACAGATAGTTAAACAGCAGTTTGCAGCCACCTAGTAAATCCTATCTTCCCTAAACCAAGGACACTTCAGAGTAAATGGTTTGCACTTCTCCTCCCCAACCAGAGGGTAAATAGCTTAACTCATGCTACTCAGGAAGACATATAACAGAAATCCAATCAGTGACGTTTGCCAACCACACCCGAGGACAGACAAATTAAGAGAATAAGCTGATGAATATTCTATTTATCCTCGCCTAAGGCCTCCCCTAAATGCCCAGCCTTTAAAACCCCTGAACATGAAGGTCCCATCATGCTCTCCCTCCAGGGAGCATGCCCCTGCCATTCCCTTCCCCCTCTCCTTCTCCCAGAGGCATGTATTTCCTAAATTCCAAGGGATCTCAGGAGACTTGCAACCAGGGGAGCAATGGCCAGTGGCAACTCATCCCAGGCTAAGCTTCTGAACAAAAAATGGAAAAATGTCCTTGGGTGAGGATAAAAAAAGAAGAAACAGGTACTGTTATGAACCTCATTTATAGATGAGGAAATTAAATCATAGAGGGTTTAAGTAACTTGCTCAGGGTTATACAGCTGGTAAGTGACAGCACTAGAATTCAAACCCAGACAGACTGAGTGGTTCATATGTTGAACCAGGCTAAGCTTCTGAACTTGTCTCCAAGGCCCCCTTTTCTCTGATTTCCCAGTGAGCCAAAAGCAGCCCAGCCTAGGTCTCCTGTAGTTTCTTCTCTGCCGTTCCTTGATTCACTGCCCTAAGTGTGTTTTTGCTGTGGCCAATAAATCTTGCTTGCTTTGCTGTGCTTTGTGTCTTGATAGAAATCTTTCCTTCAAGAAGACAAGAACCAAGGTCTCATCATCTCACCAGTAACATAACACTACTTACACATAATTTCAACAAGACAAGATTGTTGTGTTCTTCCATCCATTTCTGATTAGAAAATATAACCTCTGAAGAATATCCTTTCTCTTGGAGGGAAAAATTAAAAAGTTGCTTGATTTCCTGAGCTATTACAATGATCTGTGTAGATATGGCTTATAATATTGAAGTGGGAGAGGACTAATAGTAATAAAATGAGGAAGGAATAAATATGGAAGCATTTTAATGCAACTATATTCCAGGATCTTTAATCTTAGTGAAAAAAAATGGGACCATCCTCATCACTTTCCATGATCACCCTATATGTGTTTCCAAGTTCCAGTAGGTACCCTTCTAATATGATAGAAAGAAATGTTCAACTTGGGTTGAGATATTTAAAAAAAGTTTTTAAATCTTCCCAATCCCTTTCTATACTTTTTTTCCTAAGGAATTTTCTATTCTTGTTCCCCAATGTCTCTTCTGTTTGGTTTTACAATTGAATAGACACTGGGGTTTTATCCACCCTCTCATTTACTCTTCTCTCCCTTGGATTTCCAGAGCTCCCTTTCCTGTGGTAATTGTAATAAGGGGGGGGGGGGCGGGCAGGGTGAGGGACTGGGGGCACACGGTTCTTTTGTTTAAAGACCACTATGCTTACATGATGTCAAACCTTCATACTGGGAGATTCAATAGGTTTGTTGTTAGTCCCTAACCCTTAAACCCTGAGTGCAACAAGAAAGAACTAAATCAGTTTTGAGAACTGGATTAGTGCCTTCCCACATTGGCTCTCTGTGCTAGGAAAACAAGAGAGGCCAACAGATGGGCTTGTTTTATTTGTTTGGTCATTTTCTTCATTTTTGTTTCAAAATATTATTGAGAATGGTCAGAAGAGTTGAAAGAGGGTAACAGCCATTTCAAAAATAAAGATTTGGTGAACATAAGTAAAGACCCTTTTTTCCTCCTTGGAGAAAAAATATATATAATATTTTAAAATGTATGTTTACATAAAAATATGGCATTACATATTTTAGCATAAAGAATGTCTATTTTTAAAATTTTTTCATTATCTGTTTTTCTGACAGTCCACTGTTAATTAGCAAGTGGGGTTTTATAGATGCTAATCGGACCATAAAACTCAAATGGTCCATAAAGTGATCAAATTTCAAGTATTTGATCAAGAAAATCATTTGTAAATTTTATTTGTTCTGTAATTCCCATTTGAAAATTAAAACCACATTCAGTAGGATCTTTAACTCCTCTGTTCAAATATCTAAGCTTTCTCAGAAGCTTAAATCATAGCCTTTGATGGATCATTCCTAGATAATGGTAGATAATTTGTTAAAGAAGTATTAAAGGAATTCTTAATGTTCTATCCATTTTAGCTAAGAGTAAAATCTAATACTTTCTAGGTGAATGCTAATTTTAATACACAATTGTATTTAATAGTGGTTTATTTTTAAAATTTAAGTAACTATTATTCAAAGCCAAGGTAAATATAAAATACACATGATGGGTAAAAAGTATACCTTGAAATCTCTTATTTTAGTTATCACAATTAATACTATGCTTTAAATTAAAATATTTTAGCTTCCTCAAATTTCCATGCTAATATTTTAGATTCCCAAATTTAACACTCATGGGGGAAGCAATGCAGTATAGAGACTAACAGACTGGGCTCTTGTGGGTGGTAGAAACACCTGCCTGGAGAATCCAAGGAAATCAACTGAAAACTATAAGAACAAATGAGTTTAGTTTAGATATATATAGTCAGTATACAAAAACTGATTAGCTTTCTTATGCACTGCGATAACTGATTAGAAATGTCAGGGAAAAAATTGCCCAATTCATAATAACAATAAACCTACACAATAGCTGGAAATAAACTAAACATAAACATTTCCAAGATTTATGTTTAAAAAAAAAACTGTATGTAAAATAAAATTACTGAAAGCTGTAAAAAAAATCTGAATAAATGGACAAAAATAATCCCTTTCTGTTGACCAGTCCAAATTTATAGTTATCAATTTTCTCTAAATTAACCTAGAAACTCAATACAATCTCAATAAAACATCAATAGAATTTTTACAAAACTAAGAAAAATCATTCTTAAGTTCATCTAGAAGAGAAAGCATCAAAATAGCTAAGAAAATTTTGAAATAAGAACAATTAGGAGGGAATTTCTATATCATATATCAAAATGACTATAAGCTATACCAATTTTAAAAGTGAAATTGTTACCAAAGAATCAAATTCCTTTGTTGTTAGTGAGAGTGAAATTCTTGGGGCACAACTGGAATAAGCATATTCGGAGGCCCCCACAGGAGGATGAGATGTGGTAAAAGATTTTATTTGCGTGGAGTTACATTCCTGGGGTTCCAAAGTCCCAGTTCCCTTAAACCAGTCTTGAAAGAGGGATAGCTGGGGATTTAGCAGAGCTAGAAGCAGGGTCAGTGTCCAGAGTTCCTGTTCCATGGTGAAGCTGGGTCCTGCAGAGCAGGCTAGAACCAATCCATCAGTCCATTGTGTGGGTTCCACATGCCTGTGAGCCACATAGGCAAATGCAGGGCATGGGAGCCCCACAAGCCAGGAGTCTGGCACTGCCAGTAAGAAAGAAGACCAAGAGAGCCAATTTCCTTTGTTTAGAAGTTTAAATATTCAGGTTTCCTGCCCTTGCAGTGGCCATGCCTATTCTGGCCAATTATCTTTTCCCAGGAGTGACTGACAGGTAAGCACCCTCCCACATCACTCAGACCTTAGTGGGCATGTGTCTATACCTTCCCCATGGACCTGCGGGGAAAAGACCTGGAGAGTATTAAATTGTAGCTTTCTGGCAAAGCTGTATAAATGGCATGCCTGTATTATCCAGTCTCCCTTTTTGCTCCTTTCTTGTTAAATAATAAACAGATTATCATAACAATATCAGGATAGTGGTACTGAAATGGACAAAAAGATCAATAGAGTCAAAACCACGTAGGTATATATGTACTAGGAGCTACACTTGTGGAAAGGAACTTCAGCTGAGAGAGGAAAGAGTTGCAGAGGCCTTTGGCAAGGCTTCTCCTGCATCTCTGCTCCATAGCCAGGTAGCCCCATGTAGGCCCCAAGTTCCCTGCCCCAAATGCCAATTGTATATATGATTTTATTCATGTCAAATCAGTGAAGAAAAAATTAGTGATATGACAATTGGCTATCCACTTGGATAAAAACAAAGTTAGATCTGTTCCAACTTCATATGTAAGCATTAATAACAGTGCTAAATGTAAAGTGCTAAATGTAAAATATCAAAACTATAAAAATATTAGAAGAAAATACTGTTGTATATATTTATATTCATTAAGAGAAGATGTTTCTAAACATGATACAGTATGTATACATAATAAAGGAAAAATTGGATAGATTTTATTACAAAAATATTAAAACTTTTATTTGATGAAAGATGGCATAAATAACATTTAAAAACAAATATAATCTGATATAATATATTTTCAACATAAAAAACTGGCAAGGGATTAATATATAAATAAATAAAGAGAAACTATAACTTTTTTAATGGTATAGATTTGATTAAATTAGGCAAAGGATATAGAGAAACTCAATGGTCCAATTAACATATAAAAAGATAGTCAGCCTCACCAATTATTAGGAAAATGCAAATGAAATCAACATTAAGATATAGCCTTCCTACTCCTCAACCCCTCAGTCTGGCAGAAATAAAAGTTGATTAATATAGCTTGGCCAGCAATGTAGGGTAATGGCTCATCTCATACGCCATTGGTGGAAGTATATTGAGTCAGTCTTTTTGCAGGATAATTTTTATCCTACAGAAACAGTCACAGTGAGCATAGTTGTATGCATAGTGTGGTATAATAAAAAAAGAAAAATGCAAATAACTGAAATGCCTGTCTGCAGGGAAATGGATAAATAAAATCATGGGACACTAAGACAGTATATATCCCTGTAACAAAGAAAGTTGATACAAAAAAAAAAAAAAAAACCAAACAAACAAAAAAAAAACAGGTAGAAGGATAGCTACCAACATGGAAATAAACAAGCTGCAAAGCAATGCACTTACCTGACCAATGTTAATACTGTTTGAATATCTTAACTAGTCAGGCACTGTTCTAAATCCTGCGACACAGAAAGAAGTAAAGCAGATCAAAGTCCTCCCTCAAGAAGTTTATAGTTTAATATAAATTTAACAAAACAAATCAGCAAATAAATATAATTCATAATGTCCAATAATGTCAAGTCCCGTGAAGAAAAAAAAACATGGTGTGTCATTTTTTACTGTGTTCAGCTGTAGGAGAAAACCCAATTAGCTGAGGTTTAAATAAATAAGGGTTTACTATCATGTGTTACCGAAACTCAGACGAGGGGGAAGGAAGCTGGGGGTAGATTGTGAAGGAATGAAGCTCCTTCAGCTTCCTGCCCTACTCTCCTCAGGGTGTGGCTTTTGCTCCTCCAAGCAATAGGGCAGCATTCCAGGCAGGGAGGAGGAGGAAGGAAAAACACACGAAACAACAGAGTTCTTTTTACTTGTTATTGGCCAGAACACTGTCATATGACCACCTTTAGTTGCAAAGAAAACTGGGAAATTAAGTGTTGGTTTTTGTAGCATGAGGAGTAGAAGCAGAGAAAAAGAGGAGTTGAAAATGGAGGCTGGGTCAGCCTACCTACAGTGTCTGCCGCACACAGTAAGGAGACAGAGAGTGATGGCGGCCAGGCAGTGACCTTTGAGCAGACACCTGTGTGAAGGGAGGGAGATGCTGGGCCCCAGGGAAAGCCCAGCAGTGAGACCCAGAGCAAGCGCGTTCTCGCTGAGTTTGAAGAACAGCAACAAGCATTTGGGGCTTGAGCAGGAACGAGAGAGAATGCTGAGGTCAGATCACATAGGACCTCCTGTAAGAACACTGGTGTTTTTTATTTTTAACTTAACTCTTCATTTTGAAAAAAAAGTCAACAAAAAAATTCTAAGACTAGGCAAAGGATTTATTTATACTCTTCATCTAGAATCTTGATCAATGGTTAGCATTTTGCCACTTTGATTGATCTCTTTCAATCTCTCACTAAACATTTTTTCTTAATCTTACTCAAGAGTAAATTTCAGATATTATGACTCTTTTTTTTTTTTATCCTCACCCGAGGACATTTTTGCATTTATCTTTAGATAGAGCAGGAGGGAGAGAGGAGGGAAGAGAGAGAAACATTGATGTGACAGAGATACATCAACTGGTTGCCACCCGCACAACCCCAACCAGGGCGGGGGACGAACCGCAACCTAGGTACGTGCCCTTAGTGGGAACGAAGCTGGGACGCTCTGGTCCGCAGGCTGATGAGGCAAACCGGCCAGGGCATGACTCTTAATATGATTCATTTTTAATGAATCTCCTAAAAACAAGAACATGCTCTTATAAAACCATGGTATAATTATCAAATTCAAGAAACTAAATGTTGATAAAATACTACTATCTAATATATACAAATTTTAACAATTGCCTCAGTAATGTCCTTCACAGATACCCCTACCTCTTTTTTTCTGTACCAGGATTTAATCCTGCATCACATGTTACATTTAACTGTCATGTGTCTTTAGTCTTCTTTAAGCTGCAACCGTTCCTCAGCCTCTCTTTGTATTTCATGACATCAATATTTTTTAAGAGTACAAGCAAGTTTATTTTGTAGGCTCTCCCTCAGTTTGAACTTACATAAAAAATCCCTGATGATTAAACTTCAAGCATGTACGTGTGCAATGACAATACACAAATGATGCTTTCTTGTCAATGTGTTGCATCAGGAGGCACTTGATGTCACTTTGTCTCGTTGCTGGTGGTGGACACTTCTGATCACTCCATTCAGATGATTTCCTTGCACAGATACTTTTCTTCTTTGTAATGAATAAGTCATTTGTGGAGAGGTATTTTGAGATTGTGTAGATATTCAGTTCCCCAATAAACTTTGACCCACTGGTTCTAAGAACTGTGGATTTTAAATGATGAGAGCCATTAAAAAGTAAAAGCATGATTCCAACATTTAAAAAGATTACATATGTATGTAAATGCTCAGGGAAAAGACTGGGAGGATCTAAACCAAATGATTAACAGTGGACTTCTCCATTGTGTAGGTATTTTACAAAGAACATGTCCATGAATTGTCTGTGTATTTTTTTTAAATCCTTACCTGAGGGTATGCTTCTATTGATTTTAAAGAGAGATGAAGTGGGGAGAGAGAGGGAGAAACATTGATGTGACAGAGAAGCATCGATCAGTTGCCTTCCCCTATGCACCCCCCCAGGGATCAAATCCGAAACCTAGGTATGTGCCCTGACCAGTAACCGAACCCACAACCTTTTGGTGTACAGGACGACAGCCCAGCCAGGACTGTCTGTGTAATTTTTAAAAACAATGTTGAAAAGCCATAAACAAGGCCTGGAGTCAGACAGACATGGATTTAGACCCATAACTCCTATCACTAGTTATAAATTGAGGAATTCACTTAAACTCTCTGAGATTCAAGAGATTCAAGTTTCTGATCTGTAAACTGGGGATAATATCACTATTCTATGACTTGAATAAGAAAAACTACATAAAGCACTTAGCATACAAAGCAATCACTGAATTCTTTTTGTTTTGTTTTGCTCTCTCTTAAGTTTCCAGCTACACTCTATAGACTGGCTTCCCAGGTCCTGTCAGCCACCTTGTCCATTCTGGCGCCACTTGTCCATGTCTGGAACCTTCGTTCTTGAAAAGCTCTCTTCTCGTAGTTTCTGCTACCTTTGCCTTTGGATGTTCTCTCAAGTTTCTGGCCAGTCCTTTCTAGTCTTCTCTGTGGATCCTTTTTCTTTTTGGCCCTTAAATGTCAGTCTTATTCTGGCTTCAGTCCTTGACCCTCTTGTCTCTTAGCTCCAATGGTACAACAGCTCAGAGAGGTCTTTCCCTGAACTCCAGGTTTAAAACACACAGTCATTCTCTGTCATACTGTTTATTTTTAGTAATTCATACTGTTTATTTTCTTTTCACCACTAGAACTATCTGAAAATCTTATTTATTGCTGTGTTTATTTGTTTATTGTTTGTCCCCGGAGAGTTTCCCTCTGGATTATAACTTCAGTGAGAGAAAGATCTGTGTCCTCATTGCTTCATCCCCAGTGCTGGCACTGAACGGTCAGTTTGCCACATGAATGAACTCTATCCATTCTTTCTGAGACATTCCTTTATTTCAAGCATTACCTACCATCTTCAAGATGACTTCCCAAAATAGAATTGTACTTAGTTCTGTCCAGAGCTCCATAGACACATGTCAACTTGCTATGAGACCTCTCTCCTTGGACACATCATAATTACCTCACACTCAACCTATTCAGGACTGAACTAATTTTCTTTACTCTTCATACCTGCTCTTCCTCCTCTGTTTCCAGCTCCTCTTACAGTGTCCCAGACAAACAGCTAGGTGTAGTCCTTATATATTCCATCTCCTTCCTTTCTTCATGAACGCAGCCACTGTGATTTGTCCCCCTGCCTCTGAAATAGGCCTACCTAACTGCACAGAAACTAGCTGATATCTAGCTGTGTGCTAGGAAAGGAGAGAAGACAGGTTGATGAATACCTAGTAGACTCTGCCACAAGCTCTTATCACACACAGAGGTAATGACCTGTTAATTCAGCTGTACCTCCCACTAAATGGTTAATTCAGGGAAGACAAGAATCGTGTCTGTCTTGTTTGTCATTTTACACTCAGTGCCAGGCACAAAACTGGAAATGTAATAGTAACTGGTAGTATATACTTGAATGAATGAATAAATGTCAGAACCAAGTTTAAAATCTAGGTTCTTGCTCTACCCGTTATATTATGCTCAAATAAGTGCAGTAGTCCTCCCACATTCACTGTTTCTGTTTCCATGGTTTCAGTTACCTGTGGTCAACAACAGCCTGAAAATATTAACTGGAAAATTCTGGAAACAAAGACTTTGTTTTTTTCTTAATTTTTTTATTTTTAAATCCTCACCAGAAGATATTTTTCCATTTATCTTCAGAAAGAGTGGGAGGGAGAAAAAGAGAGAAACATTGATGTGAGAGAAACACATCAATTGGTTGCCTCCTGCACAACCCCAACCAGGGCATCAGACTGAACTGCAACCAAGGTATGTGCCCTTGACCGGAATCGAATCCTCAGCTCTTTGGTCCTCAGGATGACACTCTAACTGCTGAGCCAAACTGGCCAGGGTAGGAAACAAAGACTTTGTAAGTTTTAAATTGCATGCCATTCTGAGTAGCATGATGAAATCTCATGCTATCCCACTCCATCCACCCAGAATATTAATCATCTCTCTGTCCAGCATCACCACCCTATTCACTCTCTGCCTGTTAGTCACTTAATTGGTTATCAGATGGATTGTCCTGGAATCACAGTACTTGTGTCCAAGTAACCTTTATTTTACTTAATAGTGGCCCCAAAGCACAAGAGCATTGATGCTGGCAATTTGATATGTCAAAGAGAAGCTGTAAAGGGCTTCCTTTAAGTGAAAAGATGAAAGTTCTCAACTTAATAAAAGGGAAAAAAAGTATGCTGAGGTTGCTAAGGTCTCCAGTAAGAAAGAATCTTATGTCTATGAAATTGTAAAGAAAGAAAAAGAAATGCATGCTAGTTTTTCTGTCACACCTCAAACTGCAAAAATTATAGCCACAGTGCATGATAAGTGCTCAGTTAAGATGGAAAAAATATTACCTAGAAACAACCCAAGTGTCCATCAGTAGATGAGTGGATAAAACAGCTGTGGTACATATACACAATGGAATACTATGCAGCTGTAAGAAAGAAAGACCTCTTACCCTTTGAGACGACATGGAGGGACCTCGAGAGTATTATGCTGAGCGAAATAAACCAATCAGAGAAAGACAAGTACCACATGATCTCACTTATTTATGGAATATCATGAACAAAATAAGCTGTCAATCAAAACAGACCCAGAGACATGGAAGTAGGGAACAGACTGACAAACTTCAGAGGGAAAGGGGGTGGGGAGGTTGAGAAGAGATAAACCAAAGAACGTATATGCATATATGCATAACCAATGGACACAGACAATAGTTTGGGAAAAGCAGGAGGGGGAAGGGAGCAGGGAGGAGGGGGACAATGGGAGTAAAAAAAGAGGGGGGGACATCTGTAATACTTTCAACAATAAAAAAATAAAAATTAAAAAAATTATATATATATATCTTTAAAAAATTTTTTGTGGGTGGAAGACGTTTCAATTGATGCATTGTGTTATGCCAGAAAGCATTGAGCCTACTAGAAGACCTCAACAAGGGATCCCCTGAAAGTGACACCAAATCATTTATTGCAGGTAAGGATGGTTACACAAATTCAAGAATAGGGCTGGCATTTTATCATCTTACAGCATCACAGGAAAAAGGATGATTAGAGTAAAGTAAGATATTTTGAGAAAGAGACCACATTTACATAACTTTTATTACAGTATATTGTGGGGGTTTTTTTAGTCCCTTTTTAAAAAAATATATTTTTATTGATTTTTTAGTGAGAGAGAGAGAAAGAAACATTGATCAGTTGCCTCCCATGTACAACCTGACCAGGGACTGAACCAGCAACCTGGGCATGTGCCCTGACCAGGAATTGAACCGGCGACCTTTTGGTGCATGTGACAATGCTCAACCAACTAAGCCACACCGGCCAGACAGTTACAGTATATTGTTATAATTGCTTTATTTTATTATTAGTTATTATTGTTAATCTCTTACTGTGCCTAATAAGTTAAGCTTTATTCTAGGCGTGTATGTATAGGAAAAAACACAATATGTAGAGGGTTTGGTAATATCTGTGGTTTCAGGCATCTACTTGGGGTCTTAGAACATATCCCCTATAGATAAGGGGGCACTACTGTAGATCTTTCAGTGATACCAGAGAGTGGTCTTCTATATGTGGTATTAAAATCTACACATCTACTTAAATGGTCAACATTCAAAATACTGACAATGTCAAATGCTGGTGAGGATTTATCGCTGATGGGAATACAAAAGAGCACTGCCACTTTGAAAGACAGTTTGGCAGCTTCTTACTAAATGTACACTATCCAGCCCGGCCTGTGTAGCCCAGTGGATTGAGCATCATCCCATGGACTGAGAGGTCCCGGCTCCATTTCCGGTCAGGGCACATGCCCGGGTTTCAGGCTCAATCTCCAGTGGGGGGTGTACAGGAGGCAGCCGAATGATATTTCTCTCTCACGTCGATGTTTCTATCTTTCTCTCCCTTCCTCTCTCTCTAGAAAATCAATAAAAAAATGCTCAGTGCCCAATTTTCTTTAGAAATCACTCTGGTGGTTCTGTGCTTATGCTGCATGAATATATTTAATTAAAGATAAAAGTAGTTTCTATACACTAACAATGAACAATCTGAAAAAGGAAATTAAAAAAAATAATTCCATTTACATTAGTATCAAAAGGAATAAAATACTTAGGAATAAATCTAACCAAGGAATTAAAAGGCTTGTATGCTGACAACTACAAAACATTGTTGAAAAAAATTAAGACACAAATAAATGGAAAGACACCTTGTGCTTATAGATTGGAAGACTTAATATTGTTAAGATGTCCATACAGAGCAATCTACAAATTTAACACGATCCCTATCAACATTTCAATGGCGTTTTTTGCAGAAATAGAAAAATTCATTCTAAAATTTTATGGAATCTCTAGGGACCTTGAATAGCCAAAACAACTTTGAAAAAAGAACAAAGTTGGAGGATTCACACTTTCTGATTTCAAAACTTACTGCAATGCTACAGTAATCATAACAATGTGGTTCTGGGAAAATTGAATATCCAAATGTAAAAAAAAAAAACCCAAAAAACAAAAGGTTGGATTCTTATTTTATACCAAATACAAAAATTAACTCAAAATGGACTGAAGACCTAAATGTAACACACAAAACTATAAATCTCCCAGAGGATAATATAGAGAAAAAGTTTTATAATATTGGCAATGATTTCTTGGATATGATACCAAAAGCACAGGCAACAAAAAAAAAAAGATTTAAAAATGAGACTTTATTAAATGTTAAATTTTTTGTGCATTAAAAGACACAAGCAACAGAGTAAAAAGGTAACCTATGGAATGGAAGAAATATTTGCAAATCATATATGTGATAAGGAGTTAATATCCAGAGTATTTTTTTAAACTCCTACAACTCAACCACAGAAAAATCAAATAACCTGATTAAGAAGTGGGCAAAGGCCTTGAATAGACATTTCTCCAAAGATAATATACAGATGACCGAAAAGCATATTTAAAAAATGCTCAATATTTCTAATCATCAGAAAAATGCAAATCAAAACCACATGACCGTCCTGGCCAAGTAGCTCAGCTGGTTAGAGCATCGTGCTGATACGCCAGTTTCGGGCTTGATCCCCTGTCAGGGCACATACAAGAAGCAATCAATGCATCAGTAAGTGGAACAACAAACTGATGTTTCTTTTTTTCTCTCTCTCAGATAAGTAAAAAAAAAATTAACATTAAAATATTATTGAAAAGAAAAAAACACAGTATCACCTCGCACCCATTAGGATGTCTACTATCAAAAAAAGAAACAAAGGAAAGTAACAAGTCTTGGTTAGGATATGAAGAAATTGGTAAACTTGTGCACTGTTGGTGTGATTATAAAATGGTGCAACTATTGTGAAAAATAGTATAGAAGTACCTCAAAACATTAAAAATAAACTACCATATGGTGTGGCCACCTCACTTCTGGTTATATAGCCAAAAGAATTAAAAATAGGGTCTTGCCCGGCTGGTGTGGCTCAGTGGATTGAGCGTCATCCCATGGACTGAGAGGTCCCAGCTGGATTCCGGTTCAGGGTACATGCCTGGGTTGAAGGCTTGATCCCCAGTAGGGGGCGTGCAGGAGGCGGCCAATCAATGTTTCTCTCTCACATTCATGTTTCTATCTCTCTCTCCCTTCTTCTGTCTCTAAAAAATCAATAAAAACATATTTTTAAAAAAAATAGTCTTGAAAAGATATTTATTTGTTCACCCATATTCATAGCAACACTGTTCACAATAGCCAAGAGTTAGAAGCAATTCAAGTGTCCATCAATGGATAAATGGATAAACAAAATGTGGTAAATATATACAATAAAATATTATTTAGCCTTGAAAAGAAAGGAAATCCTGTTACATGCTACAACATAGATAATGTTTGAGGACATTATGCTAAGCAAAACAAGCTAGTCACAAAAAGGCAAATACTGTATGATTCCACTTACATGAGGTATCCAATGCAATAAACAGAAAATAGATTACTAGTTGCTGGGAGAGGCGAATGGGGAGCTGTTGTTTAATGGATTCAGAGTTAGAGTTTTGCAAGATGAAAAAGTTCTGGATATCTGTTTCACAACAATATGATTATACTTAACAATACTGAACTGTACATGGTTAAGATAGTAAATTTTATATGTTATTTCACAATTACAGAAGAAAAAATCCCTCCCCACCTCCCCTGAAAAAAAGTGAGAGGGAGAGAAGCAACTTCTTTGAATCAAATTATATCTCAAGAATGCCCTTCAAAAGAAGATAAGCTGAATACAAATAAACTTTCTTTGGTGTATTAAAAGCCAGTGTTGAAGAACTTACTCCGACACAGATTTATTTGTGGGGAAGTGTGTGTGTGGAGTAATTCTGGGGCACCAGGTGATGATCTGCAAATACTGTAGAAGCAGCCACTATGCACTCCAGGCGCCAGTGAAAGCAACAGTTGTGGAGCCTTAACATCCTCAGTAATTCTGAAAGCACCGTAGGGATATGGCACAGATTTCCATCTCCGAGATGTTGATATTACATTTTAGTTCTGTAGGGATTGGAGATGCTTTCAGTTATGAAATTTCAGCTGCAGCCTAAAATTTTAGTGTGTTTGTGGTTTTGAAGACATGGCTAAATATTGTGTCTAAGGTAGAATATAGGGCATTATATGGTTTAAAGAGGTACCAATCAGATAAAAGTAATATCCATTGCTAAGGAAAGACGTAGGTGTATCTGGCAGAGTGGAATAGGATAGAGAAAATTTACTGTACTCTAAGCCACCCTCGTCTATAAGGTATAATAAGAAAAATAGCTTATATGCAAGGAGATCCTCCCCTCACTGCTTAGGAACAGCCATAGGAGATAGAAAGACAAGAGGAGCCATAGAGAAGCAATTGACTTTTGGTACAAAGGAGTTACCATTGTTTTGATAGCAAGGGCATTTTTCATATACAAACACAGTGATGGGTACATATATGCATGCTATATGTACTTTTTGTCAGTACATTATGTAATGCCAAATTATTGATTGGCCCAAGGCATGGTAATTTGGTAATTTGTTTTTTAAAGCTTAATTTCTTTAGACTTATTTACATGGCCTCTGACTTTTCAGTACCTTACACTGGTACTTATGAGGCCTGAAATCCAGCTGTGTCCCTGCGATTCACCAGGTGTGAGATTTTAGGCAGATAATTAACTCTTTGGTCTTCATCTTACCCATTTGCATCAGTTAAATTGGTAGGTCCCAATATCACTGCTGGTTCCGACTTACATTTTTTCAGGTATTTATTATTTTTTTATTCATTCACACAACACTTACTCACTGAATGTCTGCTATGAATCAGGCACTGTTCTGTGGATACAGCAGTAAACAAAAACAGAACAAGTTCATGCTTCTTTAGAACTTATATTCTATGAATCGGCTTCTTTACTGTTAATGAACTATAAATTTTAAGTGGTCAGAATGCAAATTTTATGATGCCCTCATTTGTTATGACTCACAAATATTGATTTATACATCACTTGATTATATCCTGGTTTAGTGAGGATGTAGAAGAGTGAATGAGCCATCTTAGCCTGTAGGTAGGATGTAAATTAGTTCAGCCATTTTGAATGATAATTTGGAAGTATTTACCAAAATTTTATATACAACTATATTTTGATCCAGCAATTTTTCTCTGTGGAATATTTGTTATAGAAATAATCACACATGTTCACAAAAACTGTATGTATCACTTATAATACCAGTGTTTATTGTAAAAAGCACACATTTAGAGATTCTCTATTTGTATTTAGATGAATGGATAAACAAATGAATATATTATATTAAGAAATACACTAAAACTATGAAAAAATGACATAAGTGCTGACATGGAAAAAATAACCAAGGCATAATTTATTTAATAAAAAGTCATAGAACATGTATACAATGACCTCAAACATATTTTTTAATTATACAAGAAAATATATACCAACTGCTACTTTTGGTAATAGCAGAGGAGTGAACTTGTCACATGAACCCAACTTTCAAATAAAAATTAGACAAACTGGATCAAATAAAAATTTTATAGTGAAGCATACAAAAGTAGACTGAAGCTACAAGAGAGTTCATGCTAAATTTTTTCAATTAGAAGAGGTAAGAATTATGAGACTGTAGCTTTCTGGACCAAGTGCACTGCCCAATCCTAGTAATTATGGCTGCAGAAAATTGTGTGAAAAAACTACATCTTTATTAGCTAAAGGTGCCAGAGGTAAGAGTTTATGAGTAGAAAAGCAGCTGGAAATTTAACAAGGAAATCCTGGCAATGAGAAAGCAAGAAAAAGGGTAAAATTCTGAACATAAACTGTTCCCAAATCTTTGACTAACAGTTACAATACAAAGATATAGGAGGAGACTTTAGGGATCCAACAAACAAGCATGAGAAGGAAATCTACTCTTGAAAGATATAATTACTTGAATTCATATCTGTGAGTTTATTGCTTTAAAAAATATTTTTTTTAGCTAAGCACATTCCTCAACCATGCAACAACTGGGCTGTAAAAAGATGAAGCCTTATGCATCTGAAGTGCACAGGACAGAGCCTAGAGATGGCACAGCAGCTGGATGTAGGATCCCTAGAAACAAGGAAACCACTGAAAAGGTAAGCCCTATCTCTGCCCAGAGACTTAGCTGACTGACAAATAATACAGTAACAAAAGAGACCAGGCTAGAATGCAGCAGTGAGAAACCATAAGAATAGAGCAAGCCCTGGCCGGTTTGGCTCAGCGGTTGGAGCATCAGCCCACGGACCAGAGAGGCCCAGGTTCGGTTTCCACTAAGGGCATGTACTTCGGTTTCAGTTTGTCCCCGGCCCCAGTTGGGGTCGTGTGGGTGGCAACCAGTCGGTGTGTCTCTCTCACATCGATATTTCTCTCTCTCTCTTTCTCCCTCTCTCCCTCCCACTCTATCTGAAGATAAGTGCAAAAATGTCCTCGGGTGAGGATTAAAAAAAAAAAGAATAGAGCAAGATATCAGCTGCTACATTATAGTAGAAAGATTGTAGTTTGGATTCATACAAGTTAACTGAAAAATAGAATAAAAAGCAATAATCCTCAGAGGAACGTAACAGAATCCAGAGTCACTACAATGTATTAAATAAAATATCCAGTCTCAAGATAGAAAATAATGAACATGCATAGGAACAGAAAATATAAATCCATAGATCCAAGAAGCTCAACTATTTCTAAGTAGGATGAACTCAAGTGAAACCACACTTAGATACATCAGAGTCAAACAGCTTAAAGATGAAGAGAATGAGAAAATCTTGAAAGCAGGAAAAGAAAAACCACATGTTACATACAGGGAGACAATTTAAAAATTATGTAACAACCAAAATAAGGAAGCCAGAAGACTGGAGTGTTGAGGGGGGGAAAAATCAACTAAGAACTATATACCCAGTGATATTATCCAAAAAAAAGAAGGCAAAACAAAAGACATTTTAGTTACACACACACACACACACAAAAAGTTTTATTGCAAATAGAGCTGCACTACAGTAAATGTAACAAATAAACAAATCCCCTAAAAAAACAAGAAACTTAGGCTAAAAGAAAATAATATCAGATATCAATTAAAATATTTAGGACAAAACTTAAGAATGCCAGAAATAGAAATATGTGGGCAAATAAATACTATCTATTTTTTATTTCATTAAAAAACCTAAAGCTAGTTAAAAATTATAATATGTACATGGGTTAAAACATATGAATATGTCATGCATGTGACTAAAATAGCTCAAAGAAGAGATAATAAAGGAAAATATATTATTGTAAGATTCCTATATTATACCTGACTTTAGTCAATATTAATTCTAAGTAGCCAGGATTATGTTAAATATTATAATATATAAACAAAAAAATAAAAATAAAGCAAAGACTTATAGCTAGAAAGCCAATAAGAATAAAAATGAAATGCTGCAAAGTATCTGATTTACAAATAAAAAGGAAGAGAGAAAAAAAAGTTGACTCAAAAGAATAGCAAAATGGCAATCCTAAATACAACTACTACACCATTATACCACTGCAGATTCTACAAATATTAAAAGTATAATAAGAGCCCGGCCAGTGTGGTTCAGTGGATTGAGCATTGCCCCATGGACTGAGAGGTCCAGAAAGTTCCTGGTCAGGGCACATGCCCAGGTTTCGGGCTCAATTCCCAGTAGGGGGCATGCAGGAGGCAGCCCATCGATGTATCTCTCTCATATCGATGTTTCTATCTCTCTTCAAAATGAATAAAAACATATTTTTGAAAAAGTATAATAAGAAATTATGAACAACTTTATGCCAATAATTTCAATAGCTTAGATAAAATAAAATTTCTCAAAACACACAAACTACCAAAGCAAACTTAAGAAGAGATAGATAACCTAATTAGAGAAGATGTTATCAGAGAAATCTACTCTGTATATTAGAGAAAATTAATCTGTAGTTAGAAACTTTCCCATAAACAAAACTCCTTGCTCAACTGGTTTTACTAATATATTCTAGCAAGCAATTAACGAAGATACAATATTAATTCTACACAAACTCTTCCAGAGAAATTAGAGTACAGAATACTTTCTAATACATTCTATAATGCAAGTATCTTGATACAAAAACCTTGCAAAGTTATCACAAGAAAATTACAGACCCATGATCATAAACAAGCCCCCAAAATTCTAATAAAATTTTAGTAAATTGAATTCAACACTATATAAAAATTATAATACATCATGGCAATTGAGGTTTATTCAGGAATGCAAGGTTGATTTAATATTTGAAAATCATTCAGTGAAACTCAACATACTATCTAAAAAAAAGACAAACTATATTATTATATCAATAGATACAGAAGATTTATTTGACAAAATTCAACATCTATTGCTGATTAAAAAGAAAAAACAAAAACCAAACCAAACAAACAAACGAAGAGAAAAACCTTGTAGCAATCTAGGAATGGAAAGAAACTTCCTCAATCTGAAAAAGTGTATCCTTGAAAAATTTATAGCTACATCATACTAACAGGAAAAGAGTGAATATTTTTCCCTTAAGGATTAGACAAGAAAAAGATGTTCACTATCATCACTTCTGTTTAACATTGTTCTAGAAGATTTTAGCTAGTGTAACAAGGCAAAATAAATAAATAAATTAGGCATCTAAATTAGAAAAGGAAAGGTAACACTATCTTTTATTGCATTCAACATGATCATCTATATAGAAAATCTATGCTTTAAAGATAGAGGTCAATATTAAAAAATCAATTGTCATTGCTATAAAGGGTGTGACAAAAGTAAGTTTACAGTTGTGAGTGTGTGAAACAGTTTATTCTTGTATTATTGTTTATTAATTATTATATTATTTCTCATATGAACAACTGTAAACCTACTTTTATCCCACCCTGTATATTAGCAACAATTAGAAATTAATACTTTAAAATAGGTGCTGCTTATAATACATCAAAACATAATAAATAAAGATAAATTTGCAATACTTGTGTGCTGAAAATGATATAACATTGTTGAGAGAAATTAAAGAAGATCCAAACAAATGAGAGATATACCATGTCCATTGACCAGAAGCATTAAATATTGTTAAAATGTCAATTCTTCCTAAATGAATATATACAGATTCAACACAATCTCATTCAAAATTTCAGCAGGTGTTTTTGTATAAATTGATGAACTGATAACAAAATTCAAAGGCCTGAAAGAGCCAAAACAACTTTGAGAAATAACAAAGTTGTTCTCAAGATTTTTATAAGCCACTATCAAGACAATGTGGTGTTGGAATAAGCTAGTCAAACAGATCAATGAAACAGAATAGAGTCCAAAATTAGCCCCACATATATATGATCAATTGGTTTTTTACAAAATTGCTAATTTATCCACACAGAAATTTAATTTCTTTAATCTGACCTTTTCTTTTTCTTTCCTTTTGATTCAAACTGCCCTTGTCCAGCCTAGGAATATCCTGACGCACCCACCTCCTTCTCCTTTGCATGTCTACTCCCTTGATCAGTAAGCCCTCAAGACAGTGAGGTCCTGGTCAGGATCAAATAATCTTAGGAACAAAGTCCTGGGTCTGTTGGCCACAGAAACAGAGTTTTAGTCAAGCTAAAGATAACATCTAGGCCTCAGATGTGTTTCAGCTCTAGACTCAGAAAAGCAGAAGGAACTCAACAACCATACCCTTATAAAACCAGACATCAGAATGCCATGGCCAACATCAGGATGAGATGCAATGATCAACTACCCACTACCCTAGTGCCAACCAATCAATAGAGACCATGACCCTAACTCCACCATGATTAAAGATTTTTCTCCTATATAATCCATTCCATAGAAGCCATAAAGGAGCCAGGTCTTGGAACACAAGTTCACCTGTGACTTCTGGTTTGGCACCATTTTCTTAACTAATAAAACTTTACTTTTTTTGCTGCAAACTCCTGCTGGGATTTGATTGGGCACAAATGAACCCCTTTAGTTTGGTAACACTAAGGCAATTAAATGGGGACAGAAAATCATTTCAACAAATGATACTGGTATACCTGCAAAGGACTTAGATACTGACAACTAGTCTGAAAAATAAGAACGGAGCTAGAGAATTTATACTATACAAATGTATCCAGGTGCTTTTTGACAAAATTAATGAATAGGGTAAGGAAAAGTCTTTTTAATAAATAGTGCTAGAAAAAAAATGGATATCTACATTTTAAAAATAAAGTTCAACCCTCATGCCACTTCATAGAGAAAAATTAATTTAGGAGGGATCATATCCTTAAATGTAAACAATCTATAACCTTATAGCTTCTAACAAAAAAAAAAAATGCATATTCTTAGACAAGACTTCAAAAACACTAACAATAATAGCAAAAGAATTGATAAGTGGACTTCATCAAAATTCAATTTTCTGCTATTCAAAAGCCATTATTGAGGAAGTGAAAAGGCAAGTCACAGAATGGAGAAAATATTTAAAATAAATATCTGACAAAGAACTTGTATTCTGATATATATAAATTAATAATTGGAAAATCCTATTTTTATTTAATCATTTAATTATTATTTTTTTAAGCCTCACCCAAGGATATTCTTCTCTTGATTTTCAACATAGAGTGGGAGAGAGAGAGAAAGAGAAACATCGATGTGAGAGAGACACACCGATTGGTTGCCTCTGGCACCACCCCATCCAGGGCCTGGGACTGAATCGCAACTGAGATACATGCCCTTGATCAGAATTGAACCCACAACTGTTTGGTCCGAGGGCCGACGCTCTAACCACTGAGCCAAACCGGCCAGGGTGGAAAATCTTATTTTTAAAGTGGGCACAAAATTTGAACAGACATTTCACAAAAGAAAACATATGAGTAACCAATGAGCATTAGACAAGTAGCTGAACATCATTAATCATCTGGAAAAGGCAAATTAAAACCACAGTGTGCTACAATTTTACATTCACTATAATGGCTTTAAAAAAAGAAAAGACTGACAACAAATGTAGGGAGAATATGCAGCAGCTGAAACTCTCATACATCCCTATTGGGAGTGTAAAAAATGGTGCAAACAACTGGGAGAACTATTTGGCAGCTTCTTATAAAATCAAACATACATGTCCCCTGTGACTCAGCAATTACATTCTTAGGTACTGACCAAGAGAAATGCAAACATATGTTAACTATGGACTTGTAAAAGAATATTCATAGCATTCTTATTCACAATTGCAAAAAAACTGGAAAAACACACAAGTCAGTCAACTAGGAGAGTGGATAAACAAACTATGGTGTGTTCCTAGAATAAAATACTTCTCACGAAAGAAATGTTTAAAATTACTGATAATAGCGAGTATGCTTGAATCTCACAGATACTAATCTGACTGCAGCAAATTACTGATGGTGGCAAAATTTTGGCCCCATGACCTTGGTTATGTTGTTATGCTTGTGAATATGTTGATTGATACTGCTGCCATAAACTGGTTATTCTTTTTTATTTTATTTATTTATTTTTTTGTTAATTCTCACCTGAGGATAGTTTTCCATTGATTTTTTTGAGGGGGTGAGGGAATAGAATGAAGGTAGGGAGAGAGAAACATCGATGTGAGAGAGACACATCGATTGGTTGCCTCCCACATGACCCTGACTGGGCCAGGGATCAAACCTGCAACCCAGGTATATGTCCTTGACTGGAATCGAACCTGTGACTCTTCAGTCTGCAGGCCAACGCTCTAACCGCTGAGCCAAACCAGCCAGGGCTAACCCGGTTACTATTTAACAGGAAAAGAATAAAGGGAAGATTAGCTAATTTAATGCTCCAGGTCTATTCCCCTCGTTGGGGGAAGGGACTGGACAAAGGCAGTTTTAGATGCATGCCCAGTAAGGTTTCAGTGACATGGGAGGTGCCTACCTGTATGTCACACCTGAGAGTGAGTCAGTGGCCGGAATAGGGGTGGCCACTGCAAGTACTGGAAACCTGAATATTTAATCTCCTAGACCAGTGGTTCTCAACCTTCCTAATGCCACGACCCTTTAACACAGTTCCTCATGTTGTGGTGACACCCAACCATAAAATTATTTTCATTGCTATTTCATAACTGTAATTTTGCTACTGTTATGAATCATAATGTAAATATCTGATATGCAGGATGTATTTTCATTGTTACAAATTGAACAGAATTAAAACATAGTGATTAATCACAAAAACAATATGTAATTATATATTGTGAAATATTTATTTCTAATTACAAATAAATAAAATTTTGTCTTGAAGCATGGTGTAGCATGGGTAATAGTCTTAATATAACAACAGTAAACTACATTGCTACATTTTGCGACAGTATGCGTAAAAAGCCAATGTCAGTGCGAAGGTTGAGATTGCTTCTTTCTCACCAGATCAGAAATTCTTGGGGCAGTCTTTGCAAGAGCACAACGAAGATGATCTTCCACAACAAGTCTACTTCTGTATTTAGACTTGATAACCAACAAGCTGGAAAACCCTGTTTCATAAAGATATGTTGTTGCAAATGGAAGAAGAAGGCGCAACACAGTCTCAGACAGAACAGGATATGATGCAAACACTTGATCCAGAATTTTGTAACTGTCACTGTAGAGAAATCAGTTCTCACTGCATCACTGTTAATAAGTTCAATGAACTCCTCTTGTGCTGTCTCAGGAACATCTTCAACTTTGACTGTGAATGGGCTTCTGGCAAGTGCAAATGGAGTGTCAGGTAGATTTGGAAAATACGATGACATTTCATCTACAAGCATGTGCAAGTGTTCTTTCACAGAAATTATCATCATAATCCTTTTGTCTGGTTCAATGTCATGTTCCTCAAAGAAAGCAGATAAGGTAGGCAACATGTAAATTTTAGTTTCATTCAATTTTTTTTTCCCAAAGCTGAAGTTTCATTTGGAATGATCGGATCTTTTCAGACAAATCGAGGCATGTTGCATTTGGTCCTTGCAGTGATCAATTTAACTCATTCAAGATGGCAAAAATGTCAACCAAATAAGCTATTTTCTGCAGCTCACTTTTATTGCTGAAAAGTGCTTCGAACTGTGGTCTTGCTTTCTGATTAAAAAACGTTTTGAGTTCATCACGAAGCTCAAAAACACGTTTTAAAACTTTTACTGTCAACAACCATCTCACTTGAGTGTGAAATAGTAGAGCATTGTTCGGCGCATCCAACTCGTTGCACAGTTGCGAAAACAGTCGACTGTTTAAAGTGCTCACCTTTACAAAATTGACAGAACTTATGACGCTTTTCATTACTTCTTGTAACTCTTGTGGCAGCATCTTTGTTGCTACTACTTGCTGATGAATCATACAGTGAGTTCCGATGACTTTTGGTGACTCATTCAGTACCAAACGTTGAAATCCAGATTGACATCCTAGCATAGCTGGAGCACCATCTGTGCAAACACCACAAACCTTTTCCCAAGAGATCTTATGCTCTTTCAGAAATGAACCAACTGTGTCAAATACACCACGTGCAGTAGTTGTCATTTCAAGAGGTTTGCAAAAAAGAAACTCATCTTTAAAGTCACCATCATTAATATACCTCACCTAAACCAGTAACTGTGAACAGTTTGCAACGTCTGTAGATTCATCAAGCTGGATGCTAAATATTGGAAGTGGAGCAGATTTAATTTCCTGGATTACCTGATCAAGAATATCAGCAGACATGTCATCTATTCTTCTGCAGACAGTGTCATTAGATAAGGAAATTGCACTCAATTTCGTAACAAATTCGTCTCCGATCATAACTCGAACAATGTCTTTGGTCGCTGGCAACAGTAAATCCTCAGCAATGGTGTGAGGTTTCATAGCTCTGGCAATTCTGAGTGCCACCAAATATAAAGCGTCAACGGCTGCTACGTTTTGTTTGTGGTATTTGCCACCAGTGTCAAGTCTGGCTTTCTTGAGTCCATCAGCTTTGCTTCTAAAATAGTTGGTATCCTTGCCAGCAAAGCTCGGATGCTTGCTATCAAAATGGCGTTTTAGTTTGTTTGGCTTCATAGATTCGGCTGATAGAACTTCACAACAAATAACACTTTGCGGTTTCTCAATTTCTGCTGTAATTATTGAGGTAAAACCATACTGTAGAAAATCCTCACTATATTTTCTTAACATTCTTCTCTACACGATCCATTGTCATGGGATGGTTTGCTAATGAAAATAATGTCTAACAATAGCTTTAATAATACAAAAGATGATACATGGCATAGTTTAGTCAATACAGTTCATTAAAGTTTCCTATGATTTACCATTCTCTGTGTTGTTTTTTTATATACCTGTTACTATCACAAAGGAGCAGTATTCACATCAACCACAGCTGAATATAAAAAGACCAATCAGCATCCAGATTAAGTTCCCGTGGTACAGATTTTTTTTTTGCAGTAGTTAATGATTTTACAGTACATGATTTTACATTTACCCAGTAATTATAATTCATGAAGTGTCGTTTTACCTCCAATACTGCTGCTTTCAACACAGTAGCTGCTTTTAACAGAGTAGCTGCTTTCTACATAGTAGCTGCTCTCTACACCTGTGTGACTGGTCTGCATAAGTACCTTATGGCGCCAACCCTGTCACATACACCTGTATTTGTACGGGGTGTATGTGATGGGGTTGGCACGATGATGTCATCATGCCGGGTACTCGTATGTGGGCGTATATGTATGTGGACGTATCTGCATGTGGGCAGACCCACCTGGAGGCAGATAGAGGAGCAGTGTCTCGGTTCCTAAGACCATCAGAAATATGTATTTTCCGATGGTCTTAGGCGACCCCTGTGAAAGGGTCCTTTGACCCCCAAAGGGGTCGCGACCCACAGGTTGAGAACTGCTGTCCTAGACAAAGGAAAGATCTCTCTTGCTCTCTCTGTCTATCTCTCTTGCTGCCTGTTTGGACTACTTGTGGGGCTCCCATGCCTTACATTCACCATGTGGCCCACAGCTGTGGGTCCCATACAATGGACTAATGGATTAAATCTAGACTAATCCTGATCTGGACCTGGCTGCATTATGGAGCAGACACTCTGGACTCTGGCCTTATTTCTAGCCTCGGTAAACCCACGGTGGCCCCTCTTCCAGGACTGAACTGAGGAAACTGGAATGCTACAACCCCAGAAATATAACTCCAAACCAACAAAAAGCATTCATTCTCCCATGGGGACTTCTGAATGTGCTTATTCTGACTGCACCCCAAGAACCTCCTGTCCACGAATCTCAGAGGGATCTAGTCCCTTCATTTGCAATGGCAAAAGGGACTTTGGAGATGTAATTAGGCTTACTCATCAGTTGACCTTAAAATAGGAAGATTATTCAGGATTATCCTGGGAGGCCCAATTAATCATATGAGCCCTTAAAAGCAGAGGCTGAAGGGGAAATCAGAGATTCGAAGCTTGGGAATAATTCAGACTAGCTTGGAGATGAAGGAGTCCATGTGAAAGGTGTGAGGAAAAACATGGATTCTACCCACAACCAGTGCTTCGAAGATGACCCTGAGCCCCAAAGAAGAACTTCTCCTAAGCCAGCACCTTCATATGGGTCTTATAAGACCCTGAGTAGATAATTAAGCCATGCTGTGCCAGATTTCTGAAATATAAAAACAGTAAGATAATAAATATCTTTTGTTTTAGGCTGCAAAGTTTGTGGCAATTTTTATGCAGAAATAGATAACTAACACACTGTATAGTCCATTTATTTTAATTACTGGACCTAGCAAAGCTAATCTATGATAATAGAAGTCAGAAAATAGTTGCCTGTAAAAAGAGAGAACTAAACAAAAGAGGCCCAAGGGAAATTTGGGGGGTAATAGAAATGTTCTGTATGCTTTTATAAATCATAAAAAGTCATGAAACTTTATATCTCCATCAAAAACAAACACACACAATGAGACATCACTACATGACCACTGAGACGGTAAAAATAAAGAAGCTGACAATAAGTGTTGGTAGGGATGTGGAGCCACCAGAACATTTAGGCATTGCTGGTGAGAGTATATTCAAGGAAGTTTTGGCAGCTTCTTATAAAAGTAAACATACATTCTCCCCATAACCCAGCAATTTCACTTGTAGGAATTTATCTAAGAAAAATGAAAACTATGTTCACAAAAAGTCGTGCAACGATGTTCATAGCAGCCTTATTCTTAATAACTCCAAATTGAAAATAATAACCCAATGTCCACCAATAGGAGAATAGAAAAACAAATTGCAGTATATCCATACAATGACTTCAATGTATACTCAGTGTTAAAGGTAATGATATTCACAGCAACATGAATGAATCTTTGAAATATCATATTGAGCAAAATAATTCCTGCATAAAGGAATGAACACTGTTGATTTAATATACATGAAGTCCATGAATAAAAAAATTAATGATGGTGATAAAAATCAGAAAGTGATTATCTGTAGATATCGGAATTGGGAAATTGGTTGGAAAGGGCCAGAAAGAAAGTTGCCAGTGAAATGGAAGTATTCTACATTTGGTCCTGGGTGATGATGACACCGGAGAAATTGTCAAAACTCATCAGCCTGAATATGTAGTTGAGTGCCTACCATGTGCCCAGCCCTGTGCTGGGCCTGCACACTGGAAGAACGTCTTGTTTTGACAATCTCTGTCCTGTTATCTTGATGGATGTACTGCAAACCAGTTATATTCCGTTTCTTTCTTTTTTTTTTCAAATCCTCCCCCGAGGAAATTTTTCCATTTGTCTTCAGATAGAGTGGAAGAGAGAGAGAGAGAGAGAGAGAGAGAGAGAGAGAGAGAGAGAGAGAGAGATCTGTGTGAGAGGGACACATCGATTGGTTGCCTCCTGCAGGACCCCAACCAAGACCAGGGCCAGGGACCGAACCGCAACCAAGATACGTGCCCTTGACTGGAATCAAACCCGTGACTCTTCGGTCTGCGGGCCAATGCTCTAACTGCTGAGCCAAACTGGCCAGGGCCATATTCCACTTTTTAATGACAGATTTCATCACTTCAAACTGGTTTTTATTACATTAATAGTGAAAAGTTACATATGATAAATACATTAGTAACCTGAAACATTTGATTTCTAACAACTACAGTATGAAATAAAATCTAGCTTATTTTCATAGGAAATGAAAAATTGTGTCTAAGGAATGATTTGATTTAGAATTTCAAACCTTATGAGTTTGAAAGCTTTGAGATTAAACTGAAGGAAGACATTAAGATTGATATTCCTTGTTCACTGACTTCTATTCTGGTGGTATGTATCGATCATGGATTACTTATTCACTGCTTCCATTCTTCTTGATACCATTCAGGATATGTTTTTAGTATTATATTGTGGTGATTTTAAATATTTGAAAGTTTTATAGAGAGTAGAGGGATTACTATAGAGATATAAAATTTTTAATTCCATTTGTCTTTGCAGAGCATTTTGCTTCAAATTGTATAATAAAACAGGCTACAGTTCACAAAGAAGAGACACACATGACTACTAAACATGACAGAAGTGAAGCCATTTTAATAATAAAAGAGAAATAAATTACAAATTAGATACTATGTTTTGCCTCTCAAATTATCAGAGTTTAAAAAGTGACATTGTTCAGGTTTGTCTGGGACTTGCCATGGGTTGCTAGTAAACATAAATCGGCACCGTTTTGGGAAGAGCAACGTGGCCGTATGCATCAGTAATCTTAACGTGGAGGCAGCCCTCTCTGCACTGTGCTATGTTAACTGAACATCAATTGTGTCAGAACTGTGCAAAGGAATGAGCGATTGTGTTGCTTTAGATACAATAATTCCACCTCCAGGAATCTATTTTGATATAATAAAGAGGGAAACATGAAAAAATTCACTTATAAGTATATATGGGGGGCATTACTTATAATTAAAAATGAGAAATAATTCACATATCCAACAATAAGGAATGGTTAAATAAATTACAGTGCTTCCATATAGTAGAACACTATACTTCCATAAAACTCATGTTTTCAAACAATAGCTAAAGACATTTGGAAATGTTTATAATATTGAATTTAAAAAGTAAGATGCAAAAATTACACACAGAATGATCTCAGTTTTATGTGTAATCATGCTCCCAAGAACATACACACACGATATTTATTTAAATTGAACCAAAATGTTAACAAGGCCCTTTTTGAGTAATGAGATTATGGGTAATGTATAACTATTCCTAAAGGTTTCTATACATCTTCAATTTTTGTTATAAAGCTATACATATTTATTTTGTAATTTCATTTTTATAGTAAATATATTTCATAGTACATTTTTTAAAATCTGCAAATATACAAAGTAAAAGGGTAAAGCTCCCAGTTCACTTCCATGTACAGAGATGACTGTCCAAACCATTTTCTATGCACTTGCATATGTACAAAGATATATATTCATATTAAAAATTGACTTCATTGAGGTGTGTTACAATAAACTGCATTCATTTAAAGTAAACAAGTTAATGAATTTGATAAATGCATATCCTTATTAAACTGGCACAATAATCAAAACAAAATATTCCCATCTCCCCCCAAAGTCTGTGTCCCTTTGCAGTTCAATGTTCCCTCCACTAATCAATACTTTGTTACCGAAGATGAATTTGCTTTTCTAGAACTCTATATGAATGGAATTATACAGCATATTTCTTTTGTATTTAGCTTCTTTTACTCATCATTATGGTTTTGAGATTCATCCATGTAGTTCTGTATATATAAGTAGTTCCTTTTTTATTGCTGAGTAGTATCTAATTGTTTAGATATGTTACTGGACAGGGGCTGGCCCCGAACAGGTCTGCCTCAGACTGGCCTGTAGTGTGTGGGTTCTTGACTTTGTGTAGAAAAGATTTTGCAATGTGAGTTCAAATGGGTTTGAGAGTATGTTTATTAATGGGACAGTGAAATAGAGGAAGAAATTAGGGTAGAAGAAACAGGAGGGGAGGGTCTAGGTGGTGGTCTGATTTGGCTCTCTAGAGATGATACAGAAAAGAAGTGAGCCAAGCAGGAGCTGCTGCTAGCTCACTGGGAAGTGACAGAAGTGAGAAGTCAGAGAAAAGGTGGCCTTGGAGACAGGATCAGGGGATGAGCCCGGTTGAGCTGCTGTTGCCCATTGCTCTCCTGGGCCCTTAGAAATAGAAAGTTCATGTCCCAGAAGGGTCATGGGCTTGCTCTAGCTAGAACAAGGCCACGTTGAGGGCTTTTTATCCTTTTTTTTTTTTTTTTTTTTCCTGCAGGCGAGAATCTTAGGGGAAGTTTTCAGTAGAATATTCATCAGCTTTCCAGGTGCATTTTCAATATGCTGATGCATCAAAATGAGCATATAGGAGAGTTTAGGATTATTCTTTGGTCTGTTTTACTTTTATCTAGGGTATGTCTAGCTTTAACAGAGTTTTTGTTATTTTTTTCCCCAATTTCATCTGTCCTTGGGTTTAACTGGCACAAATGAGATTAATTGGGTCTTTGTTCTCTATTTTCCCAGACTAGGGTGATTTAAGTTATGTATTCTTTGGTTAGGGAGGAGGGGTATAAACCATTTGCTCTCAAGTGTCCTTGGTTGGGGAAGATAAGGTCTTCTGATTCACAAGCTGGCTATAAGTTGTCCAAACTGTTTGGCTTCGTTTAATTTTCTTCTCTCAGTTTCCCCTTCCACTTGGCCAGGTATTTTACTAGCTTCTTACCATCCTGCCACAGATATACTATATTCTGTTTATGTATTCATCTGCTTAAATATTAGAATTATTTCTAGTTTTTTACTACTCTAAATAAATCTGCTATAGTGTTTTGTGTACAGTATTAGTATAGACATATAATTTCATTTTTCTTGAGTAAACACCTAGGAATGTGTGTTATTTTGGATTCTATGGAGAAAAAGAGCCAATAGGAGATCAATACAATATATCTATGTAGATGAATGTATAAAGCTATAGATATATAGGCATAAATCTGTAAATGATATATCTATATCTATATATAAATAAAGAAAAAAGAGAGATTGATTTACTATAAGGAATTGTTTCACATGATTATGGAGTCTGAAAAGTCCTAAAATGTGCAGTTGGCAAGCTAGAGACTCAGGAGAACCGATGGTATAAGTTCCAGTCTGAGTGCAAGTCCAAGGGCAGAAAAAAACCAATGTTCCAGCTAGAAGACAGTCAAGCAGAGAGAAGGAACCCATCCATCCTTCCTCAGCCTTTTGGTTCTATTCGAGCCCTCAACAGATTGGGTAAGGCCCACCCACAATGAGGAGGGCAATCGACTTTATTCAGATTCAAATGTTACCCTTATCCAGAAACACCCTCAGAGACAAATCCAGAAATAATGTTTAAGCAAATATCTGGGCACTCTGTGATCCAGTCAAGTTGACACATGAAATTTACCCTCACAGAGTGGAATGAATGGGTCATGCGGTTAGTATATGTTTACCTTTTTAAGAAGTTTTAAAGAACTTTTAAGTTTTTTTTTAAGAACTGTAAAAAAGGTCCTCGACTGGGAGCCGCGGCCCGGCTGGGAGCCACGCCCTCGGTGGGGAACTCGGGCCCGCGGCGGGGAACTGCGGCCCGGCTGGGAACCGCGCCCGGCGGGGAACTGCGGCCCGGCTGGGAACTCGCGCCCGCGGCGGGGAACTGCGGCCCGGCTGGGAACTCGCGCCCGCGGCGGGGAAGTGCGGCCCCGGCTGGGAACTCGCGCCCGCGGCGGGGAAGTGCGGCCCGGCTGGGAACTCGCGCCCGCGGCGGGGAACTGCGGCCCGGCTGGGAACTCGCGCCCGCGGCGGGGAAGTGCGGCCCCGGCTGGGAACTCGCGCCCGCGGCGGGGAACTGCGGCCCGGCTGGGAAACGCGCCCGCGGCGGGAAACTGCAGCCCCAGCTGTGAGAGACGCCCTCGGTGGGGAGCTACGGCCCCGGCTAGGAGCCGCGGCCCCGGTTGGGAGCGGGAGCGGCGGTGGCGGTGCCCGCCCTCGGGGTTAAGAGCCCCAGCTACTCCAAAGCGCAGAGAGACGGGACAGACCGCTAAATAGCCACAGCCTCTCACCTGGGGCTCCGACAGAGGGAGGGCGGACTGGACTGGAACTCTGAGGGGACACCTGGGATTTGGAGGGCGCTCAGAGTTTGTGCTGAGCTGTGGCCACAAAGGACAGTGGTGGCCAGCCCCTCCTTCCCAATTGCACAGACCTGCAGCGAAGTTCGCTCCTTCCTGGAGCTATGAAAGCCCCTCCCTCAGAGATTCCCAGGTGAGGTAAAGAGGTAAAGAAATGCAAATTGAGGCTCATTAACAACCAGCATTGGCCCCACCCTCGGAAACCCTCTTACACTGCAAACATCTGAGGGAGGTCCTCATTCAACTGAGATCCTAAGGCTTTTCAAGTAACTGAGGCTAATAGCCTCCAGGCAAAAAGCCAGAGCATAACTAAACCTTTCCTGAGCTTGCATATCTACCCAGGAAAGTGAGACTTGATAGAGGTGTTGAAGGAGGGCCCTCCACGCTCATTCAAACCCAGTAGAGGGAGCCACAAATACCAGAACACCAACACCCACAGGGAAAATTTGGCAGGCCCCAAAACCCACTGGGATAGCAAAAATGGTGAAACAAAGAAACAGATCCCAAATGAAAGAACAAGAGAACTCCACCGAAGATGAGATAAATGAAGTGCAGCTAAGCAAATTATCAGAGGGAGAGTTCCGAGCCATGATCTGGAGGAAACTAAACAGCATGAGTAAGGACATCAACACCATGAGTAAAGATATAGAAACACTGAAAACCAACCAAGTGGAAATAAAGAATGACATAACAGAAATAAAGAACACATTGGAAGGATTGACCAGCAGAGTAGAGGAAGCAGAGGACCGGATCAGTGAATTAGAAGACAGAGTAGAAAAAATCAATCAATCAGAAAACCAAAAGGAAAAAACAATGAAAAAACAGGAAGATAGCTTAAGAGAACTGTGGGACAACTGGAAACGTAATAACATTCGCATTATTGGAGTCCCTGAAGAAGAAGAAAATGAGAAAGGGTTAGAGAATATATTTGAAGAAATAGTGACAGAAAACTTTCCTAACCTGGTGAAGGAAGAAAGCATTCAAGTTCAAGAAGCACAGAGAGCCCCAAGTAAGAAGAATCCAAACAGGCCCACACCAAGACACATAATAATTAAAATGCCAAAAATCAAAGACAAAGAGAGAATCCTAAAGGCAGCAAGAGATAAACAACAGGTTACCTACAAAGGAAACCCCATTAGGCTATCATCGGACTTCTCAACAGAAACACTACAGGCCAGAAGGGAATGGCATGAAGTAATCAAGGTCATGAAAAACAAGGATCTGAATCCAAGACTACTCTATCCAGCAAGATTATCATTCAAATTAGAAGGTCAAATAAAGAGCTTCCCAGACAAAAAAAGGCTAAGGGAATATATTAGCACCAAACCAGCACTGCAAGACATGTTAAAAGGACTACTATAATTATTAGAAGAAATAGAAAGATAATTAGAACCACACTGTACAAAAATGGCAATAAATAAGTACATATCAATAATCACCTTAAATGTAAATGGACTGAATGCTCCAATAAAAAGACACAGAGTAGCTGATTGGATAAGAAAGCATGATTCACACATATGTTGCTTACAAGAGACCCACCTCACAACAAAAGACGCACATAGGTTGAAAGTAAAGGGATGGAAAAAAATCTTCCAAGCAAACAGAAAGGAAAAAAAAGCTGGGGTAGCAATACTCATATCTGATAAATTAGATTTCAAATTGAAGACCATAACTAGAGACAAAGAAGGCCACTACATAATATTGAAAGGGTCTATCCAACAGGAAGATATAACCTTGGTAAACATATATGCACCCAATATAGGAGCACCAAAATATATTAAAAATCTTCTGGAAGACTTCAAAGGAGAAATCGACCACAATACAATCATAGCAGGAGACTTCAACACCCCACTGACATCACTGGATAGATCATCTAGACAAAAAATCAACAAGGAAACAGAGACTCTAAATGAAGCACTAGATCAAATGGATTTAACAGATATATACAGAGAACTACACCCCAAAACTGCAGAATTCACATTCTTCTCAAATGCACATGGGACATTCTCAAAGATAGACCATATGTTAGGGCACAAACTAAGTCTCTACAAGTTCAAGAAGATTGAAATCATATCAAGCATCTTCTCAGACCACAATGGCATGAAACTAGAAATCAACTGCAACAAGAACATGCAAAAACATATGAACACATGGAGGCTAAATAGCATGTTACTGAACAATGAATGGGTTACCATGGAGATCAAGGAAGAATTTAAAAAATTTCTGGAAACCAATGAAAATGAACACACAACAACGCAAAACCTATGGGATACTGCGAAAGCAGTTCTGAGAGGGAAGTTCATAGCACTACAGGCCCACCTTAAGAAAGAAGAAAAATTTCTAATTGACTACCTAACCTCACAACTTAAAGAACTGGAAAGCAAACAAAAAGAAAACCCTAGAGCAAGTAGAAGGAAGGAAATAATAAAGATCAGAGCAGAAATAAATGACATGGAGACCAAAAAAGCAATTCAAAGGATCAATAAAACAAAAAGCTGGTTCTTTGAAAAGATAAACAAGATTGATGGACCCTTAGCTAGACTCACCAAGAAACAAAGAGAGAGAACCCAAATACACAAAATCAGAAATGAAAGAGGAGAAGTAACAACTGACACCACAGAAATACAAAGGATCGTTAGCAAATACTATGAACATTTGTATGGCAACAAATTCGACAATCTAAGCGAAATGGACACATTTCTAGAAACACATAGTCTCCCAAAACTGAATCGGAAAGAGATTGAAAACTTGAACAGGCCAATAACAACGAAGGAAATTGAAGATGTAATCAAGACTCTCCCAGCAAACAAAAGCCCAGGCCCTGACGGCTTCACGGGGGAGTTTTACCGAACATTCAAAGAAGAACTAACACCCATTCTCCTCAAACTATTCCAAAAAATTCAAGAAGAAGGAAGACTTCCAAACTCGTTTTATGAGGCCAGCATAATTCTCATCCCAAAACCAGAAAAAGACACTACAAAGAAAGAAAACTACAGGCCAATATCCCTGATGAACATAGATGCCAAAATCCTGAACAAAATACTAGCAAATCGGATCCAGCAATACATCAAGAAAATTATTCACCATGACCAAGTGGGATTCATCCCAGGGATGCAAGGCTGGTACAACATACGCAAATCAATAAATGTGATACATCACATAAACAAAATGAAAGATAAAAACCACATGATCATATCAATAGATGCTGAAAAAGCATTTGACAAAATCCAGCACCCATTTCTGTTAAAAACGCTCAGCAATTTAGGAATAGAGGGATCATATCTCAACATTATAAAGGCCATATATGAAAGACCTACAGCCAACATCATACTCAATGGACAAAAACTAAAAGCATTTCCCTTAAGAACAGGAACAAGACAAGGATGCCCACTTTCACCACTCTTATTTAACATAGTACTGGAAGTCTTAGCCACAGCAATCAGACGTGAAGAAAAAATAAAAGGGATCCAAATTGGAAAGGAGGAAGTGAAACTGTCATTATTCGCAGATGACATGATATTATACATAGAAAACCCTAAAGACTCCATCAAAAATCTACTAGCCTTAATAAATGAATTTGGCAAAGTAGCAGGATACAAAATTAACATCAAGAAATCGACGGCATTCTTATACACCAATGATGAACTCACAGAAAGAGAAACTAAAAAAACAATCCCATTTACCATCGCGGCAAAGAAATTAAGATACCTAGGAATAAACTTAACCAAAGAAGTAAAGGACCTATTTACAGAAAACTACAGGTCATTGAAAAAAGAAATAGAGGAAGATATAAAAAAGTGGAAGCACATACCTTGTTCATGGATTGGAAGAATTAACATCATTAAAATGTCCATATTACCCAAAGCAATCTACAGATTTAATGCAATCCCCATCAAAATACCAACGACATATTTCACAGAACTAGAACAAATACTTCAGAAGTTCATATGGAACCAAAAAAGACCCCGAATAGCTACAGCAATCTTGAAAAAGAAGGACAAAGTAGGAGGGATCACAATACCGGACATCAGGTTATACTACAAAGCTACTGTAATCAAAACAGCCTGGTACTGGCACAAGAACAGGCACATAGACCAGTGGAACAGATCAGAGAATCCGGAAATTGACCCAAGACAGTATGCTCAATTAATATTTGACAAAGGTGGTAAGAGCATACAATGGAGCAAAGACAGCCTCTTCAATAAATGGTGTTGGGAAAATTGGACAGCTACATGCAAAAAAATGAAACTAGATCATCAACTTACACCATACACAAGAATAAACTCAAAATGGATAAAAGACTTAAATGTGACTCATGACTCCATAAGAATCCTAGAAGAAAATGTAGGCAACAAAATTTCAGACATCATACGCAGCAAAATTTTCACTGATATATCACCTAAGGCAACAGAAATAAAGGAAAAAATAAACACATGGGACTACATCAAACTCAAAAGCTTCTGCACAGCAAAAGAAACAACCATCAAAGTGGAAAGGCAACCTACTGTATGGGAGAACATAATTGCCTATGATATATCAGATAAGGGACTAATTTCCAAAATATATAGAGTGCTCATACATCTCAACAAAAGGAAGACAAAGAACCCAATTAAAAAATGGGCAGAGGAACTAAATAGATACCTCTCCAAACAGGACATACAAACGGCCAAGAGACATATGAAGAAATGCTCAACTTCACTAATCATCAGAGAGATGCAAATTAAAACAACAATGAGGTATCACCTCACACCTGTCAGAATAGCCGCCATCAACAAAGCATCAAACAACAAGTGTTGGCGAGGATGTGGAGAAAAGGGGACTCTAGTACACTGCTGGTGGGAGTGCAGACTGGTGCAGCCACTATGGAAAACACTATGGCGTTACCTCAAAAAATTAAAAATTGAATTACCATTTGACCCAGTGATCCCACTCCTAGGAATATACCCGAAGAAACCTGAAACACCAATCAGAAAGAATACATGTACCCCCATGTTCATAGCAGCGCTATTTACAATAGCGAAGATCTGGAAACAGCCCAAATGTCCATCAGTAGACGAATGGATAAAAAAGCTGTGGTACATATACACAATGGAGTACTATGCAGCGTTAAGAAAGGACGATCTCTTATCCTTTGCGTCGACATGGGAGGACCTGGAAACTATTATCCTAAGTGAAACAAGCCAAGCAGAGAAAGACAAACATCATATGATCTCACTTATTTCTGGAATATAATGAACATAACAGTGGGAGGAGCAGGGTAGTCCGGGGGACGTGGAAGTGGGGTACAGGCTGACATCTGCCAGAAGAGGGGGCGGGGGAGGGGAGAGATGAACACAGAACTTGTACGTATGTACTCATAACCAATGGACATGGACAACAAAACGGGGACGGGACAGGGAGGGAAGGGGAGGGGGGTGTCAATGGGGGAAAAAAGGAGAATCATCTGTAACATAAGTAAATTAATAAAAAAAAAAAAAAAAAAAGAACTGTAAAAAAGTTTTTCAAAGTGGTTGGACCATTTACTTTCCCAGCAGAAAGATATGAGAGCTGTATATCATTCACATCCTCCTCAGTGCTGATTCTGTTCATTTTCATTTTAGCCATTCTAGTAGATGGGATATCATTGTGGTTTTAATTTGCATTTCCTTATTATGTTAAACATCTTTTCATGTGTTTATTTACCATATATGTTCTTTGGTAAAATATCTGTTCAAATTTTTTGCCCAACTTTTTTTTTTTGGATATATTTTTTTATTTTTTAATCCTCACCCGAGAATATTTTTTCATTTATTTTTAGATAGAGCAAGAGGGAGGGAGGGAGAGAGAGAAACATGGATGTGAGAGAGACACATCAATTAGTTGCCTCCCTCACGACCCTGACTGGGGCCAGGGATAGAACCTGCAACCCAGGTAGGTGCCCATGACTGGGAATCGAAACCACAGCCCTTCAGTCCACGGTCCGATGCTCTAACCACTGAGCAAATCGGCCAGGGCTGATACATCTTTATTGTTGAAAGTATTACAGCTGTCCCTCCTTATTTTCCCCCACTGACATCCCCTGCCCCTCTCCTGCCCCGCCCCCTGCCTTCACTGCATTGTTGTCTGTGTCCATAGGTTATGCCTATATGACCCAATTGTTAATGGAGTTGTTTCTTTACCTCTTATTGAGTTTTGAAAATTCTTTATATAGTCAGAATACAAGTCTTTTATCGGATATATGTTTTAGAAATATTTTCTCCTAGTCTGTGGCTTCTTGTTTCATTGCCTTATCAGTGTCTGTTCAGCAGCAGCAGTTTTTATTTTAATGTAGTGCAATTTTTTTTCTTTTGTGGATTATACTTTTGTCATTTCAGTTAAGAACTATTTGCTAACCCAAGGTAACAAAGATGTTCTCCCATGTTTATTCTAGAAGATTTATAGTTTTACATTTTACATTTATGTATATGATTAATTCTGAGTTGAATTTTATATATAAGGTCAGGTGTGCATTGCAGTTTTTTAAAAATATGGATACCAAGTTGTTCCAGCACCATTTTTGCTAAGACTATCCCTTCTCCATTGAATTGTCTTTGCACCTATATTGAAAATCAGTTGTCCATGTATGTGAGAGTTTATTACTAGACTATCTAAACTGTGTCATTATCTCTTTGTCTCTTAATGTCAAAGCTAGACTATCTTGATTAATGCACATGTATACTCAGCTTTGAAATCAGGTATAGTTCTGCAACTTTGTTCTTGTTTTTCAAAGTAAATTTGGCTATTTTAGATTCTCTGCATTCCTACATACACTTAAAAATCAGTTTGTCATTTCCTACAAAAGACCCTTTTGGAATTTCAATTAGAATCGTGCTGAATCTATAGATAAATTTAGAGATAATTAACATCTTATTTTGAATCTTTCATCTATGAACATGGTCTCAGTATCTATCTGTCTGTCTATCTATCTAAGTATGCTGTGTAAGCAGTGGGCACACACACACACACACATACACACATTATTAAAACTACTAAACACTGCTGAGATACTTATCAAATTCTATATTGATTTTTTCTTTTTTTTTCTACCCCATAAAGATATTATTCTATTGTCTCTGGCCCTCTTTTTTTTCTAAAGAAAAGCAGTCATTGTTCTTGTTGATTTTCTGAATGTAATGTGTGTTTTTTCTTGGGATGCTTTTAGAATCTTCTCTTAACCTTTGGTTTTCACCAGTTTGACTATGATGTGTCTAGATGTTTTTTTTATTTTTGTTTTTTGTATTGATCCTGCTTGGTATTCATTGAACTTATTAAATGTATGACTTGGTGTTCTTCAGCAATTTTGATAATTCTTGGCCATTATTTTTCAAATATATCTTTTGCCCAATTTTCTCCCGCCTCTCCTTCTGGGCCACTAATTACATGTATGTTAGATGATTTGGTATGTCTCATGGGTGTTTTAAAACAAACTTAAAAAAATTAGTTTTTGATGACAAAGAGGTTGCAAAGATAATATAGTTCCCATAAACATTATAGCCACTTTCCTCTGTTGTTAAAATCTGGGCCATCTGTGCATATGCTCCTAATGGCATTCTTCTCTTGACCACGGGTCCTGTTGTCCTCCTGCTCTTAGTATCTCACATTTTTTTTTTTGTTGTTATATACTGGCCATGTATTTTAAAAGAACAGTGGGGATGAAGGCAAACAAAACGCCTGTCAAATGGCATGGCCTTTGCTCTGTCAGTCTGCTGTGGCTCAGCGACTGGCCAATCTGATCTCCAGATAAACTGTCTTTGAGCTTTGTTGCAAGTATTTAAATTCAGCACATGGCTGGTTTTGTAAGTTTAAAGAGTGGGATCAGGACTCTTATTACACTATATCATGTAATCCTAAAACCTGAAGGACTCTGGAAATGTCTCCAATCTTCACAGGCCAGTCCCCACCTTTCCAAATTGTGGGAAACCTCTTTATGCTTTAAAGATCAACCACCAACTCTTGGGGTTGCCGTGGCATGTTTTTTGCTCTACAACTCTGCCTATCCATCTTGGAAGCTGGGACTATCTCTTTCCACTTTGATGCCCTTCCCCAGCTTTCTCTCAGTAGGCAGTGACAATGTGCCCAGCAAAGGCCTGGTGTGCCTCAAGGTAGGGGGCACTTATCTCAGTTCTCCTGCTTTGACCCCAGCTTCTGTAGGCTGCGACCTTGCACTAAGTAAAAGCCTATGGTCTTAGAAGAAGGACTTCTCTCAGCTTTGCTGCCCTGCACCCAGGCTTTACTGGGCCATTGCTATGCAATCGATGAAATTCATATACTTTGGAGAATCTCTTTCATCTCTCCTGCCTTGCTTCCACTTTCAGCAAGCAGGTCACTTTCTTCTACTTGGGGAAGACCTGATGTGCCCCTGGAGGATATTTCTCAGTTCTCCTGCCCTGGCAATCAGTGCAGGCTGAGTGGGTACAGCCTAGCTCTGTTACTGCACACCTTGTGACTATCATCTCTCATACTAGTCCACACACAATCATTGAAAGTTTGTTTGAAGATTGGCTGGTTTCTCCCTTCCTTTCTATGATATTTCCAAGATGTCCCTAGGAATAAAATCAGCTGTAGAAATCCTCTTCTAGGAAGGGATTGATTCTTTCTAAAATTTAGTTAATTCAGGTTTGTTTGTTTTGGGCCTAATGGATTCTCTGATGAGTACAGAACAGGTAAATAAATCATACTACTATTTCGTAAAATTTCTGGACTGTTCTTGTTACGGTAAGAGTGACAGACTCTTGTAACTTTTTACATTTTATACAGAAATTAACCTGTGTCCCCCTCATTAGGTGTTGTGCATTATCTTCAGGTTATAGTTTATGTACTTCTCACAAAGTTACCTTAAATATACACACAGACATGCCATTTAAATATGGCTAAACAATGCTTTAAAATCTCAAAGTTCCCCTGTGTTCATAGCAGCACTATTCACAATAGCTAACATCTGGAAACAACCCAAGTGTCCATCAGTGGATGAGTGGATAAAAAAGCTGTGGTACATATACACAATGGAGTACTATGCAGCTGTAAGAAAGAAAGAGCTCTCTTCCGGTCAAGATGGCGGCGTAGGCAAACGCGGTATTGCGTCCTCCCACAACCATATCAAAGTTACAACTAAACTACAGAACACCATCATTCAAAACCGCCTGAAATCGCCCTGGCCGGTTTGGCTCAGCGTGGACCTGCAGACCACAGAGTCCTGGGTTTGGTTCCCGCTAGGGACACGTACCCTCCAAAAAATAAATAAATAAATACAAAACCGCCTGAAATCAAGCTGAATGGAAGTCCTACAACTACGGAATTAAAGAAGCAGCCACATCGAGACTGGTAGGAGGGGCGGAGGCGGACGGGCTGGTCCCACACCCGCATGTGCCGGATAAAAATTAGGAGGATACCTGGCTGGGAAGGTCCTCCCTGAGGACTGAGGGGTCCCCGTCCTACACCAGGCGCCCAGCTCAGGGTTCCAGTGCCAGGAAGAGAATCCCCATAACTTCTGGCTGGAAAAACCAGTGGGAACTGAGGCTGAGGCGGAGCCCCCGGCAGCTCCTCTTAAAGGGCCCGCGCACGGACTCACTCGGACTCGCACCCTTCAGGCTCCCGCGTGGGGGAGGCAGCTTGAAAGGCACCAGAGTCATATGGGGAAGAACTGAGCTGTTTGGCATTGGAGCGAGGGCTGGAGAGGCAGCTTTCTCCTGGACAGACGTGCTATCAGAGGCTTTTGTTCCTTTGGTAAGCCCTTCCCTGGGATGGCAGACGCTGCCATATCTGGGACTCCAGCAACCTGACTCACACTGTTTGCCCCGCCCTGGTGATTCCCTGAGGCCCTGCCCCACCCAAGCTGTTGCCAGTTGCTTTACCATAGGATTGGCCTGTCTTGGATCCTGCTTCAGCTTTTCCTAAATTCTTTCAAACAAGCAGCATCTGGTCTCAGCTAGCCCCATACCTCTCGCTAAGTAATACATAGAAACAAACACAGGGAGGCAGCCAAAATGAGGAAACAAAGAAACAGGTCCCAAATGAAAGAAGAGAACAAAACTCCAGGAAAAGAACTAAGTGAAATGGAGTTAAGCAACCTAACAGATGCTGAGTTCAAAACACTGCTTATAAGGATGCTCAATGGACTTAGCGAGAACCTCAGTGAACTTAGTGAGGGCCTCAAGAGCATAAAAAAGGACCAGTCAGAAATGAAGGAGGCACTAGCTGAAATAAAGAATAGTTTACACAGATTCAATAGTAGAGTAGGTAAAGCCAAGAAGCAAACCATCGATTTGGAATATAAGGAAGCAAAAAACACCCAATCAGAACAGCAAAAAGAAAAATGAATCCAAAAAAATGAGGATAGTGTAAGGAGCCTCTGGGACAACTTCAAGCATGCCAACATTCGCATCTTGGGGGTGCCAGAAGGAGAAGAGGGAGAACAAGAAATCGAAAACCTATTTGAAACAATAATGGCAGAAAACTTCCCTAACTTGGTGAAGGAAACAGACATACAAGTCCAGGAAGCACAGAGAGTCCCAAACAAGATGAACCCTAAGAGGCCCACACCAAGACACATCATCATCAAAATGCAAAAGGTTCAAGACAAAGAGAGAATCTTAAAAGCAGCAAGAGAAAAACAGTTAGTTACCTACAAGGGAGTTCCCATAAGACTGTCAGCTGAGTTCTCAAAAGAAACTTTGCAGACCAGAAGGGAGTGGCAAGAAATATTCAGAGTGATGAAAAGTAAGAACCTACAACCAAGATTACTCTATCCTGCAAAGCTGTCATTTAAAATCGATGACCATATAAAGAGTTTCCCAGGCAAGGAAAAGCTAAAGGAGTTCATCACCACCAAACCATTATTATATGAAATGTTGAAGGGTCTTCTTGAAGAAAAAGATAAAAAAATATGAATAAACAAAATGGCAATGAAGACATATCTATCAACAATTGAATCTACAAACAAAATGAACAAGCAGAACAGAAACATTCTCATAGCTACAGGGAAATTTTGTTGGTTACCAGATGGGTGGGGGCTAGGGGGATGGGTGAAAAAGGTGAAGGTATTAAGAAGTACAAATTAGTTGTTAGACTGACAAACCTCAAAGGGAAGGGGGGTTGGTGGGTGGGAAGAAATAAACCAAAGAACTTATATGTATATATGCATAACCAATGGACACAGACAACAGTGTGGGGAAAGGTAGGAGGGCAACGGGAATGAGGAGGAGGGGGCAATGGGGGAAAAATGAGGAACATCTGTAATACATTCAACAATAAAAATAAGTTTAAAAAATAATAAAAAAAAAAAAAAAGAAAGAAAGAAAGATGTCTTATCCTTTGAGATGACATGATGACATGGAGGGACCTGGAGAGTATTATGCTAAGCGAAACAAGCCAAGCAGAAAAAGACAAATATCACATGATCTCACTTTTTTGTGGAATATAATGAACTAAACAAACTGATGAACAACATTGACCCAGAGATATAGAGGTAGGGTACAGACTGACAAACCTCTGAAGAGGGGGTGTTGGGGGGGGAAGAGATAAACCACAGAACTTATATGCATGTATGCATAACCAATGGACATAGACAACAAAGCTAGGGATGGGACGGGGGGGGATGGGGAGGAGGGTGTCAATGGGGGAAAAGGAGAAACATCTGTAACAAAAACAAATTAATAAAAATAATTAAAAAAATAAAATAAATAAAATTAAAAACATATATACATTTAAATAATTAAAAAGTCCTATGTAACTTTTGAAAAACAAATAAAATAAAATAAAATCTCAAAGTTCAACATCCATATTTAATGTGAGGAACCGAAACTTTCCTTGGTCTTAAAAATGCCCTCTAGGATCTCCCATATTTGTGATGAAATTTACATAATAAATTTATGCAACAAACAATTACTGTGTTTGTATCTATTCTGTGCTAGTCCATTGGAGTTTACTTTCTAGTGGACTTCTGCAAAAATAAAAGAATCATGATTTAGAAGTGAGCACTCCCACCATGTGCAAGTTTACCATAGTCTAACATTTGAAACAGCAATTTCAGAAGCCAAATTATTAAGCATAATTTATTCCAGATCTCTGCTGAAATAAACAATGCTTCTGAGTTCTGTACAGATGTGTAGCCAGCAGGGAGCTGCCTGACTACATCAGTTTCTAGACATCTTTCAGCAAAGTCAGAGCTCCACATGGGAAGCCAGGCATGCAAGACCTCTGTGCATATATTCATGCATGCCCTGGGGTCTCAGACTAATGAGAAGATTATGCTCTTCTCTGTGTGCAATTTTTTCACTGGTGACAGATTTAATGTGGATAATCATACTCACTTAATAAGCAATCCAATATAATTTAACAGAAGTTACTAATATAAGTTAAAAGGAATCTTCATCTATAATTTTGAGAGCATCATGTATATGACAGAGAAGAACAGTGGGTGAAGAGCTAACCTAAAAATAGTAACATCCTAAATTATGTTATTGCATTCATTTCTTTTACTTAAACAACTGAGACTATGGAAAGTGGAAAATTGCATTTCATGGTAGACATCATTTGGGTATAATATTAAGAGCTTAAACCAAAAGATTGGACTATTCACCTAACATGTCATAAGACATGAAATCATGTTTACTCACACAGTTTTAGCTTATCTAAACTAAAGCTGAGTAAGTAAACATTTTTTCTAAAGGTCAAGATTATGAATAGTTTCAGCTTTGCAGACTATGCAGTCTCTGTCTCAACTACTCATTTCTGTTGTTGTAGCATGAAACTAGTCGTAGACAATAGGTAAATAAATGAGCATGACTTGTTCCAATAAAACTTTATTTACAAAAATGGCAGTGGGCAGTATTCAGTCTGTGGGTCATAGTGTGCCAATCCCTGAACAAAAGAGTTGGGAGCTTTGGAGCTGTAATTAGACTCTCCAGGAGAAATGACAGGTTATGCACAAAAATGTTGATCAATGGCTATCTGTGGGCAGAACTGATGGCTCCCTGTGTTATGCACAAAATATGACTCTGTCATGGAAATATTTCTAGACCTCTATGATGGGATTTTTAAGTCAATATCATATCAGTACATAATGACTCTGCCTGAAGTTGGTCAAGGAGACAGATTCTCAATGGACTTTGACATAGTAACTTCCTCTGGATGTGAAAGAATTAAATTAAGATCACTTCAAAATATAGATGTTTTCAACACTGTTCATTAATTCAACATACACTGATATTCTTTACATCATACTAGGTCTGGGGATACAAAGACAAATAGAAAATGCTACCTGCTCCCAAAGGCTTGCAGTCTAATGACAGAAATTAATGAAAACCAAATAATTAGAGGGATTTAATAAATCCCATAGTAAGAGCATGAACAAAGCTCTCTGATGTGGGGAAGGGAAGCTCTCAACTTTTCCTGAAGATCTTAAAGAAGACTTTGTGAAAAAGATGTCGTTGATTTGGTCTTTCAAGACTAACTATTTGCCTGGCAGACAAATAGGGAGATAATTCTAGGCAGACAGGCAATTTTATTTTATTTTATTCACTTTCTTCTTACTCCTTGTCATCTGGCTTCTGTCTCCACAACTTAAATTAGTCTCTCCTGAAGGATACCAATCCATTAACTGTTTCTCAAGCTACATTTTCTTCATGACTATTCTACTTTATTTCACATTGTTAACAACTATTTCCTCCTTTTTTCTCCTTTATTTATTTTTCTTTTATTTTTCCTTTCTAACAGATTCATGCTTTTGGAGGATCTCCCAGTTCAAAGTATGGGAAATAGAGGGTTACAGGGAAACTAGTTAGGATTTTATAATCAAAGTAGGAAATGACAGGGCCTGACCTAAGACTTGGAGTGCTAGGAGAGGGGAATAGGTCTAGAGTAAACAGGAAAACTGACTCTAGGGGGAAGGGCCCAGTTGGATGTGGTGCTATGGGAGGTGGATATTACCCCACCAGACTGGACTTGGTGTCTTAGAAGCTTGACAAAGCAACTGACCTCTCTCTGGGAACTGCTTTCACCCTTGAACACATTATAAAACATCTAAATCCAAGCAGAATTTACTGATTTCTCTAAATTATTTTTTAATTGTCTCAAAATACACATAAAAATGTCAACAACTTAACCATTTTTAAGTGTATAGTTCAGTGGCATTAAGTACATTCACACTGCTGTGCCACCAGCATTGCCATCTGTATTCCCAGAACTTCTTCTTCTGCAAAACTGAAACTCTGTATTCATTAAATAGTAACTCCCCATTCTCCTCTCTCTGCAGCCCCAGCAACCCCCATGTCCATTCTGTCTCTATGAATTTGATTGCTCTAGGATCTAGAGTCTAGGTACTTTATGTAAGTGAAATCATACAGTATTTGTCATTTGATGACTGGTTTATTCTGCTTAACATATTGTCCTCAAGGTCCACCCATGTTGTAGCGTGTGTCACAATGTCCTTTTTAAAGCTGAATAATATTCCACTGTATGTGTACCACATCCTGTTTATCCATTTATCCACTGATGGACACTTTGTATTGCTTTCAGCTTTTTGACTATTTACTTACATTTTAAAGTTTAAATTACAATTCTAAGATTCTTATACCATTCCAAACTGAAAATTCTCATTTTGTAGAAAAAAAAAAATCCTAAGTTTGTTTTTTCACTAGTTAGCATAATGGAAAAAAAGAAAGCACCAAATTTTATCTCAACCAGCACAGATTTCTCAAAATCTTCTACCTTATAGTTTTGTTTTTTGGGGTTTGTTTGCTATTTTCTATGCCTTACCTATTGTGATATAGTTAAGAAGAGACTGGCCATTGAGTAACCCTTAGAATAGCCAATGTGTACTATGATTCTTGTTTTATAGTCGGTGCTTATTTCCGTTTACTTGTATCTTTGCCAAATTCCTTTCTCATCACTGCTTCTTGCACCCCAATTCTTTTATCTGATCTCCATTTTCTTCTTCCTAAAGTATATGCTTCATTAAGTTTTTCAGCAAGGATCTAGTCAATTTTTAGGTTTTGTTTCTCTGAAAGTGTATTTTGCCCTCACTCTTGAATGAAAATAATAAAACCATAGACAGACATATCATAGTGAAACTTTAGAACACCCAAAACAAAGAAGTCTAGAAACTTAACAACTTATATATAGACATTTGTCATACGACAGGAGCAGCATTACAAGTTAGTAGTCTTGTGGAAATTGTCTACTTGGAGAGATGAAAAACCTAAATGTAAAAGAGAAATACTGTAAAAAGCTTGGAGTAAAATAGAAAATAATATGTTTATAACATTGATATAGGGAAGTACTTATTATAAAAGATTCAAAAACACAAACCATAAGAGATAATAAACTTGAACATTTTAAATTAAAAATACCACCTACAGCCCTGGCCGGTTTGGCTCAGTGGTTAGAGGGTTGGCCTGCGGTCCAGAGGGACCTGGGTTCGGTTCCCGCTAAGGGCATGTACTTTGGTTGCAGTTTGTCCCCGGCCCTGGTTGGTCGTGCGGGTGGCAGCCACTCGATGTGTCACTTTCACATCGATGTTTCTCTCTCTCTCTCTTCCTCTCTCTTCCTCCCACTCTATCTGAACAAAAAATGAAAAAATGTCCTCGGGTGAGGATAAAAAAAAAAAAAAAAATACCACCTACAAAATAAAGCAAGGCTATTTGCATAGCACAAAGCAGACAATTATTAGTATGTGAAAATTACAACAAATCAATGAGAAAAAGAATGTGAATGGGAAATTTATAGAACAAGAAACTTGAATAACCAATAAACACTTGAAAAAAATGGTTTATTTCACCAGTAGTCAGAGAACTTAAAACTAAAACAACATTGAGATGGCTTTTTCACTCATTGGTTTGGAAAAAAAGTATTTCAATCTGACAACATAGAATGTGTGAAAGTTGGTGAGGGTGTGGAAGAAGAAAAACTTAAAAACTGTTGGTTAGGGAATAAATTTTTACAATCACTTTGGAAACCTAGTATTACCTAATAAATTTGAAGGCCCATATAACCTACAACCTGGCACTTCCACATCTAGGTATAGACCCTAAAGAATCTCTTCGACATGTGCAAAAAGGACATATCCACAGGTATTCATTGCAACACTTTTGTAACTGCTAAAGGACTAACTAACTAAATGTGTGAATGATTAAAGAGTGATTTACCATAGAATAGAAGAATACCATGTAACAGTTAGAATAAATGTACTGGATACACACCAACATGGATATATCTTTAGAGTATGATCTATATCAAAAGTAAGTTGTAGAATGCCATAGCTCAGGTTCCCTGGGAAACAGATTCCTCCACTCTTTGATAGTTTATGGGAAGTTCATTGGGGAGTGCCCTCAGGATCAATACCTGTGAGGGAGTGAGGGAAGCAGAACTGTCAGAGGGAGAAGTTGAACCACAACTCAGTTATAACAGAGGCCTCAGTTAATTCCACAGGGTGCTCTAGGTCTTTCTACTGGTTTCGATCCCCCATCCAACAGCCCTCAGGGAGGGGATGTGACTTCGGGCAAGGTAGCCAATGGAAATTCCCAGGGAGGGATTCAACTGTGGTCAACACTCCCAAATGAGGAAATAAATGCTTTGTCCTGAAGATCTGGGTGATCATACCACAGTCTCCACTACACAGAGTAAACTGAATAGTATAATATTTAAGCAATATATAAACACACAAAAAGCTGTATGTTGTTTATGTGTATTAATATATGCTAAAATTATATACACACCTGCCCATCCCCCAGTTAAGTTGGCTGAGCCAATAAAGGTTCCTCATGGCTTCAGCTAGTTTCCAATTGGCTTTCTGTCAATTGTAATAGAAAGAACCCTGTCCAATACAGAGCACTTCACTGTGAGCTGTCTGAAATGTTTTGTTAGGAGTAGACAGAAGAGTAATAATAAATAAAGTAAAACCATTTATTTTTAAAAGTATTTATTTATTTATTTTTTATTTATCCACTTATTTCAAATAGCTGGTCTATTTCCAAAGTAGATTCACAATATCTTGAATAAATGGTGTAAGATTCCACTTCTGGAAGAGAAGAAACTATAATTATGTCTTGGTTTAGTGACACTGGGCTTAGCATAAGTAACTCCATTTTGGGCCTGTTGCCTTGTTTTTCACAGTAGTTTAAAAATCTGTGAGCCAGCTTGTACCTGCTCCCAAGAGCCCATTGTGCATATCAATTCCCATTTTGGGTTCAGTGATGTCAAGTTGGTAGCTTGAAATTGGCAGTCCTGGGAGTATTTACACCACAGAAACTGGCAATGCTACAAATCATTTCCCACAACTCCCCCCATCCCAACACACACACACTGCGCCAGCTGTTAACATTTAGGAGCACATCACGCGCTGAGGCAGTTATAAGGAAGGTCTGCAACAGAGAAGCCAACACAGCAGCCAAGATGGACTCACAGCAGACAAAGTTCCATGCAGGAGAGTGGATCAAGTCTTTTGAAGAGTGCCCACCTTCAAATTAGATCTCCAAGATTTAAGTAAATATGAAAAGGCTGCCATATCTTTCTACTTTAATTACACTGGTCTCATGTTTTCACCAAGAATATTGAGCATGTGATAGAGATGTGGGAATCGGGGAAGTAAGGGTGTTTTTATTATTACTGTCAGGGGCATAGAAATGAAAGGTTAGTCTAAAAAATCTTTAAAAATATATTTGGGAGGAAACTAAAAAGGCTTGATCAAACTTTAAAATGATACAGTGAGTTATGGGGGTAAATATGGTTGCAGGGCCTTTGATTTAAGTCTCAGCAATCATGACATTGAATATATTCTTAGCTTTAATATAAAAGAGATTTTGTTGTGAATAAAAAGGAATTGAAGGTGATATAAACTCATAGCTGGTGCAAATGACGCCTACAGACGGAGAGTGTGGTGACTATGCTGGGGGGACCAGGAGAGAGTGGGTTGAGGTGGGATGATACACAAACTTTTTTTATTAGTTTTTTTAACTCCTTTATAAAATGTCAATTATTTATGAAATACAACACTATAAAGATTTCTAAATTAAGGAATAGGGTTAATCTAAGTCTTATGTTCCACTTTTATGCATAAATACACTTTTAAAACTCATTTTAGAGTAAGATCACCTTATGGTAAACCTCCAGCCAAATGCCTGTCAAGATAGTGCATTCCACTAAGTTTTAAGTTCTCAATCACCTGATTGATTCTAATGTATAAATTACAGTATCACCATTAATGTTAAATCAAGATTAAATAAGGGTTGCAACCATTTTCTACTCAATGAATGACTTGATTCTTCTTCAAACATTTGCCTACAATCCTTAGCATCTGTGCTGGTGTGCCCACCTTGCCCTCACCTGCCACACAAGAAGCAAAGGAGCGTTCCTGGGCAGTGGGCTGTGATGCTGGGGAGGGGAGGTACCATTGTCCTCTTGCTCTTGCTGCGGGGGTGTAGATGCTTAACTGCAGCCATGGGACACTGAACATTCTCTCAGATAAACTTCTCACTCTATAAAAGAAATAAGAGTAAAGGAAGGCAGAAGGGAAGATGGGAGAGAAAAACAAGGAGAGAAAAAAATGAACTAGAAGGACTGTGGTTTTGAAATACAAAGCCTAGATAAAATAAAATGAAAACAGAACAAAGGAATAAACATTTAAAAGCTATGAAACAAAGTAATGAGAGAAATAAAATATTAAAATGGAAAAAAAGTGTGATTTATAACAAATAACAAGAGACAGACTCAGGAACACTCTGAAATCTTGATTGCACAAAACGGAGAACTTAACTGGAGTGTTTTTCATGGAAGCTTTATGTCTGAAGGATGGTAACTGTACATTTTTTAATGATGAAAAATAACCTTGTAGAAAGAATCAAAGAGCCAGTTTGATTTAACATTGGCCAGTACAAGTTAAACACATGCACGTCTTTCAAGTGCTCTGCACGAGTCCGCTGCCCTTTTCTATTGAGACCATTAGGATCCAGCTACGCTTGGGACTCCGTACCAGTGCCTTACAAATGCAGTTCTTGTGGAAAAGTCGGGGATGTTAAAAAAAAAAGCAATCATTTGTTAAAAAAAATTCCAAAGGGAGCAGTAACATAAAATAATGAAAATGCCAAAGATATGAAAAATAAAGACCGCTATTACACGACGCAATAGCTCTGAATGTTTGCTTTTATGTGACAGATGTTTTTAACCAAAGTTCAACGTTGGCAGTTTGAGTACACTTATGATTTTAATTTGTGTTCTATCCTCTTTTCATATCAATGTCTACTTACAACATCTGTGAAGACTGTGTAACCCGAATTTGACAGGGGAAAGTGAACAGACTGCTTTTGGAGTGTTTCCATTAAGTCCACGTAACAGATTGTTAACAAAAATCTTAAATAGTTATTCTAATCATCAACAGCAATCTTACACAAATTAAATTAGACCCAAAGGGCCCGATTAACTTTAAAATACCTTACAAGCATTTAACATGACTTAACCTTTTCCCTCTTTGGAGTAGAAATAAGATTGTTCAGTGTGTGTCAGATGCACAGGTAAAAACATTAGCAGGCATCTCATAACGACATGCAGACAAGGTTTCATTTCCTCTATAGGAAACCAACCACACTTATGTGCTTAGAAATCCAGTCAGACCACCGCCAACCTCCCAGTTAACATGCAAAGTAGATGCATTCAAAGAGATAGAAATACAGCTCCTCTAATAAGCTCAAGGACACTTAACATTCATACTGCTAAAGAAAGGAGGCATACATCAACTGGGATTAACATTAAAATGATGCCATCAGTAGAAGTTAAAGCTGAACTAGAATTTCTGCAGTTCAAATCTACCTATCAAGAAATAGGCTACATTCATGATTCAAAGTATAATTACACCAAGAATCAAGAAAAAAACATTTTTAGAAATATCTTTTATTCTCTACTTCAGCCAAATTCCCAGAGGTCTGTGCAAATGCATCTCTTGAATTTTCACTCACCCCAGATCCAGGCTGCAGGTTCATCATCTGTACATTTGGTATAGTCTCCAATCCTCACACATATCTGATCATTTATCTTAGGCAACTTCCTTCCAACTGCAAAGAACATGCGATTTTTGCCCAAACAATAGCAGTAAATGAGAAACTCAGTTCGTATGAAAAAATATAAATCATTAGAATTACCAAAACTACATTTTAAACAGTCTTAGCTTGAGGAACTTGAGTCCTTTGAACTCTTAAGAAACTATCACACCCGTGCTTGTCAACAACACCTGTGTTCTGGTGTTTTACCCACTAGGACATGCTCCGCTCTCCTCACTTCCCCAGACACTAGGTCAGTTGTGGAAGATGTTCATTGCCTGCAAAATATTCATTAGTACCTTACCAAGCCAAAGCACTTTTCAGAAACCTACCCCTCTTCCACACATCTCAGAATTTGACTGCCATCTGGATCATCAAAAATAGCACCTGATTAGTTCAAGTCAATGGCAGTCCCCCAGCCACTGTGGTTAGGCCAGGGATGGGCTCATAATCTGAGAAAATGTAGGCATGTAGATGAAAAAGGGGCCAATGCACTAAACTTGACAAGGTCAGGGGAAGACTGCGTAGCAGTCCTCACAAACTCAGAGACCTAAAATAACCACATAGGATGGTCTGAAATTAAAACTTCCTAACTAAAAGCTAGTCATGGGGTAATTATGTCCTAGGCCAGTATCTTCCTTGACAAAGGTCAGTCTTTACCTTAACTGAGCCTGTCTATTGTCTTTTTGCATCTAAGATAACATATCTATGGAATGTCAGAGTAATTCCCTTTTTTCCAGACCCTTCAGGGCACAATCTCCCACCAGAGCAGGATACCACAGAACCCCTCATTATCTTGTTCCCCAAATACCATTTCTATGTGCTGTAAATGTTCATTGTTAACTACCCTATACCCACCAATGTAAAAGAAGTATGTGTCCATCCATTTTTCTCTTTATCCAATCTCAGAGATTTCCTCACATTGCTTTCTCCTGCCTCCCTAACCTACCGTCAGTGAATTTCATGTAACCCTCTTTATGTTTCCTTCTTTAATTGCAAAACTGCCATTCTCCAGAGCATTTTCTCAATCCATTGAGATTTTGCTTCCTGGCAATTGTCGTCAACTTGGCGCAAATAAACTCATAAAAATTCTCTACAGGTTTAGACATTTCTTATATCAATAGGCAGAATAAAAAGAAGGACTTACATTTTTTGTGCTTCCATGTATACCAAAGCATGTAGCTCCCATAGCTACCGGCAACCAAATTGGGAGCATGCAGGGAACCTGTCTGAGGATGTAACTAATGCTCTAGCTTTGCAATCTGGTCATATGGACCAATGTTCCTATTGCTTACGTTAGTTGGAGTCAGGGATTTTGATTTTTTACAGTTGAAAATATTCAAATGATCTAAGTGTTTTTGTTTGTTTGTTTGTTTACCAATTTGACCCTCCAATGTCTCTGAATTTGTCCTAGAATTCAACCACCACTCCACGGGGGCTGGGCCAAAGAGGCTCTAAATAGTAGACAATATATTCAATAGTGCCCCCATTTTCCAGTACTAGAGAACTAAGGGGGTGTGTGTGACTCTCTAAAAATGGGTTATTTTCACAAGAGAATTCTATCCTCATGCAACTAGATTTTTCTTACACACCTGCCAAATATTATGCCCTAAAATATATCAGGATAGGCTCAAGCCAGAACTCCTGATACATAAATAAATGTAGTTTAATATAAGGTTTGAGCTGAAAAATGTTTTTTTAGTTTATCCGACTTAATCTCCTTCAATTTTAGATGAAATCTAGACTGGGAAATGGCTTGACTAAGGAAACAACTGAGCAGACAAGGAGATAAGACAGAGCCCAAGTGTCCTGCTCCCTGTTCAGAGCTCAGCCTGGCTCTAACGCACTGAGCCCAGCGCTTAACCCTGATGCCCTTTCCCAAGGCCATCGGAGCACCATACACACATTATGCTGGGAATCTGAAATGAAACTGTTGAGATTCTATGTTTAAGAAGTTTGAATTTTTCATATTTATCATATTAGTTGTTAATAATGTTATTGCTATTTTTGGAGAACTAGCACTAAGATGCAGTGACAATCTAAAGAAGAATACACCATCTGGCCGGTGTGGCTCAGTGGTTGAGCGTCGACCCACGTGCCAAGAGGTCGCAGGTTCGATATCCGGTCAGGACACATGCCCAGGTTGTGGGCCTGATCCCCAGTGGGGGGCATGCAGGAGGTGGCCAATCGATGTTCTCTCTCATCGATGTTTCTATTTGTCTCTCCCTCTCCCTTCCTCTCTCTCTAAAATCAATAAAGGAAAAAAAATTAAAAAATTAAAATAAAAAAATAAAGAAGAGTACACCGTTGGGAAAGGGTTTTAAGCTCCAGGTTAAAGCTCAGCATATTTGTCTGATTGAGGATAAGGTTATCCAATTATACCTAGGCTTTGTTTCTCAAGTGTGTTCTGAAATAGTTAACAGTCATCTTTTAACAATAAAAAACCCTGTATTTCAATATTAAAAAAAAGAAACAGAAAAGTATGTTGATCTTTTGTTTTATACCTAATCCATATATAATACTTAACTATGAAAATTGCTACCACACAAATCTTGGATACATGGCTTTCAATATATTCCTGTCCTACTCAAGAACACACACTGGTTTCTCTCTCCCCTGCATCCTCAGGTCTAGACTTCTCTGGCTGATTTGAAAGCATTCTGTGACCGGACACCATGAATGAACTAGTTTGCCTCATCACCTCTGTGCTCTCTGAAACTTCTACAATGTAGCCAGAACCGCCCATTTAACAACATTCTCTGATGTTCACGAATATTCCTCCCTCAGGTTTTAGCCCACATTCAGCCAGCACCTGGAATGCCCTCAACTTGTCTGTGACCATTCACGTTCTATCCACCCACAGGGTTCATTATAGACCCCTCATGCACCATGAGCCCAGCCCATGCTGATCTTTCCTTACATCAGTACTTGCTTATCAATTGCTGAGTTAAATTTTTCTAATTATTTCATATGTGTGGATCTTTTCAAAGTTGACTGTAAACTTGAAGAATAAACAAAAATGGTGGTCTTTCTTGTATTCGTTCTGCAGAGCCCCTTGCACAGTATGGAATTCCAATGCTCCTCTAAGATGCTGGTTGATGGATGGGCAGAAATAAGCTGGAGCACAGGTGAAGCAGCGCCCTAGCCCGCATCATTGGCCCCTGGAGCCTTGGTTACCTCTGGTCCTACCGGGATACCACTAGCTTCTCAGATTAAGCTAGGTTCTCATGAGGACTGAGGACCAAGGTTTTTGTTCTGTTCCTCGGTGTCCTTTCTGCCTTGCTGTCAATTTCAAGTAAATCTGTCAAGTTAGTGATGGAATCTCAAATTTCAAAGGACATCTATGACATTGATAAACCTTCTAGTTCCAAATAGGCTAGGCTCCAAGCTGTTTCCACAAAGCTCTGGTTCTAAAAATCTCCAGGCTGTCCTGAACGTTTTGCAGAGACATGAAGTTATTTCAAATGTCTAATCTAAATCTCTTTGGCTATAACTCAAGTCCATTCCCTTTATCATAACCCTAAGTGGAAACAGGGACTAGGGCTTTCTTTGCTAAAAACCATGTCCACACCATAGAACTGATTTTTTAAAATGTATTTATCAGTGTATCTTCTTCACAAGTTAAGAATGTGGTGTTTCATATCTGGTCTCAGTTTTAAAGTAAAAGGCCTTCTGTAATACTGCTTATAATTAGGCAAGTTCTTTAAATCTGCAAACATTCAGAAAGTACAGAGAAACTTTGTCACATTTGTTTTAAATATTTGATCGTTAAAATCAAGATATTACACATATAGTTGATGCCTCCTTTGTATAATTGCCTGTGTTTTCTCCTGAAGGGTAATGACTATCTTAAGCTAAATTATCCTCCTTCCAGTTTTTAAATTTTATACACATATCATATACATATATATTATGATGCATATATATCATATGTACAATATACATTATTTTTGAGTGTTCACATAATTTGTATCACAATATATGTATCACTCTGGGATTTATTTGCATGTCAGACATGTTTTTAAGATTTCTCCAGGTCGACAATATGGACCTGTATCATTCACTGGTTTTCCATTGTATAGCAATGATGTGACTTATTTACTCATTTTTCTATTGATGGACACTTAAATAGGGTCTAATTTTCTTCTATTACAAACTATATGTTGAACATACATGTACTGATCAAAGTGTGTGTGTATTTGCATCTCTAGGATAGTTAGAAGTAAAATTGCTGTATTACAGGATATGTACATCTTGAATTTAAACAGATAATAAAAACTTCTGTCCAAATTGTATACAGAAAGTTACATTTCCACAAGATGTGTATGAGAGTTTTTTTTTGTTTTTGTTTTTTTTTACCAACGTGATATCCTGGGCTTTGAAAATTTTGCCAGTCAGATAGGTGTCTGGCTACCTTATTTGTCATTCCCATGATTGTTTATGAGATTAAGCAAAGTTTCTTATTTATTGATCATTCAGGTTTCCTCCTCTGTTAATTTTTTGTTTGTGACATTTGTCCATTTGTGTATTTTGTCATTCTTTTTTATTTGTATGCTTTAAAAATATATACATTCTGTTGTCTGATGTAATAGACATTACAAATATCTTCTTGTAGTCTAGATTGTCTTTTAACCCTAGATGTCACACTTTATAGGTTTTACTATAGCCAAACTCATCAATCTTTTATTTTCAAAAGTTTTTGCCTTTTAAGTCTCGTCTTAAGTTCATAAAAGTTTCTTCCTAGAACAAGAATATTTATCCCACCTTGAAGCCTGGCGGCATGAGACAGAAACTCCAGGGGGCTCCAGGAAAGCTCTGTCCTCGAGTGATCCAGGTACTCTATGTGAGACTGAAGTCATAATTAACCACTAATGATTTTTCCTTCATAGTTCTTCTACAGCAATTGTTCTACTTTTTAGACTTCAAAATATTTACTTATTTATTAACAAGAATATCTTGAGCATTGATTACATGCCAGGCTCTGTGCTATGAGAAAATAAGACAAGATAGGCACATATAGACATTAAATAAATAAGTAATTACGGGACAAGCTTTAACTGCTGCTGTAATAAGTTCTCCTCTGTGCCTTTCTTCCTCCTCTTCACATATGTGGCTCTTTCTTCCCTTCAGGGCCTCATTTCAAAGGTCATATCCTCTGATAGCCCTCTCAACCCATGTGCCATTATTCTCTGGTCCAGTTCAGAGCCCTGATTTGGGATGCTTATCACAATTTACTGTGATTTTGATAACTTATTTTAACCAGCGTGGGGGAGGCAGTTTGAAAGGCTCCAGAGACATATGGGGAAAAATTGAGTTGTTTGGCATTGGAGCAAGGGCTGGAGAGGCAGCTTTCTCCTGGACAGACATGCTATCAGAGGCCTTTGTTCCTTTGGTGAGCCCTTCCCTGGGCCAGAAGACGCCACCATATCTGGGACTCCAGCAACCTGGCTCACACTGTTTGCCCCACCCTGGTGATTCCCTGAGGCCCTGCCCCACCCAACTTGCAGGCCCACCCAAGCTGTTGCCAGTTGCTTTACCATAGGATTGGCCTGTCTTGGATCCTGCTTCAGCTTTTCCTAAATTCTTTCAAATAAGCAGCATCTGGTCTCAGCTAGCCCCATACCTCTTGTTAAATAATATATAGAAACAAACACAGGGAGGCAGGCAAAATGAGGAGACAAAGAAACAGGTCCCAAATGAAAGAACAGAACAAAACTCCAGGAAAAGAACTAAGCAAAATGGAGATAAGCAACCTAACAGATGCTGAGTTCAAAACACTGCTTATAAGGATGCTCAATGGATTTAGTGAGAACCTCAGTGAACTTAGTGAGGGCCTCAAGAGCATAAAAAAGGACCAGTCAGAAATGAAGGATGCACAGTCAGAAATGAAGGAGACACTAACTGAAATAAAGAATAATTTACACAGATTCAATAGTAGAGTAGGTAAAGCCAAGAAGCAAACCATCGATTTAGAATATAAGGAAGCAAAAAACACCCAATCAGAACAGCAAAAAGAAAAAAGAATCCAAAAAAATGAGGATAGTGTAAGGAGCCTCTGGGACAACTTCAAGCATGCCAACATTCGCATCTTGGGGGTGCCAGAAGGAGAAGAGGGAGAACAAGAAATCGAAAACCTATTTGAAACAATAATGGCAGAAAACTTCCCGAACTTGGTGAAGGAAACAGACATACAAGTCCAGGAAGCACAGAGAGTCCCAAACAAGATGAACCCTAAGAGGCCCACACCAAGACACATCATCATCAAAATGCAAAAGGTTCAAGACAAAGAGAGAATCTTAAAAGCAGCAAGAGAAAAGCAGTTAGTTACCTACAAGGGACTGTCAGCTGATTTCTCAAAAGAAACTTTGCAGGCCAGAAGGGAGTGGCAAGAAATATTCAGAGTGATGAAAAGCAAGAACCTACAACCAAGATTACTCTATCCTGCAAAGCTGTCATTTAGAATTGATGGCCATATAAAGAGTTTCCCAGACAAGGAAAAGCTAAAGGAGTTCATCACCACCAAACCATTATTATATGAAATGTTGAAGGGTCTTCTTGAAGAAAAAAATAAAAAATATGAACAAACAAAATGGCAATGAAGACATATCTATCGACAATTGAATCTACAAACAAAATGAACAAGCAGAACAGAAACATTCTCATAGATACAGAGAATATTTTGTTGGTTGCCAAATGGGAAGGAGGTTGGGGAAATAGGGGAAAAAGGTGAAGGGATTAAGAAGTACAAATTGGTTGTTAGACTGACAAACCTCAAAGGGAAGGGGGGTTGGGGGATGGAAAGAAATAAACCAAAGAACTTCTATGTATATATGCCTAACCCATGGACACAGACAACAGTGTGTGGAAAGGCAGGAGGGGGCGGGAGTGGGGAGGAGGGATTAATGGGGAGAAAATGAGGAACATCTGTAATACATTCAACAATAAAGGTAAGTTAAAAAAATAAAAATAAAAAGTCTATCATCCCAACTGGACTATCAGCACCACAAGAACTGAGAGCCGTTCTGTCTTGTTGTCTTTGCTATCACTCGCCAGACGTGAGAGGAGGGTTGTGGGAGTGGAAAGACTTTCCCGGCAGAAGAAACACCTGTGTCGGGTCCTCGAGAGCAGGAGGGTGGCATGCTGCAAGGGCAGAAAGAAGACCCAGGAGGCTGCAGTTGCGGTGACTAAAGGTGGGCAGGGGTCAGCTGGACTTGGCTTTGAATGTCAAACCTAGGATTTTAAATGTATTTGAAAGGCTATTCGAAGCCATTGCAGGGGTTTAAGCAGGAAAGTGACTTGCTCAACCTTTCTTTCTGAAACGGCTTTGTACAATATGGCAGCTATTAACCCCACATGACTATTTAAATTTAGTTTTTTTTTTTTTTTATTCCTCCCCTGAGGACACTTTTTGCATTCATAGAGCTAGAGGGAGAGAGGGAGGAAGAGAGCGAGCGAAGAAACATCGATGTGAGAGAGACACGTCGACTGGCTGCCACCCACACGACCCCAACCAGGGCGGGGGACAAACTGCAACCGACGTACGTGCCCTTAGTGGGAACTGAAGCCGGGGCTCTCCAGACTGCGGGCCCACGCTCTAACCGCTGAGCCAAACTGGCCAGGGCTAAATTTAAATTAAGAATGAACAAAATTTCAAATTCAGTTTCTTAGTCCCAATACACATTTCAAGTGCTCAAAAGCCACATGTGGCTAGTGGCTTCCTTAATGGAAAGCACAGATATAGAGTATTTCCATCACTGCAGAAAGATTCATTGGATAACACTGAAAATATTGGACACTTGACTGTGTGGTAACTGGGTTGGTGGGGACAATTCCAGTGTACTATGAAACTTGAATGTATCCAATGGTAAGTCTAAGAACTTTTTGAAGTGGAAAAAATATTAAAATTTATAATCTAGTTGAAAGTGAATTTTGAGGGCGATTTAACAATTCAGAAAAGTACCAGTGTTTATATACTTATAAAATCAAGTTATTCTCAAACCTTTTGAGAAACTCTCAAACATTTTGAGATACAGTTCTAAAATTTACACTGTTCTCTAAAAACAAATATATCTAAAGATTGGTCTGGAGATAATGAACAAAAATCTATTAGCAAATTTAGTAATTAGGGTCAGGTCTATGCTTTAATGGAAACATTAAACATTTGTTTATTTGACATAAACTTTCTTTAACCAGCTACCATAAATATTGGCTGCTCGTCAAAAATGATGTACCCAAATTTCACCTTTTAAATTTCCTAATAGTGACCCAGCCCACACAATATTTGTATATGATGACAGCTGTCATGGAAGCAGAATATCTTATATACATATTGGATTTTGATTAATGAGCTAATGGTGGTTCTCTGTTTAAAGTCATTAGACCCCATGTGGTGTTTAGCCAAAGCATGCTCAGAGTTGACAACGATGTTGATTATGTTATCCACGTGTTAGGGTGTAGCCAAAATGATCACATTACTGATAGCAATGCTTTTTCAACTATGGACCACAACCTACTACTAGGCTGTGAAATTAATTTAGTTAATGTTATCAGCATGTCTTTTGTGTGACTGCTGGGTCATGCTGTAAAATGTATTTCTTACTGTGGATTACAGTGAAAATATTTTGTGCAATACTAGGTTTCTTTCAGGTTTTTAGTTGCAACTAGTCTTGGTTGGTCTACTTTTTTTCCCTTGGCCACATGTTGATCAAAGTTCTTTCATTACACTCATTATACTCTCTTAGCACTCTTTGGTCAGCCCTCTGGGGGAATCCCATTTACCTCCATCAATGACATGCAAGGTTCTCACTTGTCTAATCTCATCTCCTACATTCAAACCACACAGCCTCCCTTGCTGTCCTGGAATGTGCCATGTCACAGAGCATTTGCACGGGCTGTTCCCTGTACCCTGAACCCTTCTCATGAGAATAGTACCCACCTAACTCCCTATCTCCCTTTAAGTCTATTGTATGTCAACTATAATCAAAAAATAAAAAATAATTTAGAAAAAGACATGTACCGCTAGGATATTATAAATGAATGTGTATTCTTAAGCCTCTTAATTGTGACACCATTGTTAAAAGTAATCAGGACTTCCCGAAAGTAAACCAGATTGTTGTCTTTTTTGTTTTCTTCCTTATTGATTTTAGAGAGAGAGGAAGGGAGAGGGAGAGAGACACAGAAACATCGATGAAAGAGAACGTCGATTGGCAGCCTCCTGTGTGCCCCCAACTGGGGATCAGGCCCACAACCTGGGCATGTGCTCTGACTGGGAATCGAACTGGCGACCTCTTGGTGCATGGGTTGACTTTCAACCACTGAGCCACACCAGCCGGGCAAACCAGATTATTGTTTAAGTACCTAGGAGGAAGCACAGAGTAAAATAAAACTAGACATTAATAACATTTCTATTATCAAATTAAAAACACTAACTGAGCAATTTTGGAAAATACATTAAAGTAGAAAGAACCACTATGGTTATATTTTAGTCACCATTCTTTTATTTTTATTATTCTTCTTAGTTGTGTTCATACTCTCTATATAAGTTTGTATCCTGATTTTGAAAATAAATATTTAAAAAGCCAACATTTTGGCATTTCCCAATTTATTAACTTGTTAGGTAAGGCATTGCTTTAAAAACATCTCAAAAATAATGCCCTATAGGAAATATTAAAAACATATATAAAGCAAATTAAGTGAGAATAACTACAAGTTATTAAAATTTCTGACGTGTATGGTGATTACTTAGGTGACATGCAGAGAAATATGTAATTATATGATTATCTGATTCATTTGGTCATGGTATCTCTACAGAGAGTGCAGGCACAAAAGCATATTTTGGAGCATGAATTACCTGAATTATATAAATATATGTTATGTTTATAACTATACACACACACGGAAATGTGTAAACACAGTGTCAACATGCTTCACCCAAAGACCACTTGGGACACACCTGTAGTTGAACAAGTTGGGTTTGTTCCTCCTTGCAGGGAAGAACACAAGCCATGGAAATCATGGGTGTCTCAGTAAGAGGGTGCTAAAGGGAAATGTTAGAGGGTTTGGATGTTAGTTGGGTGACTGGGGGGAGGATCTAAGGAAGTAGGGATTCACTCTAGATTGAGTACTGTTAGAAACTGAGGCAATTCTGATTGGACATCTCAATGAATCTTGTCTACAGGGAGTGGAATGAGGATAAAGCTGTAATTGATAAAGAAGTCCCAGTCACTTTTTTTGACCAAGAGAGAGGGTGCTTGGTATTTTATGGGTGACAAAGTGAGCTGCTTTTTAATGTACTTTGCCAAAATCATGAAGTACACTTGTTTTTGTCTCATTTTTTCATGATCTTAGAGCAGCCTTGTCTGAGGCTGCTATTCTGGGAGAGTGTTTATGTTTTTTAGGAAAGACATGGTCTGGGTGTGAGTGCTGGGCTAGCTTCTCACTCTCAGGGGCTGCTCTTCTTTCTTTCTCAAAAGCTCCAGTCATTCTGATTCTGTAACTGGCAGATCTTGCACATTTATATGTGGGTATGTGTCACACTGTCCCTTTTGCAACAAGTACAAGCCAATTTTAGGCTGGGTTAAATAAGAGAGTGAATATAAAAGAAATGCTCTCCTGCAAAGGACGGTTCAGTACTATCCATTGGTCCAGTGTTAAGCGGTTGGCCCTTTCAAGAGCTGATCCTTTCCTTCTTCCCAGCTTATGCTTGAGTACTGGTTTTGCCTTCTCTGTTGTCCTTAGATGAGCATTTGGAAACAAGACAAAAACAAGGCAACAACCTTTTCTCATGATAAAAGTGATGATAGGTGTGGATTTTCATTTTTATTTTGTTACAAGAGAAGAATTCTCATGTTTTTAATAATCTGTAAGAGAAAAAAGTGTTCACTACCTTTAGTTCAAGCTTCCTCTGATCTGATCACTAAGCATTGCTAAATGTCTTTTGACTCTGAACTGTTTTTTCCCTAGTTCCTTTTTTGTTTGTTTGTTTTTACTAGAAAATGAACATCTCTTGCCCTGGCCAGTTTGTCTCAGCAGTTGGAGCGTCGGCCCTCGGACCAGAGAGTCCTGGGTTCAGTTCCTGCCAAGGGCACGTACCTCGGTTGCAGTTTGTCCCCGGCCCCGGTTGGGGTCGTGTGCATGGCAGCCTGTCGATGTGTCTCTCTCACGTCAATGTTTCTCTCTCTCTCTTCCCCCTCTCTCCCTCCCGCTCTATCTGAAGATAAATGCAAAAATGTCCTCGGGTGAGGATAAAAAAAAGAAAATGAACATCTCTTGCTTCTGCCTTTAGAACAGTTTCTATGATTCTGTACTTATAGGCTGGTATTAAGGTTGCTATTTCCTTATTTTTTTCAGAACGACTTGCTTATCTCTTTGCATGTTAGTGGGACTAGAATGAAAATTAATGTATAGGATATTTTTTGATATACTAGGTATAATCAACTTGTTCTTATTTATAAAACTTAGGAATACCACAAGCCACACTGCCTATTATCCACATATAATGTTTATTCAGAAAATATTTCCTGAGCACATGATGTGTCCTAGGCATTGGGACAGTAGGGGAGGAGGGAAGGGAGGTTAAGAGCCCAGGCTCTGGGTTGGACTTCCGGCTCTGCACTTGCTGGTTGTGTATGTTGGGCAATTAGTTGATTTCTCTAAATTTACATTCGTCCCCTGCAAAATGTGGGGATCATACTAATACTTCCCCTTAAGGCTACTGGAGGACTGAAAGAGCTTGTCACAGTACCCAGTTAAAGCCATTGTTATTTTTTGAGGATAAAGTGGTGAATTACTAGATGCTGTCCTTCCTTAAGGAACTGAAGAGAATCAGAGGATCCACTACCTAGTGAGATCACTGGGAAGGTTGGCAGCATCTCACTCATTATTGAGGAAGGTCTTGGGAGGCAGGAAGAGGAGTGCTGTGGAGAAGGCACTGTCTAGGGAAGATCTGAAGGATACCTAAAAGTTGTCCAGGCAGCAGTAGAGGGTAAGAGAGGAAGCAGAGGAATGAAGCTAGTGGAGAGCAGGGCAGTCCCAGCTTGGAAACAGTGTCAAATGCTGATATGACAGAAGGCAGTTCCTCACGGCCAGACTGTGGACAGAGTTCGGAGACAGAGGAGTGGTAGAGCTATGGTTGGAGGGGGCAAGTGAGGACCAGATTTCAAGGGCCAGTGTTCAAAGTGTAGTAGCCTGGGCTTTACCCAAGGACAATAGGGATCTAAAGTCAGTCTCCAACATCACCACTGGTCCCCCTTCCAGAAGGCACTTATTTTTTTAAAGTGGATAAAGGAAATTGTTCAGAGATGTTTGTTGCAGCACGTTTTAAAAAACCATTTTGTTCTTGGATCTGAACATAAGCAAGTTAGTTATACTCTCATTAACAGGCCATACTGACAGTGGTCCATTTGTGTCCTGGACCCTGTCTTATTTGATTTTCCTTGTCCCCTCATTCCTTACCCATTTCTTACCCATTCTCCTCCATTTCACAGACACCCGTTTCTTACGTGTTTGATAAATGGCCTTAAATGTGCATGTATTCTTATAAAACATATAGTGGTTTTTTTTATGTGTTTTTACCTACATGGTATTCTGCTATAAACCTCTTCCTGTGCCTTTTTTTCTCTTGATATAAAAGGACCCATGTTGTTATGTATACATCTAATTCATTGCTTCTAACTGCTGCATAGTACATATATAGCATAGTTTGTAGCATTATTTATAAGAATACTTTGAAATAACCTCAATATGCACAGTAGGGAATAGTTAAGTAGTTTTAGTAATCTTGGTACATTAGCAGTGTGAAATAACATTAACAGTGATAGTTCTGGATGCCATGGGAAATGTTTATGACAATGTAGAGGAAGAAAAACAGACAAAATTGTCTTTACCCTGTGAAAACCACCACATAAAAATACATGTTCAGCCCGGCCGGTGTGGCTCAGTGGATTGAGCGTCATCCCATGGACTGAGAGGTCCTGGCTGGATTCCCGGTCAGGGCACATGCCTGGTTTCCGGCTCAATCCCCAATAGGAGGTGTGCAGGAGGCAGCCAACTGACGGTTCTCTCTCACATTAATGTTTCTATCTCTCTCTCTCTAAAAAAATCAATAAGAACATATTTTTAAAAAATACATGTTCATACAGCCATTGGCTGGAAAGGATCAGAGAAAATAAAAACAGCTCTGTTTTTCGGAGCACTCAGACTGTGTAACATTTCTCTCGTAGCTGTTAGTCATGATTATGGTGTGCCTGGGGATTTGGCCTACACAGCAGAGCTATACCCGGTATAATCTTAGGGGAGAGAAGAGATCAGAGCAAGGTTAATCTGCTGCCTGTCCCAGGGCTGGCATCTCTGTGCCCCTCCTCAGCCAGACAGTCTTCCTCTCCACCACCTGTGTCCTGCAGTGAACTGCTGCTGTCTCCCTTCCATGGGAAACAGGACTGAAACTAAGAAATCTTTTCAGAAGGCTGAGATAGGTCTAGTGCTGTGAACTTAACTATCTTCAAGATTAAACAAGAAGAGCAAAGAGCATAAAGAGTTATGTATATTATTCTTCCACTTGTGCAAAAAGCAAGATGTAAGAATTTGTAAGTGCATGGAAAATTTCTGGAAAAGTAGACAAGAAATTGTAAACAGTAATTGCCCTGGGGAGAAGGACTGGATTTCTGGAGAGGGGGATTGCAGATCTGGGGTAGAAGGGAGACATACTTTTCTTTAAAGTATGAGAGAAATAATTATCTTCTTTTGTAAAAGCATGTACACCAAGCATCACCTTTTCAATTAAAATTTTATCTTTAAAAGTTTAAGCTCCCCAATTCCAAGACCCTTTTTAAACATTGCTTTTAAAAATGTCTTAATGTTTAACTCATCACAAAGTCTTCCAAAATAACAAATTCATATTGTGAGCCTCAAATTGTGAAACTTCTTTTTAATGATAAGGACTCAGCCCAATTTGAGGACTTATTACATGCGGTATGCATCGCAAAGCACACACTATTCTGACATTAATTCCTACCCAGAGTGCAAGTGATGGTCAAGGGACACTGACAAGGAAGAGTACAGAGGATTTGGGTGTGACGGCTGTTGTCATTAACTTGGACTTGCTCCATGCTTTTCCTCCCTTCCAGGGGGTCTGCGAGAGCCCCAGAGGCCGTCTTCCGCTCGGGGGCCCCAGCCCCCTCCCCAGGGCCCGGCCTCGCCAGCTCCGCGCTTGGGGGTCCTCGGGCCGCGCCAGCACCTCGCGAGGACGGCCGCTGGGCGTGGGGACCCGGCGCGGCGGCCCCAGGCGACCCCCCGCCCCCGCCGCGCCCTCGCCGAGCACCTACCGCGGGCGGAGAAGCGGGGAGACGCCGCGACCCTCCCCCGCCGGCGGGCGAGGCGCCCGCGCTCAGGTCGCCTCCGCCTGGCGCTAAGTTTAAAAAGTGCACGCGAGCTGCCGGCTGGCACCGGAAACGAAACCTACTTGGTCCCGCGGGCCGCCTCCAGGGCCCACCAGGCCCCCGCGCGCCGCGCACCCGGAACAGGACCCGCTCCCGCCATTTCCCGCCGGGCCCGCGCTCCGAGGCTGAGGCCCCGGCCCGCAGGCGCCGCGCTCGGCCGCAGAAGGCCGGCTGCATGGCGGGCCGCGGGGACGGCGGGGACGGCGCTGGCGCCCGGCAGCACGTGTTCCTGCTCCCAGGTAAACACGCCCTTCCCCGGGCCGGCCTCCGGCTCTGCGCCCCGGGTCCGAGTGCGCGCGGGGCGGCCGCCGGGCGCGCTCCGATCTCCGCTGCGCCCCCCCCCCCCCCCCGCCCCGCTGTGGCCCCGCCGCCCGGCGCACCCAGGCGCAGCCCGCACAGGCTCCGCGCGCCGCTGGGCCCCGGTGCCGGGCAGGATTCCCTCCCGGAGCACCTCGTCCCTGCTGGTCACACGTCACAGCCAGCAGCGGTTTCAAACCGAACCGGATGCGCAGAAACGCACCCAGCAGCTCCCCCTGCCCCCCTCCCCGCTCTCATTCTGTGCGGATCTGGTGGCCTGTTGGGAGCGGCCGGGGCCTGCGGAGAGCGACGTGGGTTCAAGGTCTCGGGGTGGGCTGTGGCGCCAGGAGGTGCCTTGCCTTCGGGGTGTAACTTGGTGACCCCTCCACTCGGCAGCTGGCCCCGCGTCTGGGTTCCTCCTGGATCGGAAGCTAGGATCCAGTAGGCCCGGGATGGCCTCGAAAACACGGCCCCTGCCCAGGGACAAACCGTGGATGGCGAGGCAGGAGAGAAGCTGGATGGTGGCAAGGATTAGGACAAGGGTGGTTCAAAGAGATTCGGGTGGGTAGGTAATAACAGGAGTGCTGGAGTCCGGTCTTTCAGCCCGCCCCAACCCCCAACCCCACCTCTACCCCGATGATCCAGGACCCGCAGGGATGATGGTCAGTTGCCACACATGATGGGCCCCGTTAAGTGGCAGAATAAAGGAGTTTGAGACTAGGGAGTGAATGCCAGAAAGGTTTGGCCTTTTTGTAGAATGACAGGTTGATACGATGGCATAACATTGGAAATAAGGAAAATCCAATGTTCTCTGTATTTGAGATTTATCTCAGCAAATGTTAAAGTATTTGCTGATGACTATGTAGTTGCCAAGTAATGTGGATTTTATGGTGGATAATGAAAATTGTAACATATCAGTTTGTCAGTATTTTTGTGTGTATATTTAACCTTTTTAACCTTTATAAAGAGGTATAACTTACACACAGTAAAATGAACACATTTAAGTATACAACTCAATTACACATTTAAGCCTGCATGCAACTCAGTGATATTTTCATATGTATACACTTCTGTGACTATCCTCCAGGTCAAGATGCAGAACCTTTTCAGCGTGCTCCTCATGCTTCTTGGTAGATTGCCCCAGTAACCTCTCTGCTGACCTCTGTCCCAGAGATTCATTTCACCTGTTGGGATCAGCTGTGCTCCTTTGAGTCTGGCTTCTTTCACTCAGCGTTATGCCTGTGAGATTCATCCATATTGGGTGTAGCAGTTTGTTGGTTGGTTTGTGTTTTCATTTCTGTGTATATTTTATTGTATGAATATCCATGATATTTATCTCCTCTCTTTGGATTGCTTCCAGTTGGTAACTATTATGAATTACACTTGTAGGATAGACTGAGGAATTCATTTCTCTAGGGTGCGTACCCAGGAGTGGAATTACTTGTCCTAGGTACTTGTATGTCAGCTTTAGTAGACTCTGCTCAACAGTTTTCCAAAGTGGTTGTACTGATTTACACTCCCACCAGCAGTGTGTGTTCCACATTCTCACTAGAGATGCTTGTGTAGTAGAACAGTTAGTGCAAAATTCAGGGTTTTGGCAAAATCTAGTAAAGGGCTACCTGTACACATGCTTTATGTTAGAAAATCCTCTTCTCACTTTCGTTACATCAGTTCAATGAGATTCTAAGGGTAGGAACTCTATTCTTTCAAATCAAGTGCATTATTTTTATTTAGATACAAAGGCTGAGGATAATTTAAGTTTCTTGTTTTATTTAATCAATATTGGCATTCATTCTTAAAGTGTTTGTATTCTCATTATATTAAACAAAAAAACCTTCAAAAGAATTAAATCTTGATTGCATCCTATAAAATTGTAGGTTTACTATGTCTACTGCTGGGGCTATGAGAATTAGTTCAGCCCAGTTCCTGTTCAAAACTGAGACGCACCATGACCTTTGAACTCACGGGAGGAGGCTGAGGCAGCTAAGGAACTGATAGAAGGAACCGTCTGTCAGGCAGGTTCTGTAACAACTTCAGCTTCCTGCTTCTGTAATTCTTCTAGCCAGCCTTTAGTGCCACCTGCAGGCTCTGAGGGTACAAACACTGATGCTTTAATAATTACCTCAGTGCAACAGTGCTTCTCAAACTTGAGGGTATCGGTCACCTGGGGAGCTGGGCCCCACCCCCAGAGTTTCTGATTCAGTGGATCTGGAGTGAACCTGACAATGTGCATTTCTAACACGTTCCCAGGTGATGTTCATGCTGCTGGTCTGCACCATACTAAGAACCAGTGCAGTGAGACCAGCCTCTGAGCACTGGATTGGGAGATAGGAATGATCATCTTGAGGTTTAGCTTTCTTTATGGTGGGCCAGAATGTACATGGTCAGGGGAATGCAGGCAAGCACAGAGAAGGAGGCATACACATGTATTTGCTAGGAAATCAGCTCTGATAAGTTATGCATGAGAGGAGGAGACTGAACCCTCTGTTGAATGAGCACCATAGCTACAGTAAAGTTGGGCCCTTGGTAAAGAAAACAAAGATTATATGAAAATTTTCAAAAGTATTTGATGGAAGCGGTCTGTGCTCAGTTGTAGAAAACTTCTGGCAGAAAAATCTGAAGAGCTTACTCTACATACTGGAAAGTGAGCACATTAATCAGCAGGTCAACAGAACTTTAGAGGTTTATCCACGAGACAAATGTACAGCTAATGTACAGACAAATGTACAAACCTTGAGATGACACCTTTTCCCCCAACATTTAATTTACTTTATTTCTCGAGTTGCCTACCATAGCATTGTGTTACATCTTGAAGGGTAAATTAAAAAGTACTATTTAGGTCTCGTTGCCTCTCATTTTCCATTTGTCTGAAGAAGTCTATCCCAGAAAAACAAAAGCTGGGACTTGGAAGGGATACTTGTGAGGTGGTCAGACTTGGGGCCTCGATTTTCATAGGCCAGTGGAGACCAAATTGCCTTCCTTTTCAGCAGAGTAAGCATTTCTTGTAGTTTAGGACAGTCTTGAACGTTTCTCAAAAATGGCCTGGGAATACTAGCCTATTTGCAGTTTTAGTTGCTATGAGAGACAATTAACATCTCTACTTTTTGGAATATGGTATAAGTTTCCATCCCTCTTTACTGCCCTAAAAGTAAATGTTTAAGTCGTAATTTTTCTAGTCCAAGTTTTGTACGCTTGTCAGTTCTACTAGGTTGGGGTGGACTCTAATGTGGAAGACCAGCGGGGACAGACCAAGTGCAGGATAGAAGACTGCGTTGGTTGTTAATGTGGCTGAACCCTGTTACTTAGCCATCTCCAAGGAAATACTAAAACATTGGGAAACCCTAGTGTGTGAGGAAAAGAAGCAAGGACAGAAATGCTATCAAGACCATTAAAAAAACCTCATTCAGCCCTGGCCGGTTTGGCTCAGCGGTTGGAGCGTCGGCCTGCGGACCAGAGAGTCCCGGGTTCGGTTCCCGCTAGGGGCATGTACCAAAAAAAAAAAAAAAAAACTCATTCAGGTCCACTTAGGCTGAAAACATCCTTTAATCAACCCTCTGATCAAACTGGACTTCAACTATAGACAAGTTTTGCAATAAAGTAATTCCTCTTTATTTCATGCAAACACATATTAAAAAGTATTTTAGGAAGGGTTATATTTGTTATTTATTTCCTCTCAGCCAGCATAAGTAATGTCAGTTTGGGTGGGGTAGAGGATGGGTTACTTTTTGGGAGATAAGAATCCCAGGCCTGCCTGACTACCTTAGACACTCCAGATATGGTACTGAGCCTTTTACGGGAGGCACCACGACAATCACAAATAGTGATATCAGAGCCACTCCAGATGGAATGCAAAAATGGATTTGAAAACATTGTGTTGAATGCAAGCTTTAGAACTATATTGTAATTAAATAATTAAAGAGAAATAAAGTTTAAAAAGAAAAACTTATTTTCCTGTTTAATGATGGAGAAAATTTATATCAGTGCTATTACTGATTAGAGTCTTGTAGGTTTTTAATAAGCTCCCAAGAACACCTCTTGTTTGAAAAAAGTAAAAATATGTGGCAAAAGAAGAATTACTATAGACCTAAATGACTTTTCAGTGACCCTAAAAAAAGAACACCCACATTTTTCCTCCTTTACTTAAGTGCACATGGTTAATCTCAGAAGGAATATTTAAACAGGTTTTTTGTTCTTTGTCAAACTGTTTGCATGTATGTCTGTTTGTGTTTAGAAATATACCTTGTGGGCAGAAAGCTTCCTTACTTTCAGATGAGCTTATTCAGGTGGGAAGAACCTGCACTGGCTTGGCCAGCCATGGGGTGTGAGAGTGTGGGGGTGTGGGGAGACCTGGCCAGCCATGGGGTGTGGGAGTGTGGGGGTGTGGGGAGACCTGGCCAGCCATGGGGTGTGGGAGTGTGGGGGTGTGGGGAGACCTGGCCAGCCATGGGGTGTGGGTGTGGGGAGACCTGGCCAGCCATGGGGTGTGGGGATGTGGGGAGACCTGGCCAGCCATGGGGTGTGGGTGTGGGGAGACCTGGCCAGCCATGGGGTGTGGGGATGTGGGGAGACCTGGCCAGCCATGGGGTGTGGGTGTGGGGAGACCTGGCCAGCCATGGGGTGTGGGGGTGTGGGGAGACCTGGCCAGCCATGGGGTGTGGGGGTGTGGGGAGACCTGGCCAGCCATGGGGTGTGGGTGTGGGGAGACCTGGCCAGCCATGGGGTGAGGGGGGGTGTGGGGGTGTGGGGAGACTTGGCCACTTCAAGTGCTGATTTTAGACAACCTCTGAATAATTAAGCTCAGCTTCTGGTAAGATAATGTCATTTACTGAATAGTCCTCTGTAGGCCTTCAGCAGTGTGGGAGTCTGAGTTTTCTAGCACTGAGCATGTGTAACATTTTCCACACAAATCCTGAGTCTGGCTTTGTCTTTATGAAACATTTTCTGGTGGGAACCGGACTGACCTTTCTCAGGTGGCCAGTGGATCAGCTCCCCTTGCTATGTGAGCACGTTCTGAAATGGATGGACATATCAGGTGCCAGTTGGTGTAATTAGGCTGTTTCCCGAGCCTGATCTTGTCCTGCTAAGTAATCCTTCCAAAGACCTGGGACGTTTTATAAGTAAGAACTTGCAAGTCCTGCATATTTATCCTCCAGGGCAGAAAAAAAAAATCATAAAAGGAAAGTAAGCAATGTTCATAATTTTTTATTTCAATAGCAGAATAGGAGCTACGTGTGTTTTCCCATATCCTCTGAGCTTTAACCATGATGTTAAGAACCAAAAACTTCACCAGTGTTCTCTAAAGCCTGACTGTAAAAAAACACACCGAAAACTAGATTTGTGCTATTGATTAGCTTTGTGTTCTTGGAGAAATTGTGCCCTCATTGTCAAACCTCAGTTTCCTTGTCTCTACGTTGGAGAGAGCGGTGCCCGTCTCATGGGGTTGCTGTCCGTTGGTTTGAGTTACAGGAAGCTCTCTTTTGCACCCCAAGTTCTTAGCCTGGGGTCTGGGACAGGGTAGGCACAAATGTCTCACATTTTATTTCTTCCTGCAGTGTTCTTTGCTTACGCAGTTCTTTTTCTTCTTTCACTTCTATCCAAATTCTACCCTTTCTTCAAGGCTCAGTTCAACTTTAGTTTCTGGGAAGATAATCCATTTGCCCCAGGCCAACTTCTCTTTCTTTGAATGCCCTTAACTTTGTGTCTGCCTGGACCCCTGCCTGCCAGCTCTTCTCTGTCTTCTCTGCCTGCTAACTGCCTACTTATCCTTTAAACAAGTGCAAGTGTCACCTCCTCCAGGAAGCCTTCCCTTTCAGCCTCTCCCCTGTTAGTATGCAAGTTAATGGTACCCCTTCAGTCACCTACACATTTCCTCGTGATTATTGAGTTCATTATCGTTTTTATATAAATGTGTATTTAACACTTAATACATGCCAGTATTGGGGAGAATTCAGGTCCATTCTCCCCAAGTAGCCACTTTTGGCTTCTTAGTGGTGGGAACCTCAGCCTTAAGCTTCAGAGCCCAGCCTTGCTCAGCGCCCCTGAAACCAGAGCATGCTACTTAGGACTTTAGCCTTTTTGTTCAGAGATCCTTTATATTTGATCTTAAAATATCTTTAAAAGTGACTTTCTTTTCTAAGTATGTCTGTCTGCTAAAGTGGAATGGGCTGCCTGGTGAGAGGGTCATATCTGCATGTTCTGGTGCCTGTTTTGTTATCTGCCTCTGAAACAAGGAGGATGCAGGCTGGCTGAGGTCTCTCAGCCAGAGTTGGTTTCTCTGCAAGGGCCTAACGTCCCAACAACGTTTGGTGAGGCTCTGCCATGATCAGTTGCTCAGTTTTGACAAGTTAGCTCTTCATGTACACAATTTTTTTCCCAGTATATTTTTAGTAAATTTTTTTATTAGAATAGTAATATATACCCAGTAAAGAAATTTTAATAATGCAGAAAAGTGTAAAGAAGAAAAGGATTTGTCCATCATTTTACCACTTAAAATAACAATTTGGAAATATTTTTCTAATCTTTTTATGTTGTATGTATCACAGAATGAATTCAGAGTTCTTAAATTTTTTCTGATTTTTCTACTTCTGCCTCTACTTCACTATTTACTCTTTCTACTTATTTACTGTAACACTCACTAAAATCCTCAGGGATATTGGGGTTTTGCAAGGGTGCTATGTGGTTTTATTTGCTGTACTTAGTCATAGAATTAGAGAAAGACAGTTAAACTAATTTAATGGAGAGCTAAGGGACTGAGATTTTATTTCTCTTAATTTTAATAAAGATAGAAACTCATATAGCCAGATGAACAAAGTTGACAAAGAGAATTGGTAGGTCATACTTTGAGCATTTAAAGGGCTTATTTTGAATTTATTTATATTGTAGCAAATATACCAAATAAGCATTGCTTTCACAGGGTAGACTACATATTTAGAATAGATTATCTTTAAAAATGAATAAGACTGAAAATACAAATAGATGCAAGAGAGGTAAAGATAAATTTACAGAGCCATAGTGGACACGATGGAAAGCCAGGATGTTTTGAAGCCATTTGAAATTGAATTTATTTAGGACAACCGTGGCCTCCTGCCAACATCCCTTGAAATAAATAGGATGCCAGTTAGAAGGGACCATGGGTCTGCATAGTATTTCTTTAATGTGGGGCAATGCATCCTGATTGTGTTACAAAACCTGACTTAACACTTTGTTAGGAGTTCCCTAGTAGGATCATATCTTCCTAGAAGAGCCAGCTGTGTGTTGGGGGCAGGGATGGTGGGGTGGTGGAGAGCATAAGACACCTGGAGCTCAGGTGTTGCAGCACCAGAAGGTCCAGGGTTTCTGCCTCTCTGAGGGTTAACTTCTTCTCAAACCAACTTTGGTGGAAAACGGGCTGCATACTGCACCCAGCTTCAGATCTCCTGGTGTCTGCTGGGAGGAGCTGCCCCTCTTCTCTTAGTTCTAGTTTTAAACTTCTCAATATAGCCTCTGACTGGTCCTGCTGTGATCACATGAACCCCATCCTGCACCCCCTGTGAGCTGTAGCCATCGAGGGGCAGGCTCCACTACAAGCAGAAGGTGGGAGAGGGGGCGGACCAAGCGACACTCGAGAGCAGAGTGCTTTTCTGGAAGAAGGGAAGAGTGAGGTAGACAGCACAGAGCCAGCCACCGCATTCACTCACCAGTGGGGTTGAGCTCTGGTTGGGAGCCTGAGCCGCTTGTGACCGGCCTGTGTCGGTTGAGCATTCTGAGTTTCTCGGTTACTGGTGGTCTCTTTGACTGGATGGCATATAGTTATGGCAGAGATTTAGTTGTATGGATAATTTTATTTTGGCTGTAATTTATACTTTTCTTCATTTAGCCAGGGTTTATGTAAGTTTTAGGAAGCCTGTCCTCTAGCTCTTATACTATTATAATACACTTTGATATGTTATTGTATTTGACCCTCACAGTAACCTTGGGAAGCAGTCAAGGTGAGCTTTATCATCACCATTCTATGAGACTCAGAGAAGTCAAATAATCTGTCCAACACTCAATAGGAATTAAGTGGTATAGACCTCTGGCCCCCCTGTGTCCTCCAGGACCCCTGCTATGTGCCAGAGGCCACTCTGCTGACTGACTGGTGGTACTAGTCACCACTGGAGAGGTGGGAAGACCAGGAAGGGTTGGGGTTCCCTCTGTTTGATGACCAAGGACCGGGCACACTTTTCCTCGAGCCAGTCTCAGTTGTTATTGACATCTCAGTCAGGTCTGTCCTTTCTACTTGTCCAGAATTTTCCTGCTTCCCAGATGTTTCAAGGCCGTCGCGCCATCTCTCTGTATTGCCGGTCTTTGTGGCTCTAAGTTGGCTGCAAACCTGAAACTTTTCATCAGTTTGTTCTCACTGTATAGGGCATTCCTAGAAACAACATTGAATAGGGACAGCCCTGGAAGAAGGAGATTTTATCTTCTATGGTCTTGGTTAAGGCCAGTTTTTATTTTTTCTTCCAAGCTTCAAAATAAAAAGATACTCTTAGAAGAACCTATTACTTGGGGATTATTATTCTAATGCATGCTTTTGACTAGCTTTCTTGGTTTACCTCCTATAATGTTTGAGAAAACTGAGAGCTTCAAAGACAGGAAAATGACTCAGACCATATGGCAATACTAACATTTTGGGAAGAGAAGGCATATAGTTATCACTGAAATTACTATTCCTGGAAGTGTTAGAGAACTTGAACGTTATTCTGATTTGTCTTGTATGCACTATATTTGTGTCCTAGCAAAGTGGTTTCAAGGAGGCATCTCTGGCAGAAGGGAACCAGGGCTTCTGAGTATATGCTAATGGCTTACGTCTAAAAAAAACGAACTGGGACCTATTTAGGACACAGAACATGAGAGTAATACTCTCATTTTTTTTTTTTTTTCCTGTTAGATCTTCTTACGAAACCTGAGTAGCCTTGATATGGTATCTAAAAATAAAGTGAATGGTGCTCTGGTGTCTGATCTTTCTTCTCCATGTGGGTGTGTATTCTCAGAGCTTATCTGCTATGTGCCAAAAATCAGACAGGGTCATGAACAAATATCCATTGCTTCCATGTCATAAGGACACTTGGCAAAAAGGTGGTGCCCACTCTCTCCTGTCTCATGTGTTTGAATTTTAATTGATATGGAGAAACTTGTCTTGACTAAAAGAAAGATAAGGAAGGGCTGCCAAGTTTAAAAGCTGGTTGATAGCCCTGGCCGGTTTGGCTCAGCGGTTAGAGCGTCGGCCTGCGGTCCAGAGAGACCCGGGTTCGGTTCCCACTAAGGGCATGTACCTCGGTTGCAGTTTGTCCCCGGCCCTGGTTGGTCGTGCGGGTGGCAGCCACTCGATGTGTCCCTTTCACGTCGATGTTTCTCTCTCTCTCCCTCCCACTCTATCTGAACAAAAAATGGAAAAATGTCCTCAGGTGAGGATTAAAAAAAAAAAAAAGCTGGTTGATAACTTCATATCAGCTGTACGGCAGCCCATATTATGTAGTCTACAGGTGAAAAACAGTGTCCCAATTTGGCTTGTACTTCATGACTAATTTCAAAATTATAGAGTGGTTAAGTCTATGTGCTGATGCTATGTACCCTAATTTTGAAGCATTAAAATGTCACAGATAACTTGGGGATATGTGCAGCTATGTATAGGATATTGTAATCTCTAATAAGAAGATGAGTTTTCTTGTCATTGGTCCAACTTGACTTTATCTGTTTTTGTCACTAGATGTTTCTTGTATCCCAAAACAGATTTCTCTCATCCTTTTATGTATTTTTTTTTATCCTTTTCCTTCTGCGGTACCCCTGGCAGTGTGGGATACTAGCTGGGTTGAAGTGGGGGCAGCTGATTAGATGACGCTCTGGTCCTTGAGGCTGAGGAGGACAGAACAAGGCAGACAGATGAGTTTGAGACATTTGTGTCATAGTAGAACAATCAGTCCAAGATACTTATTGTGCTTCAGAACCACAGTTTGTGTTTTCTGAGTTAAGAAGGATAGGACTCGAGATTAAGAATTTCTCCAAAGTGTCATAGTTAACAATGCTGGTTGCCTGATAGTAAATGTTGGAGAAATATATATAATTTGAATAGCTCTCTGACCTTAGACAGGTTTCTTAACAAATTTCTCATCCCAAAAAGTGGGAATTAAAATAGTACCTACCTCATAGAAATATTATGAGAACTACATTATATAACTTATATACAGGACAGTGAGTGCCTGGTATATAGTAAATGCCTGATACATATTAACTATTGTTTTTTATTTTACATTCATTAGACACAGTTATGTCTTTGTCATGATAGATTTTCTTTGAGGTTCAAATGTCAGGAAAGTAGCAATCAATTTTGCTGCTAGAGGTAATGGTAATCGGTGGAACACAAAATTTAATCTTTACAGAATATACAGAGACTATGAGAAAACTGCTGTGGAAATGGTTTGACATCGGAAACTGGAGTGGCAGGGCTTGAGGTAATTGGGAAGTTTAAGATATTGTTGAATCCGAAATGGCTCCAAAGACTGAGTACCTGCTTCTGATTTCTCTGATCTTTTCCCGTTTTTATACAAAAATACTCTTTTAGCCAGCATGGCTTTTGCCATCTGTTATGTAAGAGAAAACAGTAAAAAAAAAAAAAAAAAGTGTGAAGCTTACTCTTTAAAAAATATAATGTGGTCCGGCCAGTGTGGCTCAGTGCTTGAGCGTCGACCCATGCACCAAGAGGTCGCCAGTTCAGTTCCTAGTCAGGGCACATGCCCAGGTTGTGGGCCTGATCCCCAGTGAGGGGCATGCAGGAGGCAGCCAATCAGGTTTTCTCTCATAGATGTTTCTGTCTCCCTCTCACTCTCCTTTCCACTCTCTCTAAAATCCATAAAGAAAAAAAATATATATATATATAAAATGTGAATTCTTATTCAGCAGAGTTTTAGAAAAAGTGTTTTACATGAGTAAGGTTTCTGTATAAATGAAGTTTTGTTTATTAAGTATCAAAATTTACTTGTACCGTTTCTCTTATTATTTTTTTTTTTATCCTCACCCAAGGACATTTTTCCATATTTTGTTCAGATAGAGTGGGAGGGAGAGAGAGGAAGAGAGAGAGAGAGAGAAACATCGACGTGAAAGGGACACATCAAGTGGCTGCCTCCCGCACGGCGTGACCCAACCAGGGCTGGGGACAAACTGCAACCGAGGTACGTGCCCTTAGTGGAAACCGAACCCGGGTCTCTCTGGACCGAAGGCTGACACTCTAACCACTAAGCCAAACCAGCCAGGGCTACTTGTACCATTTCCTATTGAGCTTTTTCTAAAATTGAACAACACATTTGTATAACATTTATTGAGTGTATTTCATGTGCCAGGAACTCTGCTGGGTACTTTACTATGTGTTACCTTGATTTTTGCACATAAAATGCATTGTGTTCTGGCTTTTTAAAAAGGATATAGGGGTCCTAACTTATCTCTTCTTCAAAAGCTAATTGTTAGGCCTCTAGGTAATTCTGTGCTTGGGATTTCTGACCTTATTATTCTCTACATATTCTTAATGTTTCTATGTAGTTGAGAGAAGGGACACTGACTCTTAATTGAGCACTTGTTACATGTTCTAGGCTCTTTCACGTGTATTATATTTAAGCCTAACACAAACCTGTAAAATAATTATTGTTATACCCATTTTATAAATGGAACAACTGAGGCCCAGTAAGGTTGAATATCTGCTGAGTAAGGAGAAGAGCTGGGATTGGATTATGCACCTCTCTCACTCTAGATTTTGTGTACTTCCTATGCTGATATTATCCAAGAAATAGGCATCAGCTCAAAGTATATTTATCGAGGAAACCTCTTCTCCACACTCCCATTCTCTTCCTTTTCTGATTCTTTCCCATTATTCTAAAAGCAGATTTTTTTCTTCCCGAGTTAATTTAGCTATCCTTCAGTTGTGCTAGATGCAGATAAAAGTTAGAAAAAAGATGGAGCTTCCAAGTCTTATGGGTGAGGAACTAGCTGTTGGATGATCCAGAGTTTTCAAATTTAAATGAAAATTAAAAGCTCTTTAACTTTGTTAGAGCCTTTAATTTATAGTCACCGGTAATTGTGTGTGCCTAAGGTTGGGTATAGACTAAGAAATTTATCAGAAGTATTATAGCAATATGATTTCTTTTTTTATACTAAGCCTTCAAAATCTGGTGGGGGTAAATTCATAAAATAATGAAAACGTTGACAAAGATGGCCAAAATCAACTTTTTCAGAACTCTTGAAATTAGCTAAAGGCTTCCAACAATCTGAGGAGTGTTTATTCAAGAAAAACTGCTGAATCTCATTAAACAGGGTTTGTGGCATTGTAACTTGAACCGTTCCCATTTCCCTCTGCTCAGGTCTGCAGTAGCCTTGAAAACCAGCAGTTTTGAAAACATGGTACTACTTGTAAAAACCAGCTGCCTTGCAACCACTGGATGGAGCAGGCCTTGTTTGGAACTCCTCAAAAATGTCCCAATCTCAGAACATTGTCCCTGTTTGACCTGTCTTGCAGCTCATTGTAAAAGCCCCATTCACAGGATATCACTATCACTTGGCCCTGATTTGAGCTCAGAACTTGCTCTGCAGGAAAAGCCCTATCCCTAGGGCCTTTGTCAAAAACAATCAGTGGCAATTGTTTAACATATCAGCTGCTGAGGGGACAATACTTAAAAGGAAGATAAGACAATAAAATACTCATAAGGGGCTTTGAAGAGCTCTGACATATTCCTAGGGAATTAGAAAGCTATGCCCCTATGCTGAGGCTGTGTGCATGCCCAGGAAAGACCTGAGAGGGCCCTAATCTCTCATCTCTGCCCACTCTGAGGCCCTAGGCAAAGCAATAATTAAAAGCTAAGGCAGAAGTTTAAAGTGCTTGAATGTTGTAGGTATGCCCCAAAACACAGAAGAACTCCCTCAGCAAATGTTGGGAGACTTAATGCTTCAAAACACTTAAGGAAATCTCAGCTCTATCATTAGCTAACTACTAAGCTGAGACATCAGTGGTTGCATACTACAAGGAATACAGACTTTATAGGATTAGTCCAGGAAAGTCACTAAACAAACAGCAACAACCATAATGAAGAAAAAAAAAGCAACAACAATAAATATTGGTGTGTTCGGGGAGGGGCGTCTGAAATATGGAATTATCACATTAATTATTATGCTATCTAAAATGTCCAGTTTTCGCCCTGGCTAGTTTGGCTCAGTGGGTAGAGTGTCAGCCTGAGAACCAAAGAGTCGTGGGTTTGATTCCAGCCAAGGGCATATGCCTCGGTTGCAGTTCAGTCCCTGGCCCTGGTCAGGGTCATGTGGGAGGCGACCAATCAATGTGTCTCTCTCACAAAGAAAGAAGGGCAAAAAGAATATTTGAAGAATTAATGTCTAAACACTTCTCAAATTTTATGAAAAACATTAATCTGCACATCCAGGAAGCTTAACAAACTCCAAGTAGGATAAACTAAAGGAGATCCATGCCTACATACATCATACTCAAACTGTCAAAAGCCAAAGTCAAGGGAGAGAATCTTGACAATAGTAATAGATTATGGTGTATCAAGTTAAAAATGCTCAGTAGGCCCTGGCCAGTTTGGCTCGGCAGTTAGAGCATTGGCCTGTGGACCAGAGAGACCCGAGTTCGGTTCCTGTTAAGGGCACATACCTTGGTTGCAGTTTGTCCCTGACCCCGGTTGGGGTCGTGTGGGTGGCAGCCAGTCAGTGTGTCTCTCCCACATCAATGTTTCTCTCTCTCTCTCTTCCTTCCTCTCTCCCTCCTGCTCTATCTGAAGATAAATGCAAAAAAAAGTCCTCAGGTGAGGATTAAAAAAAAAAATAAGCTCAGTAGGATGAACAGCTGACTTCTCATTCGAAACCATAGTGCCTGAAGTTAGTGGTATAACATATTCAAGATGCTGAAAGAAAAGCACATTTAACAAAGAGTTCTATATATGACAAAATTCTTATTCAAAACTGATGGAGAAACTAAGACATTCTCAGATAAAGAAACACTGAGAGAATTCATCACTAGTAGACCTGACCCATAAAAATCATAAAGGAAGTCCTTCAGATAGGAAAGAGTACTTTTAATCACGTGAAGAATATAGAGCACTGGTAAAGATAAATACGTAGATAAATATAAAAAAAGTAGAATGTTTTTCTGTTTGTAACTCTTTTCTCCTATCTGATTTAAAATACAACTTCATAAGGCAATAATAATAAAACTTAATGGGCTTAAATGAAGGTATAATTTATATAATAATAATAGCACAAAGGGGGAGGAAGAAAAGGAATATATTGCAGGTAAGTGTCTGTATAAATTTTCAAGTTAATATGAATTGAAACTAGCTTGTGTAAGTTAGGATACTAATTGTAATTCCCAGGATAACGACTAAGAAAATAACTCTCCCAAAAATATAGTAAAAGAAACACGGGAATTAAAATGGTACACTAGAAAAATATCTTTTTAATACAAAAGAAGGTATTAATAGAGGACTAGAGGAACAAAAATATATGAATATAGAAAACAAATTCTTAAATGGCAGATGTAAATTCTACCTTATCAGTAATTACATGAAATGTAAATGCATTAAACATTCCTGTTAAATGTAGAAATTAGCAGAATGATGGGGGGGATGTGATCCAACTACATGCTATCTATAAGACAAACACTTTAGATTCCAAGACAAATGGTTTGAAAATAAACAGATGGAAAAAGATATACCTTACAAACAGCAATCAAAGGAGAGCTGGAGTGGCTAATATCAGATGAAATAGACTTTAAGACAAAAATTGTTATTGGACATAAAGAGATATTTTATAATGATAACAAGTTTAGTTTATTAGGAAGATATAACAATTATAAACATATATACACCCAATAACAGTATCCAAAAATACGTGAGTCAGAAACTGACAAAATTCAAGGGAGATATAGACATTTGAACAGTAATAGTGGGAGATTTTAATAACCCATTTTCAATATGGATGAAACAATTAGGAGAAGGATCATTAAGAAAATAGAAAACTTGACCAACACTATAAACCAACAAAACCTAACAGACATCTGTAGAACACTCCACTCGACAACAGTAGACTACACAAGAACTGAAGTGTACATGAAACATTCTCCAGAACAGACCAAGTTCTAGGCCATAAAACAAACCTCAAAAAATGTAAAAGGAATGACATATACATACTATGCTCTCCAAAAATAGTGAAATAAAAATAGAAGGCAAGCCTGGCCAGTGTGGCTCAGTGGACTGAGCATTGTCCCATGGACTGAGAGGTCCTGGTTCGGTTCCTGGTCAGGGCACATGCCCGGGTTGCAGGCTAGATCCCCAATAGGGGGCGTGCAGGAGGCAGCCAATCGATGTTTCTCTCACATTGATATTTCGATCTCTCTCTAAAAAATCAATAAAAACATTTTTAAAAATGGAAGGCAATAACAAAGATATCTGGGGAATTCACATAAATGTGAGAATTAAACAATACACTCCTAAATAACCAATGGATTAAAGAAGAAATTACAAGGGAAACTAGAAAGTACTTTGAAATGAAAATGGAACACAGTATCAAAAACATAAAGGATGCAGGTAAAGCAGTGTTTAGAACAACATTAATAGCTTTACATACCTATTAAAAAAGAAGAATCTCAAATCAGTAACCCAGTGTTTACCTTAAGAAACTAGAAAAAGAACCAACCAAATCCAAAGCAATGGAAGGAAGTAAAGATTAGAGCAGAAATAAACAAGATAGAGAATAGTGAAACAACAGAGAGAAAAATCAATAAAACCAAAGTTGACCCTTTTGAAGAGATCAACAAAATTGACAAATCTTTAAACCATGAATAAAAAAGAATACTCAAGAAATATATCATTGGATTAAGAAATATAGCATTGGAATTTATTTGACCTATCTGTAATGTGGCTCCTAGAAAATTTTAAATGACATATGTGACTCACATTTATGGAATACATTTTATTTCTGTTGAATAAAAGAGAAAAGACTCAAATTACTAATATCAAGAATGACAGAGGAGGCATTACTACTGATTATACAGAAATAAAAGATGATCATAGGGCATACTATGAACAACTATATGCCAACAAAATAAATAACTTTGATGAAATGGACAAATTCTTAGAAAGGCATAAATTACCAAAACTGATTCAATAAGAAATAGACACTCTGACCAGATCTATAACAACTGAAGAGATTACATTAGTAAATTAAAATATTTCCATAGAAAAAAAACTCAATCTCAGATAGCTTCACTGGTTAATTCAATTAAACATTGAACCATATAGTACCAATCCTCTATAAACTTTCCTTAAAAATGGAAAAAGAAAACTTCTCAACTCATTCTATGAGGCCAGCATTACCCTCATCCGTAAACCAAAGACATCATAAGGAAAGAATACTACAGACCAATATCCTTTATGAACATAGATACAAATATCCTTAATAACTGGTAAACCAAATACAGGATTATGTAAAAAGAATTATACACCATGATCAAGTGGGATTTATTCTAGGGATGTAAGGTTGGTTCAGCATACCATAAACAATGTAAATATACCATTTAAATAAAATAAAGGCGAAAACCATATGATTATCTCAATAGCCACACACAAAGCATTTGAGAAAGTCTAATACTCTTTCATGATAAACATATATATATAAAACGCAAAAAGTAGGAATAAAGAACTTTATCAATCTCATAAAGGTTTCTATGAAAACCCAGCTAACATGCTAATACATTTCATAGAAAAACTTACATGTTGAAATGGAAATATTTTAGATATATTGGGTTAAGAAATATATCACTGAAATTTATTTGACCTATTTGTAATGTGGCTTCTAGAAAATTTTAAATCACATTGTGGCTCACATTTGTGGAATGCGTTTTATTTCTATTGGACAGCACATGTTCTGGGAAATCTGGGTCCTGCCATGTAAGACTATATGATTAAGAGGTGAGGGCAGAGCATGGGGACTGATGGAGTGGTATGAGGAAGTAGACAGGGGAATGCAAAGGGATTTGAAGACAGTCTTTCTGTGAAGGCAGGGGCTTTGTTTAATTCACAGCTGCATCCTCAGTGCCAAGAATAGTCCCTAAATTGGTAAGAGAAAATTGGTAATGTAAAAACGATTCAATAAGAAAGTGGTGTTTATTACTAAGTGGTTTTTATTTAGCACCTGATATTTCCAAGGCCTGGCTGTGGGTACATAGAATCTAGCAAGTGAGAAGGCAGTTTAGTAAGGACAGACATGGCATTTGATAATCATCCAACCATAAGATGAGTGTACAAGATGCTATAGAGGACTAAGGGCAACTAGATAGTGGTAGTTGCCACTGGACAAAGTGAGTTTGTTGTTGCCAGGGTTTTTCATTGTGCAAGGCAAAGTCTTTGCCTAATTGTTTATCATATTTAGGGAAATATACTTGAAGTCTGCACTTTATGTAAAATCACCTGATTTCCAAATATTGACACCTTAATTCAAATTTTTAAAAATGTGCATATCAAACAAAATCCTTCTGTGGACTGGGTTTGGCTCAGGAGTGAAAGGAATGCAATTCCTTTGACTCCTTAACCATCAAAGCAAAGAACTTAACTAATGCTAGGCATACGGAGCCTTCCCAGACTTCCTCATCAATGTTATATCCTCTATCCTAAGGTCTCATATCCCATGTATTTTTTCTTCATAGCAGTTGTTACATTTGCAGTCCACATTTGTGTGATTATTTAATTCAGTATCGATCTCTACCGTGGAATATCCAAAGCGTTCCATGGGTAAGGGCTGGATCCATATTTGCTAATCATTAATTAATAAATGAATAAAGTAGGCAGGAGAGATTGATTTTGAAATGCATTCTGTAGTTAAAGAGAGGCAAGCCAACCTGAGTATAGCATCTCACTAGGAAGTCTGTGTTGAAAGATTCAGTCCAACAGCAAGTTCTTTTGTCAGCAAAGTGTGAGAAAGATGACTTTCCTCCCTACTAAGTAGACATTTCAGTGCTATCTACACTAATATATCTCAAAGCATATTTCAGAGAACACTGGCATTTGCAGCAGAACACATTAATGTCAGTATTTATTTGTACTTAGTAATTCCAAAGTTCTTATAATTTGACATTTTAGGCTATAGTAATCCTCTAGATTTACTGCTCTTCCTGGGAAAAATGGAAACACTGCTTTCCTTGTGTAGTTATTTAAAAAAATTTTTTTAGACTTTTGGCATTTGTAAATTTTAATTATTTTAAGCTCTGGAGGAATGGGAATGCTGAAGGAGAACTAGCAAGGATCACTAGAACTGAAGTTTTCTACTGAAATAAAAAAAAGGGAAAAAGTAATTTACCAATTTAAAGTTAAAAGATTTACAGTAGTACTGAAATAAAATAAAGAATGTATTGCTGAAGAAGAGAGAGGTCCCCTTTTCTGTGCCTTGAATGATGAAGATGGGATGCTGGAAATGTGAGAAACAGTAAGGGGAAACGTAGAGACACTCATAACCTGTTTTAGTTTGGGGGGAAAGTTTTTAAAAGTGTTAAACTTTATCCTTTATATTTTTATAAGTTGCAGAAATGAAAGTCTTGAAAGATTCTTAAAATTAAATCTGTGTGGTTTATTTATATAACATTCTCAAGATGACAGTTACAGAGATGGAGAACAGATTAGGGATCGCCAGGGGTTAGAGAAGGGGCAGAGAGTTCTATCAGTTTTTACTTTGTACATCTTGAAGCTCTGTATTTGTGAGCATGGACATTTAGGATTATTTCTTCTTGAGCCTTCTATTATCATGAAATGACCTTCTTTATCCCTGGAAATAATCTTTGTTATTAACAGAACCATCTTTCTTTTCATTAGTGTTAGCATGATAAGCACCCCATATCTTCTTCCTTCATTTCACTTTTAATCTACTGTGTCTTTATATTTAAAGTATGTTTCTTATAGGCAGACTATACAGGGTGGGGCAAAATGTAGGTTTACAGTTATGAGTGTGTGAAACAGTTTATTCTTGTACTATTATTTATTAATTATTTTTATTTCCACACTAACAGCTGTAAACCTACTTTTGCCTCACCCTGTAGTTTTATCTTACTTTTTTATTCAATCTGACAATTACTGCCTTTTAATTGGGTGTGTAGACCATTTACATTGAATGTGCTTATTGCCATGGTTAGGTTTGAGTCTGTTATCTTGCTGGTTGTTTTCTATTTGTCTTATCCGTTCTTTATACTTCTGTTACCCCCTTCCTGCCTTCTTTTGGATTGCAAATTTTTTATGATTCTGTTTCATCTCCTTTGTTATCTTATTAGAGACAGCATTTTTTGTTTTATAATTTTACAAAGCAGGGTTGCTGCAGGGTTTATCGTACACATATTTAAATCCCATCTACCTTCAAGTGATATTACACCACTTCACATATTGCGTAAGAAACTTCAAATGGTATGCTTTCATTTTCCCCCTCCTGGCCTTTATGCTGTTGTTGTCATACATTTTATTTATACATACGTTACAAACCCTGCTCTAAATTATTGCTATTTTTGTTTAGCCAATGATCTTTAAAGAGATTTAAATAATAATAAAATTTTTATTTATTTACCCCTGCAGTCACCATTACCAGTGATCCTCATTCCTTTGTTTAGATTCATATTTTCATCTGGTGTCATATTGCTTCTGCCAGAAGGGCTTCCCGTAGCATTCCTTGTAATATGGGTCTGTTGGTGATTATTTCTTGCAGCTCTTGTATGTCTGAAAAAGTCTATCACTTTCATTTTTCAGGGGTATTTTCTCTGGGTTCATCATCTTTTCTTTTAGTACTTTAAAGATGTGTTTCCATTGTCTTCTGGCTTGCATTGTTTCCAACAAGAAATTTACTGTCATTTTTAGCCTTGAGCCTCAGTACATAATGTCCTTTTTTCTTCTCTGCTTTTAAGATTTTCTCTTTATTACTGCTTTTGAACTATTGATTCTGATGTGTAGTTTTATTCCTGTTTCTTTGGGTTTCTTGAACTTCCTGGATGTGTGGGTTTATAGCTTTCATCAAATTTGAAAATATTCAACCATACTTTTTTCAAATATTTTCTCGCTCCCTGTCCTTGCCTTTCAGAAACTCCAATTACATATACATTATTAGGATGCTTAAAGAATACCACTTGATATTCTTTAAAAAATTTTTTAATTTAAATGTATTTTCATTTTATATAGTTTCTATTGCTGTGTGTTCAAGTTCATTAACCTTCTACCATTAATCCCATCTCCACTTGGGTCTTTTGAAAAAATGTTCTGTCTCTACTTAATTTTTTGTATACGAGGAACACTTTTTTAATGCTCTTATCTGTTCATTCTAAAATCTGTGTCTAATATCAATACTCATTTCTCAATAATTGATTTCTTTATTTTTCCCATTATAGGCCATCTTTTTCTGCTTCTTTGAATGCCTAGTAATATTTGATTAGATGCCAGACATTGTGATTTTACTTTTTGGCTGATGAATGTTTTTGTGTTCCTATAAATAATCTTGAGCTTCATTTTGGGACACAGTAAAGATACTTGGAAACAGTTTGATCCTTTCAGGTCTTACTTTTAAAATTAGTTCAGTGGAACCAGAGCAGCTTTTAGTCTACAATTATTTGTTCCATATTACTGAGGCAAGACCCTTTGAGGACTCTACCCAATGTCCTCTGAATTATGAGGTTTTCCAGTCTGTGGGAACAGGCCCAATTCAAGGCCCTGAGTGAATGTGAGGTACTATTCCATCTAATCTCTTCAGATGGATTTTCTCCCAGCCCTCAGGTAGTTACAGCATATGCATGCATTGATCAGTACCCTTTGCAGACCTCTGGGGCTTTCTTTCTTTGTAGCTCTCTCCTTTCCTGGATGCTGACCGGTGACCTCGAACCGTGGTGTCTTTGGAACTCTCAGCTTCCTCTGTTCAACTCGGGGAGTCCGCCAGGCTTCACCTGGGTTCTCCCTTCTGCTCCGTGGCCTGGAAACTCTGTCAAGGCAGTAAGCTGGGTAGTCACAGGGCTCACCTTATTTGTTTCCCATCTCTTAGACACCACTGTTCTGCATGGCTCAATGTCCATTGTCTTAAAAATAGTTGTTTTGTATATTTTGTCTTTTTTTTTTTTCTGGTGGCATCAGGTGGGAGGGTAAATTGGATTCCTGTTATTCCACTTGATTGCAAGTAGGAATCTCAAAATTAGGGTATTTTTCTTCATATATTTAATGTCACTGTTGTCAGAAAAAAATTTTATTTTAATCATCTATGAGTAAGCCAATTTCTAAACATGCTTGCTATATATATATATATATATATATATATATATATATATATATGAGTTTATGAAGCTCTGAAGTGGGGCGAAGGGAGTGGGGCCATAGAAAGTAAAAGTGACTAAAGTTCCCTTCATTCCCTGAAGCTTTCTGATTTGCTCTTTGGTAGGTTATTGTTCTGCTCCCTTAATCATCAGAGGCCCCTGGTTCCTTTGAATTTTTTTTTTCTTTATTGATTTTAGAGAGAGAATAAAGGAGAGGGAGAGAGAGATAGAAACATTAATGAGAGAGAACATCAATTGGCCACCTCCTGCATGCCCCCCACTGGGGATCGGGCCCACAACCTGGGCATGTGCCCAGACCAGGAATCGAACCGGTGACTTCTTTTGGTGCATGGGTCGATGCTCAACCACTGAGCCACTCCAACCGGGCAGCCCTGGTTCCTTTTAGAGAGAGATTCTTTGAATGAGTTCTATGAATGTGACCCTCAAAATGTACAGATACATTGTTATCTGTATGTTATAAATAAAATTGTCATGGTCTTTATGTTTTAAACTAAGTGATTAAAACTTTGACAGTGAAATATTATAGAGGAAATATCATCAGGGGACTTACCTCACAAGATACTAAAATGTATTTTAAAGCTATGATAATTAAAATATTGACGTACTAATGTTAATATAGATACAAATTAATGGATCAAAATAAAATGTCCATTGACAGACTTATACATGTATTTTAAACATTTAACATAAAGGAATTATTTTAATGATGGGTCATTTAGTAGATGGTGGTGATACAACTGGACAACTCATTGAAAAAAAATTAGAGTTGGATCTCCTCCCCATATTTTACACCCAGGTATATTCCAGATAGGTTAAAGACATATTCCAAAAGTATTAGAAGAAAATATAATCCTGACGAAGAGAAGGCCTGTCAAAGCATAACACAGAATTCACATTCTTACTGTATTCCTGAAGTGTGAGGAAAGGTGAGCACCACCACTAGAAGAGCGGGCAGAAGACAAGGTTAGGTGATCACAGTTGGGGGCAAAAAATATAAATGTTCAGGAAATATTTATTTTTAAAATGTTTTATTTCATAATGATAATACAATAATAATGCTAGTAATTATAACTATATTATGTATTTCTGTCTGTCTGAATATGTTAAGAGCTTTCAGCAGATTAGCTAATTTAATCCTTTGAAAGGCAAGTATATATGTTACCATTTTATTAATGTGACAACTGAGCCAGGGCATGAAGAACCTTGCCCGAGGCAACAAAGCTATCAGGTGGTTGAGCCAAGGTTATAACTCAGTCCATCTGACTCCTGTTCCTCCTCACTTCTCAAAGAAATAAATTAAAATGACCTAAAACCCCCACTGCACTTTACAGAAAAATTGGTAATTTGCTCAAGATCACAGAGCTCCTAAGCAATAGAATTGAGTTAAACATTTTAGAAAGAAAAATTATGTAAATAGAGGAAAGAAAATCAGGGTAAAGTGAATTAAGAGCAACAAAGTAAATGTCTTAATTTTACAAACTCCCATTTCCTTTCAGAATATTTAAAAGATGCTTCAAAGAAGATGAAAAGTGGACTTATGTTTGTAAAATTGGTGAGACCATGTTCAGGTAAGCTCTCCTTCCTTCCCTTCCCCACCCCTCCAATAATAGTAACTTGAACGTGTTTTAAACATTGTGGCTAAAAACTGTGTATGTACTTATTTGCTTTTGTATGTTTGTTCTAACTGAATAGCTTTTTAATGTAAAATGGCATGACAGGGTGACCAAAGTAAGCTAATGACATTACTAGTCTTCTCAGATGATTCACTCGACCTAAACATTTTTTATTTATGCTTATAATTTTAATCCATAGACCTGTTTATTTATCAGAAATGATGGCAAAACAAAGTAGCATGTTTGATTTCTCTCTGAAAACAGATTAATTTTCTCTGGCTTATTTACACCCTCTTTTCTTAGAGTAGTTAGCCTCCTATAAAGTAAAATAAACAATCACAGGGGCTAAAAAAAAGAAGACTTTTTTTTGCCTGACATTTCAATATTATGAGTGGTTTCATTTTTAGCTGTACCTTCTTTATTTTGTTTTGACCAGAAAGTAGTATATTATTTTCCTGCCAAGGGGTGATTTTTTTTTTTTTGATTAAAAGCATTGTATATTAAAGAGATACATATTTTATCAGAAGTAATTTTATTTTAACTTTATATTCAGTGTATTTTCTGTTTTATCTTCTAATTTTTAGGCAAAAATATTTAACTATACCATAAATAATCTAGTAATATTGATGATATCATTTATCTCTATATGGAATTGTTTTTCCATTAACTTATTTTTATAAGATTTACGTTAAAAGGTTATTGTTAATTTTATAAGGTTTGAGTAGATATCTGATACTTAGTAAATTAAAGGATTCTCCTGGTGACTGTAATACTGAATAATAAAAGCAAGGGGAAGCCAGTGGGTAGTGCCTTGCTGTTGCTATTGTTGTTGGAAAAACATAAAATAGCAGCAACAAGAAAGGAAAAAAATTTCTGGCTTCCTCCAGTTTTCTTTTTTTCAAAATGAAATTTGTCCTCTGTATTATTTGGAGATCCTACTTATGCATAAGACTAAGTTGAAGTGAGAAACATTTTTTTCAAGAGAAGTTTTAGGTAGCAGCGAAAGTTGTAAAGTATTTAATAAAAGCAAAGGTACAGATGTCAGGCTTCTTGTAAAATTTCTTTTTTATCTAAATGTCCATAGACAACAGAAGTTCGAACAAATGTTTGTATTTGCTACATTGACTGTGGAAAAAATAAAGACTAATATTTGCTGACCGTTTTACTCTGTGCCAAGTACTGTTTTACGAACTTTGCATGTATGTATTCCCTTTTTTTAATCCTTATGAAAACCCTGCGAGGTAGGTTTACTGTTGCTCTCATTTTACACATGTGGAAACAGAGGCACAGAAAGGTTAACATAACTTCCCCAAAGGCACAGGCCCAGCTTGTGGTAGAGATAGATTCGAAGTCCTTGATTTCTCTGTGTTTAGAAAAACATTTCGTGCTTCAAAGGGCCCTTGCTTTTCTCATTCTGAGCTGTCCTTCAGGGTCTGCAGGCTCCGTCCCTATCTTGGTCCCTGTGTGTGGGGAGCCGCGTGCTGCCCTGGAGTCTAGACCAGCGTGCCAGCTCCGGTCCTCTGGCTGCAGTGAGGTTTGGGTAGTTTGAGAAGGGCTTTTCCCTCCTGGTCTGATGGAGGATTCAATAAGAGGCTTTGTAACAGTTAAGATAAATAATTTGCCTTTTATTATTTATTGGTTTAAATTCAGTGAAGATTGTAGGGCTGGAAAATAAGCATCTGTATATAATAGCTGTGAGCTTTCCTTGGAGTCAGTTTGTATAGAATATATCTACGTGTGTTTATGTTTATATTAGGAACATTCCTCAGAACTATTGGATAGTCTTTGGATTTTTTTTTGTGTGTGTGTGAAAACTTACAAATAAAAACCATTTGTCTTAACAGGGGAAGGAGCCCTTTACTTGTTCAATATGTGTCTACCGCAACTGTTTGAAATAAAAGTTTTCAAGGAAAAACACCATTCTTGGTTTATAAATCAATCAGTTCAATCAGGTAAGTGACTAGTGTATATGTTACCATTAACTAAACAATATACTTCAGCTTTCCCATCTTGCACGGGCGCACGGGTCCGTCCTGGTGTGTTGTCTGGTCGGTGGTTCTTCCTTCCTTGGCATCAGAGCAGGGTTTAATCAAGGAGAAAGGAAAGATAATTTGAGCAAGTTTATATCAATACCTATGTGCCTTAGATGGTAGGAAATTTAAAACAGTGACAGCTTTTCAGAAAGTGGTGACCTTTTTACCACAGAGCATACATCATCTTGGCTAGAAACTGCTCTTCTTAGCCACATTTGCAGATTTTTAACTTTTTAATGTCTTATTTCCTTGAAAATGAATACTGATATAGCTTCAAAAATAGAACAGAATATAACAAAGTTTTAAAAAATGCTTTGTTATATAAATTACTACTGCCACACCTTCCCCCAAACACACACACATAGACACACACACACACACATACACACACACACACACACCACCAAAGTTCTATTTTTTAAAAATGTTCTTTTGATTTGGAGTAGTGTCGACTCAGAGGGAGAAAGGATGCATGTGTTTTTCTGATGGTTCTGACGGAGGGGCGTGGGGTGGGGTGGGGAGTCATGGGATAGTTGAGGCACTCTGCATTCCCTGTCCGGTCTCTCTTGTTTCCAGAGAGTGCTGCTTTCTGTTGACCGAGTGTGTGGCTACTTCATGCTAGAGTAGAAAGGTCACTTTGCCTTTCTTCTAAGACATTTCACAAAAAGGGTTTCATGCTGCTGATAAATTTCATATACTTATGTGTATGAGAATTAAAGTGGTTTTTAGTTGCCAAGATGCAGTGGTAGTCTATGTATAGTCTGGTGGTTGCAATATATGTATTCCCTTCTGTTTTGCTGCTGTGCTGTTCATTTGGCAGTATATGAGAGTTCCAGCTTCTAATGTAATATGTATACGTGCAGTTGGGTCTAGCTAGATAGACAGTAATAACCAGATGAAATTGGGAAATATTGATCATCTCCCCTGGACTGAGTTGAGTTGGTACCTGTTTTTGTTTGTTTGTTTCAGTAGTTTTAGGTTCACGGCAAAGGTACCTGCTTTTTTCATTATTGTCTTCTTTTTAAACTTAACCTTAAAGAGCTGTTTTTAAGAATGGCCACCAGGATATTGTTTTCAGACCTAGAAACCTATTTATAAAATGAACTTCGAGAACCTGGTAGGTTGTTTTTATAACTTCTACTTTAAAAAAGTATTCAACTAATATCATAATATGAAATTACTTCTTTAATTTTTTTCTTACTATGAAATGGATTCATATATATAATTTAGGGTTAGAATGTCTTGACTGTATAGTAGATTGCTCTGTTAGAGAATGAAAGTAAGTATATGTATTTCCTGAAACCAAAATAATAAGTATAGAGATAAATGAATTGTCTATTGTTGTATTTGATGAAATCCCTCTTCTGATTCATTTCTGTGGAAGAGGAAGTCCGGGAAGCTTGGAGGGGAGTGCGACAGAGGAACAGGGAGTAGCTAGGCTAGTTTGTTTGACTTGCCTTTTTCCTTTCAGCCGGACAGCACCATTAACCTTACTGCGGAGTTGCCAGTTTCTTGTGTGCAGTCTTGTTAACTTCTGTCCTCTTGCCTTTCTCTTTGGGGTAGGGGGATTGGGTAGTGTCTAGAGTGGGTAACAACCTTCTGAGCTTTGCCATTAGCATTTCAGAGCTGTGAGCCCACAGACCATAGAAGGAGCTATGTACAGAGAGAATAGGATTGCTTTTCCATGGCTTTGTCCTCAAAATCATAGGAAATTACCTTTTACTGCAGCTTTACAGATAGACTTATATAGGTTTCCTATGTTTACATGGTTCACATTTGTTTATATTTTCCCCAACCCTTGCTTTTTAGGGGGCAGTGGAGAGGATCTCTGTTAAAAAATATTTTGAAGGAGAAATGGAAAGTCAAAGATGGAGTTCAGTGTTAGGTCTCATATGCACACAGGGATTTGAAGCTCTTTGGAATAAAATCATATGGACCACATTCTGCCTTTTGAGAGACTGGCATAGAAACTTGGGCCTGTGTAAAAAGAGCTTCTAGTATGGAATTTCATACAGTTTTCAATGAATTATTTCCACATTGGGATTAAAATGAAATGACTAAATTGTCTTTTCAGACATTAATTCCCTTTGTTCTCTTTTGAATCTATAGGAGGTCTTCTCCACTTTGCCACACCCATGGACCCTCTCTTTCTGCTCCTCCACTACCTGATAAAGGCTGATAAAGAGGTGAGTTTCCAGTTTAGGATAATAACAATGAGGAACCAGACTAGAGAGTTTTTTGCTTGATCTCCTCTCTCTCCTTTTAATGATCCAAATGTAGATTCTCCACAATTCAGATTTAGATTGGTTGGTTTAGAACATGTGTATCACATGTGCCGGTATGGATTAGCGAGACCTGAGAACCCCACCTTAATCGTGGGCTAGCATACCCGTGACTTCTGAGAATTGCCTGACTCTCTATGCTGTCTGTGTGCATTACTTGTTTGGCACAACCCGCAATGAAAGATTTTATTAAGTACTCATTGACTTTAAAATATTATACAAATGTTAAGAAATTGATCTCAGGTCTTAAGACAAGAAAGATAATATCTTTTTTTCATTTTCTTGTTTGTGAGACACTGTGAAATAGGTAAACGGGGTCATGTTAGTAAAGCTCATTAATGGGGAAGCTCTAGTTGAGACTTAAGGAATTCCAGATGGATAAAATTTACCTTCAGACAGTTTATTAATAGCGATAATTTCAGCCAGAGGTTCTGAAACATTTTGTTCTCAGGATACCTTTACACTCCTGAAAATTATTAGGGATCCCAAAGAGCTTTTTGTTTCTGTGGGCTTTATCTATCAATATTTGCTACATTAGAAATTAAAACTGAGAAATTTAAAAAATAATTTTATTAATTTATTTTAAAGTAAAAATAACAAACCTAGTACATGTTAACATAAATAATATGTTTGTTTTTTTTTAATCCTCACCCGAGGATATTTTTCTATTTATCTTCAAATAGAGTGGGAGGGAGGGAGACAGAGGGAGAGGGAGATAGAAACATCGACGTGAGAGAGACACGTCAACTGGCTGCCTCCCATACCACCTCGACCAGGGCCGAGGACGAACTGCCACCGAGGTCCGTGCCCTTGGCCAGAATCGAACCCGCGACTCATTGGTCCGCAGGCCGACGCTCTGACTGCTGAGCCAAACCGGCCAGGCCATAAATAACACATTTTCAATGAAACAAAATTTCAGTTTCAATAAAATTCAGTGTCGAATGTGGCATTATTTAACGTTTTTGCAAGTCTCTTTGATGTGTGGCTTAGTACAAGACAATTGGATTCTTATATCTGCTTCTGCATTCAGTCTGTTACATTTTTTGATGGAAGTATATGAAGAATACACAGCCTTACACAGATATGTAGTCAGAAAATGGAGGATAGTGTAACAGCCTTTTCAGACCATTGTGGATGTTCTTCTCTGGCACTACTCCAGACGTCAACAGGCATAGTAGTTTCTTCAAAGTCTGCTGCGGTGTGGAGTCTGAATCCCTGCCAGGGGCTTTCCACGCTGTGAACACTGAGATCTGGTGGTCTGTCTTGCACTGAGAATGGATCTTTTACCATGTGTAACTTCGGAAAGTATTCTTTCACTGGGTTATGCTGATTTTCCAAATGTTGACACATCTCATTACACACACACACACACACACACACACACACACTCACCTCTGTTGATACCACCACTGATCTTATCAAAACCTGTTGAAGCATTGGGAGGCTATCACAATGGCAGACACAAATTTTCTACAATTCGAATTTTTGCTTGAAAGTTCAAATTTTATCGTTGGCTGCAAGTCCTGTCAGCCTTTCCCTTGAAGTGGCAGATTCACTTCTTTATGTTCTGCCACATGTCCAGGTCTGTGTCACCACAGTTCATAGTGGGCTTTGTTTTTGTTTTTTTTTTCAGGTAGAAATGGTATCCATGAGAAAAGCAGCTAGTTTAGCTCGCAACTCAGCACAAGTGTTTTCCTTAAGACAGTCCTGCACCTTCACAGGCAGCAGAAGCGCTTTGCTTTCATCACACAGAGTATTTAATAGACTTGCACTCAAGAGTGAAGATTTAAATAAAAGTAATTGCTCCTACTTTTTTGTTTAAATCCTCACCCGAGGATATATTTCCTTTATCTTTAGACAGAGAGGGAGGAAGGGAGACAGAGAAAGAGAGAAAGATCGATGTGAGAGAGACACATTGATTGGTGGCCTTCTGCACAACCCCAACCAGGGCCAGGGACCGAACCGCAACTGAGGTTTGTGCCCTTGACTACAGTCGAACCCGCGACTCTTTGGTCTGCGGGCCGATGCTCTAACCGCTGAGCCAAACCAGCCAGGGCAATTGCTCCTACTTTTGATCAAGCATATCCTTAAGTGAAACTGGCCAGTTTTTAACTACTTGTGCACGGCGCTGAAGAATCCATTGGCTGTCAGGACAGGTTGTTGTCACCACCCTGACCACTGGATGCTGACAAACCCTAAGTGTTACCCACCTTTGTGTTGGAATCTTCAGTGCAAATGTCAACACAGTGGAAACACAAATAGCATCTTAGCAATATCAGTGAAAGTAGTTTTGAGCTTGTGGGCCCCTAAAAGGATATTGAGGACTCCCAGGGATCCCCCAACCACAGTTTGAAACCTTGAACAACTTTAAGGAGTAAAGTGTTATTTAAACTGCTTAGAAGAATCTAATTTTTGCACTGTAGTTTAAATGTTTATGGGTTTGTCTCATTTAATCCTTAGACCTTATTTCCAAAACTTCTATGTTGGGGTATATCAATTGAGTTTGCTGTAAGTACTAAAAAGTAATAAAACTGACTTAAAACTTTAAGTCATGCTTTCTCCTGATGCAACTTAGCTTCTTTTATTTTCCTCCTTTCCTACATCCTCTGTCCTTTCGTGTGGATTAGTGAAGTTTTTATTCCTTAGTTTAATCATGTTTCCCGTTATCTGGAAGCTACCTCGGTAGACAGTATAATAGAGCATACCAGCAGTGAGCTAGTGAATCATGGGTGTCACATGAACACAAATGGTTCTGGTCACCACCAGGAAGGCTGACAGTTTTCAGGAGGAGGTTGAAACTTCAGTGGGCTCCCATTTGTTTTCTGGGGTACATTAACCAAGAGAAAGCCACCAAGCAGCCTTAGTACTTGCACTGATGAACATTTAAAGCCCCCCACCCCTTGCCCTGGCCGGTGTTACTCAGTGGTTAGAGCGTCGGCCTGCACACTGAAGGGCATAGGTTTGATTCCCAGTCAAGGGCAGGTACCTGGGTTGCAGGTTCAATCCCTGGCCTCTGTGGGGCACGTGTGGGAGGCAACTGATCGTGTATCTCTCTCGTATTGATGTCTCTCTCTCTCCCTCCCCACCCCCTTCCACTTTCTCTAAAAACCAATGGGGAAAATATCCTCAGGTGGGGATTAACAGAAAAAGAGAAAATAAAGCCTCCCAACACCCATATTTTGGCAGTGTTTCCCTATTTTGCATTAAGACCATGACTGGTGGATTAACCCTCATCCTGACCTGGGAATCTCTGGGGATGCTATGGCTCATTCAGGTTGACAGACACAGAATGAAACAGAAATCTTGCCCAAGGTAGTGAACCAGTGAACAGTTTAGGTATTTCCTTCCCTATATTTTAGACATGATCTTTTCCTATTTAGTTAAAAATATATATTGGTACACACTTTTAAAATGTTGACTTATTCTTTTTTTTTAATATGTTTTTATTAATTTCTTTAGAGAGAGGAAGGGTGAGAGAGAGAGAAACATCGATGTGAGAGAGAAGCATCAATCGATCATCGATCGGCTGCCTCCTGCATGCCCCCCACTGGGGATTAAGCCCACAGCCCTGGGCAAGTGCCCTGACTGGGAATCTAACAAGGACCTCTCAGTCCATGGGACAACGCTCAATCCACTGAGCCACACTGGCGGGGCGATTTACTCTTTTATAATCATAATATTTATTGTAACATCAGAAGAAATAATTGTTATTCTAGCTATCTCAACTGTTATTAACTATATTCAAAGTGAGTTGCTTATTACATTTCCTTTTTATATATATATGGTAAAGGAAACAAGAATGAAACTTTAATTATGAAATTATATTGTGACTGTGTGGTAGTCTATATATAAATAAAATATTGTTTTAAGGTAGTTAAATATTTAAAATGTTGATCATGGAAGGATACAAATTAAGGTGGAAATCTGAAGACAGTAAGACTTGGGAAATCTGTGAATTATTTTTAGTATCTGAAGGAAAAAGAGAACATTTAAATTGAGGCATTTCTTGCCACTTGTTAACCTGATAGTTTGACAAGGTATCACACATGCTACTGAATGAATGAGAAGATTTCACCCTGAAAACAAAGCTGTGTTTCAGGAAGAAGACTAATCAGACACCGTTTTTCTGTCTTCAAATGGAATTGTCACTAATAGAAAAGAGTGAGCTAGAAGTGGGACATGGGCAATGCCATACAGCTTTACAAAGTCTGGTGTCCCCAAGTCAGGGGACTAATAACTTAGACAGACTTCTGCTCTCCATACCACTAGTAAAGCTAAGAAAAATGAAACCTACTTGACAAAAAGGATGTTCTGAATTTCCAGCCCATTGGCCCCCAGGCCATACTGACTTTTCTAGCCAAGCCTGGTTTGATGAGTCTGCAGCTTCATTGTGCTAATGCCCCTGACTCTCTCTCCTTTCATTATGGCCTGAATCTGGAAGCCTGTCAGATAGCTCTGACCGGAGTAGATTCCCTTTCGGTATTTTTCTTTTTCTTGTGATGTTTAAAGCCCTGGAGAAGTGAGGGTGGGGGAGGGGAGACGTGCACTCTGGGCTTGATGGTCAGGACTCCTGCTGTGTGACCTCAGCTGGTTCTTTTTCAAATTAAATGGGTTGGACCAGCCCTAGGCAATCTACCATCTATGCAAGTTTCCGCAGCTTCCAGTGCTTTTCCAGAATTTTGTTGCCTTGTTTTATCCAGCGACTATACTCCTGAGGTTGGAACTCTTCCCAGAGCTTCCTGAAGGGAGCTGAGAGTCATTTCTGGAGCCTATCCCAGTGTAGGGGTTCCTTGAGTAGAACAAGTGACTTTGAACTTAGTGTAAAAGTCCAGCTATGAGGTAATGTATCATCTTGTTTTTAACATGTGAGTTTGTTGACTGGCATGCTTGCATTCTGATTGACTGAAGTCTTTTCTCAGGGAAAGTTCCAGCCTCTAGATCAAGTCGTGGTGGATGACATGTTTCCGAATTGCATCTTATTGCTGAAACTTCCTGAACTTGAGAAGTTACTTCGACACGTGACCGAGGAAAAAGGTAGTGTACAGCCCTTGGAATCAGGTGGTGGCGGCTGGAAAGGCGGGCATCCATCTGAGAGTGGAGCTGCTTGAAGGCACGCTGCGTGTAATGCTTATTCTACGCGGGTCACGGGAAACTGTCATTCTCCCAAACTGTCATTTGCTCCCAGTTCTCAATTCTAGTTCTCTACTGTTTTGGATTGTTTGGTCTTTGACATTCCGACCAGTGAAATGTGGTGGCCTGTTTCCTACAGGGCCAGGATTCACAAGGCTTGGGCTGTAGTCTTAGTTCTTTGAATTAGTCCATGACTTTAACTGCTTTCTGTCTCAGATTTCTCATTTTCAAAATTACATGAAACCTTTACCTTTATTGATTGAAGAAGCATTTATTGAGCATCTACTGAGAAGCATACGTTGAGCCCTGGTGCTAGGCTCTGGCAATACTTATTTTAAGACATTACTCTTTCCCTTAGCTTTGAGTCTGATAGGAGCAAAGACAAGTAGGGCAAACAGCAAGAACTGATGGAAGTGAACTCTGGGTTTCCTGGGGACGCACAGGACAGGTTTATAACCTGGCCTGGGTGCGTGGGAATGCAGGTCAGTGAGTGTTGTGTTTCTCTCCTTAGAGAGAAATGACCTCTAGGTGGAGTCCTGAAGGAGACTTCAGTAGCAGCATAACAGAGGCATGAATGTATGGAAAAGTTTGTCACATTCAAGAAATTCCAAGGAGTACAGCATGGCCAGAATATAGGATGCCAGGGACTGATTTAGGTCAATAAGGAAGTAACGGGGCGGGAGTGTTAGGCAAATGTTCAGGTGGTGAAGGGTGTTATATTTATCTGGACTTTACCTAATCATACTGGAATGTCAGCAAAGATTTAAGCAGAAAGTACGGTAGTGTGGAGTATACTGGAGCAACTGAGGCCAGATTCACAGAGGCCGCCGCAGTGGTCTGAGCGAGAGATGATGGTAGCCTGACCTTAGGAGATGGAACTAGAAGAAAGTAGCAATTTGGAGGTAAAACCCACCTCATTTGGTGATTGGATGGTACTCAAGGAGAAGGAGGAGGCGAGGAGGACTTTTGGGTTTGTCCCTTGACCAGCGGGATGTGTACTGCTGGCATCCTGGAGACAGGAAACATGGCTGGGAGGAGTAGGCCGGGTAACGAAGAGATGAATTTTAGATAATTATCCATTTGGATTGTGAGAGGAGGAAGTGATGCGGTGTGTGTGAATGTGTTTTGGACAGTTAGAAGCACTATACAGATGAACATCATTGTCTCAGGAAATCATCCAAGTAGTTTCAGGGTTAATATGGAAATAGTATGGAACCAAAACAACAGGCTGATAACTTGTGGTTGTTCGAGGTCACAGACAGTTTGGCCAACTAGGACAGTTCTTCTGGGACCAAGAAAGTCGTGATTCCCAGAAGTGTAAGCTTGTGCAGTGGGAAATGGGAGAACCTCGTTGATTGCATTTTACATGTGAGGGGTCTACTAAATTCACACTTGGCCTGACGTAACACTCCATTTTGTATCTGAGGGGTGTGTGGTGCCAAGGTTTTATCAGAGCAGTCCATTAAAGACATTCCCTGATGCTGAGCTTGGCAGGGGATCGCAGTCTTTTTCTGGTGACAAATGTGTAGTTCATAACCATTTCTGAAAGCTCACGTAATCAGAAATAATTACAATTCATTTTAATTTTGTCAAGTTAACATTGTTGAAAATGCAGTTAACTCTCATTATCCAAAGTTCTTACATTAGCTGTATATGAACAGTTAAACCCAAACCCAGATTCAGAAAGTGTTAATGCATTGCCATGTGTTAGTTTACAGCCTCTGTCTCCAAGCAAGAGCGTCCCCTCCTTCCTTCCTCCGTGCACACCGAATCCTTGACCTCTTCCTGAATCGTTACCTGAACTCCTGTCCTAATCTCTGTCACTTCTCAGCATGGCCCAGCTTTTGGAAGTGCTGTGTACTGGAAGTGCACATGCAGTATTGACCTTGTTTGACTGGCTCTAAATAACCAGTTGTGCACTTCAAAGTACTGTTCATTTTCCTTTGGAGCTTACGCTGTCCTTGTATGTAGAACTCACATAAAGAAAAATATTGTACATGTTTGTGTTTTGGGTCAAGGAGTGAAGCAAGTAATGTGGAATTGCTTGTGTACATTATGGTGAAGATGCCTTTTTGAGGGTGAGGCATGAAAGATCTTTGTCTTGTTTTGATTTTGTTCTTAAACCTTCCATCATTTTAAGATTTACAGACTGTAATTCATTAGGGGAAGAATTTGATTATGAAGAAAACTGCCAAGACTTCTAGAGAAGTGAAATTTAATCTGAAATACTTTGTGCTTTTTCATACTGTCATTAAAAAAGAAAGAAAGAAAAATTTGGTCCTGGCCGGTTTGGCTCAGCGGTTAGAGCGTCGGCCCACGGACCAGTGAGTTGCGGGTTTGATTCCGGTCAAGGGCACGTACCTCCGTTACAGTTCATCCCCAGCCCTGGTCAGGGTTGTGCGGGAGGTGACCAGTCGATGTGTCTCTCTCACATTGATGTTTCTCTCTCTCTCCCTCTCTCTCCCACTCTATCTGAACAAAAATGGAAAAAATATCCTCAGGTGAGGATTAAAAAAAAAAGAAAAAGAAAAATCTGAAGCCTGGAGTTTTTAGAAACCTGGGGTATGTAAAGGTTGATAATATATCTGCTTTGAAAATGGAAGTATGTAAACAGGTGAAGCATTTATTTTTTAATTTAAAATTTTAAATGTACAGAAAAATTCAGAGGAAAAAAACTACAAATATTATTTGTACCAACCTCAATAATCAAAATATTTCTATTTTGTTATATTTTCTTCATATCTCTTTTGGGGAGAGAATTTCTTTAAGAACAATCTGATAATCTGATCTCAGGATCTGATGTCCTGCAAAGAAAATTAAAAATGTATTTGCACCCTGGCTGCCATTGCTCAGTGGTTAGAGCGTTGGCCTGCACACCAAAGGGTCGTGGGTTCGATTCCCAGTCAAGGGCACATACCTGGATTGCAGGTTCAGTCCTTGGCCATGACTGCTTTCAGGAGACAACCAATTAATGTATCTCTCTCATCTCTCTCCCTCTCTCCCTCTCTCCCTCTCTCTTCTCCCCTCCCTTCCACTCTGTAAAAATCAATGGAAAAAATATCCTCCAGTGAGGAGGATTAACAACAAAAAAATGGTTTTGAACAAATCATTCAGACTTTCTGGCATCCTTTACCTGTCAGATGAAGAGCTTGAAGGGTTGAGAGTATCCCCTGTGTTCTGTCACACATTATAATTAGTATTCTGCAAAGTTGTTCTAAGTCATAAAATAAAACTTTCATTCTCTTAAATTCATAGTGTTGAGATTTCTGAATGACCAACATCTGAACATTATTTAAATATTGCAGTTAAAAGTATCTAGTGTCTACCACAAAGATATGCTTCAGGAATTAAATGAAATAACACAAATACGTGGATGCCCAGAGATTGCTGGGTATATAGTAAATGCTCAATAAATGTTAGTACTACTAAGACTTCTAAATTAGGAATTTTTAATTCTTTGCTGATGTTTAAGTACTAGGTACACAGTAGGTGACCAGTACGCATTTGTTGATGGTCCACTTGCTAATATATGTATTCAGAAGGTTTAGAGGAGTGGGGATAATCAGATAGTAAAAATATCTTCCATATATTGAGAAATTATTCTATATCATCTCTATACTTACTGTTTTACATATATTATTGAATCCTCACAGTAATTTCCTTTTATTGTTTTTATAACCTGCATTTTTACAAATGAGGAGAGTGAGGCTCAAAGGGTTTAAGTAAGTTGACTAACGTCATAGAACTTGAAATGGTAGAATCAAGATTTGAATTCATGTCTGTCTGTCTGTCTGACAGCGCTTACCCTTCTTACAACTGTGTAACACATCCACAATACTCTGTTAGAGTGCTTAGATGTCACATGTAAAACTAGAAACTTTTTAAAAATCTTGTATCACCTCTTAATAACTTCCCTTTGGGAGGCAAAAAGAGAGGGAGAGGAAAGGAGACAGAACTTCCATGGCTTAAGGAAAGGGAACGTTTGTAATCTTGGCAGTGAGCTGTTTTCAAGGCACTGTATTATCCTGTTTTAGTGATGGCCTTGGGTGCTGGCTGCTTATTTGATTTGGGTTTATTGTCCATTTATAAGTTGTTTGGTTCCATTCTTTGTATTTTATTGCTAGGATTTTAAAATAAGAAGCAAAGAAGACTGCTCAAGAGTGGTCAGGTAACATCCATGACGGAACAAAGATAAAGAAGAGAGTTGCTGTTTTTTAACTTGCATCCTGTCCACGGGCCCTGTGCAGATACAGTAAAACCCCAAGTACTCAGATTCCCTAGCCGCCTGTTTGATATTGGACTCCAGATGCTGTCTTAAAAGTCAACGGCATTAAAGATCTGGTTAAGCCTTCTAGGTTTATGAAAACCTCCCCCCCTTGCCGTCTCCTTGCCAAATAAACCCAGCCACGGTTGTTTGTATCCTGAATGATGATGGCGGTGACCTCAGTTAGCACTGCCGGCTTTACTAGTGAAGGAAATGATGTGTCTCTGTTTGCTAGCTCTGGGGCTCGGCGTGTTTCCTGCCAGAGAAGCTCACATTCGGTGGAGAGATGACAAGGAAAAGGACTGATAAAGGGTTATGAACTTCATCTCGAGGGTAACTGTTTCATATTGCCAGCGAAAGCTACACTGCTCTGTCCAGTGTGATTAGCAGGGAGAGCCAGGAAAACTCACCTGATTAAAATGCCCTGAGGACAGCTGCCAAGTTTCTATCCCCAGGAGTTTCTCAGTTGTAGGAAACATTGAGAAAGGAGATGTGAAAATGTGCTCTAGGCAGTTTGTTCCACAATCCATCAGGGAAATTCAAGTTTGTGAACAGATGACCCAATTGCTGAACATGTTATTTAATTGTGGCCTCACTTTCATTCCATCTTTATTTTGTAAACCCAGTCTTTCCAGATGTTATGAGACCAGTTTTATAGACACCAGACACATTAGGGAAGGAAACCTTTCCAGCATATGTGCACATTATCTAACTCACTAACTCGCAAGTATGAAATTCAGGACATGAGCAAACATGTTGTGGTATTTTTCATAATTATGGGTAATCTGTGGCCTTCATGAGTATTTTAAACCTCCTTGCTTATAAAAATTTGTGAATTTTAAAGGTAAGCAGTAGTTTATGCACTTGGTGCTTGTGTAACATTATGGGATATTCAAGCTTGATTTTCTTCTGTTTTGTTTTGTTTTGTTTTGTTAATCCTTACCTGAGGATATTTTTTTCCATTGATTTGTAGAAAGAGCAGAAGGGAGGGAGTGTGGAGGGAGAGGGTGGGGGGAGAAAACATCAGTGTGAGAGAGACACATCAATTGGTTGCCTCCCCATGACCCTGACCAGGGCCAGGGATGGAACCTGCAACCAGGTAGGTGCCCTTGACCGGGAATCGAATCCAAGACCCTTCAGTGCTTGAGCTGACATACCAATTACTGAGCCACACCAGCCAGGGCTCAAGCTCGATATTTCTTAATGATCATTTTATCCAGGGAATATTTCTTTTTTTTTTTTTTTAATTTTTTTATTAATTTATTTTTGTTACAGATGTTTCTCCTTTTTTTCCCTAATGACACCCTCCTCCCCCACCCTCCACTCCTTCCCCAGCTTTGTTGTCCATGTCCATCAGTTATGCATACATGCGTATAAGTTCTGTGGTTTATCACTTCCCTCCCCCCCACCCCCTCTTCTGAGGGTTGTCAGTCTGTACCCTATTTTCAGATCTCTGGGTCTACCCTGTTCCCCAGACTGTTATGTTTATTATATTCCACAAATGAGTGAGATCATGTGATATTTGTCTTTCTCTGCTTGGCTTGTTTCGCTTAGGATAATACTCACGAGGTCCCTCCAGGTCGTCTCAAAGGATAAGAGATCTTTCTTTCTTACAGCTGCATAGTACTCCATTGTGTATATGTACCACAGCTTTTTTATCCATTCATCCACTGATGGGCACTTGGGCTGTTTCCAGATCTTAGCTATTGTAAATAGTGCTGCTATGAACATGGGAGTACGTGTATTCTTTCTGATTGGTGTTTCAGGTTTCTTAGGGTATATTCCTAGGAGTGGGATCACTGGGTCAAATGGCAATTCAATTTTTAATTTTTTGAGGTAACACCATAGTGTTTTCCACAGTGGCTGCACCAGTCTGCATTCCCACCAGCAGTGTACGAGAGTCCCCTTTTCTCCACACCCTCGCCAACACTTGTTATTTGACGATTTGTTGATGGCGGCTATTCTGACAGGTGTGAGGTGATACCTCATTGTTGTTTTAATTTGCATCTCTCTGATGATTAGTGATGTTGAGCATTTCTTCATATGTCTCTTAGCAATTTGTATGTCCTGTTTGGAGAGGTGTCTATTTAGTTCCTCTGCCCATTTTTTAATTGGGTTCTTTGTCTTCCTTTTGTTGAGTTGTATGAGCACTCTATATATTTTGGAGATTAACCCCTTATCTGATGTATCATTGGCAATTATGCTCTCCCATACAGTGGGTTCCCTTTCCGTTTTGATGGTTGTTTCTTTTGCTGTGCAGAAGCTTTTGAGTTTGATGTAGTCCCATGTGTTCATTTTTTCCTTTGTTCCTGTTGCCTTAGGTGATGTATCAGGGAAGATTCTGCTGCGTATGATGTCCGAAATTTTGTTGCCTACATTTTCTTCTAGGATTTTTATGGATTCACAAGTCACATTTAAGTCTTTTATCCATTTTGAGTTTATTCTTGTGTATGGTGTAAGTTGATGGTCTAGTTTCATTTTTTTGCATGTAGCTGTCCAATTTTCCCAACACCATTTATTAAAGAGGCTGTCTTTACTCCATTGTATGTTCTTGCCACCTTTGTCAAATATTAATTGAACATAATGTCTTGGGTCAATTTCTGGATTCTCTGTTCTGTTCCACTGGTCTATATGCCTGTTCTTGTGCCAGTACCAGGCTGTTTTGATTATAGTAGCTTTGTAGTATAATCTGATATCCGGTATTGTGATCCCACCTACTTTGTCCTTCTTTTTCAAGATTGCTGTGGCTATTCGGGGTCTTTTTTGGTTCCATATGAACTTTTGGAGTATTTGTTCTAGTTCTGTGAAATATGTCACTGGTATTTTGATGGGGATTGCATTGAATCTATAGATTGCTTTGGGTAACATGGACATTTTAATGATATTAATTTTTCCAATCCATGAACAAGGTATGTGCTTCCACTTTTTTGTATCTTCCTCTATTTCTTTTTTCAATGTCTTGTAGTTTTCTGAAAATAGATCCTTTACTTCTTTGGTTAAGTTTATTCCTAGGTATCTTAATTTTTTTGCTGCGATGGTAAATGGGATTGTTTTTTTAGTTTCTCTTTCTGTGAGTTCATCATTGGTGTATAAGAATGCCGTTGATTTCTTGATGTTAATTTTGTATCCTGCTACTTTGCCAAATTCATTTATTAGGTCTAGTAGATTTTTGATGGAGTCTTTAGGGTTTTCTATGTATAATATTATGTCATCTGCGAATAATGACAGTTTCACTTCTTCCTTTCCAATTTGGATTCCTTTTATTTTTTCTTCACGTCTGATTGCTGTGGCTAAGACTTCCAGTACTATGTTAAATAAGAGTGGCGAAAGTGGGCATCCCTGCCTTATTCCTGTTCTTAAGGGAAATGTTTTTAGTTTTTGCCCATTGAGTATGATGTTGGCTGTAGGTCTTTCATATATGGCCTTTATAATGTTGAGATATGATCCCTCTATTCCCAAATTGCTGAGCGTTTTTATCAGAAATGGATGCTGAATTTTTGTCGAATGCTTTTTCAGCATCTATTGATATGATCATGTGGTTTTTATCTTTCATTTTGTTTATGTGGTGTATCACATTTATTGATTTGCGAATATTGAACCAGCCTTGCATCCCTGAGATGAATCCCACTTGGTCATGGTGAATAATTTTTTTGATGTATAGCTGGATCTGATTTGCTAGTATTTTGTTTAGGATTTTGGCATCTATGTTCATCAGGGATATTGGCCTGTAGTTTTCTTTCTTTGTAGTGTCTTTTTCTGGTTTTGGAATTAGAATTATGCTGGCCTCATAAAATGAGTTTGCAAGTCTTCCTTCTTCTTGAATTTTTAGAAATAGTTTGAGAAGAATGGGTGTTAGTTCTTCTTTGAATGTTCAGTAAAACTCCCCCGTGAAGCCGTCCCGGCCTGGACTTTTGTTTGCTGGGAGAGTCTTGATTACATCTTCAATTTGCTTCGTTGTTATTGGTCTGTTCAAGTTTTCTATCTCTTCCCGGTCCAGTTTTGGGAGAATATGTGTTTCTAGAAATTTGTCCATTTCACTTAGATTGTCGAATTTGTCGCCATATAAATGTTCATAGTATTTGTTAACAATCCTTTGTATTTCTGTGATGTCAGTTGTTACTTCTCCTCTTTCGTTTCTGATTTTGTGTATTTGGGTTCTCTCTCTTTGTTTCTTGGTGAGTCTAGCTAAGGGTCCATCAATCTTGTTTATCTTTTCAAAAAACCAGCTCTTTGTTTCATTGATCCTTTGAATTGTTTTTCTGGTCTCTATGTCATTTATTTCTGATCTGATCTTTACTATTTCCTTCCTTCTACTTGCTCTGGGGTTTTCCTTTTGTTTACTTTCTAGTTCTTCAAGTTGTGAGGTTAGAAAGTCTATTAGAAATTTTTCTTGTTTCTTGAGGTAGGCCTGTAGTGCTATGAACTTCCCTCTCAGAGCTGCTTTTGCTGCATCCCATAGATTTTGTGTTGTTGTGTGTTCATTTTCATTGGTTTCCATAAAGTTTTTAATTTCTTCCTTGATCTCCTCGGTAACCCATTCATTGTTTAATAACATGCTATTTAGCCTCCATGTATTCAAATGTCTTTGCATGTTCTTGTTGCAGTTGATTTCTAGTTTCATGCCATTGTGGTCTGAGAAGATGCTTGATATGATTTCAATCTTCTTGAACTTGTAGAGACTTCGTTTGTGTCCTATCATGTGGTCTATCTTTGAGAATGTCCCATGTGCACTTGAGAAGAATGTGAATTCTATAGTTTTGGGGTGTAATAATCTGTAAATATCTATTAAATCCATTTGGTCTAGTGCTTCATTTAGAGTCTCTGTTTCCTTGTTAATTTTTTGTCTAGAGGATCTATCCAGTGATGTCAGTGGGGTGTTGAAGTCCCCTGCTTTCATTATATTGCTGTCGATTTCTCCTTTGAAGTCCTCCAGAAGATTTTTAATGTATTTTGGTGCTCCTATATTGGGTGCATATATGTTTACCAAGGTTATATCTTCCTGTTGGATAGATCCTTTCAATATTATGTAGTGGCCTTCTTTGTCTCTAGTTATGGCCTTCATTTTGAAATCTATTTGATCAGATATGAGTATTGCTACCCCAGCTTTTTTTTTCCTTTCTGTTTGCTTGGAAGATTTTTTTCCATCCCTTCACTTTCAGCCTATGTGAGTCTTTTGTTGTGAGGTGGGTCTCTTGTAAACAACATATATATGGGTCATGCTTTCTTATCCAATCCGCTACTCTGTGTCTTTTGATTGGAGCGTTCAGTCCATTTACATTTAAGGTGATTACTGATATGTACTTATTTATTGCCATTTTTGTTTAGTGTGTTTCTATTTTCCTTTCTATTTCTTCTACTAATTACAGCAGTCCTTTTAACATTTCTTGCAGTGCTGGTTTGGTGCTAATGTATTCCCTTAGCCTTTTTTTTGTCTGGGAAGCTCTTTATTTGACCTTCTATTTTGAATGATAGCCTTGCTGGGTAGAGTAGTTTTGGGTTCAGATCCTTGTTTTTCATGACCTTGATTATTTCATGCCATTCCCTTCTGGCCTGTAGTGTTTCTATTGAGAAGTCAGCTGATAGCCTGATGGGGGTTCCTTTGTAGGTAACCTGTTGCTTAGCTCTTGCTGCCTTTAGGATTCTCTTTGTCTTTAATTTTTGGCATTTTAATTACTATGTATCTTGGTGTGGGCCTGTTTGGGTTCTTCTTACTTGGGACTCTCTGTGCTTTTTGAACTTGAATGCCTTCTTCCTTCACCAAATTAGGGAAATTTTCTGTCACTATTTCTTCAAATATATTCTCTAACCCTTTCTCATTTTCTTCTTCTTCGGGGACTCCTATGATGTGAATATTATTACGTTTCCAGTTGTCCCACAGTTCTCTTAAGCTATCTTCCTGTTTTTTCATTGTGTTTTCCTTTTGGTTTTCTGATTGGTTGATTTTTTTCTACCCTGTCTTCTAATTCACTGATCTGATCCTCAGCTTCTTTTACTCTGCTGTTTAGTCCTTCCAATGTGTTATTCATTTCTGCTATGTCATTCTTCATTTCCAATTGGTTTATTTTCAATATTTCTATGTCTTTGCTCATGGTGTTGATGTCCTTACACATGCTGTTGAGCTTCCTCAAGATCATGGCTCTGAATTCTAGTTCTGTTAACTTGCTTAACTCCATTTCATTTATCTCATCTTCGGTGGAGGTCTCTTGTTCTTTCATTTGGCATCTGTTTCTTTGTCTTACCATTTTGGCTATCTACTGGTTTTTGGAGCGTGCCAAATTTTCCCTGTGGATGTTGGTGTTCTGCTGTTTGTGGCTCCCTGTACTGGGTTTGGATGAGTGTGGGAGGACCCACGTTATACACCACTGTTGAGTCTTACTTTCCTGGGTAGATTTGCAAGCCCAGAAAAGGTTCGGTTATCCTCTAGCTTTTTGCCTAGAGGCTATTAGTCCCGGTTACTTGAAGAGCTTTGGGTTCTCAGTTGAAAACCTCCCTCAGGTGTTCAGCGTGAGAGGATTTCCAGAGGGTGGGGCAGATGCTGGAACTTATGAGCCTCGATTTGCATTTTAATGGCCCAACTGGTGTGGCTGAATCTCCGAAGGAGGGTCCCCGCCTCTCCCCAGAGCCCTGGGAAGGAGTAAGATGGCACCGTCCTGTGTGGCCGCAACTCAGCAAAAGCTCTGAGTGCCCTCCAAATCCCGAGTGTCCCCACACAGTTCCAGTCCAGTCCGCCCTCCCTCTGCCGGAGCCTAGGTGAGTGGCTGTGGCTATTTTAGCGCTCTGTCCCGGCTTTGCATTGTGGAGCCGGCTCGGGCTTTAACCCCGAGGGCGGGCGCTGCTCACAGCTAAGATTGCTGCTCTCCGTGGGCTCCCAGCCCCCCTCTCGCGCCTCCGCAATCCTACCAGGATCGATTCAGTGTCCCTGGTTGTATGGTCCTCGCAAGCTGCTTTTTTGTTGCTTTTCCCCAACGATTTGTCTTTATTTTAGTTGTATTTCCAGTTTGGCCCTGGGAGATGGTCTGTGTAGCTTCCATTCACTCCCCGCCATTTTGGAATCCCTCTCCGGGGAATATTTCATTTAAAATAAATTTTAATTTTGAAACTTCCTAGAAAAAAAAAACTTCAGGCCCAGCTGGTTTCATTTGTGAATTCTATCATACTTTGAGGAAGAAATAATGCTCAGGAAAAAAAAAAAAAATGATACTTAAACTCTTCCTGAAATTAGACAAAGCAGGAATATTTCCCAACTAATTTTATGAAGCCAGAATTACCCCATACCAAAATAAAAATTATTACAAAAAGAAAACTGGGCCAACATTCCTTATGATAATAGACAGAAAATGTTTAACACGGTATTAGCTAGTGAACTGTATTAAAAGGATAATACATTATAACCAAGCTCAGGCCCCACTGCCCTCACTGCTGGGAAACTCGCTACCGTTGAAGACTTAACCTCTGCTTTCTGCTCTTGTGGGAGGCGATGGGGGCAGGTGGTAGCAGGCACCAGCCTCTGAGACCAGGAGTTCCTTACCTGCCAAATGCGTGCAGACTCCCAAGGCGTGCGGAGTCGGGCCTGCGTGGGAAGCACGTGGGGAGGGTTCAGAGTTCTGCCTGGTGCTAGGGACCTGGGAGTAACCACACAGTAGTGTCCGCTTGCGTTGTTGTATGTATTTATATCTACATCTATATATCTATAATTTTATTTAAAAAGACAAAGGGAAAAGTGGGGTTTATCACAGGAATGAAAAGTAGATTAAACATTAGAAAACCAATCAATATAATTCACCATATTTACGCATTATAAAAGGGAAACTGTATGATCATCTCAATAGATGCAAAAAAGTGACAAAATTCCGTCATAGTATCAATTCTCAGCAACTCAGAAACACAAGGGAACTTCCTCAGTCTGGTAAAGGGCATCTTTAACCTACACTAACATTGTACTTCATTGTAAAAGACAGCACACTTTTCCCCTAAGATTAGGTACAAGATAAGAATGTCTACTCTCACCACTTCTATTCACCATTGAAGTGGAAGTCCTAACAGTTTAACTGTGACAAGAAAAATATAAGAAGTTTACAGATTGGAAAGTAGTGAAGCAGTTTACACATAAACAATAAGGTCATGTATGTAAAAATCTCAAAAGAATCTACAGAAAAATCATTAAAACTAATAAACAAGGTCAACATACAGATATCAATTGTATTTCTGTGTACTAGCAGTGAATAATCGAGCAATGGAATAAAAACATACTATTTATAATATCAAAAAATCATGAAGTCCCAGGAATATATGTCACACATTATGTGTAAGACCAGTACACTGAACATTACAAAAGAGTAATGAGAGAAATTAAAGAATTAAATAAATGGAGAGGTATACCATGTTTATGAATTAGAAGAGTCAGAATTAAGATGTCCACTTCTAGCAGAAATTGATAAGGTGCTTCTAGAATTTATGTATGCAAAGGACCTATGATAGCCAAAAAAGTTTGAAGAAGAAAAAGGTTGGACAACTTACACAACCTGATTTTAAGACTTACTATAAAGTGTCCTGGCCGATTTGGCTCAGCAGTTAGAGCGTCGGCCCGCGGACCAGAGAGCCCAGGGTTCAGTTCCCGCTAAGGGCACATACCTCGGTTGCAGTTTGTCCCCGGCCCGGTTGGGGTCGTGTGGGTGGCAACCAGTCGATGTGACTCTCCCACATGGATGTTTCTCTCTCTTCCTCCTTCTCTCCCTCTCACTCTATCTGAAGATAAATGCAAAAATGTCCTCGGGTTAGGATAAAAAAAAAAAAGACTTACTATAAAGCTAAAGTAATCAAGAAAACGTGTCTTTGGTATAAGGATAAATATATAGATAAATGGAACAGAATAGAGAATCCAGAAGTTGCTAATTTAGTGGTAAAAGGATAGTCTTTTTAACAAATGACCTAGAAAACAATTAACGTTGACCCTCACCTCACCATCATACAGAAGAATTAACTCAGAATGTATTACTAACTATAGTGCAAATTGAAAACCTAAACTCCTGAAAGAAAACATAGAAAACCTTTGTGCGGATAGGCAAAGACTTCTTAGAACACAAAAACCACTAACCATAAAAAAATTATATAGTTAAAATACTGCAGTAACTATGTACGGCACCAGTTGGGGTACTGGAAATACTGAGGGGAACACTATGTAAAGGATAGAATTGTCTAACCACTAAGCTGTACACCTGAAACCAATACAAAATGAAAAAAATTATAAATTATATTTCATCAAAATTCATAGCTTCTGTTTTTTGAAAGACACCATTGAGAATAAAAGAAGATAAAGCCACAGTTGGAAGAAAATGTTTACATGGCATATATCTGATAAAAAATATGTATCTCAAAGATATAAAGAACTCTTAATGCAAAAATAAGAGGATATACCACCCAGTAAAAAATCAGCAAGCAGTTTGAACAGACAGTTCAGAAAAGAAGATTTATGAATAGCCCATGGGCACATGAAAAGATGTTCAGTGTCATTAGTCACTGGGGAACTGTAAATGAAAACCACAAGGAAAGATCATTAGTATCCATAAGAGTGACTAAAACAAAGACAGACAATAAGTTTGAACAACTGGAACTCCCCTACCTGCCTAATGGAAGCATAAAATAGTACATACCCATTGGAAATTTCTCATGACTCAGTAAGTCTCTTCCTAGATATTTATTTGACTTATGACAACATAGATCTGTGCAAGAATGTTCAGAGCAGCCTTTTGATTTCAGAGCAACTTTTTCAAAATAGCCCCAAACCGGAAACAACCCGCATGTTCTTCAGTGGGTGAGGGGTAAACGGAGTGTGGGGTCCACACTCAGGATACACTCCGTAGCACAAAGGAAGGAACTATTGCTAACTGCAACAAAATGGAAGGCTCTCAAAGAAATGATGTTGAGCAAAAGAGGATGGTCACGAAGTGCTCACTGTGTGACCCCATTTTGTGACGTTCTAGAATAAAGGAGAATGTAGCAGGTCAGCGTCACCTGCGTCTGGTAGGGATGGGAGAACTGGGGGCAGAAGGGCTCAAGGGAGCTTTCTGGGTAATGCTTACATGACTGTAAGCATACATTTGTCCGTACTCTCAAATTGTACACTTAAAAGTGGGTGTACTTGTCATGTGAACATTATTACTAAATAAAATTGATTTTAAAAAAATGAAGTGGTTACTGATCCAGCACAAGAAAGTAAGCCTCCTGATTTCTGACACAGTTTTTTCTGTTTGCTTTTTCCTACCCCAGTGTCCCCTACAAGATAATGTTGGCTCTTTCCCATCTCCCACGGAATCCAGTGATGGAACGTGGAGAGCAAGGCAGGAGTGAGGAACAGCTCTGAGATTCGAGCCTGGGTGTCAGGAGGGCAGTCTTGGAGCAAGGTGAACAGTTGGGCTTTCGGCACACAGGGCCTTGGCACAGGGCTGTGGGCTTCCTGGTTGGGTGTGTGTAGTGTTGTTGAGACAGGATGAAGTCACCCCTGGAGAAAGGTCCAGTTGGCCTCCCAGGAGGAGGATGGAGAGCTAGAAAGAATCAAAGATGTAGAAAAACTGAGAAAAAGGTTTATAGGACCATGGAGGAGAGGGTTTAGCCACAAATAACAGGATCAGAAGTACTGAGGTAGGTGAACAGCTAATTGATTTTGGTAAAGTGAGCATCAGAGTCACAGCCTTGCAGTCAGCTTCCTTCGAGAAGGAATCCCGAGCTCCTGCTTACTAGCTCAGTGACTTTGGACAACTGATTGAACTTCACTCGCACCCAGCCCTATAGGATGAGGAGAAACAGTGCTTTTCACCAGCCATTCATTTTGAGCATTCCGTGAGAAAATGTGCATAAAGAATGGAGCACGGGCCTGAATGTACATTAGTTTCTGATGCTATTATCATGAATGGTTATCAGTCTCATGTGTTCTTTTTTTATTTTTATTTTTTATTTTATAACTTATCTTTATTGTTGAATGTATTACAAATGTTCATTTCCCCCCCCCGCCCCCTCCTCCCCATTCCTGCCCCCCTCCTGCCTTTCCCCACACTGTTGTCTGTGTCCATTGGTTATGCATATATACAAATAAGTTCTTTGGTTTATTTCTTCCCACCCCCCAACCCCCCTTCCCTTTGAGGTTTGTCAGTCTAACAAGCAATTTGTACTTCTTAATCCCTTCACCTTTTTCACCCATCCCCCCAGCCCCCACCCATCTGGTTCCCAAAAAAGTTCTCTGTATCTATGAGAATGTCTTTGTTCTGCTTGTTCATTTTGTTTGTAGATTCAATTTTTGATAGTTATGTATTTATTGCCATTTTGTTTGTTCATATTTTTTTATCTTTTTCTTCAAGAAGACCCTTCAACATTTCATATAAGAATGGTTTGGTGGTGATGAACTTCTTTAGCTTTTCTTTGTCTGGGAAACTCTTTATATGGCCATCGATTCTAAATGACAGCTTTTCAGGATAGAGTAATCTTGGTTGTAGGTTCTTGCTTTTCATCACTCTGAATATTTCTTGCCACTCCCTTCTGGCCTGCAAAGTTTCTTTTGAGAAATGAGCTGACAGTCTGATGGGAACTCCCTTGTAGGTAACTAACTGCTTTTCTCTTGCTGCTTTTAAGATTCTCTGTTTGTCTTGAACCTTTTGCATTTTGATGATGATGTGTCTTGGTGTGGGCATCTTGGGGTTCATCTTGTTTGGGACTCTCTGTGCTTCCTGGACTTGCATGTCTGTTTCCTTCACCAAGTTAGGAAAGTTTTCTGCCATTATTGTTTCAAATACGTTTTCGATTTCTTGTTCTTTCTCTTCTCCTTCTGGCACCCCCAAGATGCGAATGTTGGCACGCTTGAAGTTGTCCCAGAGGCTCCTTACACTATCCTCATTTCGTTGGATTCTTTTTTCTTTTTGCTGTTCTGATTGGGTGTTTTTTGCTTCCTTATATTCCAAATCGATGGTTTGCTTCTTGGCTTTACCTACTCTACTATTGGATCTGTGTAAACTATTCTTTATTTCAGTTAGTGCCTCCTTCATTTCAGACTGGTCCTTTTTTATGCTCTTGAGGTCCTCACTAAGTCCACTGAGCATCCTTATAAGCAGTATTTTGAACTCTGCATGTGTTAGGTTGCTTAACTCCATTTCACTTAGTTCTTTTCCTGGAGTTTTTGTTCTGTTCTTTCATTTGGGACCTGTTTCTTTGTCTCCTCATTTTGGCTGCCTCCCTGTGTTTGTTTCTATGTATTACTTAGCGAGAGGTATGGGGCTAGCTGAGACCAGATGCTGCTTGTTTGAAAGAATTTAGGAAAAGCTGAAGCAGGATCCAAGACAGGCCAATCCTATGGTAAAGCAACTGGAAACAGCTTGGGTGGGCCTGAAAGTTGGGTGGGGCGGGGCCTCAGGGAATCACCAGGGCGGGGCAAACAGTGTGAGCCAGGTTGCTGGAGTCCCAGATATGGTGGCGTCTGCAGGCCCAGGTAAGGGCTCACCAAAGAAACAAAAGCCTCTGATAGCATGTCTGTCCAGGAGAAAGCTGCCTCTCCAGCCCTCGCTCCAATGCCAAACAGCTCAGTTCTTCCCCATGTGACTCTGGTGCCTTTCAGGCTGCCTCCCGCACGCTGGAGCCTGGAGGGTGCGAGTCCGAGTAAGTCCGTGCGCGGGCCCTTTAAGAGGAGCTGCCAGGGGCTCCAGCTGCCTCAGCCTCAGTTCCCGCTGGTTTTTCCAGCCAGAAGTTATGGGGACTTCTCTTCCTGGCACTGAAACCCTGAGCTGGGTGCCTGGTGTGGGATGGGGACCCCTCAGTCCTCAGGGAGGACCTTCCCAGCCGAGGTGTCCTCCTAATTTTTATCCACCACACGTGGGTGAGGGACCAGCCCGTCTGCCTCCGCCCTCCTACCAGTCTCGATGCGGCTTCTTCTTTAATTTCGTAGTTGTAGGACTTCCATTCAGCTTGATTTCAGGCGGTTTTGAATGATGGTTGTTCTGTAGTTTAGTTGTAACTTTGATGTGGTTGTGGGAGGACGCGATACCGCGTTTACCTACCCGCCATCTTGACCGGAAGTCTCATGTGTTTTTAATTATTAAGTGCAGTTATGTGCCAGGTGCTGTGCTATTGGATCTGTGTGGATTGTCCCATTTATAATGACTTCCCAAGGTGACATCATGTGCTGCGTGTACAGGAACTCTGTGTCTCCTTCCGAAAGAGCATTTTCAAGAAGGAAAAAAGTCGCCTGCAAGGGGCTCAGGAGGAGAGAGAGGAAGGAAACCGGCAGATTGTGCAGCGATCTTTCAGGGAATTTGGAGGTAGAAACAAGGGCAGAGGTAGTCAAGGATTTCTTAGGAGAGAACTGAGTAATGAGCACCGAGCTTCTTTGGAGATTATTTCTCTCAGGCAATGAAAAGCACTTCTGAAATCCATTGAACAGTGTACATTTTTTGAGTGATTATTGTATGCTCTTAGAATTCCCCTAATGCACGAGAGTAATGAAAGAGAGTTGTCTTTTCTTTTTTCTCCACTAGTCCCACCATGACAGTACTGAGTAGTTAACAATATATATTTGGTATGGAATGAAGTTCACAGGCGCCTGTATTTAGTTTCAGTTTTTTTTTTGGGGGGGGGGTTAATTTATTTAAAAAAAGTAGTGTTTCATTGAAAAATTGAGGTGAGCTTAACATTACACAAGAAAATTAAGTTTTCTTCACTTGTTAATTTTCTGTTTTAAAAATTAACCTTTTCTGCAGATTTGTTTGTATAATTTGATTTGTTTAAATTCCCACTCATTTCATGGTTGGATGAAATCTGAGGTACCCAAATTCTGTTTTGGAATTTTCTTTTTTTATCCTCACCTGAGGATATGCTTGTTGATTTTTAGACAGAGAGGAGGTGGGGGGGGGGGGGGAGAGAGAGAGAGAGAGAAGGAAGAAAGAGAAATACCGATCAGTTGCCTCCCGCACATGCCTGTGCCCAGACTGGCACCGAACCCACAACCTTTTTTTAAAAAAAAAGTTTTTATTGCTTTTTAGAGTGAGAAGAAGGGAGAGGGAGAGAGAGAGAGAAACATGGATGAAACACCAACATTGATCAGCTGCCTCCTGCACGCCCCCTGCTGGGGATGGAGCCTGCAACCCGGCACTGTGCCCTGACTGGGAATCCAACTGACAATCTCTTGGTGCATTGAACTCCAGTGAACTCAGTCACCTGACCAGGGCTGTTTTGGAATTTTTTTTAATGTCTCAGGTATATTCTCAGATTTGCAAATTGAGTTTTTCAAGAATATACAATAATATAAAATATTTTTAAATTATCTTGTATATGATATAACCTCATGAGTTTTATTTTTGTTTAATCTACTGTACTCAGTCTTTTTTTCTTTCTTTTAATTTACTCCAGAAATGGGCAAAAAGAAATACTACAAGTACAGCAAAGAGAAGACATTAAAGTGGCTGGAAAAAAAGGTATAGTACCTCTCCAGTATCTATGACAGAAAACATTCAGTGCACCTTTTTAAAACTCTAGAGAATGTGGTAAGTTTTAATCCAGACAATCTTGAATTTCCAACTAAGACAGGAAAACTGTGTAATAATATATTATTCTTCTGTTGAAGGACATATCTGATGCTTTTAAGTTTTGACAATCAATGACTAAAGGAGCTATAAACTTTAAAAAAGAGGGAGAGAGAGAAGAAATCTTTTCCTTTTCATCCTCTCTACTTATGTCTCTGGAGTTCACTAGATGGATTTTGGTTTGGTTTAGTTTGGTTTTTTTACCTGCATCCCCTTTTCCCCATGATCTTTACCACCGAAGGAAAGAAGTTCTTGCTTTTTATTGGTGTAGATCTGAGTCTGCTGAGCTAGACAATACCAGGCCCGACGTACATTTGCTGCGGTTGGTCCTGCAGGTGCCTCAGAGGTGGTGTTGCTCACACACAGCCAGGCCGGGGCCTGAGGCAGACTGGGCTCCGGCTTACAGGGAGAGCGTCCTGCTCTGTCTGGATGCTGAGGAGCGATCATCTTCCAGGCGTACCCTGTACCTTATTGATCCTAAGAAGTAGACCGCATGTAAGATCTATCTGGCAGTGTTTTCGAATTGATTTAGTGAGTCACAACCAGCATTTCTCTTGGAATGGAACAGGATAGAATAGCATAGGATAGGGTGGGATGGACTGGGATGGGATGTAGTAAAATTTCACAGAATAAGGGCACATACTAAGAATGACTCTATGAAACATTTATACATGTGTTTCAGTATTGGGTTCCTGTGTATTTTTTACTGTGGGTTGTGGCTAAAAAAAACACACACACACACAAAATACTTTGAAAGCCATTGGTCTCATGTAGTGTACTTTCACATTGATTAAGACTCGCACCAGAGGATATCTCTTGCTGGCAGAGCTTTTGCAAGTCAGTGCTACCAGTAGTCACAGTACTGATTCCTCGGGTTCTCTCCTGTCTTCCCTCTTCCATCTTGTGAAGAACCTGTTTGTGTGATGAATGGTACTGGGCACGTTAGGGCCTGGGAGCGCGGGAATGCACCTTGTGAAATTAACCAGGCTCCTATGTACAGAGCGGTGAAAGGACTTTAAAAGTGCCCCCGTGTCTCACTTTTCGTCCACCTTAGTTTGGTCTGCGTAGGTGAAGGAGTGTAAGCCCTGAACAGAACCTTGGCATTTAGTTTTTGCTCTTAACAAATGATAATGACATGAATAGCAAAGTGAAGCTTATATTTACTGTGTTTCCTTTCTTAAATTCCTAGGATTTGGGAAATTTACATTATTTATTTTGTTTAGAAAAGTTTTACCTAAACTTTATGCCAGGTTCTGTCCTAAGAGCCTTACATACAGGGTGGGGCAAAGGTAGATTTACAGTTGTGAATATGCAAAACACATTTATCCTTATATTATTATTTATTAATTGTATTATTTTCCATATGAACAACTGTAAACCTACTTTCACCCCACCCTGTATATTAACTCATTTAATCTTTATGGCAATCCTGTGAGGTAGTAGGTACTATTTTTATCCTCATTTCACTGAGAGGCTGAGTAATTAGTCCCTGGTCACAGAGCAAACCCAAGCAGCCCGATCCCAGGGTCAGTGCTCCGTGGTGTGTAGCCCTCAGGAAGTTCGTGCATCAAATCATCCCGAAATGCTGTGGCTGCTGCTCACCTTTCTCCAGTGTGCACCACCCATCTCTCGCCTTCTGAGATCTGCTGAAGACATACTTCTTCCTGGGTCTTAAATGAATTGAGGACTGATCTGGAAAGTTGTGGATTTCTAGGGTTAGTTCAAAATACCCTAATAGTCCCCTCTTGGTTATTTCATAGGTTAATCAGACTGTGGCAGCATTAAAAACCAATAACATAAATGTCAGTGCCCGGGTACAGTCAGCTGCTTTTTTCCCCAGTCACCAGATTTCCAATGACAAGGAAGGTAAGTAAATAATTTCATCAGAAATGATTTTTGTCTGGGGTATGTTGCTTATGTATAAATGCCTAGCTTATGATTTTAGAATCTTAATGTCTCAGAAGTTTCACATTCTTGCCATTGGCTTCTCATCTTGTGGCAGGTGTGCATTTTATTTCAGAACCAAGTAATATTTCTACCATAGGTTACTTCTGTCACTAACTGATACTTAAGCCATTCGTTCAGTAGATATTTATTTGGCATTAATAACAACCACCATAACAACTCTGGCTTTCCTTTGCTGAGGGTATACTGTGAGCCAAGCCTCTCACTAAGTTGTCAGTGTACACACATCATCTTACCTGACCCCAGTGTACACACATCATCTCACCTGACCCCAGTGTACACACAGCATCTCACCTGACCCCAGTGTACACACAGCATCTCACCTGATCCCAGTGTACACACAGCATCTCACCTGATCCCAGTGTACACACAGCATCTCACCTGACCCCAGTGTACACACATCATCTCACCTGATCCCAGTGTACACAGCATCTCACTTGACCCCAGTAAGTCTCATTTTACAGTGCAGTTCTTGAGGCTACTAAGGAGCTGGTTTGACTCCTAAGCCCACACTCAAGGTCCTTGTATCATTTGTGTGGCACAGGGTGTCCAGTGAGCTGCATCTGTTTGCATCTTTCCCTCAAGAAGCATGTGTCCTACTATAGGTCTCAATACTTCAATTTTAGATAAAAATTGATTCACTTGGCAATTTTTTTTATTCTTTTAGGTTATTAAGGCACATTCTTTTGCTCTTTCCAGTGTAGTATACTCATATATATATATATATATATATATATATATATATAAAATAAAAACAGCTATATAATGCAATTAACATTCTCAAATGGTGGGACAGAAATTGTTCCGACTTGAAGCTTCAGTTCAGTGTTTCCCTGTTCTGGTATACAAGTTTGAAACACCTGACTTTAATCATTAAAAAAATAAAAATTAGGAATAGTGCCCTGTTTGTGATTGGTGGAAATTGAAGCATTCTTCAATTTGCAGAAATATACCGTGAACACCTAGCTCCAGCCATTCTGGGAGTGGTGGATAGCCCCCTTGCCATACTGAGTTTACCAGCCATCAGCGTCTTTGGTTGGCTTTAACACAAGAAGAGAGGGGACTGAGCCAGATAAATGGATGGATGGGTGGATAAAACCATTTTTTTAAGTAGAAGAAGGGATGGTAGAGGTTATTTAGACAGTTGTCATTTTAAAAAATGAAAAACTGTGGTCTCAGAGAAGTAGGTGACTCACCCAAGGTCACCCATCGTGGCTAGTAGGCAAGGTCTCCTAGTCCAGTGTTTTTACCAATCTCTACATGTAAGGGTGTGGGTCTGCTATATTGCTGTTTAGTGTCTCACTATTTATGCCAGTTCCTTTTTAGGATCTTTAGCTTGATATGCTACAAGAAGCAGCAAACAATATGTTGGCATTCTTAAAATTAATGTGTCTATTCATAACTCATTGGATAGTTACTAGCCCAGAACCATGAGCTCATTTTGAGAAGAGTTCCATTTCTTTTCTTTTTTTTTTTTTTTTAATTTTTTTTTCTTTATTGATTTTAGAGAGAGAGGAAGGGAGAGGGAGAGAGAGAGAGAGAAACATCGATGAGAGAGAACATTGATTGGCTGCCTCCTGCATGCCCCCCACTGGGGATTTGGCCTACAACCTGGGCACGTGCCCTGACTGGGAATCGAACCTATGACCTCTTGGTGCATGGGTCGATGCTCAACCACTGAGCCACACCGGCCAGGCTCCATTTCTTTATTGGTAGTGAAAACCTCTTACTGAAGACTTTCTGAGATCAGGTGGTCCAAGAAGCAGACACTTTCTAACTAATACTTAGGCAAATTGTTATTTTAACTTGAAGACAGGAGAGAAGGAAAAAAAGAAGCTAACAAATATCCTAGCAACAAACCTGAGATATTGTTATTGAGAGTTTATATCCCCATGTGATTATCCCATCTTATGATTAAATTTGATTATTCCCCGGTATTCTACATAAAATACTGAATTAAGGAACAAGGTTTAAAACAGATTTTATTGTCTTATGTAACTGCATTTAATTAATACTCAGTACTAAGGACCCAAATGCTTTAGAATTAATGATTAAACACTCTGCTGAGTTTAGTTTTTTACATTTTTAAAAATATTTTATTAATTTGGAAGTATATATAATGTTCAGGACTCCTAAAGCAAGAACTTAATAGACGTAGTACTTCTCTTCAATGAGCATACCAATTACTGTTCAATAATTAGATTTATTCTGTGGTGAAACAAACCTAGAAACAACCTCTTTCAAAGGACATGAATATTTCATATCGTTACAGCTGATTTTTGAACTTGATTTGTATTCAAGGGCCTCAACTAAGAAAACAACCCTGAATTTGGGTTTTTAACTATGGTGTACATCTACTTATATGCTCATATCTTCGATATCTTATATCTCATCCATCATATCACCTCACCACTCCAACAGCATCCCCATTTTACAGATAAGGAAATGAGTGAGGAGATTGAGTTTCTAAGGCCAGATAGAGCCAGAATTTGAACTTTGGTCAATTTGACTTTAAATCTTTAAGTCTTTCATAATTATTACTAATTTTTTTTTTTTTTTTACTCACTCTTTATTCTGTTTCTTTCAGAGGACTATATTCGTTATGCCCATGGTCTGATATCTGATTACATTCCTAAAGAATTAAGTGATGACTTATCTAAATATTTAAAGTAAGTATTGTTCATCTTCAATCATAATTTAAGAAGTACCTTTTTATTTCTTGGGGTTCCAGCAATAGGGTTTCTTTATGACTTATCGTATCACTGTTTCTGATAAAAGATTGTTCTTGACTCATGTCATAAACTCTATGGTTTGGAGGTGATTTTTAATGGACATTCATTGATTGAAATGAATTGATTTAGTGGACACTGCAGGAACTTGTGTTAGGATTGGAATTATGGGTTGGTATGATTTTAGACAGTAAACTGTTAAAATTTTATCTCCAGTTAGACTTAATAAATTTGGTTCTTTTTGATAATTTTAATAAAAATAAAGGTGGGAAGGAAAGAGTAGATGGCGTATAGAATATTTTTGAAAGTTACATGTAAAGATTTTATACTTTTAGATGCTCACCAAGTAACTTTATTACACCTAGCACTTAGAATTCAAAAAATGGAAAAAAGGTCTGGCCAGTATGGCTCAGTGGTTGAGCATTGACCTGTGCACCAAGAGGTCGCCGGTTGGATTCTGGGTCAGGGCACATGCCCAGGTTGTGGGCCCAATCCCCAGTGGTGGGCATGTGAGAGGCGGCCAGTCGATGTTCTCTCTCATCGATGTTTCTATCTCTCTCCCCCTTTCACTTCTCTCTCTAAAATAAATAAAGGGGGGAAAATTTTTTTTTAATTAAAAAATACAGTCTGTGTCTTTGAGGGCACAGTCTTTAAAGTGACTTGTTTTGTGTTCCTTCATAAAGATCTTTGATATAAAGACTTTAGGCCGAAAAAAAAAGTTTTCTCTAGATTTAATACCTGTTGTCCAGATTTTATGTGTGTGATCATTTAGTAGCGTTTTCTTATCCTTATAATTACTTTTTCCTCTGATACATGAAGATAAATGACTTTTTAATAGATATAGTTGCTGTTTTTAGCAAATTATATGTGTCCTACTTTAAAAAACAATGAGCAGAAGCTGGTTTCTGTGGAGGTTAAAGTGGGCTGGAAGCCTGCTTTAAATTGATACGTACATCCTTCTGTTTAATATTTCCATGGATTACCTAGTCGCTGCTTATCTAGTTGAGACCTTCTGTCTTTGTCCTCCATTAAATTTTAGATTCTTTTCTTTCCACTGGAATTTTTAAGTTTGGTTAAAGATTTGGGGAGAAAAGTATGTCAATTAAACTTTTCTCTAGTGGAAGAAAGGTAACTTTTGTGTGGTTTTTTTGTCAACAGTTAATATAAGTTTAATTTTTAAATTATGCTAGATTCATATTTATAAAGAAGAAATACTATAATGCCAAAACCTCAAATTTGTAGAGGCTAAAGAAAAACAATTCAATTTCAGCAAATGAGTTCTAATTTTATATTTTAGTTCAGACAATTCCAATACAAGGAATTAATTAGTGGAATGAAGATTTATTCGTTTAGATAAATTTCATTCTTTACACTGAGATGACTGTACAATAGATAATGGGGGTGAAGCCATCAGAAGAAAGCAGGACTTACGGCATCTCAAGTTGGCCCAGCCTTTTTGTTTGTCTATGAAAAACCAAGACTCATTCTTATTTTTCACTCCTTAGGCTTCCAGAACCTTCAGCTTCATTGCCAAACCCTCCATCAAAGGTAAGAAGCTGTGACTAAGTTGTCTTGGGGGACCTGGAAAAATGATATACTTTTACCACATAAGTTCCGTTTGTCGTATATTTTAAGACACAGGCAATCCACCTTGCATGGAGTGCCGTTATGTGGAGTAAAGATTGTACTGGGCTCTCCGTCAACATTTTTTTATTTTTATAGATTTTACCTGAATAATAAAGTACTGTCAAAACCCAGTAAGAGTTGGTTAGCCAGATACCTATATAAAAATATAATAGATATATAATTATAATTAAATATTCTTGTCAGCCAGATCCCGCAGTTAACTTTATTAATCGCCAAGAATACTAAAATTTTGCTAAATCTAGTTGTCACTGGCACAAAGGTGCAGAGAGCATGATTTTTGTAACACAGAGAATCCCTTGAGCAAGGATGGCCATACTTTTTTTCTGTACTTGAAGAGATCAACACAACCTGTGTATAATATTTATCTGTTAGTGGAAAGCCTTTTCCTCTTTCCAGTGTTCTCAGACTGCCACCCACAGCTCCTCTCCAGGTTGGGAGAGTGAGAAGGCAGTGGTGCCCCACGCCTGATGGCGCCGTGTGGGTCCATTCCGGCCTGGCCTCCGAGGCAGGGAAAACACCTGCACCAGCCGGTCAGGGAGGTCCTTCTCCTGCCAGCAAAGAAACACATGCCTCAGAATGGGAGGTGGGCATGTTGTGGATGTCACACACTTTCCTTTTCCCTGCCTCCCCCCTTGAAGCACTCTCAGGACCTGGGTGTATCATGTCCTATTTGGAGGTGGCGGTAGTTTCAAAAAATGTTATTACTTTGACTTTTAGAAAGGATAGATTTTCAGTGCATCAGTGGAGCTGTGGGCCATGTTCAGCTGATTGTCAAAGGAGGTTTATCTTTCACTCTCTGGAGGAATAGCACTGGACCCTCACTTCTTCTGGTCCAGCAGTCCACTGTCTCCGGCCTAGGGAACAGAGACATAATTGTCTTATTGGAGGATAGGTGTATTGGTGTCTTTCTTTCTCTGTCTCCAAAACCTAAGCATATTCCTTTCTCCCAAATATCTGTCTTCCTTGGTAACTTAGAGATCATTCATGAATGGATCTAAACCTATTCTTGAAGGTTTAACCTTTGATTCCATCTTGGGGTGATATGCTTCATAAGTTTATTCTTCTCGAACCCAGTTTTCTGTTTTCTTATTTTGATTTTCAAACTTTAAATTGTTTGTGATTTCTCATTTATGATTTGGATGAGAGGTCAGCAAACTTGTTATACAGGACAGTTAGTATGTATTTTAGGCTTCATGAAGCAGATGATCTGTCGCAAACGCTCATCCCCGCTGTCGTGCACAGACAGCCACAAACAGTTCCTCGGTGAACCAGCGCGCTGCGTTCCAGAAAAATGTCATCTATGAAAGCAGGGGCCAGCTGGATTCGGCCCGTGGACAGTAGTTTACCGAGTCCGGATTTGGATCTCGGCATCCGGTTTCTCCTAAATCTCAGCCTTGCCTCCTGGATTATTTTAGTTGCTTTTCAAGGTCTCCTACTCTATTTTGTCTTCCTGGGGCTCCAGTGTGCCCGGTGCAGACTGCGCTGGGTGCGCACCACGGTTTAAACAAGCACAGGACAGTGTCTGCTGCTAGCTTTCCAGTCTGTGTCCAGGATTTGATTGATTTTTACAGTAATCTAGTAGATTGTTTTCAGGAAGTACATTCCAGTGGCTCTTTGGTGTCTTTGTATCGATAGCGTGGAGCCTGTCATCCTTCATGTTTTGCACTACTTTCTTCCATATGTTTGCCCATGTAGAAACTCAGCTTCCAACCCTCACCCCTTCTGTTTTTGAATTTATAATGGTCAGCTAGCAGAGCTGAATGCAGTCCGTGGATCTGGAGAGGTCCTCAGTTTCTTCTTGCAAATCATTTGTAAGAATGATAAGACCAATCCATCCTCGCATCGATTCTGGTGGTGCTCTGCCATGTGCTCTTCTCTTTCCAGACTCTGTCCTTAGTCACACCCTCTGTTACTGCTTTCTGAGCCTCGTTCTGCTTCTTCTGAAACATGCCCCCAAATCCATAGTGATTCAGTCTTTTGAATAACAAAAAATGTAAGTAAATATAACTATTATGGGTTTTTTTTTTAACATACTCAACAGTGCGCTGGGAATTATATAAAACCCAGTTATATGCAGAGACTACCACAATCGTTTTCTGTTTTGTAAGTACTTAGAACTGGTGTCTTGTTTGATAGTGAGCCATTAAAGCACCTGAACAAGTCAGTCATCTTATTAAATGTTTAGCATTTATAAGGAAGCATCTTTCATCTTAAGCTCTTGCCATTAACATTTTTTATTTGATTTATCGGTAAAAAGGGAATATGCCCAAGTGTTTATGATGACATCTGTATTAGAGCATTTGCCACAGGAAGAAAGCAAACATCCTCGTAACTTGAAGGTTTTGCATTGTGAAACTGTTACAGCCTCATCATTACCTGTGGGTTCTACTCTCCTGGTTGAAGAGATGTTCCTAATAAAAATATGCATCACCTAAACACTCTTAATTTTAGTGGAAACATCTATTCTTAAGAAAGTTCCTTGTTCACCTACATTCACTTTACTGGTACATAGCTCATATGTGATAAACTAGTCTTTTTCTTTTTACGATTAATTTGCTGGGGGTTGCTGTGTGGCCAAGTGAAGTTTTTCCCATTATGTGACAGGTTCCCAGGTGCCTCTCTGTTTGTTCCAGGGAAGAATTTCAAGACATGTTGTTTTATCCCCTGTTATACATGTGATTGGCATCTTTTAGCACCAACTGTAGCAGTCCTTTGTTTAGCAAAAGCTGGGGTGTGAAGAGTGAAGCTGGGAACACGTCTGTATTTCCTAGAGTGGATCCAGGTTGGGTCTTGTCAACCTGGTGTGCACAGAGAGCTTGAAGGTCTGCAAAACTGAGCTGGGATCTCTGTGCGGTCAGTGCTCCATGCTCAAGACATCTGCCCTGCCGTGTGCCTTCGACACAACAAATGTGGCATGGTTCCTTCCATAACGTGAACAGGAGGGCTGAGTCTAGCTCTTGACAAGATTCTCAATTCACTGGTACAAAAATGTTCATGTGAAAGGTGAAAAGTTGGAGCAAAGGTCAACTTGGTTGCATTGGGCCTAATGGAAAGAGCACTTGTACAAAAACAGATCTCACCCTAGTCCTGTACTGGGTGGCCTTAAGTTATTTGTTTAACCTCTCTGTGCTTCTGTCTCCTGCTGGCTGCTTGCTTTGCAGAGTTGTTCTTATGTGGATAAGATGAGATTATTGAATTGAAAGGAGGTAACAACATGAAGCTATACAAAGGTGTTAGTATGTGCTATTTCTAAATGGACATGACACCAGCCCAGGAGGTGAATGAAGTGGAGGTTCTGGCTGGACACTTAGCCCCCTTAAAGGAAATCCTCTTTGCTTTTGTGTGCATTCACCCCCTTAAACTGTCCTGGAAGTCAGTAGACACTGTCACACGTACATGCAAAGTATGTGACCAATACTGCTAGATTACCTAGAGGCTGGAGCTGGGACTTGCCTAATTATACCCCCATCACCAAAACTGCTCCTCAGAAGGGCTGTGTGGCTTAGTTCCCTAGATAATCAGCAAAATGTAAAGGGGCTTGTAAAAAAATAAGCCATTTGCACATTGGTTCTTTTAAAATGGATTGATGTGTCAAAGATGTTTTACACCACTTCACTGCTCTAACATTTGCAGAAGGTAAAGTTATCAGATGAGCCCGTAGAAGCAAGAGAAGATTATACTAAGTTTAATACTAAAGATGTGAAGACTGAAAAGGTATGTGTGTCCAAGTGTAGTGGCATGCTTAGACTCGGGGTGATGCTGCATGGGGACACCTGGGAACGACTGAACACTTGATTATGATTTTACAATTTTAACCATGAAGAATTATTACCTGTGACCTAAGTTTATTTCTGTGACTTCTATCAGTTCAGAATAGTGAATGATGATGAAAATGTCAAGCAAAGAATCAAAGAAAGGCAATATACTTAGTAGGAGTGTGCCTAAACTCTGCATGTATTCAGAGTGATAGGGTGGGAGGGAGCTGCCACAGGTAATGTTTTTTTCTACTCTACTGTCCAGAAATTATATGATGACAAAAATTGTTAATAACCCCACCATTTAGTGATTACCTCGGCAAATATTTTTGTAACATTTCTTATTAAGTTTTATCTTAATACATGCATTATAAATTTATATCTGTATTTAAAATTGGCATTGATATTATATTATACACACACACACACACACATACATATATATATAGTTTTGGGTTCTGCCCTTTTCATTTATCACTATATTGTGAAAATGTTCACGTCATTAAAAATTCTTTGAAAATTTATTCATTTTTCATCATACTCACTCATGTTATTTCATCATATGAAATATAGTTTATTTAATCATTCCCCCATTTTTGAACACATAGCTTAACTTCCTTTTTATTTTTTGTTTTTATGAAATGATACACATTCTTATTTATAGTCTGCATATCTGATTATTTCATTAGACACCATTTAGAACTAAGAGCTTAGACAACATGAGCTCTTTCCATAAGTACTGAGAGATACACATAAAATGCTTTCTAAAAATGTAGTAGAAATTTGTACTCCCAGCCATTATTCCTGATGAGTATTCATTTTGCATTCTTGACAGCACTGAGTATTATTTTTATTCTGGAAAATGTTTGCCTTTGTAATTAGGCTACATTTCTTTAACTAGAAAGTTAGTTGATTTTTCAAATGCTGATCGACCATTTGCATTTTTGAGAATTGTCAGTCCATGTCTCTTGCCCGTTTTTATGTTGGGGTTAATAATATTGTCCTTGTTGATTTGTAAGAGCTCGTTCTGGTTAAGGCTATTAACACTTTCACAACATATAAGGACGGGACAAAGAACTTTCCAATTTGTGTTTAGCCTTTTTATTTGATTTTTAAATAGTTTTAAGTTTTTCTGAAGATTAAGTATAGAAATTTTTCTTCTTTATGATATTCTCATTATTTTTTTGCTTAAAAAGACCTTGCCTATCCCAAAATGAGTTCTCTCTTCCACTTGGATTTTCACAATATTTACTCCCCTTATAAAATTTTTAAATAAATTTAATCTTTAATCTATATGTAATTTATCTGGGCATGTGATATCAGGGGATAATCCAACTTGAGATATGACTAAGTAGCTGGTTATTTCCATGGTTTTTGTAAGCAGGGGCATTTTTTAGTTTCTCTATAAGAAATATTTCTGCCCCACCTCTAACTGCCCATTGTATCCCCTCAGGCACAGCACCAGTGAGATAAGGGCCTGGCCGGGATGTCAGTTAAATGCAGGGCATGCCTTATCTCAGAGACTGCCACTTTTCACTAACCCTACTGCAGTATAAGTGACAGAATGTGAGAAGCAAAATTTCAGGGTTCATGTGCACTTAAAAGATACTTTGGCAATGACTTTGTTTCACAGTTCCCAGGAAGGCAGCTGATTTTTTTCTTTGCTGATTCCCATTATTTATGCTTCTGCTGAACAAGTTGTGATGCACCAAAATAAAAGCAGTTGCTATTTACCTTCTGCTAGGATATGGCAAAAAAAGAAAACAAAAAAACAGTGACCAGGAAGAGATAGCAGTTTACAAGGCAGAGATATTTGAGTCAGCTTTTTGGAAAGTATTTTGTTGTTGGAAGGAAATTGGGGCGGCTAGCTGGTCCGAGGTGCTTTGCAAATAAAGGTTATCTTTTGAATCTAATAGTATTTTTTTAAATATATTTTTATTGAATTTATTGGGATGACATTGGTTAATATAGTTACATAGGTTTCAGGTATACAGTTCTACAGTACATCATCTGTATATTGTATTGTGTTTATCACCCCAAGTCAGGTCTCCTTCCATCACCATTTATGTCCTTGATTTCCCATAGAGCCTCTGAATAAAATCAGATGGTAAATGGGTGTGAATTATTCATCATGCAGTAATACAAGGCTGTAATTCCTCCCTCTGACAATTGCCTGTGTCAGTTCCATTGTTTGTATTATTGCACTTACTGCACCCTCCAGAATTATTTCCCCTAAAGTAAACCGTTGGTTGTAACATTCCACTTCTTAGAAGGCAGCAGTTTGTCTCCTGCCTCTTTTAACATATTTTGTCTCTTAGGTCTGAATTTTGAATAGAAATCAGAACTTTTAAAAATAATCACTCCCTTATGAAGCATGTTAGCGAATGCTAACCTCCCTTAATGAACCTTGAGACATTCATGGTCTGGTTTGATTTGCATGTGTGATTTGTAAGTGTTGCATTCGAAACAATTGTTCTCTCTTATTTTCATTAACAGAAAAATAGCAAAATGACTGCAGCTCAAAAGGCGTTGGCTAAAGTTGACAAGACTGGAATGAAAAGTATTGATTCCTTTTTTGGTGCAAAAAATAAAAAAAAAGTTGGAAAGATTTGAAACTTAGAAAACGAAATCTAGCAAAAATGTTTGTCTTTCACATGTTCCATTTTTATCCTTCCTCCATGTCACTGTACTTCCTGACCCTTAATCACCATCCTTTGAAGTTTAAAAAAAAAGCAAGTTTTCAGATTCACTTGAATATTTCTTTGTATTTGAATTTTATGTTTCTGAACAAAACATGGGAAAGTAATTGTGTAACTAAATGGCTTGTGGATTTTTGCAGTCTTCTTTGACATACTGAAAAGTAATCAAGTGACTAGAATTAACCTCTAGCATCTCAATTTCCTCAATAAACTGACATGTGACAATATTTGAGTGTATGCCTGTTATTTTATGCAACTTTGCCAAATGGTAGCTATAGCAATACGGTTTTCAATACACTGAGAGAAATTAGATAGCAAAACTATCTGATAAACTACTGCTTTTTAAAAGCCTTTAGTTTGGGGCTTTTGTTTAATGGTATTTTCTGTTTTATGAATACATGTTCTTTGTAGAAAATAGAGAAAAGTATAAAGCAAAAATTGTAGTCTGCAACTTTTCATCGCCCAGAGATAATATGGTGCATTTTATAATAATTTTAAAAGGAATTATAATTGTATAACCTTTTTTTCCTTGATGACATCATTTTGTGAGCATTTGTCCAGGCTATTAATAAGCTTTTTTAGTGACAGTAGTTTTTAATTATTTAGATATTTTTTAATTTAATAATCATGACCCTATTTGGGATGTTTATTTTCAACTATTCACTATTTGAAGAATCAGATTATAGGTAAATATTTGTCCATATCTTTTACTGTTTCCTTAGAATGGATTTTTAGATGTGGGCTTACTGGTTTGTAACTAAGTTCTGCAAATATATATTTGTGGGAATATATTTCACAGACAGTTCATAGTATCTTGCACTCTAACAAATGGTGGTGTGAGCTTTTATCTTATTCAGTGCCACCTTGTTAGCTTTAAAAATTGTCTTTGCAAATGAGTGGGGGAAAGGCATTTTATTGTAGTTTTTAGTCACATTTCCCTGATTAGTAATAATATTGAACAGTTTTTCACATTTACTGATCATTTGTCATCTTATAGAGAGAATTATCTGTTCATGTCCTGTGTTCGGTTGTTGGAGTGTCAGTATTTTTCTGATTGACTCGTATTCTATAATGTTATCCTTGGAAGGATGTTTCTCCTTACAGGGAAGTTTACCCGTCATTTATTTTCTTCTCATTTTTTAACAATTATTTTTTGTTTTATATTTAATTACTTAAATCATCTAGGGAATTTATATGTAAATATGCTGTGAGAAAAGCTCTAAATTTATGTTTTCTCACCTGTTTATTTTTCCTTTAGTTCTATAGGATTATTTTGTCAGGTTCTAAGTGTAAGTTTCAATGGGATTTTTTTCTCTTTTTATTGATTTTAGAGAGAAAGGAAGGGAGAGAGAGAGAGAGAGATAGAAACATCAATGAGAGAGAACATCTATTGGCCGCCTCCTGCATGCCCCCACTGGGGATTTGGCCCACAACCTGGGCATGTGCCCTGACTAGGAATCGAACCGGCGACCTCTTGGTACATGGGTCGATACTCAACCACTGAGTCACACCGGCCAGGCTCCAATGGGATATTTATTGATATTTTGGTTAGACCCATAAAATTTTGGAAAAAACAGGCACATTTACTAAATTCAGTGTTCTCATTCAGGAATATAGTATTTCTCTGTATTTACTAAAATCCTAACCCAACCTTTCACTAACATTTGGTTCTTCATCTTTATATAGGTTCTAGATGCTTCTTTTTTCCAGCTATTTCTGTTGCTGTGATTGAAATCTTTTTTTTTTAAGTTAGATCATAACATTTTTTACATATTTACATTTTAAGTAACCAATATACTAAACTGTTAATCTAAAGTTTTCATATTCATATTGAGTTTATAATACATAATAAAGCATATAATCTTACTCTGCAAAAATTATATGCAATTCCTTCAATAGTTATACCTCTTTTATATGTTTTATATCATATTACCATGGATGAGAATAGCTAGGATAGTGTTGTAGAGTAATAACAGTAGTCATCTTTGTCTAACTTGGGATTTTGTTAATGCACTTTACCATTAATTCTGACATTGGCTGTTGTTAAGATGATAAAAATATCAATTTTTAAAATATTTCCTTTCATACGTATAGTTTCTTTAAAGTTTAATTAGTAATTGGTGTACATTGTATCAACTATCTCTTTGGTACCTGAGACTATGGCATATTTGTCACTATTAAACTGTACTTGAGTTCCTAGCTGACAATATCAGGCAGCATAGATTTCCTGTCTGGTTTAGCCACTGGCAAATCTAGTTTTCAAAGCTTTTATTTAGGATTTTTCATCTCTATTCAAAAGCAATATTGCTTTTAGGCTTTAGTGTCAGAAATATTCTAGCTTTTCATCTTTCCCAGTGTTCTGGAAGGAATAACACTGTAGAAATAATCTATTTCTGGAAGTTTTAAGGAATTTAAGTGGTAAAATTGTCTAGCACTGAGCCTTTTCTTTTTTGTTGTTGATGTTATAGTCTTCAATCCAGAAGACTTACCTTCATCAAACATTCACCTACAAGGTTTAGAACCTACTGATGATTTTTCTAACTCCATCATTTCTCCTATTTTTATTTCTTGTATATTTAGTTTCTTGTATGTTCATGTTTACCGATCATTTGTCATCCTTTTCTATAAGGAAGGGCTTTCCCTTGTGCACTTATTTATTCATATATGAATTTATATAAGTATAGACTTGAAGATTCTATTTTATCTAGTGGGTTATATTATATTATTTTGTTATTTATTTTTATGCTTATACTGTCCCAAAAGGGCCAGTGGGAGCCCCTTCAAGTTGGTTCCTGTATCTTTTTGGTATGTTTTTATCCTTCTTTCATACTCTCTTGTTCCGGAACAGGCTATTCCTTTTAGTAGAGAATGGTATTTAGAAACCAGGGTCTAGCGTATGCTCATTGCTACTACCAATCTATGCGTGTAAAGTTTTTGTAGATTTTCCTTGTTATGTTGGGGAAGTTCTATTCCCGATTCACTAAGAATATATGTCATGAATGAATATTGAATTTTGTCAGTTTTTCAGCATCTATTGAGATAATCATGTAATTCTCTTTTATTTATTTATTTTTTCTTTATTGATTATAGAGAGAGAGGAAGGGAGAGGTAGAGAGAGACAGAAACATCGATGAGAGAGAACATTGATTGGCCGCCTCCTGCATGCCCCCCACTGGGGATTTGGCCCACAACCTGGGCATGTGCTCTGACTGGGAATCAAACCAGCGACCTCTTGGTGCATGGGTCAACGCTCAACCACTGAGGCCGCCGGACTGTAGTTCTCTTTTAATAAAGGAATATCTTTTAATATGTGCAGAATAATGATTGATTTTTGCATGTTAAACTAACTTTACATTCTTGCGATAAACTCTACTTGGTCACAGTGTATTATTATTTTTGTATGTAGTATTGTGTTTTATTTTCCAATATTTTGTTAAGGATTTTTGTATCTCTGTTCATGAGCCATATTGGTCTGTATTTTTCCTTTTAATGATTTTGCCTAGTTTTGGTGTCAGAGTAAACTGACCTTATAAAATGCCTTGGGAAATATTCCCTTGTCACCTATTTTCTGGGAGAGTTTGTGTGAGATCAGTGTTATTTCTTCCTTTTACGATGGACAAAATTCACCGGTGAAGCCATTTGAGCCTGGAATTTTCTTTCTGGGAAACTTCTTCATTAATAATTCAATTTAAAAAGAAATACAGAGCTATTCTAATTTTCTACTTTTTCTTGTGCCAGTTTTAGTAATTTACATCTTTCAAGAAATGTGTCTATTTCATCTATATGGTCAAATTTATTGCCTAAGTTATTCCTCATATTTTTATTATCCTTTTAATATCTGTGGCTCTGTAGTGATGTTCCCTCTTTTATATCTGATGTTGGTCACTAGTGTCTTCTTTTTTTTTTTTATTAATCCAACTAAAGATTTATTAATTTCTTTGACCCTTCTAAAGAATCATTGTCTTCTGGCTTGTATAATATTTAATGAGACATCTGTGATGATTCTTGGATTTCTTCCCCTTTATATGTGTCCCCTTCCTTCCCTGGCTTCTTCCAAGTTTTTCTTTCTTTATTATTAATTTCCAGCAAGTTGATTATAATTTGTTGATGTGGTTTTCTTTGTGTTTATCTAGTTTGTGGATCTGTTGAGCTTCTTGAATCTTTGAGTTTATAATTTTTATCAAATTTGGAATATTTCTGGCCAGTGTTTTTTCAAATACTTTGTTCTTCCTTCCCCCTTTTTCTCTCAGTCCCTCAGCTTCCGGGACTTCAGTTGCATGTACACTGGACCACTGATATCGTCCCACCAATCCGTGCACTGACTTTCTGTTCCTTTTATTTTACTATTCCATTTAAGACAGTTTCTCCTACTATATTTTCAAATTTATTGTTTTCATTGGTGTCTTATTTTTTTGTTTTGCCTTTTTATTAAATTTATTAAATTAACAATGGTTAATAACACTATAAATTACAGGTGTGCATTAAATTTCAATATTTGTATAGTCTATTGAATCTCCTTCTGTCATTATGTATTTGACCTCAGTTCATGCTCCCACCAGCCCTGTTTCCGTCTGGCGATCACCGTTCTGGTGTTGGTATCTGTGAGTTTGTTTTTGTTCGTTTTGTTCATGTGTTTGTACTTTTTGTTTGATATTCCACATATGAGTGAACTCATACTTGTTTAATATTTTTCCATCTGACTTATTTCACTTAGCAATACCCTGAAGATCCACCCATGTTGAAATACTTCAGTTTAGCCACAATAGCTGCTTGAATGTTCTTGCCTGCTAGTTTTATCATCTCTGTCCATTCTGGGCCTATTTCTCTCTTTTCTTTTTTTTTTTTTTTTTTAGAAGGTACAAGCCCTGTTTTTTTGTTTGTTTGTTTGTTTGTTTTTTCTTTAATATTTTTTCTTTATTGATTTGAGAGAGAGAGGAAGAGGGAGAGAGAGATAGAAACATCAATGAGAGAGAACATCGATTGGCTGCCTCTTGCATGCCCCCCACTGGGGATCGGGCCCACAACCTGGGCATGTGCCCTGACCAGGAATCAAACCGGCGCCCTCTTGGTGCATGGGTCGACATTCAGCCACTGAGCCACACAGGCTGGACCCTCTTTTCTTTTTTCTTTAATTTTTATTTGGAAATATTTTTAGACTTATAGAAAAGTTGCAAAAACAATACAGAGTTTACATACACCCTTCATCCAGCTTTTTCGAACATTAACACTTAACCGTAGTACAATGATCAAAACCAGATTTACAATGAGGCAATGTACTAATTTACCACCGTATTTGAGTTTCACCTGTTTTTACACTAGCGGTTTTCTGTCACACAATGTGATTCATTGCCCTGTACTGCATTTATTGATCATATCTCCTCTGTTTTTTCTAATGTGTAAGAGTCTTAATCTTTCTTTGTCTTTCAATGACCTTGACATTTTAAGAGTGCAGGTCAGTTATTTTGTAAAATGCCCCTCCGTTTTTGAGATACTTTTACACTATACTAATTTCCTGTTTTTCATTAGATAATTTTATAATATCAATAACTAATGATACTACTAACAACAAACACTGTATAGCATTTATGTGTTTGGCACTATTATGAGCACTTTACATACAGTAACTCATTTAATTCCAAAAACAGCTATAGCTGTAGAGCGGTGTGCCGTAGGAGCCAGGAGAGTTACACCCAACATATATGTACCAACATATACCTATAGATGCACATACGCACACAGGCACACCTAGATCCATGTTCTCAAGTTCTTTAAGGAATTTCAAACTAGAGCCTTCTTAGACTTTATTTTACCAAACATTAGGATACTTGAGCTTCCTCAGTCCTTTGGCCCTTTGCTTCTCTTACTTACATCATTTTTGTATTATTAATGTGCTGAGTTTGGGGAAAGCTTCAAAAACTATCTGCAAACTATAAAACCACTGCACACACACGAGAGCCCCCATCTTTCACACCCAGCTGCATATTTCCGAAACTGACTTCTGATTACCAACATTCTTGCCTGTTTTGTGTGTGGGTTATCTTCAATTTAAATTCTCCTTGTACTTTGGCTCAGGCTCCTTCATCTCCAAAGATCTGTAATTCCGCGCTCCCAGGGACATGCTCCTGCATCAGGTCTAAGTGGACGTCGGGTGGAGTTGTGCGTTGTCACTTGGGGCCACTTCTAGTGTGCTGCACCGTTCCCGGGGTCATGGTTCTCTTACTTGGGGACTTAGCAAAGCACAGAAGCAATTTGGAAATGAGAAACTAAAATGTACCCATTTACTTACTAAATGTGCAGTGTCGTCCTGCACACCAAAATGTTGTGGGTTCGATCTCTGGTCAAGGAGCATATGGGAGGCAGCCTATCGATGTTTCTTTCTCACATCGGTGTTTCTCTCTCCCTCTCCCCCATCCTCTTTCTAAACTCAATTTAAAAAGATATATCCTTGGGTGAGGATTAAAACAAGTAAAAGTAATTGGTCTAAAAAGGCCAATTTAAAGTAGCTGGATTATACCTGGAAATAGTGGCAGTCCTGCCCTGCTTCTGTGATCCAGGGACAAATCACCAGCATCGCTGGTCCACAGCCATGTCTTCTGTGTGAGATGAGACCAGACCATGGAGTTGTGTCCTTCCCTGAGTCGCTGCTGCTTGGGCAGCGTCATCTTTGGACCCGTGAGGACTGTGTGTGGCGTCAGCTCCCAGCGGTGCTTCCGGTGCACGAGGCCCTCCGACTCTGGTCGGGTTGTCTCCTGTTTCTCCGGAAGGCAGTCTGGAAGGAAATGCACCAACATGCCCGTACTGGCTCTTGTGGTTTTCACAGCATATATTGTTTTTTCTTCATTTCTCATAGATGATATTACTTCGCAGTGTAAAGAAATGCAAAGAGCACAATTATTGAAAAGTGATAAAGACTGACAACGTACTTTGCCATTTTTAAGCATCTTTCACATGAATTTATGTGTTTAATACCTCCAGAAATCAAATGACACACTTGGTTTATTTTACAATTGAATTATTTCCCCCATTTTACAGTTGAAAAGGTGCAGTCGGCTTATGTGGCTGAGGTCACACAGCTAATAAAGAACTGAGCCAGAACGTGTGGGCCTCAGACTGCAGCCTGCGCCGAGCTCCTCTCAGAGGCTCTGCCTTTGAGCTCGGTCACATCCTGGGAAGCCCCTGCACCGGGTCACATAGCTGATCTTCAAGTTGATCTCACTGACTAGCTGCCTTGTAGCAGCCGTCCGACCTCCCAAATGGCCTTTTCTCCAGGAGTCAGCCGAATGCGGACAGCGAGCTTCCTGCCCTCTCCGCGAGGACGGGCGCTCTGTCCTGCCCTGTCCGCGGGGCCGGGCGCTCTGTCCTGCCCTGTCCGGGGGGACGGGCGCTCTGTCCTGCCCTCTCCGCTTGGACGCGAGGACAGGCGCTCTGTCCTGCCCTGTCCGCGGGGACGGGCGCTCTGTCCTCCCTCTCCGCGAGGACACGAGGACAGGCGCTCTGTCCTGCCCTGTCCGCGGGGACGGGCGCTCTGTCCTGCCCTGTCCGGGGGGACGGGCGCTCTGTCCTGCCCTGTCCGCGGGGACGGGCGCTCTGTCCTGCAGTCTCCTCGGGGACGGGCGCTCTGTCCTGCCGTCTCCTCGGGGACGGGCGCTCTGTCCTGCAGTCTCCTCGGGGACGGGCGCTCTGTCCTGCCCTGTCCGCGGGGACGGGCGCTCTGTCCTGCCCTGTCCGGGGGTGGGGGGAGACGGGCGCTCTGTCCTGCCCTGTCCGCGGGGACGGGCGCTCTGTCCTGCAGTCTCCTCGGGAACGGGCGCTCTGTCCTGTCCTGTCCACGGGGACGGGCGCTCTGTCCTGCAGTCTCCTCGGGGACGGGCGCTCTGTCCTGTCCTGTCCGCGGGGACGGGCGCTCTGTCCTGCCCTCTCCGCGGGGCCGGGCGCTCTGTCCTGCCCTCTCCGCGAGGACGCGAGGACAGGCGCTCTGTCCTGCCCTGTCCGCGGGGACGGGCGCTCTGTCCTGCCCTGTCCGCGGGGGCCGGGCGCTCTGTCCTGCCCTGTCCGGGGGGACAGGGCGCTCTATCCTGCCTTCTCCGCGGGGACGGGAGGACGGGCGCTCTGTCCTGCCGTCTCCGCGGGGATGGGCGCTCTGTCCTGCCCTCTCTGTGGGGACAGGCGCTCTGTCCGTCCAGGCGGCGGCGGCGCGGGCGCGTCTCAGTGCCCTGGGAAGATCCCGGGCTTCGACCTTGTCTGCGTAATGGAAGAAAAGAGTCGATGTATACACCTTTTTATACGCGGATTTATACACTCCTCAGATCCATTAGACTGACAGAAAGGGTTCCTTCCTTACGTTGGATAGTACTTTACAGGGTTTACAGGTGTCCCACACAGCAGCGCTCGGAGGCAGACCAGAGGGGGCTTTCTGTTTGGAGCTGGCCCGGGTGAGCCGGCACTGCCGCGCGCGCAGCCCTCCCCTCGGACCCAGGCCCCTTTCCTTTCTGCCTCCTCAAGATTCTTATCCCTACTGTTGTTTGTGTGCTTGATGGCCGTTTACCCTTCAGTAGTCTCGTTCAATTGTGAATTTTAAAAAAGGAAAAGTTTGATTTATTCTGCTTCATCTTCTTGCTCTATTCATAATGAATTCTGCAGGTCATTTTCTCCTCTGCAGTGGTGAGCCAGAATTTAAGTAAAGCTTCTACTTGGCTGGTGCATTTGCATGTCAAATCCTTAATTCAGCTGTCAGCCTTTTAGCATTTACTGTACTTTTTGTTAATAAATGTTCTTTTGATGGCCTCACACTAATCAAGCCTGTTTGAGAAGGGAAAGGCACCAGATGTGATTTGCACAGGAGTCAGCTTCTTCACAGACATTAAAACAATTGTTACCTTACACATGTTGTAATAGAACATGTGTAAAATTAATGTTAGTCATGTTATTAGTTCTTTCAAAAGAAAAAAGAAGCCAAGGAATAAGCTTAGATTCATCTCCTCCTTTAAGAACACCTACCACGTGCCGAATGTTCTAGGCACTAGAAATGCAGCTGTCAACCTGGCAGACGAAATACTCGCCTTCCTGAGGTTTCTGCTCTAGGGAGCAGGTGGATGGACATGTCAGGTAGTGCTGGGGACTCTGGGACAGGCTGGGCGGAGAGATGGTCAGAGCCCGGGGAAGGTGGGTGGTCAGGGAGGGTCTAAGCTCTGTCACATGTTATCCACATTAGACATGGAAATCTGATTTCCATCACCTTTTTCTTTTTTTTTTTTGAAGAGGTCGCCAGTTCGATTCCCGACTTTGTACTCAGTAAGAAACCAGCTTATTTATAGTGGTGACCCTTGTGCAGAGGAGATTAGGGACTACTAAAGCAAGTCTACCTGTGTCTACTTTTTATACATCGGAAGTCTACGTAAAGCTCCCTACTTTTTTTTTAAAAAAAAAAAGGACCCACCTTTTAAAAAGAAAACAAAAGGATGCCTGACTGGTATGGGTCACTGGTTGAGCATCAACCCACGCACCAAGAGGTCGCCAGTTCGATTCCCGGTCAGGGCACATGCCCAGGTTGTGGGCCAAATCCCCAGTGGGGGGCATGCAGGAGGCAGCCAGTCGATGTTCTCTCTCATTGATGTTTCTCTCTCTCCCTTCCTTTCTCTCTAAATAAATAAATAAAATAAAACAACAAAAGGAAAAGAGAAAAATGGTTTAAGAATTATTTATGTTAGAACCTTGTTTTTGTGTATTTCTTGTATTTTCTTTTTTTTTTAACTTATCTTTATTGTTGAATGTATTACAGATGTTCCTCGTTTTTCCCCCATTGCCCCGCTCCTCCCCATTCCTGCCCCCCTCCTGCCTTTCCCCACACTGTTGTCTGTGTCCATTGGTTATGCATATATACATATAAGTTCTTTGGTTTATTTCTTCCCACCCCCCCAACCCCCCTTCCCTTTGAGGTTTGTCAGTCTAACAACCAATTTGTACTTCTTAATCCCTTCACCTTTTTCACCCATCTCCCCAGCCCCCACCCATCTGGTAACCAACAAAAGTTCCCTGTATCTATGAGAATGTTTCTGTTCTACTTGTTCATTTTGTTTGTAGATTCAATTGTTGATAGATATGTCTTCATTGCCATTTTGTTTGTTCATATTTTTTTATCTTTTTCTTCAAGAAGACCCTTCAGCATTTCATATAATAATGGTTTGGTGGTGATGAATTCCTTTAGCTTTTCCTTGTCTGGGAAACTCTTTATATGGCCATCAATTCTAAATGACAGCTTTGCAGGATAGAGTAATCTTGGTTGTAGGTTCTTGCTTTTCATCACTCTGAATATTTCTTGCCACTCCCTTCTGGCCTGCAAAGTTTCTTTTGAGAACTGAGCTGACAGTCTTATGGGAACTCCCTTGTAGGTAACTAACTGCTTTTCTCTTGCTGCTTTTAAGATTCTCTCTTTGTCTTGAACCTTTTACATTTTGATGATGATGTGTCTTGGTGTGGGCATCTTGGGATTCATCTTGTTTGGGACTTTCTGTGCTTCCTGGACTTGTATGTCTGTTTCCTTCACCAAGTTCGGGAAGTTTTCTGCCATTATTGTTTCAAATAGGTTTTCGATTTCTTGTTCTCTCTCTTCTCCTTCTGGCACCCCCAAGATGCGAATGTTGGCACGCTTGAAGTTGTCCCAGAGGCTCCTTACACTGTCCTCATTTCGTTGGATTCTTTTTTCTTTTTGCTGTTTTGATTGGGTGTTTTTTGCTTCCTTATATTCCAAATCGATGGTTTGCTTCTTGGCTTTACCTACTCTACTATTGAATCTGTGTAAACTATTCTTTATTTCAGTTAGTGCCTCCTTCATTTCTAACTGTGCATCCTTCATTTCTGACTGGTCGTTTTTTATGCTCTTGAGGCCCTAAATTCACTGAGGTTCTCACTAAGTCCACTGAGCATCTTTATAAGCAGTGTTTTGAAGTCAGCATCTGTTAGGTTGCTTAACTCCATTTCACTTAGTTCTTTTCCTGGAGTTTTGTTCTGTTCTTTCATTTGGGACCTGTTTCTTTGTCTCCTCATTTTGGCTGCCTCCCTCTGTTTGTTTCTATGTATTACTTAGCAAGAGGTATGGGGCTAGCTGAGACCAGATGCTGCTTGTTTGAAAGAATTTAGGAAAAGCTGAAGCAGGATCCAAGACAGTCCTATGGTAAAGCAACTGGCAACAGCTTGGGTGGGCCTGCAAGTTGGGTGTGGCGGGGCCTCAGGGAGTCACCAGGGCGGGGCCAACAGTGTGAGCCAGGTTGCTGGAGTCCCAGATATGGCGGTGTCTGCAGGCCCAGGGAAGGGCTCACCAAAGGAACAAAGGCCTCTGATAGCACGTCTGTCCAGGAGAAAGCTGCCTCTCCAGCCCTCGCTCCAATGCCAAACAGCTCAGTTCTTCCCCATATGATTCTGGTGCCTTTCAAGCTGCCTCCCCCACGCTGGAGCCTGGAGGGTGCGAGTCCGAGTAAGTCCGTGCGCGGGCCCTTTAAGAGGAGCTGCCGGGGCTCCAGCCGCCTCAGCCTCAGTTCCCGCTGGTTTTTCCAGCCAGAAGTTATGGGGACTTCTCTTCCTGGCACTGGAACCCTGAGCTGGGCGCCTGGTGTGGGATGGGGACCCATCAGTCCTCAGGGAGGACCTTCCCAGCCCAGGTGTCCCTCCTAATTTTTATCCGGCACATGCGGGTGTGGGACCAGCCCGTCTGCCTCCGCCCCTCTTACCAGTCTGGATGTGGCTTCTTCTTTAATTTTGTAGTTGTAGGACTTCCATTCAGCTGGATTTCAGGTGGTTTTGAATGATGGTTGTCTGTAGTTTAGTTGTAACTTTGATGTGCTTGTGGGAGGACGCGATACTGCATTGCCTACGCCGCCATCTTGACCGGAAGTCTCTATTTCTTGTATTTTCATGTTTTTTCTGAAATGACGGTGTTCGTTCTGTACGTTTGGGCAGCCTTAACATTATTTCGTGTTTCACTGCCTTTGAATACTGGAAAGAAAATACGCTCCTCAGCCCTGTACTCTCCCGGAGCCGCAGAATGAGCCCGAGGCTGGCCACCAGCGCCCGTCCCTGGGGGCGCAGGCGCAGAAGGCCCGGCTGGCTCCCAGCGGACTCACCGCCAGCACTGCTGCTCTGTTCCAGAGGTGCCCATGGTGCTTGGGACTCAGCTGGCTGCTTCTGTGGGGACAACATGTTTCCCTTTTCTCTTTAGGTGGCAGCACAGAGACAGAAAAGGAACAAGTGACGGGCGCAGGTCCACCCAAGGCTTGGCTGCTTCTCGTGTCATTTAAGACTCTCCCAAAAGACCACGGCTTTTACTTCTGCACTTTCTAGAAAATCGCCAGATGCCAAAAGATGTGCGTTAAAGAACTAACTACAAACACTGTTTCTTTGATCAGTTGCACTGGTGTGGTGGGCAGTGCTGTCCCTGGAGGAGATTCCCTCGTGGGACTTGAACGCACCCCAAATGTGAACCTGTCTGTAATCTGGACATTCAGGCCACGTCCCCCTTCCGCCCCAGGCCTACCCCACAGAGGTGCATTTTTACAGCAGAGTGCTCCCGATCTCAAAACACTGGGAGGAGAAGGCTCTGTGTGAAAGTCAGGTCACTTTCTGCGCCTGCCCGGGTTGGCCTCTGCGTTCCCGGTCTCGGCCAGCGTGTGGTGGGTGTGAGTGACCGTGCGTATGTGACTGTGTTGGACTCCACACTGAACGCTTTGATAAGCTGATTGTCTACCTTACTTACTGTTTTAAAAATGACTGCTTCTGATTCATAACAATCCCTGAACATGTGCATTTTATAATCTGCTGGAGTTATAAACAGCTTCATTTTAAAAAGATTTGTCCAGTGTGTGTATTATTATTTTTTAGAGAGAGGGCATAAGATATGGGGGAAAGTTGGAAGTAGATGCCAAACAGTAATTTGGTGTGGGGAATTCTGACACACGGTGAACATGTTTCAGGGGGTTTGTGTGAAAATGTCCAGGGTTTGAGCTGGCTCGTCCACTTGACATGCAAGAGGAAAGGGGTAGAAGCCACTCAAGTGACCGTCCTGCATTCAGACAGCATCCCACAGCTCTTCTTCAGGCAGTGCTTTTGTTTCTGGTCCTCCGATGCCTAGGACCTGGTTCTGGAAAGCACTCTGTAACATTTTTACACACCTCCTTTCACACAGAAACTTGTGTTAATCTGGAGGCACTTTTTCTCTCCCAAAACCCAGTTCTAGGAAGTTGGTGTGGAACTCGTGGAAGCCGGGATGTATCACAGGCTTCCGAGAGGGCGCATCCACGGAAATCATGTTCAAATCCAGGCCACGTGGGTGAGAATCAAGAGCCTGACACACAGTACAGGTGTGGAGTTAAAGTGTGGCTTATTCTGTGTTCACCTTGCACAGTCCCAAACTCTGCCTGTGCCGGGTCACTGTATGTTCCGGCCCAAAGCAGCTGCCAGCGCTGAGTATGTTGTGCCCTTAAGCAAAATGGTCAGCCGCTCAGGACCGCATCTCAGGCCAGAGAACTGGCCAGTGTGATAGCTGCCCCTACCTCCTCCTCCAGAGGGACCCACCTCTGGAAACCTCGGGGTGGGCACCATGCTCCCACGCCTGAGGCCCCAGTCTGAGAGAGGCTTGTTGGGACATTTCTGCGCCTGTACAGGCTCCATTTGTCAGCTGTGTCCTTGGCCCTCTGGCTGTCTCTCTGAAGTTAGAATTCTTCCATGACAAACACATACTACTATTATATTAATACAAAAACAATAACCATAAAAATATTCAGTTAACTTATACCATTAGTTTCTTAAAATTTTTTCTCAGTTATAATTTTTAAAAATCTCTTACATCTCATTTAGTAAGTTTCTTGGAGGAACAGTCTATGTTTTACTGTTCTGTGCTTAGTATTCAAGTGGACGCTGACCGAATGCTACCAGTAATCACGGAGCTGTTCTTCTGTCCTCAGACCTTTACAGGTTCCAGATCCCTGCTATTGATTCCTTGACTTCCCTTACCTGGTCAGAAGTAGGTGTTTTGCTTTAACCTGTGTGTGTTTGACATGAGTGTGGATGGTGAAGTCAGTTAATTCTCTTTGGAGATTTACTAAGAACCTTAGAGATCATTGCACACGCTCTGCGGTGTTTCACCTCCACACCTGAGGGGTGCTGTTCCGTCTGTAAAACTAAGGTGAGACTAAAACAGGACTGAAGGGGGACAGCAGAAAATAATGCTTCACATTTGTTAATATACAGCCTTTGCTGGGTTTTTTTTCTAACAGATTTTTAATTATTTATTTTGTTAATCCTCACCTGAGGATATTTTTTTCCATTGATTTTTTGAGAGAGAATGGGAGGGAACGAGGGAGGGGGAGAGAGAGAGAGAAATATCAGTGTGAGAGAGACACATTGATTGCCTCCCACACAAGCACCTACAGGGCGGGGATCGAACCTACAACCCAAGTATTAATACTTGCCCTTGACTGGGAATCCTACCCGTGACCCTACAGTGTGTGGCCGGATGCTCTAATCACTGAGCCACACCGGCCAGGGCTTTCCAGCAGATTTTAACCAACTTGTTCAACTTTACAGCAATAACTGAATTCCCCCCCCACCCCAACACACACACACACACACACACACACACACACACACACACACACTCAGCTTCAGTGGTTCTCTGCTCTCAGGAAGAAGCCCCCTGTCCACCCCACGACCTCAAGGCTCTGCACGCCGTGCGTAGCTCCAGCCTCCCCTCTGTCACAGCCACACTTGGTGGCACTCTGGCTACATGGTTTTAGACGTGCTGTTTCCTCGCCTGTTCTCAAGCCCCTCTCTGATTCCCTACACTCTGCTCTTCCCTAGTTCGCCATCCGGAAGCCTTAGGGAGACTCCCCTGACCTTTTCGGCCAGAGCAGACCTTCCTGTGTGAGCGGTCATGGCACCCTGTGCCTCTCCTTCCCGACACTCACAGAGACCTATTTATGTTTGCAGGTGTAATGATTAGAGGAACGTTTCTCTGCCCAGTTACGCAGAGCAGAGCTTCAACAAGGCAGAGACCGTTCCAGCTTACCAGTGGTGCAGGAGAGGAACAGCAGGGCAGAGGCTGCTGTTTGCCTGCTTGCGAGGGTGGCCCTTGGTCGTCTGGGAACTTGGCTGGTAAACAGCTCCCTACACTGATGTGATCAAGGGGCCCACTGTGTCTGAACTGTTTGTAGAAACAATGTGGTTTATACTGCACACCTGCTTTCCTTCTGGGGATCTGGAAATTTGGAACGTCCTAGGCAGAGGGTGCTTATGTGACCAGGCCCCAATAAAAACCTTAGGCCAGAGTCCCTAATGAGCTCCACTGGGCAAAAACACTGCATGTGTGTCGCTGCATTTTGCTGCTGGGGTGCACTCTGTGACCCCTCGCAGGAGGAAGAGACCATAGGAAGCCTGCCATGATTTCTCCAGACCCCACTGGTGTTTTATTCCCTCATGATTCGGCTGTGTGTCCTGACTGCACCACTGTAGTAAATCTTAGCTGTGAATCCATCTGTGTGCTGACTCCCACAGTCTCCTTGTAGCAGACATTCAACCATGGGAATGCTCTTGGGGACCATCGATGCACCGTCGTATCCCCAGAAACTTGTGCAGTATTTGATATTTAATAAGTGGTTTATTACCTACTTTTTGAAATAAAAATGACCTCAGAGGACTAAAGCTAAATGTATCCTGCAGAAATTCTCCAAAGAACTAAGAAATATGATAATTTATCAGCTACATCCGAATGACCGAAATAAAGAATGTACACACTCTGAAAAGGGCAGAATAAAAAATGAGTCAGGAAATCTAGTAGGTCAAAGCCCATCAGAATTTTTTTCCACAAAGATGCATTTTCTATATCTGAGCTGGGGGAGGGGTGGAGAGCGATGGGCAGGACCTTCTTTCGGTTCCACAGGAGGCTGCCTGTCCTACCCGTCCCCCCACTACCACCACCACATGGTTAGTGTTGACCAGTCTGTCCTGTAGAGGGACACCTGTATTGGAGCAGCGAGAGTTTCTCCACTTTGGCTGTACATTGGGAATCGTCTGGGAGCTGTTTAAAATACTGATGCTGGGGCCTCAGCCCTAGAGATTCTGGTTTAATTAATTAGTCTGGGCACAGGGATTTCATCTTGCAGCCCCTGTTGACACTTCCACCCACCAGCCCTTCCTCCCCCACCTTCCAGTCCCCGCCTTTGCCAGTCACATTTCACAGGCTTCCACTCTGGTTTCCTGGCTCTCAGCTAACAGGCAGGCACACGAATAGGAGGAAATAATGCCATTTACCTGAACAGCACAAGTAGAAGAGAGTAGCTGGGACGAGCAGGTGGAAGAACTCAAAACGATAAAAATCAGGTCAGTTTCAGAGTGGGTCACTGGTAAGAACAGCCCTGTACTGCAGAACAGTCCTCAGGAGAATGTTTTTAACAATGACCAGCAGTCTACACCACCACTCAGCGCCCCACCCCCACCCCCACACACACTTCACTTTATATATAAGATGAACTTCATTAATTTTATTTTGAGTGTCTGGTAAGAGCTCATTACCAGTGATGGGGACGCTTCCCCCTCCAGTAAATGTAAACACATCCATTTCCATTTGTAACTCTTCTCTGGGGAAGACAGGACTCAGATGCGTCAGCTGTTAATTGGCAGAGCTGTGATCTCTGTCCCTCGCAGCGCCAGGCATTGCTGCTCAGGGAACCCAGGAGCAGAGGGTAACACACTGGGTGAGGTCAGGTTATCCGGGTCTGGAAAGCCCGGCAGAAGAGTTTGGCTTCGAAGTCGATGGAAATGTTTGGTTCTCAAACAGAATAGAAGAGCCATAAATAGGGGAGAATAAGGGTTGCCCGGGGTAGAAGGGTGGGCTCCGTGGAGATGGTTGGCCTGTGCTGGAATGATTGGGATTTAGGCAGGTGTGGCCAAGGGGGTGAAGGGAATTAACAGCACATCCACCTACGGTGTGCCCACCTGCCCTCAGACAGAAGGGGTGAGAACTCAGGAGGATGCTATCTCAGCTCTGACGGGGCTGGAGAATCTCTTTGGGATATAATTGTACTTTTTCTCTGCTTGGTACTGTGGCCTAAAGGTGGCAGTAGAAGTTCCTAGATAAATTGTGATTAGAAGCTCTGCTCCAAGGAGACTGACTGAACAAGGCTGACTCACAGGCCTGCAAGGACTTGGCCTGTCCAGGGCCCTGCGGTCGGCAGGCTCAGGCAGGGCAAGAGCAAAGTCAGGAGGCCTCCGTTACCAGGTGTGAAGAAAGGCGTCAGCTGTCAAAGCCCATAATGCCAGTTTTTTATTGTTCACAAGCCAGCCTGTGGTAACTAATCACCAAGTGGGCACTAATCATTTTGCTGCTCATTTATCTTCCCAGTGAATGCTTTTCAACACAAGTGTCCACACTTCCTAAGGCCAGAGACTTGTCAAAAGGTTGGTGGGGTTTATGGCTGCAGGGAACTAGCTCCTAGTTGTTCTGCTGACGGTTCATAAGGCCAAGGAAGTTCAAAAGGCAAAAGAATTTCTAAGCAAATGTATTTTTAGGAAATGAATTATTTACCTTTTTTTCTTTTAAAAAATATGAAGGTTGTTTGCATTGATTTCATTGGTGAACAATGGAAAATGGTCAAAATACAGTATCTTCCTTTTTTTTATCCTCACCGGAGGACATTTTTGCATTTATCTTCAGATAGAGTAGGAGAGAGAGAGGGAGGAAGAGAGAGAGAGAAACATCGATGTGAGAGAGACACATTGACTGGTTGCCACCCACACGACTCTTCCTTTTTTTAATGTGAACAAAAACACCGATAGATTTTTGTTTGTTTTGTCTTGTTTTTAAGAAATGATCTGGGTAAAAGACACGTTGGGTCTTCAAAAATATCTCTTTGGTCTATTTTTTAAGTGGGTGATTTACCTAAAATTACAGTATTTAAGTTTTAGTAAATGGACATCCGTTTAGAGTACAGTTCCCAGAACACTAGCCAGCACAGGCCGAGTGTGGTTACCTTATCAAAGCCTGGATTTGATCATCAGGAGATGAATGGCAGAGTGGATCAATTATTTTGGTGGCCTTCATGATTACAGACTAAGTTAATAAAAGTCAATATTGTAATAACTATATATGATGCCAGGTGGGTACTTGAAATACCAGGGGTATCACTTTGTCTACCCACTATGATTACCTAACCACTATGCTGTACACCTGAAACTAAAACAAAGTAATATTGACTGTAAACTGTAATTGAAAAATAAAATTTTTTTAAAAGCCTGGGTTTTAATAAATTGCCAAGGAGATGAGAAGAAAGGCAGAGACGCGTGGGCGTGGGAACTGGAAGCCCACGTGTTCAGCACCCGTGAGAGCTGCTCTGGGACCACACTGGGCTCCAAAACCAGGAAGAGCAGACCTTCAGTCCTGACTCTGCCCTCTGGGTACGTTATCTAACCTCGTAGGGCCTCGCCTTCCACGACTCTGAAATGGACCTCATAGTGGCACTTGTCTCTCAGGTGTATTGAGGTATGTAAGTTCCTAGCACAGAGCCAGACACCAAGTAATTTCTTTCTACAAGTCAGGTCTCCTCTTTCCATGTCAGGGCCCCATACTTCTCTCCCATCCAAGTTCCTTCGTGCCCAAATTCCACCACCAGTGATTTTTTTCCTGGAGTTAAACTTTAGATTATCCCTTCTGCCTTCAGGCTTTATAGAGATCCTTTCCCCTCATTGGAAAAATGAGGTCCAGAGAGATAAGATAACTTACCCAAATGACAAGCTAAGAAAATATCTTGAATACTTTAAATTCACTTTGAAGCTTCAAAATATACACACTGGAGAGTGAACCCCATATTGGTTTTCTTTAAAAGATTTCAAAAATTAGCTACTTCAATCCTTTAGACTATTCACATTGAAATATGAAACATTGATTTCCATGTACTTTTTTATTTGAGGAAGAAAGTGAGGTTTGTTAAGAAATAAAAATAAAATTTCCATTTTCAGCAAAACTAGGAGGAAGTTACAACCACGAACACAATAGATGGAGGGGCCGCGGGAGGCGGGCGCGTCAGGAGTAAGGAGAGGGAGCGCAGGGGTGCCGAAGTCAGGGTGAGTCCCCAAAACCTGTTTCTCACGGGGAGAGATGAGGTGAGGAACAGCATCTAAGTCTCGTGTTCCTACGGAAGGAACAACATGCAAATAGGGAAGCAGGAATCTCCTGAACCTAATTTAGTTGTGAAAAGTAGAGGTTATGGGGTTTAAAAAAATCACACACTTGCAGGGAATGCCCCATCGGCGAGCAGCAGGAAAGAAGGATGGGTTTTGAAAAACCCCATAGCTGCCTATCTTTGTTGGCTGGAGAAAACAGATCGAACACTCATGCACAGAACCCTGGCTCATAAAGAAGAGCCTCCTAGGCTGGGATGTGGCCCTGTAAATATTTGGTCCAAGACAAAATCACCTGCCTCAAAGGTGAGACATCAAAAAGAACCAACCCAAGTTAAAAATTCAAGACATAAAACAAGAAAAAGATCAGTAAAAGCGAATGACAGATAAAATGTCACTAAAGAGCAGATGAAAATGGCAAAAAGCATTTTACTCCAATGTAAAATATTTAATGAACCAGTTACCTCTGCGAAGCCGGGCACAGCGCAGAGGCAGGAGTCCGTTGGCAGTGATATGAGACCAGTGAGCGTGTGAGCGGGCGAGATTCGGGGTAGAAATGGGAGAAAATATAAAACATCAAAGAAACAGGGATGAATTGGAAGGGAAAATAGACCATAATAAAAGTACAGGAAGGAGCTTAGAGGACCAAAATGAGAAAACCAAACAAAACGAAATGGATATAAGTATGAGAAAGATCTATTAAACAGGACTCAAAAAGTGAGCATAACATTGATAGAAAAACCTGGTAATAATTGTGCTATTTAAAAAGTCAAAGTTACTTTTAAAATACTAATGCCAAAATACGAAACAAAATATTATAAAATAGACTCAAACAATTCATTAAAAGAATAATATAATGTGAAAATGTGAGATTTATTCAATGCAAACGTGGTTCAATTTTAGGAAGTCTATTTATATGAATTCACTATATTAATGACTAAGAAAAAATATGTATTTATCTTTTTAGATGCTTAAAAATGCTTAGTAAAATTCAACTTTCATTATTGATCTTAAAAAATTCAATGCAAAGGAATCGATGTGTACTTCCCTAATATAAACCCAACTGAAAGTCAGCATTATGTTTAAAGGAGAAATACCAATAGCATTCCTTCTAAGTCAGGAATAAAATATAAATGTTACAAACAAAAAAGGGAAATTAGACATATAAAAATTAAAAAGAAGCAAAATTGTCATAAGCAAATTATATATTTATATACTTGAATAACCCAAGAGGATCATCTGAAAAAGATTATAAAAATAAAAATTCAGCAAAGTGGTTTAATATAAAATCAATATATAATTTTCAAAAGCTTTCATACATTTAAACAAGTAGTTAAAAGATATAAAAGATGAAAAGACCTTCTCACACTTATAATAACAACAAAAAAGCTAGAATAACCAAGAATAATCCTAAGAAATATTCCAGATCTATATGAGAAAAGCTTTAAATTTATCCTGAAAGACAAAAGGCAATTTAGAAAAAATAATGTTAGATGCATGCATCAGGACAAATTCCAAGTGGATCAAAGATTAAATGTTAAAAGATGAAGGTAATGAAGAAAATATGGGGGAGACTTAAAAATAGAAATCTTCATGGCAAAAATCAACATAAACAAAGTCCAAAGACAGGATAACTGGGGGAAAAATATCTGTACCTCATGTCACAAACAACTAATTTTCTAGAAACTGAGAAGTAAAAGAATAAGCCAATAGAAAAATAGACAAGGAAATGGACACTTTAAATGAATGGAAGTACACCAAAATGCAAATGCATTTATCCTTTGACTAATCCAGTTCTGGAAATGTATATACCAGCAACTGTGCAAAATTATTCATACTCAAGATTATTCATTACATCACTGGTTGAAATAACAGAGGAGTGGAAACACCTGAATGTTTATATATAAGAGCTAATTAAGGAAACTATATGTATCTGCATTATGTGTTCAGGTTATCAATTGCTATGTAACAAATTCAAAATATAATGGTTAGAACAACAGTGAGTTATTCTTTCTCACAGTTCTGTGGGTTAGCTGGTGGCTCTCACTTAGGAATTCTCATGGAGTTGCAGCCAGATGTTGACTTGCTGGAATCATCTGAAGCTTCCTCTGTCTTGATTGCCATTCCTGGAGCAAAGGCCACCATGGCTGAAATCGCTGGGGGCTGGCTGAGCATCTCTCTGCACATGGTCTCTACATGGCCAGCTTGGGCTTCCTCACAGCATGGTGGTCTCAGGGGAGTCAGACTTCCCCCCAACCCCCCAGGGAGAGTGTCCTGAGTGTCCTAAGTGTCAGGAGGTGGAAGGAGCCAGCCTCTTCATGGCTGACCTACTGACAGCCTCCCCTGCACTGTACTCTGTTGTTCAAACAAGCCACTGAGGCCAGCTCATACTCAAGGGGAAGAAACTAGAATCTACCTCTCAGTGGGAAGAGGAGCAAATAATTTGGGGCCATCTTTAATGTGTTACATAATGAAAACATATGCAGTTGTAAAAAACACAGTGAGGATGTTCTCTACATACAGACATGGAAAACATCTGGTCTTATTGTTAAGTGAAAAAACCTAAGTACGGAACAATGTGAACAATATCTTTTGTGCAAAATAGGTAGGAGTGGAGAATAAAAACACCTATGTGTGTTTGCTTCCATTTTCATGAGGAAATTTTAAACAAGAAATCAAACAAATGATTATCAATAATGAGAGCGATCAGTGGATAGGTTTAGAGGTAGAAGAAAGAATGCCTTTTTAAATTATTTTTATTTTTGAAATGAATTGAAAGAGAAAATAACTTGGACCTTAAAGAAATCCAATCAACCTTGCTCATTTCCTCAGGGTGCTGGAGCTATTTGGGAAAGTAATAATGGGTCCTACTTTTGCAGTTTCATCAATTTCCATGAAATCTTACATTTTACCACCACTGTAATAAAAATGAACCCAGAAAATGGTCCATTTGGTTAAATATTTAGTTACAGCTAACAGTGCCCACTGGCCATATTGCCTACAAATTAATTGTCATATTTGTGCTGGCTGTAGGGTATGGATTGGGGGGTTATTTTCCTTCATTGTCAAACCCAAACTACCATTTTAAAATGTTGAAATTGTCAGAGTAGATTCGCCAGTGGTATACTGGCTGATGAGAGCCTGTTGTGACATATTCAGGAGTTTTGCAAGCCATTTGTTAAACCACTCAGAGTTTAAAATCAACCGTGGTGATTGACTCTAGTATATAAACAGATAACCTAATTTCAGGTTGCAATGAGTGTTATGAATAAAAAACACAGAGAAGTGTGGCAGAGAAAGAACTGGAAGGGTGCTCACTTATACCAGGTGATCAGACATACGAAAATTATATTGACTTGATCAGTAAGGCTTAGGATTTCCACTTTTTCTATTTACAGATGCATACTTTATAAGGATTTTTCTTCAGTAGTGAACATTTATTGCAGTTATATAGGCAAGGCACTACATGCTTTGTGAGTATTATCTCACTAAGCATCATAACAACTTTGTGCAGTAAGCACTCTAATCAGAGAGAACACTGAGAGTCCAAGGCAGAAAGTGGTTGCACCAGCCAGCCAGCCACAAGCCAGGCTCCCAATCTGGTGGCATGGTGCCAGTGCCCTCATTTAAACGTTATGCTGGAAACTCATTACATATTGTTTGGAAAACTCAGAAACACATGAAGAAGAAAAATAAAGTCACCCATAACTCTACCTCCTAAAGATCCCATCTGTGTTTTTACATAGTCTGCACGCTGTCTCGTTTTCTTTCTTCTTCTAACAAATGACATCGGTTTTCTGAGTTCACGATGTCCATCATCAAGCGTAAGGAAGTGTGATAGGTTTTCACTGGGATGATTAATGGAAAGCCTTCCTGCACTGCTGTATCCCTACTGTTTTATCTGTATGCTCGTTGGCTAGCAATTTGCTTTACTTTTCTTCAGATGATTAAGTATGGTGAAACACATACACAGTCACATACAGTCACACTGCATGTGTTACCTGAGAGCCTGGCTCACACACACACACACACACACACACACACACACATACACACACTATTTTTTGGAAGAGCTGGGTCAAAAGCAATTCTGATTTTGACAATCACAATCACAAGATTATTAAAATAATATTTTCAAATAAGTATGTTGAAAAAGAGAATCAAACAGCAAAACTAATTTGTCTTTAATCAGAAGGTTTTTAAATTTTTCTCTATAAGATAAATTAATGGCCCAAAATATTTTGAATGGTTTTACTAAATGTTTTTCTATATTTGGGAAGCTGAAATAACAAATGTGTGTGTGTGTGTTTCTGATACTCATTAATCACAGGCAAATTAGTAGACATCTCAGGTTTAGTTAATACATTTTCTCTGTAAATTTGGGCATCTTGAACTTTCAAAATGGCACTTCTGGGGAAGTGTTAACAATCTCTCTATGAATTGATTATTTTTTGTCAAATGCTTAATTAAAAATACTTTTTGATGGGTAAAGAACTTATAATGAAGTTGTTAAACAAAATTCTTTGCAGAAAGATATATGCTAATAACTGATCATGGACCTTAACCAAATGAATGGTATTAGCTATGACATATATTTTGAGGTTGTTAACCTTCAGTTTAGTTCTTGATTTTTAAAATTTAAAAAGCTTTATTTTTAATTGGTTTTCCCACTTTCTTCACTTCGATTTTTTCCTCTGAGAGCATCGGCCCTTGGTCCACGTGAACTAAGGCCTTGCTGTGTCGGGGGTGGTTCGGACTGCCTGGCCCGTCCCCTGGTTGCTGCTCCTGTTGTTTCCTTGTGCTGCGGGGTGATCCATTCTTGAGTGATTTGTGACTTCGGTCTCTTTTGTGCTTATCACTAGTGTTTTCAATCCTTTTTAATGAAGATCTTTAAAGAAGAGTATACTTAAATGATATTATGTATTTCTGCAATTTGAGCTTATTATTCTAATATTTTCAAACAAATGTGTTCAATAGAACTGAAAACAAAATAATTTTTCCATAAACAGAAATTGAATTTTTCCCTAACATAAGACAAAGTGAATGGTCCAAAAGGGTTTGAATCTCCTGAAATGTTTTCCACCCTTGGAGAAGGTAGAATAAGTCATGATCAGAGGGTGCCGTCCATGTGCTCAGTGTTTGTTAGTTACTAGCAAATTAGTAGACATTTTGTCTCTTGAAACTTATAGTTTTATTGATCAATATATTCTAGCTACAATGGGGCCTCATGGCTTTCAAAGGGAACTTGTTGATCTGAGAAATCATTAGAGATTCCTACATAAACCTGTTTTATTTATTTTGTCATATGCTTATTTTAAAAATACTTTTTCTGAGAGATAAAATGTCTTCCCTTTTTATCTCAGTTCTAATTGGCATCAGCTTTAGTGTGGCCCATGCAGCAACGTGGTGCGGAAACTCAGGGACCAAAGTCTGCTCCGAGAACGGCCAGGATTCGGGAGCATTTACTTTGTGTACGTGTAACGCAAGCTAATATAAATCCAGGTTTGGACACACTGACTGTTGAATCTTACTGCGTATTTCAGGCTCCAGATTAACCGTTTGTTTAAACAGCAAGGTATTTTGGGGAAAACTTAACTTTGAAGGTCTCTCTTATTTAGTTCACTCCAACTACATGTGTCTGACGTAGGGTGCTTGATGAAGGGCGATGAAGGGTGCGTGAGTGAGTGTGTACCTTTCTTCCTATTATCTGTTGAAACATTAGAGAGGGTGCAACCCAGTGGCCAAGAGCTAAGACCAGAGTCCAGCAAGGCTAGATCTGAAACCCAGTTCTGCCACCTACCTCTGGTGCCAGTGCCCAGTCTATAAAACGTGGGAAATAATAGTGCCTACCTCTGCCCCGCTGGTGTGGATTAGTGGTTGAGCATTGCCCCATGGAGTGAAAGGTCCCGGTTCAATTCCCAGTTGGGGCACATGCCTGGGTTACAGGCTCAATCCCCAGTGGGAGGCGTGCAGGAGGCAGCCAATCCCATGTTGATGCTTCTCTCTCATCAACGTTTCTCTCTCTTTCTCCCTCTTCCTTCCTCTCTCTCAAAAATCAATAAAAATATATATATTTTTTGAAGTGCCTACTTCACACTCAATGGCTGGGAATTGGCACATAACAAGTACTGAACCAGTAGCCATGATTCTGTTACCATATTTTTCTGCATAAGCACCTATGTATCCCCACTAGATGTTGACAGGAAGCTGTCCCGTTAGGTAGACATCAGGCTGCTACCAGCCCCTCTTCTCCTTAAGCCAACTGGAGCCCCACCCCCGTGTGGGGAAAGCGAAACAAGCTGCAATACTCTGAAGCTTCGCACTGGGAAACGGAAGCAGATGCGCAGAGCAGTGTCTGCCTCTGTTTGAACGCACGTGGTAATCCGTCTTCTAATGCCTCCTGTCCAAGGATGAGTTAAGCGGTCCACTGACATATCATTATCACATTCTGAAGTTAACAGCCACGGGATCTATGAATTCTCATCATGCAGTTAATTATTCCTGGATTTTCCTGTGCTCTTGAAACATATTTTATGTATCTGACATGCCCGGGAGCACTGGCTGCCTTTGTCCCCGTGACGCGGCCAGTGGTGTAAAACCTCTGCGTCTGGCAGGGCCCCGCGTGCAGCATAATCGCCTGATTTCCATGTGAAAGTGCAGCCCTGACCTCACGACCACATAGACCTACCAATGATGACAATGCCGGCCTGACACCTACAAGCAGACGGGGTGTGGGGCGCAGTGCCAAGCACACCCTCGCCTTCGGATGGCCCGGGCCTGAATTTACAGCTGCAGTGGAGTGGGCCTCGGGAACACCACCACCAGCAAAAAAGCACAAAGAGAAAGAAACCAACAGATTAGCATCCGCGTGAGTCTGGTGGAGCCAGATGGCTCTCTTTGGAAAAGGAACTGTCCTGCTTTCTCCCAGTAACCCCGACCAGCAGACAGCAAGCCTGCTAAGAAGGGAGAGAAATGATCTCATTCCTCAGCCAGACGCATGATTTGCCTTCTTTCTCTCACACACATCTGAAGCTGAAGGAAAGCTGGGAAAGAAGAAAGGGTGAAAAAGAAGGGACGGGGAGGTTGGGATGCTATAAAGAAGGAGCCAGTGATAGGCCAGGGGAGGGGTGAGATGCCAGCCCCTGGCCAGGCCTGAGCATTCGAAGACTGGACTCAGATGGCCACAAAGGAAGGAGAAAGGGAGGCGAAGGGCCCCTGGCAGATCCTTGCCCCCTCTGCCCACGTCCGTGACCTCCACCTCTGGAGGCTCGGTGTGTAAGAGCTTGAGAGGCAGGGCTTAAGCTCTGGACTCCCTTGGGGAAGGATGGTGGACAGTGTTTTCAAGTTCTTACTAATGAAAATCATCTCTCTTCATGGGCAGGAGGCCTGTGAGTTTGTAATAGTCTGGCCTGCTGGACCAGGTCTGAAGCCAGACCAGCTCTCTGCTGGGATCAGTCTGCCTGCCCCTGGGCTGTGCCCTGGGGTGGAGGGAGCTGAGGGGATGGAGCCAGACAGGGTTCCATAAAATGAACCTAACAGGTTTTTAGTGTGGAAAGAGTCCTCTCCTGGAAAGTCCTAAGACTGGAGGGGGGGCTCGGCCTTCCCTGCTGAGCAAGACATTCACTTCTCATAAACAAGTCTGTCATCTGGAGAGACAGCCAGAGGTCCGGCTGATGGACATCAAGCAGACACCGGGGGTTGGTGTTAGAGCAGAGCACAGCCAGAGGTCCGGCTGATGGACATCAAGCAGACACCGGGGGTTGGTGTTAGAGCAGAGCACAGCCAGAGGTCCGGCTGATGGACATCAAGCAGACACCGGGGGTTGGTGTTAGAGCAGAGCACAGCCAGAGGTCCAGCTGATGGACATCAAGCAGACACCGGGGGTTGGTGTTAGAGCAGAGCACTAGCAGAGGTCCGGCTGATGGACATCAAGCAGACACCGGGGGTTGGTGTTAGAGCAGAGCACAGCCAGAGGTCCGGCTGATGGACATCAAGCAGACACCGGGGGTTGGTGTTAGAGCAGAGCACTAGCAGAGGTCCGGCTGATGGACATCAAGCAGACACTGGGGGTTGGTGTTAGAGCAGAGCACTAGCAGAGGTCCGGCTGATGGACATCAAGCAGTCACCGGGGGTTGGTGTTAGAACAGAGCACAGCCAGAGGTCCGGCTGATGGACATCAAACAGACACCGGGGGTTGGTGTTAGAGCAGAGCACTAGCAGAGGTCCGGCTGATGGACATCAAGCAGACACTGGGGGTTGGTGTTAGAGCAGAGCACTAGCAGAGGTCCGGCTGATGGACATCAAGCAGACACCGGGGGTTGGTGTTAGAGCAGAGCACTAGCAGAAGCTGCAGAGGGCAGATGTCCTGTGAGCTACTCTGCCCCCTTAGTGGATGTTCACACATCCCAGCTTGGCACAGGGGCTCCGGAGAGCTCCAACCCAGGGGGGTGCATCTAAGAGAGAATGCTCCCCTGGGAGTTCCAGGGGCTCATGGAGCGCATCAGCAGCCTGTATAGATTTCCTGGGCACCTGAAGTTTGCCTCTACCAGTGTTTACTCCAGAGTGAGTAGTACGCTCCAGGGGATAGCAAATGCAGGATGCAGTCATTCAGAGTGGGAAATGATTATTTCAATCATAATAAACATTGAACAAAATCCTCTCCGTTTTCCACCAGGCCTAGGGTGCCTGCTTCACAGATTCGGGCAGTCTAGGTACAGCTGCCAGCTGGGAGCCGAGGCCTAGGTTCCTGCTCTTCTCCTTCCAAAACAAAAGGAAAAGCTGCCACTCAACAAACAACAACTGTTTTGCTCTTCATCTCTTGGGCAATGCTACCACCTAACAGAGTTCATGGTCCTCGCTGGGTTCTTGTTCACAACTGAGCGGAAGGATTTTGAAGGAAAGCATGCAGGGAAAGGAACAAGGGTCGTGAATGGGGTCATCTTTTCTTGCCCCTGCTTTAGCAGGGAGACCGCTTAATAGGAGCATTTTATTTTAGTTTTTATTTTATTCTTTTTTCTATATTGATTTTTCAGAGAGCAAGGAAGGGAGAGAGAGAGAGATAGAAACATTGATGAGAGAGAACATCAACTGGCCGCCTCCTGCATGCCCCCCACTGGGGATTTGGCCCACAACCTGGGCATGTGCCCTGACCGGGAATCGAACTGGCTACCTCTTGGTGCATGGGTCGATGCTCAGCCACTGAGCCACACCAGCCGGGCAATAGGAGCATTTTAAAAATAAAAATTACTGGCATTTAAAGAGGGCTTACTAAGTGTGGTAACTCTTCTAAGTGCTTCGTGTGTGTATCGTGTCATTCTCATGATGCTCTTGTGAGGCAGGTCCTCTGATCACTCCTATCCTACAAAGGGGACACCAATGCCCAGAGATATTAAGGAACTTTTCCAAACTCACACATCTGGTAAGTGGTAGAGCCAGGATTCAAACCTGGCTCCAGGCTCCACACCTCCAGGCTGTCCTGCTTTTTTTGATGTAATAACATAAGTAACATGTGTCTGCTTAAGCTATTCCCCAGTACCATGGTGTGACCTCAGGCACAATTCTCCCTGTTTGTTTCCCACCTGTCAAGTACCTGGAAGAGCTGTCATGCCCGGGCTGTTGCCAGGAGCACAGACAGCAGGTAGCGGATGTACAAGGCCAGTGCCAGCATGTGGCTGATGGTCGATAAGTGTCAGTAGTCACTGTTATTGTATCACATTCATCTTTGGGCTCTTGTATTTTAATGAATCCTCATAAAAACAAAAACAAAAAACCAAACAAACAGAAAATAAACAAACGAAACACCTGTGTGGTAGGTGGGACAGCTGCCACTAACCCATTCTATAGCTGTTGAAACTGAGATACCAGACATTAGGTGGTGCAGTCTGGACAAGACCCACACCTCTTGACTCTGCACTTTGCACTCAGTGTAATCCTGGTTGCTGCAGCCCCCCGGAACTCCAGGCCGCACCTGTCTGTTTCTGGAGACGAGACACAGTCACTGGATGAAGGATGAAACAAGGAATTCCACCCTGCCGCCTTGCCGTCGCCTCCCGCCCTTGGGATTGGCTGGGGACAGTCAGGTCCTGCCCATGCCCTAGCAAGCATGAATCACAAAATTTTGTGTGCCCTTAAGATTTTCTTTATTACCTAGATAAAACAAAAATAATACTTATTTTTTTTCACGGACACCAAGCACATTTCCAGCCCCCTCCTCCCTTGCAGGTGTCCCCACACCTGCAGCAGGAAGCCTGCAGGAGCTCTGGGTGCAGGCATCCCGCCAAGGGCCCGGGCGTCTGGCTGCTCGGCCTTGGTTCCCTCTCCGTTAACTCCGCCCTTCCTGTGATTTTCACGTTTTCCCTTCCACTTGACATTCAGCGAACCCCTGGGGAATGCAATTTTTCTATTGCTTCATGTAATTTCCAAGGCTAGGAATGAAAATTATTTCCTTTCCCAAGCCCTGGCTGAGTGCCTTTCACATCCCAGCTGTGTTATGGGTGATTTATAAACTGTGGGTCTGGGTCTCTTTCCTCCCCTCCCCCCAGCCCCATCATCATTTAAAAGAAGACACTACATATGATGAGCTCCGAGGTCCGGGTGTCCTCTGAAGGTGGCCACTGGGGCTTTTGCTCGGAGGCAAAGATTCAGTGGAGGCCTAGTGACAGGCACTCACTCCTGTTGGGAGGAAACAGAACCAGCCCCACAGCCGAACTTGTGACCTATGAGAACAAGCAAGACCCAAAATCTCGAAGTGTAGGGGCTGATTTGAACTGAGAACGTAAGAGCACATCTTCCAAACTTGTCAGGATTGTGTTTCATTTGTAGACTTTTATTCTCAAAGGGACAGTCAGGAAGAGAGGCAGCTTAAGAAGTTTTAAGCTGAGAAATGAAGTTACTTCTCTTTGTTACCATAAAACTGAGTAGGGGAAAAATTAGGTCAAGGGATTCCCTTTCCTTCTGTTACAACAGAGCACAGAAACCAGAGGGCAGAGTGTCACTATGAAAAGGATGTGTCTTTGTCTGATCTGAAGACGGTTCTCCACCAGCTGCCTCCACAGAGCCCTGTCCAGCCACTGGACTCCCTTCAGGGGTCGATGCGTCAGAATCTGAAACAAGACGGAAGTGAATCAGTCAGCCTCAGACTGGCCTCGCAGTCAGGGGATCTCTGTCTGAGCCAGGCCCCAGAAAACACAATGTGGGTATATGGGCTTTCTTTACCCCCTCCGGGTGAGGAGCTCATCTTCAGAGACCAGGCCAAAATGGTACATGCAGACCTCAGCCTTGCTGCTGTATGAGTTTGTCATCCCACGCCGTGCCATCTTGTCGGGCACATACCAAATCTTTATCTGTGCACAACTCACACAGCAGCACCAAGCCTGCGGACCTGCTGCCCCGAGCCCGAGAGGTCTGAGCGTCATCTCACAGGCTGAGGCTCGGACCCCGCGTGGCCACTGCTCATGATTACCATCTCTGGGCCTCATTTGTCCTCATCTGAAAAGTGGGGAAATAATGATTACACCTGCCTCCCAGGGTCATTGTGATAATTAAATTAGATGATTTACATAAAATGATTAAAACAGTGCCCCACATAGAGTACAAACTCAAAGATGCTTATTCTTATTTCTAAGTCTGGAAAGGAGAAAGCAGTGGGAAAGCCGCACCTCTGGGTGAGCCAGGGCAAGGAGGGAGGGAGCAGGACTCAGAGGAGTGGAAACAGGCCCGGATGGAAGCCACTGTCTCCACCGCCTGCTCTCCCTGAAGTTTCATCTGGAAAGGTCTGCATCTAAGATTTTGAAGTCATAAATCATTCCCAATTTTTTTTTTCCACTAATGATTGTTCCAGAGACATTTAAGTTCAGAGAGGCTCTGGTGTCCTGGGAATCAGGAAATGCAGGAGGGCTTCTACCTTTAGCCTTCTGTTCCCGAATGAATGAATGACTTCTTTCTCCATCAGGGGCTGTTAGCACCTCAGACATCTTCCTGAACCTGGGTCAGTGATTAACTGTGTCTTAGGATCAAAAGCAATGGGTAGTTTTCACCACAATTAGGCTAAGACAAAGCTCAGTGTTTTAATGTACTGGTCGTTAATGAACATAAGTGATGAAAACATGTAGAACAATTTGGGCCACTGGACCTCTCCCCCGTCTCTTTCCAGTCTCAGGCCTGGGGTGAGGTGAAAATTCGGGAGAGGAGCCTCTAGAAAAGAAGTGGGGAGGTCCTGGGACACCTAGTACCATGTCACTGGTGCAGCTCCAGGCAATGCTTCAGATGAGTATTTAGCTCATGCATGAACTAGGGCCAATCTGATAAGGAATCAAGTTTCATAAAAACCTTCAAATGTAACATTTTTATAGGGTATGACCAAACCAGAACTGGCTATGTGGAGATGTCATTAGCTACACATTCACTATAGCACCTTCCCACACTCCTGTCCCCCAAAGATGGAATCACATTCAGCAATATCTTTGAAATTGTTAATTATTCAAATATGGGGTTTTGTTTTTTTGTTTTTGTTTTTTTTTTTACTAGTTTTATTACTCCAAATACTCTCTATTCCTTTCATTTGGAATTACAGAGTTTATTACAGTACTATTTTTCTTTGAGATGTAAGCAGTGTTATAATTCTAAAAGGAACTGCATTTTTCAAAAATGGAAACAGGCAGGATAAATGTTAAGGGTAGAATGTTTGAAAAGTTTGAGATCAGTTTTGTTTTAGTATCATTGCAAATAAAGGGGAAAGGAGTTGATTACAGTTAGAAGTGTAAATTTTTTCCGTTGAGAAGATATGGCTATCTGCCTCCAGGTCTACAAACGCTGATCACTCCATCGAACATCTCTCTGTGCCTCAGTTTCTCTAGATGGAAAAGGAGACTCAATAATACATCTGTCTCCCGCTCAACTCACAGAAATGTTAAAAGGACCTATGAGAGAAAATATCCACAAAACAATACTTTGATCACGTTATTTTTTTTGTGTCTTTGTAATTTTACCAAATGTGGGCTGTTACCCTAAAGAAAATAAAAGCCACCAGAAGGGGTTGGAGGTTATTTTTTTTTTTTTAAGAGGAAATATAGCAAAGGAAAATGTTGCCTTCACCTATCGACACTCAGGGTCTGATCCCAATGCGCACTGGCTCCAGACAGCACCATGACGTCTTTGTAACCAAGATGAATAATCTATGTTCTAGCCTAACCTCTCACAAAGAATTCTAGAAGTAAACTCAACACTAGAAAATAATATTTCTCATATCTCTTAGTCTCCCTTTTCTTCAACACTTCATGTTTTTCTTCCTTCTAATTTCTCTTCTCAGAAACGTTTCCACTTCGCTTTTCACTGTTGATTCATTTCTCTTAGCTTCACAGTTTGCTTTTCTTTCTTCTAACCTGGCCACTTCCATTTGCTTGCTTGTCCTTATCTGTGGTCCTCCTTCTCCATTTCTACTCCAATTTTTCTTGTATTTCTATTAAACTGATTTTCCTCTTTCCCTTTTCCCTCCTAGAGGAAAAAGTCCCTGATCAACGGGGAGAAGATGGTGAGTGGTGTGTGCTGGGGAAGTGAGATGCACATTGACATGTGGGCGGGCCGAGCACGACTCCATCCACGTGAGCCGATGCCGCCTGGTGATTTGAACAAGGCTTGGTCAGCCCAGATTTGCAAGATTCTCTTGAATTTTGAAATTTCTACACATATATATTTGACATTTTAACCCAGTCCAATTCCACAATCCAGATGGTGGAAGAACGTCCTTGTTTACTTGAGATGAATTCTCATACATCATCATTCACTCCCACAAGACCCTTGGTCACAGCCCTGTAGGACTGCCTATTTGTGCCAGCATTTTCCTGCAGTAAATGCTCATTATTGAGCACATTGGGAAATGTACCATTCTGGTGAAGTTTTATGACTCATTGAGAAATTGAAATGTACATCGTCCATAGATCACTAATATCTAGACACCTGGAATAATCTAAACACCAAAGCTAAATTGAACAAGATTAACCTTTCTTGGAAATTCAGAGGAAACGCCAGGAGTCACAGAATAGCAGGATTATTGCAGGTGTGCTATAAATGTGCAGAAGTACAGATAATTGGGTTTCCACTTGTTATGATGTAAATGTAACTTTGGGTGTGTGACAGCACAGGTCACGTGGGCAATGAGTGTACCGTGTGAAGCACATACGTCTTTTCAAAATTTCCCTCCTCTGTTTTGAAATGTTTAAATGTTCAAGGGAAAGAAATTCATGACCTGCCAAGTTACAAATCAGTGTATGTGTGACAATCCCAACATTGTAAGAAAAAGTGTGTATGTATACGCATACGTGCGCACCCGCACACACCCATGTGGGAAGACAGGCACTGAAATTTTACTAGTAGTCTTTCTGGATGATGGAATTACAGATGCTTTTGTTGTCTTCTTTTGGTTTATCTGTACTTTCTTTTTTAAAAAATAATATTAAAATATTCCTTCTATAATATAAATGAACAAATAAGTCACCTTTAGTTGAACGAACCAACGCAGCTCAGTAACGAACTAAAAGCACCACAGAACCCACTTCAATGTGGATTAAAACTGATTAGATTAAAAGACTGGTTGCAGAAGAAATCTTTTGCTCTTTGGAAAACAGCCATCACTGAGTCATGTTCTCGACCTGCAGCTGCCGGTGCAGGGGAGACAGCGGGCAGGTGTAGGAAGTGCTGCTACCCTGAGGCACATGGTGGGGCTGGGCTGGGGCTGGGGCTGTGGCCCAGTTGTGACAGGCAGGGCTCTGGGGGTTGTAAAGCATATGATTTGGGGTTACAATAAGGGATTCTTACCTTGGCAATTAAAATAATTTCTCATGCATTTCTGTACCTCTTTCTAACCTCCTAGAGAGAATAAGATCAGGGAAACCACCTTTTGGTTTCAATATGACTCTCCATCACTGGGGTGGGTGGGGTGGCTTGAGCCTGAAGTCAGACCACGGTCAGACCCTCCGTGGAGCTGCCTCCGTCATCTAGGTTTCAGCCCTCCCAGCACTCCCAGCACAGGGCCTGAGGTTGGGGGTCCGTCTCTGGGTGGCTCTCAGTCTGTCCCCGTCCTGGCCTTTATTCTGTTTGGTCTCCAGATGTGCGGAGCACTTTCTCTCCTTCCACTTGGTTCCATCTGGGTTCATTTCACAATAAACCCACCTGCTCTGGGGAAAGGGCCGGTTGACCATACAAGAGGTGTGAACAGAGAAAGGAACCATGAATTCTAGAAGTGATATTTTTGGAGGAAAACTCCACCAGTGAGAGAATTTGATCCTAGTAATAAAAAGGGTGCAATGGATCCCCCAGGTTTCAGGAGGGGTTGCCATTCCAGAATTACCCACCCCTTTGCTTCCTATTTCTACCCAAGGGCAAAAGAGGCCACACCCTGAGGGACCAGTTCTCCAGCATCCGGAAGTCCCCGTATTCTCCAGAGACCAGAGAGGCCACATCCTTGCTGTGCCCGTTCCTGCCATCACCTACACCTTCTCCTAGAGCTTTTCCAAGCCCTTGGGGTGCATGCGGCGGCATTGCTCCCTGTTGGCCCTGTAGCACCTTCCCTAGGCTGGGTCCTGCCTTCCGCGTGGATTGCCTTCGGCCCGCTGATCTAAAGCCCCTGTGTGTGCAGCAGATCATTCTTGTTTTTTTAATCCTCACCCAAGGGTATGTGTTTTCTTATTGATTGATTGTTAGAGAGAGAGGAAGGGAGAAAGAGAGAAACATTGATGTGAAAGAGAAACATCAATTGTTTGCCCCCCATACACACCCTAAATGGGGATCAAATCTGCCACCTAGGTATGTGCCCTGCCCAGGAACCAAACCCCCAACATTTTGGTGTACAGGACAACGCTCCAACCAACTGAGCACCCAGCCAAGGCTCATTCTTATTATCTTAGTATTTTAAATCCCTGTAGTACCTCTCACAGTTTAGTGCCAGGACCCACGTGAATGAATTCTCAACAATAGGGTCCTTCTAAGTGACTAAGCAGTTGTCATACCTGACATCTTCAGTACTTTACAGTTTTCAGATGATACAGAATATCTCGTCCACTCCTCAGAGCTGCCCCAGAAAGCAGACACTCTGTGATCTCAGCTTTCAGAACGAGAGAAATGAAGCACCGTCCCTCTATGGAACACGGCTGTGTTAACAGCTCACCTCCGAGAAAGACCGAGGTTAAAAACAGCTACGCCATTCATCAGCCCCAAGTGCAAAGGCCAGGAGGAGTTAACAGCCAGCCTTTGAAGGCCTCAGAAAGGCTGTTGAAAAGCAGAGAGTAGGGGCCCAGGCTCCTCAGCCTGGCCAACCCTGCTGGACCCCAGGTCACTGTCAGGACTGCGCAGTGAGGGGCAAGCACCTGGCAACAAGTGACCACAAACCCATCCAGAATCATCCCTCAGAGGAACCGCGAAGAGTGGGAAAGTTCTTCCTGTTGGGAAAATAGGTCCAGTTTGGAGGAATTGGCAATCACCCCTCTCCCCGCCCACTGCCCCTAGCAGGCAGGCTGCTAGACCCTAAATTCAGTCAGGAGAGAGACCCTCACCACTCATGTTCTCCAGAGGAACTATTAGAAGTTGGTGTAAGAAGTCCTTCCAACTGACTTAACCTGCCGTGAACCCAGCAAATGGACCCCCTCGGCCTCTGATTTATAAGGAGGGGTCACCCGCAGAGTGGGGCCAGGGCTACTTGCCCAACTGCTGTAGGAAGGTCAGCCTGGAACCCATTACCACAATCATCGAGAAACTCAGGAGACAAGTTGAAGCAAGTTGAAATCTGAAAAACACACTAACGGGTCTGACGAGATGCCAGCAGGGACAGCTGGAAGGCCATTTTTTCAGTCAATACTGAAAGGTGGTTGCTTAAATATCCAAGACAACACACTGATTTCACTCTGGCTCAATACTCCCATTTAATTGCACTGGGGAGTCTCTCCACGGAGACATCTAACACCCAAATACAGAGTGGAGTGAAAGGAAAGCGTGTTATTGAAGTGCAAATGAGGTCCCGGGTGCAGCCTGCAGGCGTCCCACCAGAGCCTCTCCTGTTGCCTGTCGCCCGCTGACTGTGGGCTGGGCCTGCGGCGGGTCACTGACCCCTCCTCAAGCTGCGGGAGGGGTGCCTGCCATCCCAGCGCCCTCAGGGAGGGCTCCGTGTGCTTGCAGCTGCGAGCCCTCACGGGGGCCAGGCAGGGCAAAGCCTGCCTCCCCCACCAGGGAGCCCAGTCAGAGGGACGTGCCCTGGAGAGCGGTCGTAAGTTTGTCAGCCAGGTAATATAACTTGTGAGGTTTATGGCAGATGTGATCAATGAGTTGAGGCTGGAATGTTCTCCCAACTGCCTCGAGACGGAAACAGGCCGATCTCTGAGATCCAACAGCCATTTAATCTTCGGAGTCCTGACAGGTTTGGGCTACTGATGGAAACACTTTCCCACAGTGACGGCCACGTAGGGGCCAGGCGGAATGGCCCTGGGGTGGCAGGTGAGGGGGGGCCCTCTGCAGTAACTCTGGCAGCCTTCTGCCACCTCAGAGCTAAACTATGATGAAAAGGCGGGTGCTGGGAGCAGGTGGCATGAATCCTTCAAGGCTAAATTCTGTATCTGCTGTCACCTATTAGAGACGAGGAAGAAGCTGGTGCTGTAGTCAACTCAAACTCAAATTACCTGGGGAGCTGCTAAAAGCAGTTCTGATTCCGTAGGTCTGGGCTTGGGCAGCTAGAGCGGGGTCCAGGGCCCGGCGGGCTCTTTCTCGTTTCTCCCCGCCTCCGGCTCACGTTGTGCTCGTATCAGCCCCCACCGTGAGCCAGCTACTCCTTGTTAACACATCCACTAACTACACCCAACAATCAGCAATCTGTTCAGATGGGGCCCAGAGAGTCTGCGAGAAGCATGGCCGGGCCATGGTGAGGCCAAGGAGGCCAAGTGCAGCAGCCTCCCGCTTGGGGAAACTGAAATCCTTTCGGTCTGTTATTCAAAGGCGGCTCACAGGGACATGGTCTGCCCCCGACAAACAGGCCTGAACATCAAGTCTTATTTCTTCCACTTACTAGCTGTGGGGTGTTACACAAAGTAATAACCTTTCTGGACTTCCAGTTTCTTTCCTCTGCTATGGGAATAGCCGTGGGGCTGTTGTAGCAAATGAGATCATGTGGGTAACATGCCCAGCACAAAGTAGTTGCCCAACAAATGCCAGTCCCCACCTTTCCAGTGTCCCCCCCGCCAAACTGCAGTAGCCTCAGTTTCTCCCTCTCTAATTGTCGGTATTGATTTTTGTCCAGGGAAGTAACGGTTAGAAGAGGTACTGAATCAGGGGCCCAGTTGAGAAATTTCTGTCCCCTACCTCTAAGCAAGATGCCCAGCCTTGCCCAACCCTGTTGGTTTCTCCTGTGGAGAGACCCCCATGCAGCAGAAGTTTGATAAATGAATTCATTCACCATAGTGGAACATGAGTTCTTAGACCTCCCCTTCTGAGCTGTTTATGGAATAGCCATTTAGGAATACAACTGGCAGAGACCTTCTTCCTTTGAAGGTCCCCATGGAGGTCCAGCAGCTCCTCACCTTGTCCCAGACCCCACGCTCATACTCTGTGTGTATGGATAGGAAAGCTCGAGGTCATACTGTCCAAGGCTCCTGCCCACCCCTCTAACTACGTCCCCTTCCTCTCCCTCTCCCTCTCCTCTCTAGACACACTGGACTTCTTATTCTCCTGTGAACTGGCCAGGACTGCGTCTGCCTTGGAGCATGGCACCGCCTGGGAGCCCCGGGCAGATGGCCACGTGCCTGGTTCTTTCCTTCACGCCCCTTTCAGCTTAAATGCATTGGTCCTCTTCTCTACTATTCAGTTTTATGTCCTTAATGTTCATTACTACCTAAAATTATCTCATTTATTTTGTTACATGTTGTTCGTCTCCTTCTACTAAAACGCAAGCTATGAGGCAGGGATCTCATGTGTCTAGTTCAAGGAACATCTCGCCCCACAGTAGTGCCTGGCCTCAACCCTCTGAATTCCTGGAGCATAAACAGATCTCCAAGGAACGGCATTGAATGAATCTGTCAATGCTGCAATTCCACACATCTTAGCCCTGGATTGTTCGGGGCTTGAATATTCTCAGAAACATGCAACTGCAGGAAGGTAGGAAGTGGGGAGGGAGGGGAAATACCTCTGGGTAACGACAGGAAGCCCACTTTGGGCTTCTCACTTCCCAGATCCAAGATTCCACCTGCCCCCAGATCAGAACGAGGGAAGTTTTGCTGTCTCCTCTCACCAGAATTGAAAGGAAGGGTGCTGATCATTCCCTTAACCCCAGATTCTGGGATCAAACCAGAGGGAAGTCTTCAGGAATCTGGGCAAGTGACACCCAATCTAAGAGATGTTGCCTAATAAAAATAACAATAGCTAACTCTTTGTATGAATTGTTAAGCTGTTCTAACTCTTCACATGAATTATCGTCTTATGAAACTTTCTCAGTGACCAGGGATGATTTTTGAGAAACCCCTGGGACGTTGTACTCTGTAACAGACATACTCTGTCACCTTCTCTCAAAAGCTTAACTCCATTTGGTCACTGAAGACGGGGATTCCAGGGCGGGTGTCAGGGGCTGCACAGCACCAGGAAGAAGAGGTGCAGGGGTGCTGCTGCTACAGCGACTCATCTGTAGGCCCATCCCTGTCCTTCACTCCTGTGTGACCCATCCTCAGAACCCAGCTGTGCCCAAGAACGGCTCTGGAGGGACCGAATGGCTCACCAGGGCAGTCACGAGTAGGCATGAATTGAGAGCAACCTCCTATCCCTACCACCTTCAAGGACAAAGTGGAGAAGAGGGTCGCTGGGTCAACGCTCTGTGGTGGTGCCAGTGCTCTGAGTTCCCCGGGAAGCCCCATGTGATGGGCACAGTGAGGTCTCCAGCAGTCTCGTTAGGAGGCATGCAGTGAGGGCAGTACCCAGAGGAGCTTCATTCAGTGGGTATGTGGAGACTTATCCATCTTTCTGAGTGTTAGAGACACTCAGGGGGGCCTCCCTGGGACAGTTGGGGTGGGGAAGTGAGTGGGTTCGGAGAGCTTTAACAAAATGTGTTCAAAATATGGCGAGCAATCAGTCAGAGGCTTCCTGCCCCAGGGCCCAGACTCCACCTGACCTGTGCCTCTCTGGCTCTTTCCCACATGTCACGAGCCACACCTCGGAGCCCACAGTTCTACCCACATGCCACACAGCACTGGGGGTCTTTGTCACTGCTCTGGCACGCTCACCGTCTGCTGCATCACTCTTGGGGAGCAGCTCCTGGCTGTCTGTGCACCTTGTGACGGCAACAGTTCTGACGTTTGGATTTTCTTGAGCACTTGCTTCTGCCAAAAAGCATGAGGAGAGGGAAAAGTGAGAAGAGACAGGCGAGCAGAGTTCATGAGCAGTGCCCCTGGCACCAAAGCCCCTGGGTATTTGCTCAGGTGCCCACGGTGTGAAGGCCTGGGCAGACAGGAGTTCCCACTGGGCAATGTCACTACTGGGGAGGCTACAGGACACTTAGTATGTTTAATGCATTCACCACCTGGAAGAAGAATGAGCCAGTGAACCTGCTTTTGAGAACAAAAGGGAAAAAAAGAAGGTTTGAGGAAGAGCTCTCCTGGACACCATCCTTTCCTGTTCCTGTTACTTCCTGGGTATCTTCAGAGCAAATGAACAGGGGCCAAGGGAGAGGCACTCAGCCATGAAGACACAGGAAGGACACTGCTGAGGTCCCCTCCCCTGCACTGCCGCGGTCTAGGGTCTGTGGCATAATTCTTAGCACTGGGTGCACATTCAAATCACCTCAAGTTCATCCTCTTGGTCTCCCTCCCATGCCTCCCCAAGCTGCCTGAAAAGCCAGTGTGTGTGCTGCAGGGGGAGCTGAAGAAGAGCCCTTTTGGGGTGAGCATGAGCAAGTTAGTGTTTCTGTGTCCCCTCCTCCAACCCTGGTAGTTACGGGGTCACACTCTGGAGCCACTGAGACATTTAGGAAGCAGTGTCTGCAGGTGTCCTCTGAGGGGTCCCAGCCTTGCTCCTGCTGGAGCCTCAGCACTGCGCTCCATGGGGGTGCAGACACCCCAGGGCGGACAGCTGAGCTCCCTCAGGACACCCCAGCCGATGAGGAAAGGCTGAGATCCCCACGCTGGGTTCCACACACAGGGTTGTGCCGTGTCTCTCCGGAGATACCTGACCAAGGGGATCAGGCTGGGTAGGGCTGGCCTCAGCCCAGGGGGAGGGGTGACTTTCCTGTATTATAAACCATGCCCCGGGCTACCTACTCTCAGAGAGGTACCTTTTCCCATTTCGCGCAGAGACAGCTGTTCAGAGTCTGGGAAGGGCCCCCACCCCCTCTCTGCACCCCCTTTCTCCCTCCTTCGCAGGGTCCATACTGAGATCTTCAGTGGAGGCACCATTACACACTTTCACCTGGTTGTTTTGTTTGGTTTTGTTTTTCCAGCTCAGAACTGAAAGTGGATTAGATTCCAATGACCCAGACCATGTTCTAGAATCCCTTTTTTCAAAAGGGAACGTTTGGGGACCCCTGCGGGGGGTATGGGAACAGGCAGTACCCGGTCTGAGCCAGGCACACCTGCCCGGCAAGATCCGCCCGCCCGGTGCGAGGCCTCCAGCTCCGGCCTCCCCTCTCCACCCGCTGCGGGCACAACATCCCACCCCCTCACTTTGTCTGTTTCTGGTAACAGAGGAAAAAATGATTGTTTATTCCTCTCCAGCAACCCTTCGTACTGTGGGGAGGGTATGGTGAGAGGGAGGGAGCCGTGTGGGTGGGCAAGGTGCCCAGAGACCTCGAGGGAGGCTCCTGGTTTTTATTAGCCAGTTATTTCTAGTTTTCAGTTTTGATCTTTATTTCAGTGTCTCCATCAGTAAATGATGGCCAAATCCAATCACAGCTCATAGGGACACTAAGGTGAGCTGGTATTAAAGTAAAAGCACTATGAAAACAATTTTAAAACTTCTTTAAATACCCACCTGTTTGTTGGTATAGCCCCAATTTTAAAAATAGGAGCCATATTTCATGTCCCAAAGAGACATCCTGCATCTATTACCTACACAAATGAGAAACCTCTGGATTCAGAAACGTTTCCTTGCAGGATCCTGGAGCAGCTAAGATTAACTCCTGTCAAAATGAATCCATGTCATTCTCTAGCTTGGTTCAAAGTTTCACCACAGTCTGGCTCCTGCTATTGGGTTTCCTTCCGGTCAGCATTTCCCAGCATTAGCCAGGGTCATTGTTAAGGGGCCCTGACTGTGTGGGTGGATGGGAACCACCTTGCAGCTGATGGACACTTCCTTGTTGAATTCCAGATCCCACTTTTTTTGAGCACCATGAGCCAAACGGTGATCCCTGGTCCAGCTTAGCACTAGGTGGTTTCAACCTAAACTCACTATTTTGTCATTCCTGGAGCTGGGTGCTTCACAGATTTTGTCCTTCTTCCCAGCTTTGGAGCCAGCAGAAAATGAGGCAGGTGAAAGGTTCTAGTGTGTGAGGAAAGCCTGTTCTGGAGCCTCTGAGGCCGAGGAACAGAGGGAGACTCTGGAACCATCCCCAGCTGCAGAAGAGGCTGATGGAAACGCCCTTTTCTAGGACAGGGAAGAACCTTGAAAACAAATGCATGGGAGACCCTTAGGCTGGGTCCATCAGCCCAGCTCAAGGAACAGCAAAACATGCAGGATGCAAGAGAAGAGTGTTCAGGACGAAAGGTTGCGTTGATTCTCTGGAGCTGTTACTGAACGGAAGGTAGCGGTGTGGTTGTGTGGAGGAATTGATACCCACACTGACTCTGCAAACCCAGGGACCACACTAAACATACCCAACACCGCCAGTGGGAAGAATACTCAACACTCACAACGAGGCTTCTCTTCTTGGCTTACCTTTGTGATCAAGCAGAGTTTGAGGTCTCCCCATGATCTCATCCTTTGAGGCTTTCAAGTTCTGGATCAGAAAGTATGTGGTCATTTTCCCTTTTCCCTTTACTTCGATTTCGCCCCTCTCAATGATTTCAAACCCTTGATTTTCCAGGGCTCTGAAGAGAGGGAAAATAAATGCACCAGAGATCAAAGATCACAGGTCTGTAACCCGAGAGTTGGCTACAGTGGGACAAGCAATAAAAGAGAAGTCTGAGATGCAGGGCACCCGCCAGAGGAGCAGGACTCTGAGACATCACCAGGGCCTGCGAAGGGGGCAAACAGGCAGCTGGAGAGGAGGGAGGCATGAGTTCAGACATTCTGAACAGGGTGCCAACGGCAGAGGGAGGGCACAGGGGTCCCACCAAAATGCTGGGACCTGATCACCACCTCTCGTCCCTCTGACACCTGGCTCACACCTGCAGCCTCACACCTCCACAGCCACATCGCAGTGCCCGTGTGTGCACCATCCCCACGTGGTTCTGAGACGGGGCTCCTAGATCAGCCTTCTTCTTTCCATCTTCCCTGAGTGTCAGATAAACCCCCAGGGCGTCATCATGCCCGTCCTAACTACCCAAGCTTCTCCATGATTTCTGGCTGTCAAGGACCCAAGAAGAGGATAAGAAGGAGACCATGAAAAGAGACAGAGTTAGGGAAGAACTATGAAATGTTTATTTATTTTCTGGCCGCTGAGAGATGTTGGAGAAGAACAGAGAACAGTGCAGACAGCCATGTTCCCAGTTCATGAGAGCTGCCCGGGACAGGTCTCCGATCTCAGCAGCCTTCCCTGGTCCCTGGCCAGTCCCGGAGGTTTCACTCACTCACCACACCCTCGCTTTCCCTCCGTGGGCACCTTCTCTCCTCACTCTCAAGCAGCTGACCACGCCTCCTACTTTGTAATCTGATTCATCTATGAAAGTTTAACCATTACATGTGAGACCCAGCAATTCTCACCTGTCACCACACCGACCCCTTTCCCCCGTCTGAGAGGATGAGGTGTCTGGTTCGAGGCCACCCCATCCAAGCTCCCTTCCCACCTCCTCAGGCCCTGGGCCCATCAGCCACCTCTCCCCTCATCTTCAGCTCCCTCTCCATTGGCATCCCTCCCTCAGCCTACCAGCATGCTAAGGTCCCTTTTATCCTAAATAGAAACAAAAACTTCTCACTTGAGTCTCTCCTGCTTTACTCCCACACACGTGCTTTCTTCCTTCTATCCTTCAACCCATGGTCCATAGTCTATCCCCACCGTCCTACCACACACTTTGAAAATGTCCCCAAAACCTCTGGTGACTATTTTTCAGTCCTGTTACTACATCTGACATTTTTGTACAATTTGTCCTCCCTAAAAATATCCACAAGGGTGCTTCTCACCCTGAACTTCCCTGGTGCTTTTCTACTTCTCCCACCTCGTACACCAGCTCCTCCTTCTCCATCTGCCTGTTCTCACACTGCAGCCTTCCCCGGTGATCTTATCAACTCTCGCGGCTTAATTACCACCTGTGTGTTGCTTACTCCAAGTCTGGATCCCAGCCAAGAACTCCACTGCAATTTTATTCATCCATTTCACGGCACCTTCACCTAGACGCTCCATGATTCCTTTGAACCCAACACTTCTACAGCTGAACTCATTGTCTGCCCTGATGACCTGGAATCCCTCTCATTTTCCTATCTATTTCAGATGGTGAGATTCAGGCCCTCATCAGCCAAGGTGTAGACCTGGGAGATATTCGAGGCATCTCCCTCTTTCTCATTCTCCATTTCTAGCAATTACTAAATTCAATTTATCTTACTTTCCCCCCAAATTCCCACTTTCAACATTCTGATTCAAATCAAACTCCTAACAGGTCTTCTCTTCCCATTTCCTGATGCTCACATCTGTCCTTACTTGGTTTGAGTGGTCGGTGTAAAATAGGACCCTGACCTTGTCTCTGTAAAATAGGACCCTGACCTTGTCTCTGATCTCACACTCCTCAGGGGCTCTTCCTCAGCTCAGCCCTCAGCAAGGCACACACAGCTCTCACCACTTTCTCTTCATAGTTTCCACTCCAGCAGTAAATTGTTTAGTTCCTGTACTTACTTTACCTCGGTGTTTATCCTGCTTGTTTTTCACTCTCAATGCCTCAGTGGGGGCTAAAGCCTACTCTGGGGAACCTCCCCCTCTACAAGGAATTTCTTTACTGGATGAGGCACCCTTGCCCCGGGCTCCGGGCTCCGTAACACACACTATAATTCCCTCCAGGCCTGACTCCCTGGGTTGTATCTAGGCTCTTCTCCTTACTAGCCTGCCTGTAACCTGAGGCAACTTACTAACCTTTTAGTGCCCGATTTTCTTCATCTGTAGATAAGAATAACAATAGTATACCTTCACAGAGTTGTTGCAACAGTAAATGAACTAACACATGTAAAAGAACTTAGGACAGAACATGACCTCTTGTAAGTTCTCAAGAAACTACAAGTATCATTTCCATGCATATCTTTATCATTTGTCACACTTTAAAATAATGATCTGTGAATTTTTCTTTCTTCTTCCACTAGACCTAGGATCAACAAATTTTTTTGTAAAAGAACAGATAGTACATATTTTTGGCTTTGCAGGCCATAGTCTCTCACAATCATTCAACTCTGCCGTTGTAACACGAAAGCAACCATAGACAGTGTGTAAATAAAAGAGCATGGCTATGTACCAATAAAACTTTATTTACAAAAAAAAAAAAAAGCAGCAGACTAGATTTGGCCTGTGTACTATTTTTAATATATATATATATATAAAATATTAAATATACATCTAGACCTTATTCTCCTTGAGAGCAAAAATTGTCTTATAGCAGAGGCTCAACAATATTTACTGTCTGACAGTGTTATGGAAGAAAAAACACGGTTTCCTCCACTACCCATCCCACAGCTGCTAGGCCTTCTGTACGTTCTGGGAGGAGAGGACAGAAAGGAAGCATGAGGAAATGAGGGGCTACCTGTAGGTGGTGGGGCTCAGGTGCACTTTGTTGGGAAGCCCGTGACTTTCCATCCTGGAAGCTGTGTTCACAGTGTCACCAAACAAGCAGTACCGTGGCATCTTGTCCCCCACAACACCTGCTAAGACTGGTCCAGTATGAATTCCTACTCTGATCTGTAGAGAGAGAACCTCACTGAAAAGAGACCTTCAAATACTCTTGCTTTTATTTTTGAGGAATAATTTACATAACATAAAAGATCTCAAGTGTTTTGACAAATGCATATATCCTACAGCCACCATCCAAAATAAAATGTAGACTATAATATAGACTTCACGCAATGATCTTGGCCCCTTTCCAGCTCAGTTCTATTCTCTCTGCACAGGTAACCGCCGTCTTGTTTCTTTGCCCGTAGATTCACTTGCCTGTTCTAGAACTTCAATAAATGGAATTACATAGTATATCCTGTTTTGAATCAGGCTTTGTTTATGCAACATAATGTCTTTGAGACTAACGATGTTGTTGTATGTATCAGTTCTTCTTCTTCTCCTTCTTTTTCTTCTTTTTGCTGAATACTGTTCTAAGGTAAGAATATATCACAATTTATTCATCCAGTCTCCTCTTCACAAATATGAACATTGGGTTATTTCCAGTTTGAAGCTGTTATGAATATTCTTGTACTGATCCTTTTGTGGACATACATTTTCACTTTTCTTGGGTAAATACCTAGAAGTGGAATTTCTGGCTCACAAGGTAGATGTCTATTCAATGTTCCAAAGAGGAGGAGGAGGAAGAAAGAAAAAATAAACTTTTCTCAACAATTCTCTAAAGTCTGAACAATTTTACATTCCTGTCAGCAATGCAATACTTCCAGTTGTTCCACATTCTCACCGCCATTTGGTCTTGTAGTGGGTGTGAAATGATATCTCATTGTGGTTTTAATTTGTATTTCTCTGATGGCTAATGATATTAAACACATTTTCATGCAAGTATTGTCCATTCACGTATCTTTTTTTGTGAAAAGACTGTTCAAGATTTTTGGTCACTTAAAAAATTGAGTTGTTTATCTCATTGTTAATATATAGGAGTTCTCTATACATTTAGAGATTATATATATATATATATATATATATATATATATATATATTACAAATGTTTCCCCATTTTTTGAGTTTGTAGATTCAATTTCATTAATAAGCAGAAATTTAAAAATTTTAAGAATACATTAATTTGCTAGGGCTGCCATAACCAAAGACCACAAACCAAGTGGCTTAAACAACAGAAATTTACTTTCTCACAGTGCTGGAGGCCAGAAGTCCAAGATCAAGATGTCAGCAGGTTTGATTTCTCTTGCAGCTTCTCTCCTTGGCTGGCAGACGGTCACTTCTCACTGTATCCTCATGTGGTCTTCCTGTGTGCATGTATCCCTGGTATTTGTTCACGTATTCAAATTTTCTCTTCTTATAAAGACACCAGTCAGATTGGATTAAAGCCCACCCTAACAGGCTCATCTCAACTTAATCACCCCTTTAAAAGCCCTCCAAATATAGTTACATTCTGAGGTACTAGGGGTTAAAGCATCAATTCACATCAAGCAATGTGGATTTCAGGGGGGAAACAATTGGCCCATAATATTGAAGTTTTATCTATTTGTTTCTTTTACCGTTAGCGCTTTTTGTGTCCTATCTAAGAAATAATTGCTTACCCCAAAGACATGAAGCTATTCTCCTATATTTACTTTCAAGAAGCATTATAGTTCTAGCATTTATGTTAGGTCTGTGATACATATTAAATTATTTTTTATATATAAAGTGAGGTAGGATTGAGGTATATTTTTCTTTCCATACAGATATTAAATTGTAACAGAAACATTTCTCAAGAAGAGTTCCTTCCCACACTGAATTGATTTGGTACCTTGGTCAAAAATCAATTGGCTTTAAATATGTATATACTGTACTGCTGGACACTCTGTATTGCTCTGATAATTTATTTATTATTATTTTTTAAATACATTTTTATTGATTTTTTAGAGAGAGAGGAAGGGAGAGGGAGAGAGAGATAGAAACATTGGTGTGAGAGAGAAACATTGATTGGCTGCCTCCTGCATGCCCTCTACTGGGTATCAAACCCGCAACCGGGGCATTCACCCTGACCGGGAATCAAACTGGGACCTCTCAGCTCATAGGACAACACTCAGTCCACTGAGCCACACTGGCCAGGCCAAGAAGTTATTTTTCCATCCTTCTGCCAAGTCTACCCTGTTATTATTACTGTAGCTTTAGAATAAGTCTTGAGATTTTTAGTAGTGTTAAGTCTTCCAATTTTATTATTTTCTAAGATTTAACACTAGATTTAGATAGTTTGTTTTTATTTTATTTTCCAACTTCTAATCCTTAGAATATAAAAATTCAGCTAATTTTTGTGTGTAGTCCTTGTATCCTGTGACCTTGGTAAATTCACTTTTTAGATCTGGTAATTTACTGTAGCTCGTTAAGGTTTATTAGGTGCACTATTATTTGGTCTGTGAATAATGATCATTTTACTTCTTACTTTCCAGTTTTTTGTCTTAATTTTCTTCTTCTTACCTTAATGCACTGGAAGGACTTTATATATATCTGACTATATATTATATATATTGTACTTATCCTGTTTTAGTTTGCTAAGCTCTTAAAAATGCAGGGTGGTATCTTTCATCGATGAAAATTTTCAACCATTTTTCTTCAACTATTTACTCTGAGCCATTCTCATTTTATGTCCCTATTATCCTTCTAGGATTCCAGTTCCATATATGGTAGTCCATTTGATATTGTCCTATAAGATGCTCTGTTTCATTTTTTTTACCCTGTTTTCTTCTTTGTGTTTCAGTTTGGATAATTTCTAATGCTCTGTTTTCAAAATCTCTTATCCTTTTCTATACTTTATCTAGTCTCTTTTAACCCCATAAAATGAATTCTTTACTTCTGATATCATGTTTTGTTTGTTTGTTTGTTTGTTTGTTTGTTTTTGTTGTTAATCTTCACCCGAGGATATTTTTTCATTGCTTTTTAGAGAGAGTGGAAGGGAGGGAGAGAGAGAAACATCAATGTGAGAGAGACACATTGATCAGATGCTTCCCTTACGTGCCCCAACTGGGGTCTGGGATCGAACCTGCAACCCAGGTATGTGCCCTTGACCGGGAATTGAACCTGTGACCCTTTGATGTGCAGGTCGATGCTCCAACCACTGAGCTACACTGGCCAGGGTGATATCATGGTTTTTATTTCCATGGGCTAGACAGATAGATTGATAGACAGATAGATGGTAGATGGAGAAATAATAGAGTAGATAGAGATAAAGTGTGTTTGCATTTCTGATTATTCAAACGTCTTCCCCTTTTCCAGTACATCCTTTAAAATATTTATCATACTTATTTTAAAGACTCTGTCTCATAATTCCAATATCTAGGCCATCTCCAGACCTACTTCTAGTGACCATTTCCTCTCTTGGCTATACACCACACCACCATTTTCTTGTTTCTTTTTGCATCTCATATTTTAAATTATCTAATTGTATGTCCCATATTGTGTGTGAAAGTACAATAGAGACGGAAGTCAATAATATTTACCCCTCAGAAAATTTATACCCTTCTTTCTTCAGACAGCTAGAGTGGAGACTGAATGAACTAATCTGTATCTGAGTGGGGGTCTGGGCTTTTTTCAGAGATATTACTGGTTTTCATGCAGCACTGATTTCAAATATTACAAAGGCTGGATCGGGACTTTCTGTCCAGCAGGGCTTGGGATCTGAACACCAGCAAGGCTCTGAGAGCCTCCTCATGCGATTTAGCCACACCACCAGCTTTCTGGATTATTGGAGATCTCGTTCTGCTTTATATACCCATAGTGGGATCTGAGGGAGTCTCCTTACTCATCAGTCCTACCAAGGCTCCCTCTACCTGAGGAGATTTCTCTCTGCCTCCAGGCATCAAAGGGTCATTGTAATGCACTTGGTGAACCCCAAGAATACCTCAGAGGAATTTCTCTTAGTTCTTCCACTCTAACGCTACCCTTCCATGAGCCACTGCCTTGCATTTGGGGAAGTCCCTGTATACATCAGGAACTTAGATCTCTCTCAATTCTCCTTTCTTATCCCTAGCCTTTGGCTGAATAAGCCTATATTCTTGGTGAAGGTCCATGGGAAAGAATTGGTAGAAAGATACAGCCTCTGTGGCCAGGACATATCAAAGACAGGATTTGGGGGATTTTAACCTATCATTTTAGCCCCAATGTGGTTGTAAAAAGTTCACTAAAATTTAGACTGGTTTCTCCTTACCCTCATCTCTGGTGGATTACTTCTGCTGCTCTACCAGTGGTGTATGTATTTATGGGTGTTTTCTCCTTGAAAGGGCTTATCACTTTCTAGAATTTAGCTCATTTTTATTTCTTTGCTCTCTGAGAGTTGTTTTATGTTAAAGTGCTAGTATGGAAATAGAAGTCTCCTGCAGCCTTCTACATCCTAACCAGATTTACTGGTCTTTTTGTTTTCATGGTAGATTTTCTCCTGAAATATGATTGTAAATTCCTCTAGGAAAAGGAGCCTGTCATATATTTCTCTGAATCCTTCAAAGCACCTGGTAATACTGTTCCATGCATCGTACGACCTCCATAAATGCATATTAAAAGCTACATGGATTAAGTAATAGAAGTTCTCAAAGAGCACTACTTCTAAAACTGTGGAAACGCAGCACAAGATAACTGAACACGAGTCCAGAAGAAACTGAAAGGCAGATTGTAAATCTGATTAGAAATGCAAGACTGGATGCCAAGACTGACTCTAAATTAGTCATGTGGTTATGGTAACAATGCAGTCTCACCCTATCAGCAAGTGATTGAAAAGCCAAAAGCCTTTCATTCAGAAGCCAGATGTTGGCCATGAATATTGAGAAGAAAATCAGAATGTAGGTCAGAGGCTCCTAACTGGGCAACTCAAGACTGACTTCTACTAAAGAACTATAAAGAAATGAACCCCCACCCCTCCCCCCCAAAACCAAAAACTATTAAGGAAAGATGAAATAATAAAACCATCATCTAAAGGGTGACATACATTTTAGAAACAGCATAGTGAGTATACGTTTTAGAGAATTTGAATAAAATGGGCTGTTTTATTATCTTGTGGGATAAAAAAGAAATCAGCACAATTATCTTAAGAGAGAAAATGTTTCTAGTCCTTTTCTCCCTTCCTTAAATAAACCCACATGACAGGCTGTTTCTGGTGGATATTTAATGATGCTCCTATGCTTATCTTAGAATTGATAACATCTTTTCCTGTTTTCTTCTTGGTAAATCCACCATGAGAGTTTCCAGGAATTCATGGTTTAATTTCATTCTTACAGTTGTAGCGTTATTTATATATCTGTTGCTAAGCCTCTTTCTCTCTCCCCCAACCCCTCAACACAACAGTATATTTTCAATGATTTTTTCCATGATAACCATTAGTCCTTTAACTGAAACACATATCTCTTATCTCTACTCCCTCATTCCCTCCCATATTGATTTTATTTCTTACATTGTTTTATTGAACAGATGTATCCTAGTGTATACAACAGGCCAAGAATTGTGGACACGATGTTCTTACCTAAAGCCAGTTTTGCCCAGAAGACTGCAGTGGACACAATAACCAGGACCTGCAGCATTTCTTAGCTTTGAAGTGACTGTGGTGAGGGTGAGTGGAACACACTTTCAGAATCTCCTGCATCGGGGTTTTAACTGGAAAAATCATCTTTCATCCTGTAAGTGGCTTTATTTATTTTTAGTTGGCTATTTGAAGATCTGACTGATTGGAGCTGGGAAGTGACAACATTTTAAAAGGCAGAGATACTGTTCTAAGCCATCTCAGGGCAGTTAGGGTTTGCTGAGCAGACAGAAAGAGACACCTACTTTTTATCTCCAAAACTGTCCAACTTTCATAGAGTGAACAAGCCACAGGAGTAGCTTCCTGTGAGAAAGAAGAGCAGCTGCCCAGCTACCGGCCAGGCGGTGGGCGGAGAGCTATTGGGTATCACCTGGCACCGTGGTGTCCGGCTGCTGGCTGGAGGCGGCTGCACTCAGCCTGAGCTCTGAACCTGTCAGTCAGCAAGTTGGATGCACAATTTTTTTAAGCAGGAAAAGTTGGCTATTTAGTGAAGCTGACCACTTGTTGAAATGTGTGAAGAAAAAAGTAGGAATTATAAATGAGCTGGCTTCAAAGATGGATAGACCCTGCAAAGCAAACGAGGAGACGTGCTCAACACCATTCTAAATTATGGGCAAAGAAACTCGCAGTGGATCACGTGAAAATCTTGAGCTCCAAGCCCCTTCTGAAATTTGAAAAAAGTTGGAACAATAATATCCTGACTGATATCTCTATTACTTAGTAAAGTATGCAAGAGAAAAGAAGAGCTGGGAGAAATCATTCATTTGAATTACTGTAACATACCCAGGAATCATCTAAGCAGATTGATAAACAGAAGCCTCCTTTTTGTGTGAGATGGGTGGTATTACGCTGTGTACCTGAATGGGCTCTCCAGTGACAGGATTCATCACTTCTTTCGCGGAAATTCTCATCCCCAAGGCAAAATTAGCCACTCTCTGAGCATGGTTCCCCACAGGCACGGGTACACCCCCTACCACCATATAAGCATCACCTATTGTCTCCACCTGTGAGGGAAAAGAGGGTGTTCAGAGGTTTTCATAGATGCACCAAACAGATCACTGGGTATTCGTCATTTTTCACACGCTGATGGAAGGACCATATAAAAGGCGGTGATTGTTTGCTAGGGGTATGAGGAGTGTGAAGAAGGAGGTGGGAAGAAAAATAACCCAGAAAACAACCAAGAGAGTCAAAAGGCCTTTCTGCTTGTGGGGAAACAGATCCCGGAGCAGCTGAAGCTCCTGGGGTAGGTGTATGCTGCTATGTATTTGATATATATTATTTGGATTAGATTTGCTGCTGAATTTAAGGAGTAGGAGAACTCCTCTCTAGGAAAACAGTGTGCCCTCAAAAGCATCTTAGTATTGGGTATTAGAGGGATTCCTAAGAAACCAAAATTTCTGAAATACCTTTAATTTCCTTTGAGCTCTTTCTCCTCATCCTACTCTCGTCCACACCCACCAGACCGCAGACCAGGGAAGAGAAAGGCCTGTAACCGAGCACCTGCCTGCCTAAGAGCACCGTGACACGCCCACGGGACACACACACTTACTTTGTAGACCTCGTGGACACTGGTCAATCTGTCAAACTTGGAGTACATCGAGTTCAGCATGTTCACTATTTGGATAGGTTCGCAGGCAGCACAGATGTTCGTAAACGTTACCACATCGCTGAAAAGGATGGTGCAGGCTTTAAATTCTCCTGCAACAGAAACCAGTTATTAGTAATAGCCAAGCATATAGAATAATAATTCCATGAATTCTGAATTCAAGTGTCCTTGGGAGCCAAACCTGACTATGTCTTGAGGAAAGGAGCCAGAAGCCCCTGACCATTCACCATTCAGCCAGCGGACGTCTATTGAGTGCCTGCTACGAGCTAGTCATCGTGCTGGGAAAATCATAGAACATGATGCAGACACAGACCCTGCTTTTAAGGAGCTGCCTGTCTAGAGAGGGAGACAGAAGAGTAAACAGGTACTCAATAAGATGTGCCAACTGCTGTGGGATGTCAGAAATGGGTTTGTGGGCACTGACTTAAAAGAAGCCCCTGGCAGGTGGGCCAAGGCAGAGCCTGAATGAAAAGAGACCCAGAGTCATGCCCTGGCTGGTTTGGCTCAGTGGTTAGAGCATTGGCCCACAGACCTAAGAGTCGCGGGTTCGATTCTGGCCAATGGCACATACCTTGGTTGTGATTCGGTCCCCGGCCCTGGTCAGGGTCGTATGGGAGGCAGCCAGTCGGTGTGTCCCTCTCACGTCCTCAACATGTGCTCAACTCCTCTGGCCACTTCTGCCCTTTTCTCCATGCTTGCGGATTCCATAAAGTTTAAGTCAGATAATCTGTTTAAGTCAGATCCCTCCTTCCTCTGCCTCAAATCTTCCACAACTTCCATCGCACTTACATTAAAACACAAAATCCTTACCATGGCCTAAAAAGAGACCCACTCTGCACCACCTCTCTGACCTCACCTGTCTACACTCTCCCGTGGGCTCCCTCCAGCCCCACCACACGGCCTGCCTGGGGTCTCTCCAGCACAGGAAGTGCCACCTGCTTGGGCCCTTGCATCTGCCTGACACTCTTCTCAGATGCCACAGGGCTCTGTATCACCACTTCAGACCTAATGACCTCAGTGAGAACTGTCCTGCCCACCCCATCTAAAATAACAGTTCCTAGATCTCTGTCCTCTTAGTCCGAATGCTGCCCTCCACCCCATCTGATCATGATATTTTATATAAGATTGTTTATTAGGTTATTGCCTATCTCCCCATTGGAACATAAGCTTTGTGAGATGAGAGACTGTTTTGAACTCTGCTGTATCTCCAGCACCTAGAGCAAGGCCTGGCACATAGTAGATGCTCGAGAAATATCTGTTGAATGACTAAATGGATATCTCTTTGAGCAGAACTGGATGCCTTCTGTGTTATTTGTACCTATGGTAATAAACTCCCATTCGTCTTTCTCTTCCCTTTGGCTTCTGGCCTACCATTCTCTATATTCTTCCTACTTTTCTCATCTCCTTGTTTTATATATTTCACGGTTTTGTTTTCCCCCTTTTCACATAATAGGTGTCCCCTAAGTTTCAATACCCAACTGTCTTCTCTTTTCACCTCATGTCTCCTAGATGACCTTATCCATCATTCAGAGGGTCTAATATTAACTGCCACCCACCCTGGAATGACTCCCAGATCTTCAGCTCTGTCCTCGAACTCCATTGAGCTCTCCCTACAACTCCTAACGACCTATTGGCCACATTGCATGGAGCATCCCGGAGCCATTTCACACCCTCCAGTTCTGAAACTGACCTCGCTTTGCCGCCCTCAGGCCTATCCTTTCTGTCTGTCTTGGGATAAAGATCCCACCGTAACCCTCACGGTCATTTCTCACTTTCCCCATCTTAACAGTCATGAAATCCTGCTGAGTCCTACTCGTGCTGCCCTAATGCGAGCCTTTGCCGTCACTGAGCTGCACGTTGATGGGCTTGCAGGATGCCTGCCCGCATGTGTCCACTGCACTGTAACCAAAGTCACATTTACGAAGCCAATCATGTCACTTCCATCATAAGAAAAACAACTTCACTGAACTCCCACATCTAAAATACAGAACACTTCCTTTCCCGTGGTAATCCAGATTCATCACTGTTCATCTGCCCACCCCACCACTTTGCCACGTCCCGTTTTCCAAGGACAATACCTATGGTATTTATTTTTACATGACCTTACCTTTCCCCTTACAATCTCACTCTCCCCAAATGCACCCCCACCTTTTTTCTGATATTCAGCTTCATGGCCCAACTCAAGTGCCACACACTTTATATAAGCCCTCTCAACCCCGCCCCGTCCCCATCTCTTTCTTTTCTGATTTCTATTTATTCTTAATTTCCCTATCACCTGTGTTTCCACAGCGCCTTATGTGGTGGAAAGAGCATGGATTTTTTATTCAGAAAAACTTATTGGTCTACTCATAAGCAGAGTGAATGTAAATTTGCTCAGCTGCACAGTATGGATAACTAACACCTCCCTCACAGAAATGTTCAGAAAATTAATGAAACCGCAATCATAAAATGTCTAACACATTCTGGCACAATAATTGCTCCTTAATGAATGTTAGTTTCCTTTCCTTTGGCCATCCCCACACCCACCCCCATTAATTTATTCTGTGTATATCTCTCAAACCCACAAAACTGTGAACTCCTTTGGGTTCCCAGGACCTGGGACAGCACCCGGCACTGACTAAGTGCCCCTGGCCTGTGTGGTGAATGAACGCAGACCCATTACAAATGGAAAGTGAGTTCAGAGTATACACGGCGTCCTTCCCTCCAGAAATAGCTTGCTCGCCCAGAGTGGTGCTAAGAGGCACCCCGTGATTTAATGTGTAGGTATATTATTCCCAATCATAGTGAAAAACTCTATCCATGTCCACTGAGTGAAGAGGCCAGTCTGAGGATACAGCTTTAAATTCTTAGCGAACATTATATATGTTGGTGTAGCTGAGAGGCACTTTTATTTAATCCCTATTTCACTCCTGTATTATTTTTATTATTCTCAATGTAGACAGAAGAAAACTGAGGATATGTAGCTTAACTAATTAGCCCAAGATCACATTGCTCACAAGTGATGGAACCAGAATTCGAACCCGGATCGGCCTGGTTTCAGATCCTATGCCCCTAACCACTAAGGCACACTGCCTCACGCTCACAGGTCCCTGTGACGGGAAGGGACTGCCTTACCTGCAGCCACCTTTCTGCCCTCCTTCAGCTGGTTGGCCACATGTTCGGGCAGCATGGCATAAAGCAAGGTCTCCGTTTTCTTCTTTTCTATGGCCAAGTGTTTAGAGAGGACCCGCAGCTCCTCCTTCTTCCTCTCCAACTGGGTGGACAGCTCCATCTCAGCCAGTCGCTGCTGGTTCAGCAGGATGAGATCCCTGGTGGTGTCATGGGGGGCGAGGTCAGAAAGGTGCATCTGACACTCCTCCAGCTCTTGCAGGCTCCGGAGCTTCGGGGAGCACAGGTATATCATGCACCGCATGGACTCCATCCAGATCATCTGGCCTTCCCATCACCGAGAGAAATGTGACAAGAACAAAGTCACCAACAGGAGATGGCCCGGCTCACCAGACCATCACCACACAATGGTTCTTCCTAGCCACTGCACGGTCTCATAACACTCCTTTTAGCCAAACTTTGTGAAAGTTATCTATATTTTCTGTCTCTACTTATTCATCTCCCCTCCCTCCATGACCTCCAAACACCTGCTGCGACCCAAGTGTGTCAGTCTTTCCCGTACTCAGCCCATGTGCTGCATGGTGTGTTGAGCAGGCCCTCCTCCCTGAAATCTCGCTCCAGGGACTTCCCTGACACTGCTTTCTCCCCAAGATTTCCCCTACTTCTTCCCGTCACTGCTTTAGGCTTGTTGTTGTTCATTCCTTAAATGTTGGTGTCCCCAGGGTTCGATCTTGGCGATCTTCTCCTTTACCCTCCCACAGCTGCGCCCTGCACCACACTGGCAACGAGTCTGTTTCCAGAGGAACCCTTGCTTCCCAGACTCAAGATGCACATTTCTTTACAAATAGATATGCTTGTTGTTTTATTATAAAAGTGATATACATTCATTGCAGAAAAGGAACAAAGTGGAAGAAAATAATAAAAATTACTCATAATTTCACCACATAGATTTACTGTTAATATTTGCAGTATATGTTTTTATTACCAAAAAATGGGTTATCTGGCATCTTCTTTTTGTAATCTAAATTTTTCATTTAAAATATATAATAGATGTTCTTCCATATCATTAAATATAGACATGCACCATATTTTTGCTGGCTACATTTGTTACACTACATTTTATTTAAGCAATACACTAGAATTGATTATATTCCATCTCATTTATTGATCTATGAACAACATTGCAATGAGCAAGCTTGAAGTAACTCATTGTGTATAATTATGGCTATTGTGTTAAAGGCTATAATTTTAGACAAGAAATTATTGAAACAAAGAATATGCTCTCTCTCTCTCTGTTTTTTTGTTTTTTTTTTTGCTGTTGAAAATGTTAAGTGACATTTACTTCCTAAAGTTGCAAATGTTTCCTTAACACAAAATGTTAAAGTTTGCTCGATTCACATATAAACTAATAAGATCGATAAGATGAACTATTAACATTAAGAGAGAAATTCATTTTTTTATTGTTGATAATATAACAAATGTCCCCCATTTTTCCCCCTTTTTCCCTTCTCCACCCAGCCCCTGCCCTACTCTAGGCCATACTCCCAGTCACAGCCCATGGACATAGACCACATTACTGTCTATGTCCATGTGCTATGCATATATGCATACATGTTCCTTGGTTAATTTCTTCCAGTCGCCACCAACCCCTTCCTCTCTGAGATCTGTCAGTCTGTTCCATGCATCCATGCCACTGGACCTATTTTGTTCATCAGTTTATTTTGTTCATTAGATTCCACATATAATTGAGATCATGTGATATTTAACTTTCTCTGACTGGCTTATTTCACTCAGCATAATAATCTCAAGGTCCATCTATGCTTTCTCAAAGGGTAAGAGATCCTTCTTTTTTACAGCTGCATAGTATTCCATTGTGTAAATGTACTACAACTTTTTTATCCACTTATCTACTGATGGGCTCTTGTGCTATTGTAAATAATGCTTCTATGAACATAGGGGTGCATATATTCTTTCTGATTGGTATTTTGGGATCATTAGGATATATTCCCAGAAGTGGGATTGCTAAGTCAAACAGTAGTTCCACTTTTAATTTTTTGAGGAAACTCCATACTGTTTTCCACAGAGGCTACACCAGTCTGCATTCCCACCAGCAGTGTACCAGGGTTCCCTTTTCTCCACATCCTCACTAGCACTTGTTTGATGATTTATTCATGGTAGCCATTCCAGTAGGTGTGAGGTGATACCTCACTGTAGTTTTTAAAATATATTTTTATTAATTTTAGAGAGACAGGAAGGGAGGAGAAAAACATCGATGTGATAGAGTAACATCAATCGGCTGCCTCTTACACACCCCACACTGGGGATTGAGGCCACAACCTGGGCATGCACCCTGACCAGGAATTGAACCAGTGACCCTTTGGTGCATGGGATGATGCTCAACCAACTGAGCCACACAGCCAGGGCTCACTGTAGTTTTAATTTTCATCTCTCTGATGATTAGTAACATTGGGCTTTTTTTTTTTTTTTTTTTTATGTCTGTCGGTCATCAGTATGTCCTCTTTGGAAAAGTGTCTATTTAGGTCCTTTGTCCATTTTTAAATTGACTTGTTTGTCTTGCTGGTGTTGAGTTGTATAAGTTCTTTATATATTTTGGAAATTAATCCCTTATCAGATGTATCATTGGCGAATATGTTCTCCCATTCAGTAGGTTCCTTTTCATTTTATTGATGGTTTCTTTTGCTATGCAGAAGCTTTTTAGATTGATTAGTCCCATTTGTTAATTTTTTCCTTTGTTTCCCTTGCCCTGGGGTGTATATCGGCAAAAATATTGCTATGTGAGAACTGGCCACACTTTGGTGCATGGGGCAGTGCTCTAACCATTTAGCTACACCAGCTAGGGCTCAACACCATCTATTGAAAAGATTGTTTTTACTCCATTGTATGCTCTTGCCTCCTTTGTCTAATATTTATTGATCATAATGGCATGGGTTGATTTCTGGGGTCTCTATTGTGTTCCATTGATCTATATGCCTGTTCTTGTGCCAGTACCAAGCTGTTTTGATTACAATGGCTTTGTAGTATGCTTTGATATCTGGTATTGTGATCCCTCTAACTTTGTTCTTCTTTCTCAAGATTCCTGCAGCTATTTGGGGTCTTTTTTGTTCCATATAAATTTTTGGAATATGTTCTAGATCTGTGAAATTTGCCATTGGTATTTTAATAGGGATTGCATTAAATCTATAGATTGCTTTAGGTAATATGTACATTTCAATGATGTTAATTATTCCAATCCATGCACTCAGTATATGCTTCTACTTGTTTGTATCTTCCTCTGTTTATTTTTTCAATGTCTTATGGTTTTCCAAGTATAGGTCATTTACCTTGGTTAAGTTTATTCCTAGGTATCTTATTTCTTTTTGTTGCAATGGTTAATGGGATTCTGTTTTTAGTTTCTCTTTCTGAGAGTTTATTATTGGTGTATAAAAATGTCATTAATTTCTGGATGTTAATTTTGTATCCTGCTACTTTGCCAAATTCATTTATTAAATTTAGTAGCTTTTTGGTGGAGTCTTTAGGGTTTTCTATGTACAAACAATATCATGTCATCTGAAAATAATGACAGTTTTACTTCCTCCTTTCCAATTTGTATGTCTTTTCTTTCTTCTTCTTGTCTGATTGCTGTGGCTAGGACTTCGGGTGTTGAATAAGAGTAGTGAAAGTGGATATTCCTGTCTTGTTCTTGATCTTATGGAAAACACTTTTTGTTTTTGTCCATTGAGTATGATGTTGGCTGTAGGTTTGTCATATATGGCCTTATTATATTGAGGTATGATCCCTCTATTCCCACTTTGATGAGAGTTTTTATCAGAAATGGGTGCTGGATTTTGTCAAATGCTTTTTCAGCATCTATTGATATGATCATATGGTTTTTATCTTTCATCTTGTCTTTATGATTTATCATATTTATTGATTTTCAAATATTGTACCAACCTTGCATCCCTGGAATAAATTCCCACTTGGGCATGGTGTATGATCTTTTTCATGTATTTTTTGAGGATTTTATCATCTATGTTCATCAGGGCATTGGTCTACAATTTTCTTTCTGTGTAGTATCTTACCTGGTTTTGGAATTAGGATAATGCTGGCCTCGTAAAAAGAGCTTGGAAGTCTTCCTTTCTCTTGAACTTTTTGGAATAGTTTGAGGAGGATAGGTGTTAGTTTTTGTTTTTGTTTTTTTTTTTTTTCAATGTTTGGTAAAACTCCCCTGTGATACCATTCAGTCCAGGGCTTTTGTTTGCTGGGAGTTTTTTGTTTGTTTGTTTTTTAAATTGCTGCTTCAATTTCATCAGTTGTTATTGGTCTATTCAGGTTTTCTGATTATTCCTGATTAAGTTTTGGAAGAATGTGTTTCTAGGAATTTTTCCATCTCACCCAGGTTGTCCAGTTTGTTGGCATATAGTTGTTCATAGTAGAATATGCTCATTTTTGAGACTTTGATACACATCATCAAATTGCCCTCTAAAGAGATTGTGACAATTTACACTCTCATCAACAGTGATTTTTAAATTACCTATTAAGTATTTATATACATAGATGTCGCTGAACTCACTTTTTATTCCCTCTGCCAATCTTCTCTTTCTTTCTTTATTCTTTCATAACATATGTACTTAGTCCCTACTATGAGCCAGGCACATGGTCTTAGACATTAAGGATATAGTAGTGACTCAAACTGTTAAAAGTCCCTGCACTCAAGGAGTTTATATCATGTATTTTCTCAGTTAATCACCTTCATCACCCAGTTTTCCAAGCAAGAAATTTAATAATTATCCTAAATATTCTTTTTCAACTCCTACATTTGGTCACCAATTTCTGCCTTAATTATCTCGTGAATCTGTTCCCTGATCACCAGTCCAGTGCCACTTCCTGGGGGCACTCAGTTCTTTAAAGCTTCTCACCTGCCCTCCAGCAGCATCCTCCACCTGGTCTCCAAGGCTCCATTTTCTCTACTCTCTGGTCCACCCTTCACATGCCTCCAGAGTGATCATTCTAAACCCCAAATCTGGACATGGTAGACACTTATAAATGTTCTCAATGGCACAATAGAGCTCAAGTCCTCATCTTGCCAGCCGCATCTCCCATCATCCCACTCTACAATTCATTGAGATTCCTAGAACACATACATCATTTTCCTCCAGGATATCTCTACCATTTATATCTAGAACACCTAATCATCAGTCTAATAAAAAGGCAGCTCAAAATGTGTGCCCTCTCACACCATATTCAAAAATGAACTCAAAATAGATCAAAGGCCTAAATGTAAGAGGCAAAACTATAAAACTCTCTCTCTCAAATCAATAAAAACAGGTCCTCAGGTGAGAAGAACAGTATGGCAATTCCTCAATAAACTGAAAATAGAATTACCACAAGATCCAGCAATTCCACATTTATTTTAAAGTCTATTTTGTCTGATATGAGTATTGCTATTCCAGCTCTCTTTTTGTTTCAATTCACATGGAATACTCTTTTCTATTTGTTCACTTCAGTCTGTATGTGTCTTTTGATTAGAAGGGAGTCTCTTGTAGGCAGCATATGATGGATCTCGGATACCAAAACTTTTAGAGCACACATAGTACGATTGCTACTAATGTAATGTCTATCTTTTGTGTAGTCACATGATACACACACACACACACACACACACACACACATATGTATCCATATGTGCGTATATACATATATATGTATATGAGAGAGTCCATTTATGTCTAAACCAGAAATATTTAAGGAAATAAAATATATTGTTTGCAGATCAAGCCAAATAGACATGTCAGAAAAGCAACTGTTGTGAATGCAGTCCCTGCCCCACTTTTTAACCCAACTTTTTTTGAGGAAATTGGAAGGCTGCTTCTTTCCTTTCTAACCAATCTCCCAAACAGCAGAGAGCAAGGGAAAGGGTGAGTTACTACCTCGGAGTTTGAGTGTAGGCTGACGTTTCCATGCTTTAGGCATCATCTCTCTCCGTGCCTTCAGGACAAATTGACTGTTGATAAATTTGCAGATGCTGGAAATGTTGAAGGTAACTTGAGGATGAATGATGGAGAAATACTCATCTAATTGAATCTTCTGGGTTTGGAGTCCTGGGACATACTTCTGAATATTCACTCCTGTTTGCTTGACCCTCAGCTATGCACAGAAGACAGCTGTGAGACTAAGGAATGGAAAGCAACCTGCACCGTTAACTTTCCCTTAGCGATATCATTCTGGCCACGCTGTGTGAGTCACTAGGGGGAAAGGGGCCAGTAATGGAACAAACTCCAGGGAAGTAATAAATATTATTTTTAAAATCACATCTGTAGCTAATCTCTGAAAGAGAAAAGAATAGTATTGAAATGCTCAAAAGCATATCTCTAGCTAACAAGAAATAGAAGTTTAAGTTCTCAATTGGGCTAATAGTGCTTCCCTAGCTGTGTGAGACCATTCTCTCTCTCTCTCTCTCTCTCTCTCTCTCTCTCTCTCTCTCTCTCTCTCTCTCTCTCTTCCTCTCCTTCTGTTTAGAATTAATTAATCAAGCAACTAGCAAACTCTATAGCATTGGATCTGATACCCAGGCTGGGTAAAGGAGTTGGGGAGACACCGTTCTCTGCTATGTCCAGAGAGCACACAGAAGGAAGGAGCAAAATGAGCATGCTTTACACGAAATGCCCAAAGCCAGCACCCGCTATCCAAGAACACTTAGCCTGACTAACCATGGGGACTTTGTGAGGCTACAGAAATCAAGTTACCCGTATGAATGAATATTATTAAATTTTCTGTTATTCTATATCCAAAACCTGAAAAGAAGTGGATTTTAAAAAGTAGATAAGAATTTAAAATATTAATAGTAGCGATAATAAATCCCCATGGCATTAGGGAAAAGCCAGAGTGCATTGCTTTATAATTCCCTAGTTATTTGTTATGGGGTGTTTGAGTTCCTCAGTTAGAGCAATTCTTTGCAATCAGAGATGATACTCAAATGTGTAAATGCCGTAGAATCTGTAATCTACAGTTTGCTTGTAAGTGATGATTCAGCATATCTATGTTAAATAACAGAGAAAGTCACAATGACATTTTAACTAATTTTTTGGACCAAATTTACTTTGCCTAATTGACCTTGAAATGAGTTCATAATCTATTCAGTTGACATATATTTTATCCAAGGAAACTAAAAATGACTAAACATTACCTGTTAATGGTCATTCTCACAATGCTCACATAACAGTGGCAAGCTGGCACATACCCTGCCCACCTTCAAGATGCAGAAAGTAAAGTTCAGGGGATTCACACCTCCATGGCAGCCATAAGGATGGTGGTGAGTGTCACATTTAGAATTCCTCTGTCATTGCTACTGACTGTGTTCCCCTGTCTCTTGGGATAATTAATTTTAGCGTCACTTCCTTTTTCTCTAATGGTAAACTTTCTTATGCACTCGTTAGTTCAAACCTCTTGGCATTGCTTCCTCCCGTATTTACCAAGAAGACCCTGCATTCTGGTGTCTGGAGGCTGCCACAATAAAAGGGCAGTCAACAGCCCTACCAAGCTAACCTGGTCTCCCAAACCCTGGGGATCCTTCAAGGACTTGAAAGTTCCTACCAGCCATAAAGACTATACAACAGGCTTAGTTCCCCCAGACTATCCCCAATCCAAGCTACAGAGAAAAAGGGCCTCTTACTGATTCATCAAACACAATGTGGAAAGGAAAAGCATCACAGAATGTCTTAACTTCAATCCAGAGCTGATCGGGATAAATCGGCACAAAGGTGTTCAGGAGATGCCCTGGATGTAAAAAAAAAAAAAAAAAGAGAGAGAGAGAGAGCCCCATTCACAGACAACTCGCGCCACCAACCTGGCACAGAGTAGAGCTCAGGATAGCATCTTAAACGTTTCACAGGCAAAGTGCAGTCCCCTCTCTTCCACACGGCTCCCTCAGCATCTCCAGATGGCCATGGCAATTCCTCTTCCAAATTAAAACAAACAGAAAACTTGCTACCAGGTTGAGAAGCGCCCCTGCCCCCGCCAAGTTTCTGCCTGCTGCTGAAGACTTTCTAGGCCAATTGAGTATGTCTCGCCATGAAAACAGAGTCTGCATTGAAACAGTGACAGCCAGACAATGAGCTCACAGAGCAGAGAGTGTGTGTGCCCAGCCCAGCGTCAGGGACATTTGCCATGGAGCTTTTGAGACTGACAGTTTTGGGTGGCACATTAAAATTTAACCAACAGCCCTATTTGGCAGAGGGTAGAGACTCGAAATGGAGCCTTTTTGATATGAAAATCTCCTAGACAAAGGATGTCAATTGTGTGTTTGAGTCGCTTGCCATGGCTGGAGGGACTTAAAATGCAGCCTTTTGAGCCTGTAGCCCTTCTCCCAGATGCATGTCATCCTGATCCACGGGGCTTGATGAGGACGGCGAGCTCCCTTCTCCCAGTGGGTCAGAGCCCTTATTCTGACTCAGGCATTAGGTGCTGATCATGAGACCAGCCAGCGGGGAGACTACTGCCTCCACTTTTCAGATGGAAAATGAAGGCTCTTGTCCAAGGTCACAGCTCCCCAGGGACAGAGCCAGAAATCTGCTCTCTTGGCTCTTGATCCAGCGTCCTCTGCATTACCGGACACCATGGTTATTATCCAGACTTCTAGGCCAGAAGTGCATGCCAGTCCAGAAGGCCCGGGAGCCACGGAAAATTCACTGTTCTTGATCATATGTCAGTACTCCTTCCCTCTCTTCAACACAGTCACCACGTGGGACGGATTCCCATCTTCTCTCCAGTGGTTTTCCCTGATTACAGGGGAGACTGTATCCATGTCACCCAGCACAAATAAATGGTCAAAGGAAGCCTACTTAGAGTCTGATATTTTAAAATTAAAATCCATGTCAGCCTAACTCAAGTTCTACAGAATCAGTGACACGGTGATCCTTGGGGACTTGGCCCTTTGGGGGTGCACCAGTCACTGTGCTCTGGAAGCCAAGGTTGGGAGAATAGCCCACTCACCTTTTCCAAACGTGACTACGCTTCTCACAACTTCCCAGCGGGATTTCTTCACAGGACAAGCAGAGACACTCAAATACTTCTCCTTCGACCTTAGGAAAGCTGCGTCGAGCACCTGCAGATGACAGGGAGAGGAGCATGCGTGCCTGGTCATGCAGCTGGTCATGGAACTGGAGGGGCACAAGCTCCGTTTGCTGTGACCGGGGCCACGAGAACAGTAAGGGCTTGCAAGGTCAGTTCTACCAAGACTCCGTAAGCCAGGAGTTTTATATTATTAATCCTCATGCTGTTTCTCTCTCAAAGGCAGCAAGAACTTTTTGTAAAATCTCAAGAGGGGGCTGGCAGGAAAATCACACCTGGTCATCTTCTCTTCCTGTGGTTGGAGATTCTGCAGTGAACAGACTTGAGGTAGGCTTTCAATGTCATAAGATAGACACTGTGTGTTCCAGGAATCACAGACTTATCTGCATATGTGTACACACTATGTGGACAGAGAGCTGTGCCTCTAATATATGTGGCACCTAAACAGACAATAGACAGTCTACAAATCACAACTGAGGCAGCCAACCACAGAATCATAGTTGACTCCAGACCCCTGACTGGCCCCAGCTGCAGAAATTAGCAATAAGGACTTGAAAAATCTGTTTTAGGAAGATTGCAAAATAAGCCACAAGGTCCAAATTTCTAGCCCTTTATATTGGTATTTTTACAGGTGAAAATTTTCCAGGCTAAGGCACACCCTAGAAAGCCTCCCAATGTACATCCAGGTTACCTTAAACCAGTAGTTGTCAACCAGGAGTGATTTTGTCCCATACCCCTACCCTGGGGAAATTTGGCAATGTCTAGAGATATTTTTGATTGCCACGATTGGGGTGCAGGGTGCTACTAGCATCTAGTGGGTAGAGACCATGGGTGCTGCTAAACAACCTATAATACAAAGGACAACCCATCACAACAAATAATTATCTGGTCCAGAATGTCAACAGCTAAGATTGAGAAACCCTGCCTTCACGCCACTATTCGAAGGTCCAGTTGACTCACTAGGAGCAACTATGCTTTCTGAAGACACACAAACCCAGCACCTCTTGGTCTCTCTCGATGTCCCGACCGTCCTGTAACCTATTTGGCTTTGCCCTTCTCATCTGCCTGTGAGGCTTCTGCACAATCAGAAACACAACGTGCTCCTTCTTCCCTGTCCTCTCCGCTTCCTTATTCATGTCGAGGATATCCATGGCCACATCAGTGTTGAAGAAGTCTTTGGCCACCGCCTCAATGATACCTGCAGCCAGCAGAAGAACAGCTGTTAGTGAGGGATGGCAGAAGGCAGTGGTGTCAGCAAAACACATAAATAATCCAGTTATACCACTTCTGATGGATATTCCGGAGTTCACCAAGTCCAGGCCCTGTCTCGAGACAGGCAGCATATGACAGATTAATAAAATTAAAAAATAAAATAACTTTACAGAGATTTAAGTTATTCATGGCTGGATACCAAATATATCCCTGTCACTCCAACTTCCAGTTCAGCATCTATTCGTGTGTTGGTTTATTTCAGGGAGGCATTTAATTTATTAAATGAACAAATAAATAAACTCTGGAGGTAATGTAAACAAAATTCATTGTAAAAGCATTAAGGATCATGTTTGTTTGTTTTTTAATCCTCACCTGAGGGTATTTTTCCATTTATCTTCAGATAGAGTCAGGAGAGAGAGAAAGAAACATTGACAAAAGAGAGGAAAAAACATCGACCAGTTGCCTCCTGCGTGACCCCAACCAGGGCCAGGAACCAAGCCACAACCGAGGTACATGCCCTTGACTGGAATTGAACCCAAGACTCTTTGGTCTACGGGCTGATTCTCTAACTACTGGGCCAAACTGGCCAGGGCAGGATCATGTTTTTAAATGTTCCTCTGGGAATCTCTCCCAGGGTTGTATAAAACTGGTAAGAGCATGCCTGAAGATGTTCATCACAGCACTGTTTACAATAGCAACAGTAGCATCAACGTTACTAAAATCTCAACAATAGGGGACTAGTTAATTACAACACTGAATATCAATACACCACTGAAGATGGTGGTTCTGCAGACCATACGAACAGTGAAAGATGATTTTTCTATAATGCTGAATAAAAAAAAAGTTGATACAAAATAATATAGGCAGAATTATCACAACTATGTAAAACCCAGCACAATTTTCAGTGTTGAAATAAAAGTGAAAATTATTCCTTCTTTTGGCACTTTGAAAACTTATTTTAAAGACTCAGAACTCCGGGAGTGATGGGCAAGATGGCAGAGTCAGAGTTTGGAAGAGACGGAATTTTCACTTCCTACCCACAACCGGCCATGAGCCATCTGAAGAATTTGAGGGGAAAGTCATTCTTACTCCTGAGACCTCACAGCTGTGGGACTCGTTAAGCTGTCCCCATACCTGGCACAATGTGACACAGACCACTTCTGTCAGAGTAGTAATGGAGAAGCATTCTCCCGTCGGCTTCTCTCTCCAGACGAAATGATGGTGCGTTCATCTCCTAAGTAAAAGACAGCATGGTTTTCCCAGTGAACGCAAGTTGTTTCAATTACGCTTTTTAAGTCTTTGTGAAACAGAAGTACTTATCCAGTACATCACACAGAACTATACTCCAAACCCCCTCTCATCATACAAAAATGAAATCTACCATGGTTTTGGCCCCTATATGTCAGGAGTTTTATATTATGACCAACCCCCTAACCAAATCTATATGCAGGTATAAGCTTCATTTTAAAGAGGAGGAAACTGAGGCTTAGGGAAGTTAAGGCTAAATTAATGGGAGAACAACATGTTGACCCTCAGCTGAGCCTTTCTACCTGCCATGCTCTTTTCCCCACACTCCAAGGGTGGCCATGGATATCTTCACTCTCAGAAAGACCATGGGCTCAGATGAATTTGAAAGTGGAGAAGAGTTTATTTCTTGTTCTGGAAGGATAATGTCCTGGGTGGTGAAAACATTGTACATTTGAAAAATCAAGGATGCATCCACACTCATGGTCCTCATTCTCCAGGAATAAGTGTTGCCGTCAAAGTATGCACCTGTCATGTTAGAAGTCAGATGTGTCAGAAAACGAGGGTGAAGACTCTGGCCGGGAGGGGGGGTCCCCTGCCTGACCAGCAGGCAGCTCAGCACACTGGCTCACAGCCTGCGCTCTGAGTGAGGAGACATTAAGAAGGAGCATTCTTCCTGAGATCTCTGCTTTCCCCTACGGCGGAGTGTATGTGTGGGAGGTGGGGGTGCAGGTGTGTGTTGGGAGGGTTGCTAGTTAAAATGAGAGGTGCTTTTTTTTCTTCAAATATTTATTTTATCTTTCCAAAAGTATATATAGAGAGAAAGTATGTGTTTGTATGTATGTATATTTATATCTTGACAGAAACAAAAAAGATTTGAAGTAGCACATATGATAAGACAGGATATTAAAAGTTATTTCAAAAATTATATCCCAACCCTACATAGTGGGGAAAATGACAGAGGGCTAAAACAAAAATCAACACACGCCTGTGACCACCTCCCCCACGACTCATTCCCAGCCTAGGCCACCTTCCAGGACACTTCTCAAATGTCATGCTTTCAGTTCTGATCAGTGGCTCGAATGCTCTAAATAACATAATTATACTTTTATTTCTTGATTAAAATAGGGCTTTATAAAAATGGAGAATCAGAGCACAGGGAGGATAAGGAGGAGCAAACCAGAGCATGGCCTCTGTAGACAGGCATACCTGAGCTGGGTCCTGGCTCAGCCACCACAACATGGGGGATTTGGGACAGTTACTTGACCATTCTGGACCTCAGTTTTCTCATCAGTGTAGTGGCAAAAGTAAGGGTACCTAACCTTAGGGGTTAAGAGGATAATTCAATGTTTATGAATTAGCCCAATACCTGCCTCATAATTATTGCTCGGTGAAAGTTAACTAAAACATAATAAGATTAAAAGCACAATTATAACCAGAAATGAATGCCCTAGGGGACTGCCAAATTACTAGAGACAGACATAAAGAAAAAGTGAGCATTGTCTTATTTTATTTTTGCCTAAAAAGACAACGTGTAATATTTTGCCCAGCATGAAGCAGCACTAGGCTGTCAGTTATCACTGCATGTATTATCGCATGTATTTCAACTTACATATGACAACATGTATATATTTTATTTAGCTTAGGCAAAATATTCTCACTTACCCTTAGAGAAGTTCTATTCTACTGCTTCTCTAGCATTGGTTTTGGCATATGAAGGAGTAACTACCAGAGGACGGGTAGCAGAAACAGGTGTAGAAATAATGGACTTGGGACCTCGGAACCTCAGCTCCTTTCCCTCTTACCAGAAGAGTGACAGTAACACGCTGAGAGCAACACCTGGAACGTAACGATATTCCATAATGTTTTGGATTTAATGAATAAGTGGAAGACTATTCATATCTTCTCCAGAACTGTGACATAAACTATTAGCCAGACTTTCAAATGAAAGATATGATATTAAAAACATTATGAAATATTATTGAAAGGGTCTAACGATATTTCTTTGTAGTCTAATTGTAGAGCTTTAGCTAAGAAATCTGAAAAGAAGTTACCATGCAAATTATCTCAATTTTAAAACTAGCCATATTGAACAGAGAGAAAAGAAAGGGGAAGGAAGGAAGTTATTAAAAATGAAATGCTTTTTCTGGACATATCACAATGCTGAGGACTTTTACATGTTATCTCTTTAATCAACACATCGTTATGAAGTGGGAGGTTTTTTTCCTATTTATTCCTTTTTCTCCACGTCTAATGCCTAAGAAAGTGCTTGGCACAGAGTAGGTGCTGAATACGTATTTATTAAATAAGTGTGTGAAAAAATTGAGGTCCAAAGAGGGCAAATAACTTGTCTAGGGTCACCAGCCAGTAAGTGGCAGCATCTGGCCCCCTAGCCAGGTTCTTTTCACTCTCTCGATTCTTGAGTCATTCACATGATAGCAACAGGGCGGACTCAGCCACTCATCCCAGGAGAGGTCAGCTAAGGTTTCTAAGCCTCTTATCCCCCTACCTGAAAACTGGAGGAAATAGTACTTTTCCCATTTAACATCTGTAAGGATTCATGAGACGTTTTAGCATATATAATCCCATTTTATCTTCATGACAATTCTTCAAAGGTGGTTATAAGCATTAAATACAAAAATGGCAAAGAAGGAGTTTAGTAAACTATAAAGGGCCCTAAAAATAAATATAAACTACTTAATATAAAATAATGAACTATTATTATGATATGTGTAAATGCCACTTTGTTTTTCATGAAGGCATTTTCTTTTCTAACACAGAAAAGGGAGTGTAAACATTTGAATTTCCCACAATCTCTGCAAACCAGAAAGCCAAGGTGTGAACTCCAGAAAGACATTCCCCAATAGGGAAATTAGTTTGCTAAAACCTCAGGCAACCACCCAGTGGGTTCATCGGAGTTGGATGGTGTCCGGTTCCGGCTCTTGGCCCTGTCAAGTCTTTCTTTCTGATACATGAATACATGAATCTGGCCACAGAAGCTTTTTATCAGCTCCATCCAGGCCAGGAAACCTGAGGAGAGATTTTGCAAATCCACCGAAACCTGGAAGTTTCCCAGCCTTTGTTCTTGCTGTGATCAATCTTCTAGATTTAACTCCAAACCCACACAAGCCCCATCAAAATAGGCTATCCTCCATCATAAAGCTGACCTCTCCAGACCTTCTTTGATTGCTGTTGGCTAATTTATAAAACTGGTCAGCAGGTATGAATTTTCCATTCCTTTCCCAAGAAAACTCCTCAGTCCACTGACACCAGGCACCAAGGATTCTGCAGGTCCCTTGCAATGGCCCCTTTTTGAAGGGAGGCAGGGAGACGGCCCTGAATGACCCAGAATGCCTACAGGCACTTGCTTCCTCTCGGGACCACCAAACCCAGTCTCAGGTCACCCACCTGGTAAGAGAGCGCAAGGTAACTGTGCAGGGCATCGAGGTTTTCAATGAACTCCGTGAGAGTTCCTCCCAGTGTCCGTAACATCCTGTCGTAGCCGGACTTCTTACAGAATGTAAAGAAGTGTTCTCCAAAGAGTTTCAGGATGGCTTCCATGGGGACACCTGAGGAATGCAAAGCAGACCGCAAAATAAAAGCACCTGCAAGTGTTTGTTCTCATTTATTTCCAAAGAGTTCAACTCCTGGCTGTGTGATGTTTCTGAACTTCTCTCTAAGGTTTTACTTTCCTCACCAGTAAAATGCCAGCGATAACACCGAAGTCGTGAGGAGCTCAGTGCAGCTGGCACCTGGCAGGTGCTGATAAACATGAGTCCCCTCTAACTCTCCTCTGATCTTTTCCATGGCCCCATGGCAGACATTTCTGGACAGTCCCAAAAGGGCTGCAGAGCTGCAGATCCCTGTGATGGCTGAATCCAGGATGAGGTCCACTCTGGTGGGACAATGTGTGGCCTCTGCAATCTCTCCACCACCTCTGGACATCTTTAAATACAGTGGCCTTTCACCAGGATAAAGAGCTACTTCTGAGAAATAATTAATACTGCAACTAAAAACAATACCGACACTTATATTATCCTGATTTGCCCAAAAGATGATCCCTAATTCGTGCAATGACTTCCCCTTTCTCTCTCTTCCTGCCCACATCCTGGTCTCCCTTCGAGGTGCAGTCTGCACATCACATCCTCCACAGAGACTTCTTTCAGCCCTGGCCGGTTTTCTCAGTGGTTAGAGCATCAGCCTGCAGACCAGAGAGACCCAGGTTCGGTTCCCGCTAAGGAAGGGCATGTACCTCGGTTACAATTTGTCCCTGGCCCCAGTGGGTGGCAACCACTCGGTGTGTCTTTCTCACACTGATGTTTTTCTCTCTTCCCCCCTCCCTCCCTCCCACTCTGTCTGAAGATAAGTACAAAAATGTCCTCGGGTGAGGATAAAAAAAAAAAAAAAAAAAAAAAAGACTTCTTTCAATATCCTGAGTCAGTCTGAATGCTCTCTTCCTAAGTGTTGCATTTTTCTTTTCTTACTAACTGGATGATAATTCTTTTCTTAAAAAAATATTTTTATTGATTTTTAGAGAGAGAGGAAGAGGGAGAGAAACATCGATGTGAGAGTGATCGGCCACCTCCTGCAGGCCCCCTGCTGGGGATTGGGCCCGCACCTGGGCGTGTGCCTCGACCCAGAATCCAACCAGCAACCCCTTGGTGCATGGGCGACACCCAGCCACTGAGCCACACCAGCCAGGACTGGATGCTAATTCTGAAGGGCAGTTACCTCTTTCTGAACCTTTCTGTGATCGACACAAAATCAGGCTCGAGAAACGCCTGGGGCAGACTTGCAGCACCGTTAGGGCGGCTGCCTGTCTGCGCTTCTGGAGCAAACGGCTGCCCCCGTTTGCTGGTGGAGAGGCAGAGCTTTCTAAGAATATTTGAAAATTTCTAAAACACACATTAATCAACGTTACTTTACTCAATGCTTACCAAAACCTTGTAAGATAGAACATTTTATTATCATGTCCCCTTTTTTTCAGGTGAGGACATCGAAGATGAGAGTCATCTTGTGAATTGACCCAAATCACAGAGAGTTGCAGAGACTCTAAATTTGGTTCCTTGTGTAGCATATCCCACAGCCTCCGAGCAGCAGTCAGAGAAACAAGGGATGCCCCCAAGGTGGGCGTGCTGATGGGTTTTCACCCTCGACGCAGGAGGCCGGGCGTGCATCCATGCTGGTGGCCTGGCACCTGTGAGCGAACATGCTCTTAGCTACAGAGGTGAGAACTGGGTGCTGGGGGAAGGCTGAGGAACTCAGGTTGGTGAGACACCTGCCATTCACAATGACCTCCTTGGCTGACTCCTTGAAGGGCCCTGTGATGCTCTGACCAGGTCTGGCATTCACTGCAAAGGCTTCCCAGGCCTCTGGAGCGATCCACAGCCGGTTCCTACAGAGACGGCAGGAGATCCGGGGAGGTCTCTCCAGCCTCCACTTGCTTCCTAAGATGGTCTGAACAGCAAAATCTCTATAGTTCATTGTCCACAGACAGACTGATGGGCAAATAATCATTCTGTAACCTGAGCAGGAGAGAGCCTCCACTAAGTTGGTCTGGTCTTGTCAGAGATGAATTATACATATGTCCCAACAATGTATTAGCCAGGTCTTCTGAATTTAAACAAAGCTCAGGACAGTAGGTGGGAGCGGGAAATGGCCTGTGCTCACTGCCTCCGCTGCGTTCTCTGCTGTGGGTCCATCCCCACCTGGATGCAGGCAGGCTCGTCTAGAACGGCAATCAAGACCCACCTGCTAACTCCCAAGGGAACTGAAATTCCACTCACGTCTTTTCCAATGCTATGAGTTCTTGGAAGGGGAACTCTTGAAAAGTACATGGCCAGGTGTGGAATTGTTTCTTCCTCTTTCCTGCCTCCACCCCTTCTTTCCTGTGAAATCTAGCTCGTTCAAGCTGAGGAAAAGCAGCTGTGCGGTGTGTCCTGCAGGCTCTGAGCAGGTGTATCCTGTCACCTGCCAGGAAAGCACGGTCCCACAGGCCCTCCTCCCAGTGACCTCGCTCAGGAGACTGGGCTGTCTGCAAGCCAAGCAGAGGTGTAGGAAGTGACGGTGAGGCCCTGTGTAGAAAGAGTGCCTACTTGACTTTTCTTTAAAACTACAAACCTATAAAAATCCATGAAGTTGCTTGTTCTGGACCCTGGTATTTTGTTTCCAGGTGCCGAGCTCCATTAACAGGAAAGGACTTCTGTTCCTTGAGCAAGGATCTAGGGTTTGGATGTGGGTTTTCCATCTGTGCTGAGTTTGAGGCTTTTTCTAGGATTCTTGGTCAAGAAAGGCTTGTCTAGCAGAGGATAAAAGTCACTTTTTAAAATCACACCTGAACACAATATTTTGACTGCTTTGTCCTCATGCTAAAGACAAAAAGAAATTTAAATAAATATTTAACTGTAGTTAGGCTTTCTTTTCATATGGTGTGGGTTAGCAATTTTAAAACAACTTTCTGAATATTCAATATTAAACATATAGGTAAATATATTGTAGAAAATGGGAAGCAGGTTTCTCACTGTGTGAGAATAAAGTGAGTTATGGAAAAGAGAAGAACAGAATGAAACTGTGGTGTAGATGAGCAAATCTACCTTATAAGACCACGAGACTGGTCTGATTTTAGATGGATAAACAGATGGATGGATGGGAAAATAGATAAGGAAGGAAGGAAGGAAAGAAAGTGTGTGTGTGTGTTGAAGGTTCCTTGGAGAAATGTCAAATTTCAGTGCTGGGACAGGGAAAGCATAAGATAAATTTATAACCTCTTATCATTCTAGAAAGTAAAAAAGAAAAAAATGACCAAAGGATAATGAGAGCATGTTAAAAGGACACAGGGCCAGTCCTGAGGGGCTCCCATGAGCTAGATCTTGGATAATTTGAGTATCTAAATAAATAATGAAAGTAAAAGATTTCAACCTATTTAAAAAATAAGAATGAAGAGTTCACATTGATACAAATAAATAAATGGGGAAGAGGGGAAAATTCTTCCTTACAGTAGAAATCTAACTAATGTAAAAGCAATGATGTACTTAGAAAATCACCATTTGACCGCCATTAGAATTATTGACTCAGAGAAGAATCACCAACCAATACTAAAAGTGGGGAAGGAGCAGAGAAGCAACAATGTATTTACATAGTCTGAAAGTATCTTCTCACAAGATACTAATTACAATGGGGAAAAGAGTAACTTGACAGCGGAGAACCCTGGCAGATTCCACACTAACCAAGTTATCAAAGTTAATGCCAGGAATGGGACCAACTGACATAATGTGCCTCCTGATATGTGAACTGAAAAGGACGAAACATCACTTCTGTGGTCTTTCTGTGAAGAAAACATAACCTGAATTGACTCAGAAGGAAATATCACATAATCCTGAATCGAGGGGTATTCTACAAACTAGGTGACCAGAACCTTCCAAAGATATCAACAGTATAAGACACAAAGGAAGACTCAGAGACTGTTCCAGAGTACAGAAGACGAAAGACACATGACAACCGACATACTCCGGGTTTTCTTTTGTTCTAAAGAACATCGTTGGGACAATTAGAAAAATCTCAATAAAGTCTGTGGATTAGATAATAGCACTAATCAATGTTTATTTCCCAAGTTGGGTAGTTGCGCTGTGGTTATGTAAGAGAATTTTCAGGCATAAAGAGACATCATGTCTGTATCATACTATCAATTCAGAAAAAAATATATAATAGGAGTAGCAGAAGAAAGAAGGATAGAGCCAATATGGTAAAATGTTAACATTTGGGGAATATAGATGAAGAATATATGGGAATTCTTTGTACCATTTGCAAATCTTCTGTGAGTCTGAAATTCTGTCAAAGTGAATGTTTTTGCTGATTGTCCCGAAAAGACCTTAGGAAATCTAATATAGTTAGACCACAAAGACCACATTTATCCGTAGCCAGCTGAGATGCAGCTGGGTCCTGGGCCTCTGTAATACTATGAATTTTGTTAGGTATAATCAGGGCATTATGATTGTGTTTTAAAATGTCTTTATCTTGTTAGAGACTCATACTGAAATATTTATGAGTAAAATTAGGGGAAACCTGAGATTTGCTTTAAGACATTCCAGCAAAAACAAAACCAGAAAAAGGGTGGAGGGACCAGAGAGATGAAATAAGATAGGCAAAATGTTCATTTTTGGGTGAAGGATACATGGGCTTCAATACACAATTCTCTTTACTTCTGTGTACATGTGAAACATTCTATTAAAAGGTGTTTGTGTGTCTGTTTTTTTTAAATAGGAGATTTCTTTGTTGGCATGGAAATAATTGCCACAAAGTATCTACCCTTGGCTTCCCAGGAAAGGCATGGAAATTTCTAAGAGACTTTTCTGTCAGAATGATGTATAAACTCGAACTTTCTGACTTAAACAGGCTTGGATCCTCCATGTCACCAGGAAATGTTTACTTCTGTTGGGTGACAGCTCAGGGGACTGGAAACAGGGGTGGGCTGTCCCGGGCAGGAGGAGAAGATGCTGCTAACCCTGAGTGAGGGTGGGCAGGCAGGGCAACGCCACGGCTGCCCATGCATGGCCTCCTGGGCAAAGGATCCACTCGGGCGGACTGCCCAAGACCCTTGCCCACCTCCCATCACCCGGATGAGGCAACAAGACCATTCCTCGTGGTGACCCACCTGGGGCACCCAGAAAAGCATGTTCTCTTCCACAAGGCAGGTGCAGAGACGCTTGTTGGCATTTGCTGGGAGCTAACTGCCTGTGTGCACTTGAGAAAGTTTTCCATTGGAAGTGGGTAATCCCCCCCCCCCCCAAGCTTTAGTATCCAAAGGAAGAAGCTTCCGATCCCTGGAGAAAGCCATTCATCTAGAGGACTCTCCTTCCCGAATGGCATCACTTAAGCCAGGCATGGGGTAACGGCTGGAAATCTTTTGTGTGGAGGAGAAAGAGGAGTTTAAGAGAGGAGCAGCAACCATGGGGGCCCAGAGGCTGCATGGAGGAGGCAGACACCACCCTGGGAGGGTGGGTTCCGGGTGCAGCAAGAAGTGTATCAGGGCAGAGAACCCAGTAAGGCGATGGGCGGGAGGAGTCTCCCTTAAGCCTTTAGAAAGCTGTCTGCTTCCCTGAAAACTTGGGAACAGAGAAGTCAGCCCAACCAAGGCCCAGAGCACAGGGACAGGCATCCCCGGTGAAGTTGGGAGGGGACGGGGAAGGGGCTGCTTTGTTGAGTGGCCACTCTGTGTTAGGCACTTGGCTCACATTATGGGATTCCGTCTCTGACCACCCTCGGAGGCAGGTGCTGTAGGTGCCATACTGCTTTCAGTGAGGGGCTTCCCCCTGTGGCAGTGCCAGGGGGCTCACCGCTGGAGCCTGGCGCCCATCAGAGGCTCCTGCCCTCTGCAGGCTTCGCACCGCCTCTGATCGGGACGCCTGAGCTCCGTGTCCATCTCCAGTTGGTCACATGGGCTATTTGCTCCACCTCAGAGGTCACAGTAAAGGTCACATATGCTAATGCCTGGTTTCAGGACTTTGTAAATGCTCCGTGGCTCCTCTTATTTTTAAAGATGTAGGTGGAGAGACGCTGTTGGCATTTGCTGCCAGCTGACTGCTGAACTGTGTTTTACTGCGACTGGTTTCTTAGCAAGGAGAGTCGGGTCTGAGACAGCTGTGCCGAATGGCAGTGTGTTGTCACTTCAGATCACTAACAACCCGCGTGCACACGCAGGAGGCCCTCATTCACAAACCGACCAGCTCGTCGTGCGGCGCTCAGCCTGCCGTCCGGTCCCGGCCCGAGACACGCTCATCAGAAAGCACAGAACTGTGCCGTGGCCGAGCGGCTGGGAAATCCACAGCAGCGGCCGGGAGGCGGGCAAGGGCACTGGCTGGTGGCAACTGAGCGTGCTTTTTGCTTTCTCTAAGGGAGAAGTTAGTCTCAACTGACAAGCGTGTTTTGTTAAACAGTGAAATGTTCTTAATGTCTTTCCTTCAAAGTTCCCTCTGGCAGGGTCCTACTCTCTGACTCGTGGGCCATAGCTAGCTAGCTAGACAGAAAGAGAGACAGAGTCAGAGAGAGGCAGAAAGAGACAGAGAGAGACAGGGAGAGAAAGAGAGACAGGGAGAGCGAAACCACATGGCCCATGCTTCAGGGCCATTCTGATTCCAAGTCTCATGCATGTTTTTACCTAATTTTGAATCCCAGCTTTTAATTTGAAAAAAACACTCACCATACTTATATAACCTTTCAGGTATGGCCCAACACATGGTATTGAGATAAACAACAAGAAGAAAATACCCTTCTGATTTTCAAAGCTAGACAGAAAATATCCTAAGAAGCCTGAAACAGCAAACAGAAAGAATATATGCACCCCTATGTTCATAGCAGCACTATTTACAATTGCTAAGATCTGGAAACAGCTCAAGTGTCCATCAGTAGATGAGTGGATAAAAAGCTGTGGTATATATACACAATGGAGTACTATGCAGCTGTAAGAAAGATCTCTTATCCTTTGAGATGACACAGAGGGATCTGGACGGTATTATGCTAAGCGAAATAAGCCAATCAGAGAAAGACAAATACCACATGATCTCACTTATTTGTGGAATATAATAGACAAAATAAGCTGATGAACAAAATAGACCCAGAGACATGGAAGTAGGGTACAGACTGACAGACCTCAGAGGAGAGGGGTAGGGCAGGAAAAAATAAACCAAAGAACCTGTATGCATATATGCACAACCAATGGACACAGACAACAATGCTGTCTATGGGAGTGGGGAGGAGGGTATCAATGGGGGTAAAGGAGAAACATCTATAACAAAAATAAATTAATTTTTTTATAAAAACCTAGACAGCGAGAAATCATAGCAATCTGCTTTGGCTTTTGGTAGAAAGCAGTGTGGGTCAGCCCACACATTGGTCTATAAACTCGTTTCTGCCTCTGGCTGGTTTAGAACTGGGGACACAGTAGGGCAGGCATGCGATGGCAGCTCCCTGCTGAAGGTACTGCCACACCACACAGTGTTCACGACCACACAGTGAGGAAAATGGCCTGGGCATGATATTGAACATGTGCAGCATTTCTTCTGGAAATCTAAACACTTAGAGTTTCTGTACAAGTCTGCTCAGGCTGCCATAAAACTGTAGACTGGTGGCTTAAGAATATAAATTTGTTCTCTCACAATTTTGGAGGCTGGAAGACCAAGATTAAGCTGCCAGCGTGGTAGGATTCTGGTGAGAGCTCTCTTCCTGGCTTTCCACTGTGTCCTCACATGGCTGGGGGTAGAGAGCCCCATGAGCTGGCTCTCTGGTGTGTCTTCCTACAAGGACAATAATCCTATCATAAGGGCATCACCACATCCAAACCTAATTATTTCCCAAAGACCCTGTCTTCAAATACCATCATATTGAGGGTCAGGGTTTCAACATATGAATTTTTTTCCAGGGTGGGAGGCTGGGGGTGGAGGAGACAATTCAGTCCATAATAGTTCTTAACTAAATGAGATTTTTAAATCACAAAAAAAGGTCTGTGTATTAAAGAGCCACTCTCTAGGGCATGCAATGACAAAGCATTTTCAGAGAGGGCAAACAAGAAGGCTTTCAGCTTTGCTGTCACACGGTCTCTGTCACACCCACTCAGCTCTGCCATTAAGGTACAAAGAGCCTCAGACAATGTGCATAGGGTGTCCCAACAACACTTTGTTTACAAAAACAGGCAGGGGGCCAGATGTGGCCCCAAGGCTGTACTAGTTTGCTGACTACAGCTCAGAGGGTGCAAACATTACTTTATAGCCAGTCATTCGAGGTGAACAGCAAAATGTGTCTCTCCTTTCGCTGGACAACAGCCAGAAGGACAAAACGTGGAAATGGCCTGCCTCCCCTTCAGACCCACCATTCGGTTCGCGCTCACTGAGCACTTGCCACGGGACCTGCATGTTGCTAAATGCCTCACATTTGTGACCTGACTGACTCCATTCCTTCCCATGACCTTTGAGGCGAGTACTGCTCCTTTGTGAGAAGGTCAGCGCTCGGTGAAGTTCGCTCGCCGGCCCAAGGTCACACGGCTGTCGTGGCAGCAACCTCAAGCCCCCGTGCTCGTTTCAGTGGAGTAACAAGAGGCCCCTCAGCAAGGGCTGGGGACCACACTGAGGCACGATGTAGCCATCCAGCCTCCGCTGCTGGGATTCTTTGAAATAAAATCCAGAAAAGACTGAAGGCAGGCGTCTTTCCACCACCCAGTCCAAGCTTTATTGTTCTCTCTAAACTGTGAAAACTCTAGCTTTTCAGGTAAAGTCTCAATAGTCGCCTCTCAGTCCCGAATTCCCACCTAAGCAGTCCCCTAGAGCCTAGGACGGCGAGGCTGCCCAGCCCTCCTTCTGGCCAGGCCCCCGCTCACTGTGTGCTCAGTGCTGGGAGAAGGAAGGATAAAGCAAAGGAGGGTGTACGGGGCTGAGCAGGGTTCTCCCAAGATCCATGCCCGCCTGGAACCTCCGAGTGTCTCCTTATTTGGAATTGGGGTCTTTGTAGATCTAACTAGTTAAATGAAGATAAGCTTATACTGGATGATGGTGGGCCCTGAATCCTATCATGTGTTCTTATAAGAAAGCTGTATGAAGACACAGAGAAGAGGGTGATATGAAGACGAGGCAGAGATGGGCGTGGTACAGCTATAACCTGGGGTTGCCAGCAGCTGTCTGAAGCCAGGAGAGTCACCGGACAAAGAGTCATCTCCCTCAGCACCTCCAGAAGACACCTTGGCTTTGGACTTCTGGACCCCACAACTGTGAGAGAATAAATTTCAGTTGTTTGAAGCCACTTGATTTGTGATACTTTGTTGTGGCTGCCCCAGGAAATAGGAAGGAAGGAAGGAAGGATGGAAGGAAGGAAGGAAGGAAGGAAGGAAGGAAGGAAGGAAGGAAGGAAGGAAGGAAGGAAGGAAGGAAGAAGATATTTTCGAGAGTTTATTATATGTCAGATACCACCTTTGATATATTCACACACATGATCTCATTTAATCCTCCAAACAATTCTGAAGGGTAAATATTATTCGTATTATTCTCACTTGACCAAAGAAAAACTTTTACTGAGTCAATAACTTGTCCTGGGTCATTAAACTAGAAAGAGGCAGAACTAAATTCTCTCTTTGCTCTGTTCCTCTTCCCCTCAGAGCCTAAGAAGTGAGCAAGTTCACATAACAAGCCATCTTTTGCTGACACAGCTGTGGGAGAAATCATTCTAGTATTACATGTGCGTTATAAGTAGGACCATCCACACATGTTCCATTATGGCCCTGCCAACGGCATCTTGGTGTCCAGGCAGATGAGCTGTTCCATGGCTGAGCAGATGGGAGAAGGGCCCTGAGCCCCCTACAAAGCACATCATGTCCACTTTTAAATAAACATGAGTGTGGCTGGCAAAACAAGATTCTCAGTGCTTCCTCCTGACCCCCAGAGATTATCAAGCCTATCCACTGCAAAGGTGTTGTACACCTGTCAAAGCCAACATCAAGGCCAAACACGATGGTGCAGACGAAATTCAGTGCCACTCACAATTTTTTTTTTCCCATAAGAAGCTCAAATGGAAAAGATCACATATGATCCCTGTAATGGGTTAGTGTCCCTAAAAAATTCATGACCCCCCAAACCTATGAATGCGACCTTATTTGGAAATTGGGTCTTTGTAGATGTCATAAGTTAAGATGAGGTCATACTTGATTAGGGTGGGCCCTCAATCCAATATAACTGGGGTCTTTATAAGAAGAGGGAAGTTTGGACGTACAAACATGAACACCAGGGAGAAGACGGCCGTGTGCTTATGGACGCAGAGGTGGGAGTGGCACCGGCATGGAGCACTCAGGAGCACCTGGGAGCCCCGGAACCGGCAGAGGGGAGCCTCCTTCCCGAGAGCCTCCAGAGGGAGCACGGCCCTGCCAGCAACTTGATGTTGGACTTCTGGTCCCCTGAACTGTGAGAGAATACAGTTCTGTTGTTTGAAGCCACCCAGTTTGTGGTACAGTCGACCCTCATTATTTTCAGATTCCGCATTTGCAAATTTACCCACTTGCTAAAACGTATTTGTAACCCCAAAATCCATACTCACAGAGGTTTCAGAGTCATCCACGGGCACGTAGACAAAGCAGAGAAACAGCTGAGTTGCCTAGCACACATGTTTCTAGCTAAGGTCGAACATGGCGAGTCATTGTATTCTTATTTCAGTTATCATACTATAAACAAGCGACCTTTCTGCAAGCTATTTAGTGCTAGGTTCCTGCATTTTTATCCTTTTTGTTGGTGATTCTGGCGTTTCAGATGCCCCAAGCACAGTGCTGAAGTGCTGTCTCGTGTTCTTCAGTGCGTGCAGGTTGTGATGTGTCTCACAGAGAAAATGTGTACACTAGATAAACGTCGTTCAGGCACGAGTTTCAGTCCTGGTGGCTGTGAGTCAGTCCACCGTTCATGAATAACCATATATATTAAATAAGGGGTCTTCAAACAGAAACACACAAAAACAAGGTTATGTTTATCAGTTGTGACCAGAGAGGTTCCCAGGAACCTAGCTCTACGTTTCCCCCCAAGAGCTCGGTATTTGCTAATTCAGCATTCTGAGGACTTTATAGAGCAGAACTACTCCAGATAAGGAGAACTGAGTGTACTTTCTACAGCAACCCTAGGACACCAACACAAGCCCTTTTCATGCTCACCCAGAATCTCGCAGGCCTCCTGGATGAGCTTGATGGTGACGACGTCCTCATACACTGAGTAGGTCATGAAGGCATCTTGCACTCCAGCAGAATCTCTGAAAGATAAATTACAGTGCAATCGAAACCCAGCAGCTGGAGCTGTGCCCCAGGAATAGGTCTAGCGACCCAGCAAGATGTAACATGGCAAAAACACTCCTGATCATAAAAAATGTGAGGCAGTGGAGTGTTTGGGTATAAACGGCCAGCCTTCCTTGGACCACAATTTAGCCAAGAGTTCCCTTCTCAAGGCTGTGTGTTTCCCCAGCTTACATCAAGATTCTCGGTCTTACCCGCTAGACTGAACCCCCAGCAAGTGGTGCAATGCTCAGCACACGTTAAGAACCTAATACATGGTCGTGAACTTGGAACTCAGTGGTTGTAGAGCCTTGCTCTCTGGAGCAGGTAGAGCGGCTGCTTGAGAATCTCACTGGTTTACCATGTGGTTGGCTGGTGTGTAGGAGTTGCTGATGGACTTTGGTCTTGCAACTGCTAACCAAATCTGGTGAAAAGAGGCTTAACCTGGTAGTCAGAAAGCTTGCACTCTTGGCATGGTCCTTGTGTGAACCATTAAACTGCAGTTAGCAATTCAGTCAGTTCACGGGGAGGAGGCTGCACAGGCAATGCCTTGTTAAGAAAGGTAGGTTTGACTGCAACTGAGGATGGATAAGTAAGGAAGAGCATCCTGAACAGAAGAAGAGGCTCCAAGGCAACAACAGGGAAGGAAGACTAGAAAGCAGCACTGAACATCTGAGTTCAGCCCAGAACACATGACAGGATCCTGGAAATGGCTGTTATGAAATTTCCTAATGGTTCAAATTCCACCCTGTACTGCCTCTGACTCCTGGTCTTCCAGTTGCCTCTTGAATGCTTCCAGTGACAAGAAGTTCACTCCTCTGCAAGGCAGCACAGCACATTCCATTCACAAACTGTTCTCTTGGACAGAAAGTTCTTTCTCATGTTGAACTAAAACCTACTTCTGGGCCCTAATAATACCCTCTATTTGTTGAGCATCTCCTTGGGCCCAAGAGATGATAGATTATTTCTGATCATTCTTTTTTACTGTTGAGGAAACTGGTACTCAGAAAGGTTAAGCTTCTTGCCAGGATCACCCAGTGGACAAAAGAAAGATCTGGGCTCTGAGCTCCAAGGCCAGTGGACGCCTGCATTTTGCCACTGCAGTTGCCTGGATTGGCCCCAGTCGGCCCTCTGGGGACTGCGGACCAGGCCGGTCCCACCTCCGGATAGTAAGCCCTCTAATATTTGAAGATACACATTCATTCTTAAGTCTTTATTTTTTTTTTCTGGGCTAAACACTCCCTTATCTTTCTGGAATTCATCTTCCTCCTTGTAAAATGGAGAAATAATACCGGTCCCACATTTCTGACAGGTTACTGATGAGGACAAAACAGGATGACTGACGTGAAGGAGCTCGGAGAACGTGAGGAGCACACACACGGGCAAGGTGGAGGCGCAGTGGGACGAGGACATGGGCTTGCAGGGGCACATTGTGGGTGACCGGGGCTGGCAGTCAGGAGACTGTGGTTTCAGGCCTATGCCTGACACAAGTGAACTTGAGGGAAAATCACTTCCCCTCCCTGGGCCTTGATTTCCTTATCGGTAAAATAAGGGAGGTGGCCGCTGAGTGTTCCTCAACATCTTTTGAAATCCGTGTTCCCCTCCCACACAGTCACTGGGATTCCCAGTGCTGAGCATTACTGACCTAGAAGCTCTCTGAGTTTCCCTCCACATGCAAGACTTCCGCTTTGGTCCATGTCTGTGCAGGGTCTGTAAGCATCACCAGGCACAGCTCTTCAGAGAAGCTGGCTGTGGCCCAGGGCAGATGGGAGACGCTGTTAACTGCCCTCACCTGCGTAGGTGGGGTGCTCTTGCCACACTGGCATCACCCTCCCCTCACCTCCCCAGGGCCTGTGGGCCTGAGTGACAATGTATGCCTTCCTCCTGGGCCGAGGAACAAAATAGAAACATGATGGGCAAGACCCAAGTTTAAACTTGACATGTTGCTATCATTTGTGCTGAAGGCCCCAGAAGCAGTATTTTATCTCCAGGACCCTTGGAAACGTAACAACCTCTGTGGCTCTCCCAGGCCTCCGGTGGGAGCACACATCCATCCCTGTCAGGCTGGCGGCCTCTTCTTTCCTGTAAGCTGAACTGATAATACTTTGGTGTCAAATATTTATTTGTTTTGTATATATGTCGCACGTTTCCGGACTGCCAGACAAGCCCAGACTGTTGTGATCACACAGGGGTTGTCAGGCTTGTTGATCGACCCCCATGATCGCGCCTACACTTGGCACAGAGTCGGGGCATAGACAGTTGTTCAGACTGCTCTCCTGGAACCCTACATTCAAGACTCTAGAAATAAACTAGATGGTGTCTTTCTAATGAGATAGCCATCCCTGTGATAAGAAGAAGGGAAGAAAAGAAAAATGACTATCAGAAAACATTTTGAAGAGATTAGGGGCTGGGAAAGTGACAAGTGTGGGAAATGAAGAAAGAACTGGACGTTTCCAGCTCACACAGAGAGGAGCACACTTCGTGTAGCATGAAAATGTCAGCCATGTAGATGGTCATAGAGACATTTAGTCGGGAGATGTGACGAATCAATATTTAACTGGAACAGTCAGCCATTAAATGTATGTTTTCCTTTAGTGAGTTCCAATGAGTGAGACCCAAAATATCTGGGCAGGAAACCTATGCCAGGCTGCCTGTTCCAGGATACCTTGGGAAGCAAAATAAACATGCAGATTCCTGGGCCCTGGGGCTAGTGTCTGGAAATCTATATATTTTTTAACCACTGTCTCAGATGACTCCCCAGGTTTGGAAATCACTGCTCAGAACACCTCTAAGATTTAATCTGGCAAAGCAACAAATTAAAAGTTATAGATCTTATTACATTGTTCAACATTACCAAACTGATGTAATGCTTTCTAAGAGTCTGGAGTGAGCCATGAAGCCCACAGGAAAAATAAATAGCACTTTGTAGCAAGCTGCAGGCCAAGAAAATGGATCAATTCCAAGCCATGGGCAGTGATTCCTTCAAGAGCTCCCTTCTGGTGACAAACTCGTGTGCCATCGTGTGACTCACCGTGTGACTCAAGGTGTAGCTGGGGAAGGTGCGGCCTGACAGTTGAAGGGCTTGTCCTGGTGTCGTGACCATCTGGTACTTAGAAGCACCGATCGTCATTCCACACGGTCCTGCATGGGCTCTCCAGCTCCCACGGCTTTCAGGATGGAGTCCAGACACAGTGCTTGTCACACACAGTCCTCCACCTGCCCCTCTGCCCTCTGCCTCCAGCCCTCTCCCCATCCCTTCTCCCTGAGGGGCTGTGGCAGGCCAGGCCAGTCTCTTCCTCCCTGCCTCCCCACAAACCCTCCATGGGAAGGGCCCTCACTCCCTCCTATCTGGCTAACTTCTGCCCCTTCTCCCCGCTCAGACGAAGCATCACCAAAGCATCACCGAGAGCAGCTGTTCAGAGCCACAGTCAGATTCCGGCGTCCCTCTCCCGAGCCTTCCCAGACGTACCGGTCTCAGTTCTGGCCGCACAGATAACCTGTGATCAACCTGCCCACGTGCTTCATCGACAAGGAGCCCCAAAGGGCAGGAAAAGGTCATTTGATTTTACACCTTCAATGCCTAGCCTTGTAACTGGCACACAGTAGGAGCCTGGCAGATATTTATAAGAGCATGTAGGGGATGAGACCTGACTTGACAGAGGCGTACATGATCCCTGTGTGGGGGACAGATCTGGGGGTGGATCCTGGCTCCGGCACTACCCAGCTGAAGGATGGAGAACCAGGCTCACGGTGCCTCCCTGTCTTCATCGTCACAGGTCGGACTGGGTTAGGTCCGTGTTTCCATGGGGGTCTGATGTGCAACTTCCCCTAACCGCCCCTGGTCTTCCGGTGGCACAGGCTGATTTGCTGAGAATGCTGCTGCACTCCAATGAGTAGTTTTCAAGGTGTGCTCCATGGAACCACTGGGAGTCCCTAAGATGCTTTTAAGTGTCCATGAGGTCAAAACTGTTTTCCTAATAAAATGAAGACATCATTTGCCTTTTTAACTGACTGACATTTGCATTAGTTGTGCAAAAGCATCGGTGGGTAAAGAGGTCGGGGCCTGAGCACGAGGCAAGGCCGTGGCTAACCTGCGCCAAGCAGGCGTCCAGTCCTCATGCCGCACGCCCAGTGAAAAACAAACCTGATTTCACTTCAGATTGTCCTTAATGAAGTAGTAGCGATTGTCAACTTCTTACATCTTGGCCCTGAGCATACATCTTCTGAATAATCTGTGTAACAAAGCAAGAAGTCCAGCCAGCCCTGCGGCTGTGCCCTGAGAGCGGACGGCGGCAGCGTCTCCACGGAGCGCTCGTGAGCGGGGTCAGCCGCTTTTCAGGACACATCATTTCTATCTGAAAGAATCCCTGACACAGGAGCAACCGTTACTCAGCCTTCATATTTGGTAGACACTTTCTTTAAAAAAAAATGAAAGAACAAACTTAGCTTGTCATTCAAGGAAAATAACAGACAGAATTTGTTGCTAATGAGAAAACTCAAGCTTTCAAGTGAAAATTTGGAATTTTGTAACATTTGCATCTGCTACTGTGAGCTCATTAGCTTCTCAATTCTTAGAGGCTTTGATGAGATTGTGGTGATGTTGATGAATGTGATTTGATATTGTATAATGTATTATGTCAAAATTAATAAGATCTGCAAACTCAATGAGCCAATATTTTCCAAATGACTAATGCACGATGCTGCCAAATGATGGCAAAAGGTTTATTTCAAAGTGCAACACCGGCCGCAGAGTATGAAAAAGGTCATTGGTGTGATTCACACTCAACATTGTAACTGATCTTTGAGAAACTAGGGAGGTGCAGCTCTCATGAGCTTTGAAAGAATCTCCCCCTCAATACTCTCTTCATGTGTTTCAACAGAAACCACAGATCACAGCCCAGAGCTCAGAAAATAGGATGTTGCTATCTTCCAGTAAGTCGAACATTAAAGAGCGCTGCAAAAATGTAAAACAATGTCATCCATCTCGCTAATTTTTTATTTGAATAATAGTTATTTTTCATAAAAATACGTTATTTATGCTGACATGCAGATGGATTATTACTGTTATTTTTAGATGAATTAATAAATAACCATTTTAAAATTTCTCAGCTTTAATTTCTAATATGGTGAATTCCAATAGCTAAAAGTTCTTCGGGACTTCCGGTCAAGATGGCGGGTAGGTACACGCGGTATCGCGTCCTCCCACACCCACATCAAAGTTACAACTAAACTACAGAACAACCATCATTCAGAACCGCCTGAAATTGAGCTGAATGGAAGTCCTACAACTATGAAATTAAAGAAGAAGCCGCAAGGAGACTGGTAGGAGGGGCGGAGGCGCGACGAGCTGGTCCCACACCCACGTGTGGCGGATAAAAATCAGGAGGGACACCTCGGCTGGAAAGGTCCTCCCTGAGGACTGAGGGGTCCCCGTCCTACACCAGGTGCCCAGCTCAGGGTTCCAGTGCCAGGAAGAGAAGTCCCCATCACTTCGGGCTGGAAAAACCAGCGGGAACTAAGGTTGAGGCGGCTGGAGCCCCCGGCAGCTCCTCTTAAAGGGCCCGCGCACGGACTTACTCGGACTCGCTCCCTCCGGGCTCCAGCGTGCGGGAGGCAGCTTGAAAGGCACCAGAGTCATATGGGGAAGAACTGAGCTGTTTGGCATTGGAGCGAGGGCTGGAGAGGCAGCTTTCTCCTGGACAGACCTGGACAGACGTGCTATCAGAGGTTTTTGTTCCCTTGGTGAGCCCTTCCCTGGTCCGGCAGAAGCCGCTATATCTGGGACTCCAGCAACCTGGCTCACACTGTTGGCCCCGCCCTGATTCCCTGAGGCCCCGCCCCACCCAACTTTCAGGCCCACCCAAGCTGTTGCCAGTTGCTTTACCATAGGATTGGCCTGTCTTGGATCCTGCTTCAGCTTTTCCTAAATTCTTTCAAACAAGCAGCATCTGGTCTCAGCTAGCCCCATACCTCTCGCTAAGTAATACATAGAAACAAACACAGGGAGGCAGCCAAAATGAGGAGACAAAGAAACAGGTCCCAAGTGAAAGAACAGAACAAAACTCCAGCAAAAGAACTAAGTGAAATGGAGTTAAGCAACCTAACAGATGCTGACTTCAAAACACTGCTTATAAGGATGCTCAATGGACTTAGTGAGAACCTCAGTGAACTTAGTGAGGGCCTCAAGAGCATAAAAAAGGACCAGTCAGAAATGAAGGATGCACAGTTAGAAATGAAGGAGGCACTAACTGAAATAAAGAATAGTTTACACAGATTCAATAGTAGAGTAGGTAAAGCCAAGAAGCAAACCATTGATTTGGAATATAAGGAAGCAAAAAACACCCAATCAGAACAGCAAAAAGAAAAAAGAATCCAAAAAAAATGAGGATAGTGTAAGGAGCCTCTGGGACAACTTCAAGCGTGCCAATATTCGCATCTTGGGAGTTCCAGAAGGAGAAGAGAGAGAACAAGAAATCGAAAACCTATTTGAAACAATAATGGCAGAAAATTTCCCTAACTTGGTGAAGGAAACAGACATACAAGTCCAGGAAGCACAGAGAGTCCCAAACAAGATGAACCCCAAGTGGCCCACACCAAGACACATCATCATCAAAATGTAGAAGGTTCAAGACAAAGAGAGAATCTTAAAAGCAGCAAGAGAAAAGCAGTTAATTACCTACAAGGGAGTTCCCATCAGACTATCAGCTCATTTCTCAAAAGAAACTTTGCAGGCCAGAAGGGAGTGGCAAGAAATATTCAGAGTGATGAAAAGCAAGAACCTACAACCAAGATTACTCTATCCTTCAAAGCTGTCATTTAGAATCGATGGCCATATAAAGAGTTTCCCAGACAAGGAAAAGCTAAAGGAGTTCATCACTACCAAACCATTATTATATGAAATGTTGAAGGGTCTTCTTGAAGAAAAAGATAAAATAATATGAACAAACAAAATGGCAATAAATACATATCTATCGACAATTGAATCTACAAACAAAATGAACAAGCAGAACAGAAACATTCTCATAGATACAGAGAACTTTTTTTGGTTACCAGATGGGTGGGGGCTAGGGGAATGGGTGAAAAAGATAAAGGGATTAAGACGTACAAATTAGTTGTTAGACTGACAAACCTCAAAGGGAAGGGGGGTTGGGGGGTGGGAAGAAATAAACCAAAGAACTTATATGTATATATGCATAACCAATGGACACAGACAACAGTGTGAGGAAAGGCAGGAGGGGGGCAGGAATGGAGAGGAGCGGGGCAATGGGGGAAAAATGAGGAATATCTGTAATACATTCAACAATAAAGATAAGTTTAAAAAATAAATAAATAAATAAATAAATAAAAACTTAAAAAAAAAAGTTCTTCGGGGTCTTCAATAACCTTTAAGAACAGAAAGTCTTCCTAAGTCCAAAACATTTTGAGAACTTCTAATTTAAATCCAGTGTGAATCAGATTTGCTTTGGGAGCTAATGAAGCTAAGGCTTCTGGGGAAGAAGCAGCCCTGCCCAGCCCCCCCTCCCCTTTTTTGGAGTCTTCCACAGCCTGGGGGGCTCAGCCTGTGTGTCCTGATGGCAGTCCTGTGTGAGGCACTGCAGGGCACCATGCCCCCTCAGCCACCTCCTCCCTGTAGATTCAACAAGCATCCAGATCTCAATGTGACCTCCCAAAGGGCATCCAAAGGAGAGGCTGCAATCCTTTGATTCCCAGAGAACTTGCCCTAAAACAGCAGCGGCAAGGTGGGGGCAGAAAGGTGCGACAAGCAGAGGAAGATTAAGGGCTGGTGTTCTAGGATTTGCCACCAGGAGGGAAGCATGCCTCCGCAAAAAACTGCTGAGAAAGTTGTAGGTGTACAGAAAGAAATTTGTCTATGCCATCAATAAAAATAAAATGCACTAAAAATAATCTTCAGCCAGCCATGTTAGAGGAATATTCATTCTGTTCTCTTTATTAAAAAAAATCTTATTAAGTTATTGTCATAGGAACGAGTAAACCAAAAGCAACCAGATATGCAGAAAAAATATAAAAGTGAGTCAGATAGCTAATTAATGATAGTAATAATAAATAAATGTTACCTTTAGGGCTTTTGATGTTTATGCTATCTGTCAGCTTTTTAAATGTTTTCTCATTCTAAATAAGTACTCACTTTGGTAGCTAAATATTTATTTGTAATTTCATACTCTTTTTAAAAAGAGGCTTTCCAAATTACGTAAGTTCAGGCCTTATAATATCTGTCTCTACTCCTGCTCAATTTATCTTCCATATGTTCACACTAAACAAAATTATTTGTCAAGCTTTACTTTCGATGGCCTTTATTAGAAAAACAATTTATATTTTGAATATATAATAATATCATAATATTAAATACATTTTTAAAATTTCCTAAGCCTTTGGATACTCTGAACGATTTTGAGGAGTAAGTCCTCCAGTTGAGGTATCCTAACCAAGTAGATTTCTCCAGCCCCTTCTAGTTCTAATGACCTATGATCTTAGGAAGCCAGAAAAATCAACCAACATTCATAGCCAGGAATGGACTAGGCGTGGGGACTAGGCAGCAATCCTCGATCAAATTTAAAAAGTGGAAACTCTCTGCTTTCAGCTACTTTTTAACTGACTTTATTTATGGAAAAACTAGAGAACTTGGAGGGAGCAGGTGATTTCAGGCTCTGAGGAAGCAGTGAGTCGATGGGATGGAGGAGGTTTAGCAGAAGGAGAATGAATGGGAACCATTCTTTTCTGGCTCAAATTGTTTTGCATTGTATTTGAAGGTTTTTTGTGGTTTTGTTTGTTTGTTTTTAAGATGTCAGAATGTTAGCATTTAGTAAGAACAAAAATCCAAGAATGTATAGGGAGGGATCCTTGAGTTTTCTAGGTCACAGAGCTCTTGGGAATTCTGAAGAATACCATGGACCCTTTCCCCAGAAAATACATGTAGATACATGTGTACATTTTCACAGATGATTTCAGAGGTTCTCAGCCACTCTGAAGTTCATCTATGAACCTCTGGTTAAGAACCCCTGACAGAGAGAAGCCAGGTCATTCTCTCCACCTCCCTCCTAAATGGATTGGTTTGGCCGTGGCGATCATCCATCCATCAACCATTTATTGCTTCATCTTCCATCCATACACACATAGATTCATTCCATCTTCAGGAACTTGTTTATACATGGAGAAGATATGTCAGTCATAGTGGCTCTACTCATAACCTCTTTTTAGGGACCCTACCCTCCAAAGTCCACCTGTTTGGGCTATGGGTACCTGACCAAAGCCAGGCCATCCAATCCTCTCTCTTGGGCATCTGGAATTGAGACCCTGAGAAACTATGTCAATCAGGTGATGGTGATCTCTAGAAATTAGGAGATTTGCAGAGAGAGCTAGGAAAACAGGGTAACTATGAAGACAGGTACAGACACGGAAAGTGGCCTGCTGAGCTTCCATTTCCTCCAGGTCGCTCTGTACTTGCCGCAGATGAGCTCTGTGAGTCCCCTGAATCCTCCCGCTAACCCCTGTAAACTTCAGTTCGCATAGTGAATTGCTGGTCCTTGCAAACAAAATTCTGGAGTAAGTTTCGCAATCAAAGTGCCCAATGTTTCACCTATATTAGTCACCCCAGGCTTCTCATGTAGATGAGGTGAGCACCATTATTCTTCCCACGCACAAGTGAGGGCATCAAGGCTCAGAGACCTCAGCAATGTAATTTCAACCCCTTTCCATCTTCCACATCCCTATACGTTCTAATCCTTAACGACTTCTCCACTTTCATCTCCTAGCAGCCTCTGGTTCATGGTACTCTAGTCACTATGAATTTTCTTCGCAAATTCACCAAAGTCCCACCTCAGGACCTTTGCGCTTGCTGTTCTCTGCCTGGAACACACATACCTCCCTGACTCAAAGCTGGCCAGTTCTTCCTGCCTTTCAGTTCAAATATCGCCTTTGCAAAGAGGTCTTTTCTGACCACTGCAGGGAAACTGGCATCTTTTCTCCCTGGTCACTATCAAGTACCTTATATTTTTATAGCACTCAGCACAGTCTGAGGGGTTTTTATTTATTTTAAAAATGCACTGGTTTATTGTCTGCCACCCCACACTGGCATACACATTCCCAGAGAACAGTGCCCTTGTCAGTTCCCTTTGCCACTATGCCAAGTGCTGGGAATTCTCTTTGGCACATACTAGGAGCTAAATAAATATTTGTTGAATAAATAAACTTGCTCAAGTCAAACAGCTAGTAAATGAGCTAAGAAAAGTGTAAAGGTATATCTGATTCCAGAAGCCTCGCTCTTCCCAATCTGTTAGTTGCTCCTCATTGTGAAGTCTTGATAAAGGTTTTAGCCAGGAGGCTATAAAAGAATAATTCACATAATTAGAAATCTAAAAATCTAGGTATGTGAAAGGGAAATAAACAATGAAGGCAAAGGAAGAAAAATATCTGTTACTGATTGATTATTTCATATAAATAAGATTTATGTCATAAAGTTTGGAGACATACTTCATTTTACCTAATTATTTCTTCTTAAAAATTTGTGTAGGAATTGATGGGTTTCTCTTTTGTAGCTAAAATTCTATTTTAAAAGCACCAGGAAATTTGTTATTAAATGTAGCCTGGGGCAAATCCTTTCCCACTGCAAATAATCTTGTCTTAATTTGAATTTTATAAATTGAGTTTTCTGTCCTATAGTTTTTTTGTTTTTGTTTTTTAACAACTTCTAATATGATGCGATTTTCATAGCTGGCTGAGCTTATTAGCGAGGCTTTGCCTTTGGTTTAAAGATGCATTTTCAATGCAATCACATAGCTGTCCAGTGCTCTATATACAGTACAAACACATCTTTTGAGACTCAACAAAGCAGAGAACTGGTACTTCAAGATTAAAGATGTGAAATCTAATGACGCAGACTCAGGATACATCCCCGCTGGGTGCTGCTCCTGGACAGATTTCTCTGATTCCCTTGTACCCTTTTGCACCCCCTGTGCAAATGTCCTTATTGCCTTGGGGTTCCTGTGGATTCCAGGGCATCCCGCCGGTTGGACTATGCCTCTAAGAGCAGGAGGAAAATGTACATTCCTTCCAGTGAGGTTACACTAAGGGTCCAAAGTGGGAAAAGCCTCTTCCATCCACTTCTTGTGGAGAGCTGGTTTTTGTTTGTTTGTTTTGTTTTTTGTTGTTTTTTTTTCCTGAATTTGCAGATATGTTGACTATCTTGACCAATCAGGGTCCTGGCAGCTGGCCTTGCTACCTGCGATCTGTAGGCGGGGGCAGGGGACCTTTAAATAGCGCACCTCAGCCGCCCGCCCCTCACATCTGTGCTCCAGCTACATCTGGTTCTTTCCAGGTACTTTCAGAGCCGTGACTTCTCCCCTAGTCGAGACAGCTTTTCTGGGCCATCGGCTGAGCTGATGCCAAAGGTTCTAACCAGGAGTTTAGATGGTACAAGGATCATGAGTCAAAAATCAATCAACTGTATCCCTCCTTCTAATGGGCTGGTCACGAGTGTTTATGAGTCCTCAAGGCAGGGCTGGATCATAGCCCCCACTGAGTGGTGGGTGACCAGTCCAAAAAGAGGGGCTGAGGTACTAAGTGATACTTACTTTAGGAAACAGGTTCCCTCTGGGCAAAGAGGACACCTTAGCAGCGGTTCTCAAACTGTGGGTCGCGACCCCTCAAAATACATCCTGCATATCAGATATTTACATTACAATTCATAACAGTAGCAAAATTACAGTTATGAAGTAGCAACGAAAATAGTTTTATGGTTGGGGGTCACCACAACAGGAGGAACTGTATTAAAGGGTCGCGGCATTAGGAAGGTTGAGAACCACTGCTTAGAGGAAGGCAAGACGGAAGTCATCTGACCAGCAGCAAAGTGGTGCCTGTTAATGTCGACTGCGGTCTAATGTAATGGTGCCCCTCACTGCGGCACACTCCACCACTGAGTACCCACCGCGTCCTAGGAGGCACATTTTCCCGCTCGGTCCTCTCCTGAACCCTGGAAGACAGGGCGTGATTCCCCCTTTACCAGTGAGGAAACAGCTTAGACAGGTGCAGCCACCTGCTCGGAACTCAGTTCCAGGCAGCGGAGCCGGGACTCAGTCCAGCACAGTGGGATGCACACGCTGCTGCCCCCACCTCTGCCCACCCCCTGAGGACCAGCACCCGGAAAACAGGCAAATAGTGCACATCGGCTTCAGTAACACAGCTTTCATTTGTCCAGTGCTCATCACTGACCATGAACTGTTTGTCTATGTGTTTTGTTTGTATTCTCTCATTTAACACTTGCAACAACCCCAGTGAGGTTAGTTAGCAATCTTATTACCATTATTTTATGACAAAGCACCTGGGCCACAGAGTGCTTAAGTAACTTTCCAGGGTCATATGGACTGTAAGCAGTGAATCTGGGCTTCGACTCCAAGCTCCAGAGCCCCTGCTGAAAGCAGCTACAACTTCCTAGGCCCTTGCAGCCATGACCAGTGCCCTCTGGGAGTACAAATATTTTATTTCCCAAGTAGGTCACCATCCCTCCCTGCAAGGTCCACCCAGTGGCCAGTCTGCACTCACCACTCCTCTCCTCCTCCTCCTAAGGCGGACCGCACACTGATAGGGGCAGCCGACCCACCGGCGGGCTGGCCGGCTCCTGGCCAGTTCGTGACAGAGCAAATGATCCCAGTTCCCATCTGGCATTGCAGCATCTCGTTCCTATGTCCCAGGTATATATGTGGTGTTTCTACTTGACTCTTTAATCCCTGTGCTGTTTTATCTGTTCCAGGTATACTATAAAGCTCAGTGAGAGTGGGTGCAAAGAGAGGGGCGTCTCTTTGCACCCAGAGACTCGGTGTGAATGGAAATTCGTTGCTGTTGCCAGTCGCTCTTCCGTCCCCCAGCGGTGTGGCCCATTGAAAGAGAAGCTTTCCTGATCACAGGCCTGGATTCCAGTCCAGCCCTGTTACTTAACCGTGTGGGCCACAGCAAGGTCCCCTCTGGGACTCAGTTTCCCCTGGGTGAAAGGAGACCACAGCCTGCCTTGCAGTGTCCCCATTGGGCTTTAACATTAGATCATTATGGATGGGGCCAGGCTCAAAGTGCTTAATATAAGACCCTCCTCCTTTTCCCTTTCTTACTGAGTTTTCCCTTGACAACATAACAGCCATTTTTCAAAAAGTCTTTAAATGTTTCTCTCCCCAGGGCAGCTCAGGGGGTTGAGGAGTCCTGGCCTAGCTGTGCAGTCCTGGGCAAGCAGTGAACATCTCGAGGCCTCATTTTCCTTTGGTTAATCTCTTCACACCCTTCCACCTCTCTTCCCTCTGGGGTTTGTCAGTCTGTTCCCTACTTCCAAGATTCTGGATCTATTTGTTTGACAGTTTATTTTGTTTGTGATATTCCATAAATAAGTGAGATCATGTGATACTTGTCTTTCGCTGACTGGCTTATTTCGCTCAGCATAATACTCTCCAGGTCCCTCCATGTCATCTCAAAGGGTGAGAGAGCTCTCTTTCTTACAGCTGCATAGTATTCCATTATATTATAAATGTACCACAGCTTTTTTATTGAAATGAGATTTCTGGAACATAGGGTACGCACCTTCCAACATTACTAGGCATTGCCAAAAAATTTTTTTCTTGTTTGTTCTTAAATTGATTTCTAAGCATTCTTTTGGAAATTATTTCAATGCAAATAAATTCTTGCAATCTATGGTTTTATAAAGAAAAAAAATGAGGAGACCTTGGCTTACAGGGTCTCTCAAGCTCCCACCAGTCCAAGCTCTGTCTGATCGTAATTACTCAGCATTCCTCCTTGAAATGTTAGGAAATACAGCCATCCCTCCCACTTGGCGCTTCAACTTTCGCGGCTTCACTCTATCACGGTTTTCACAAATATATTCATTAAAAAGTTGATCAAGACAGTGAAAATGATACAGCGTGTGCTCGGTTGTCTGAGTCTATTATACACCCCTGTATTACAATTAAAATTAAAGTTACTGTACGTATGGACTGTAGGCCTATGTATTCGAGCACCCCAGGAATCCTTCAACGCCAGGTGCAAGCGCTAGAGTCTGGAAGGGATTAACCCCAATAAATGAGGGACGACTGTAAAGAGTACTTGCCTCACTGAGACCAGAGCTTCTTTTCCATCCAAACTGGGGTGCTCAAAGAGAACTCGCCCAGAGATGCCCTGGAAACGGCCTGGGGCTGCCCTTCCCTGCAGTAAGGGGGCCAGGGCCCAGGTGTGCGAGCAGCTGGGCGTGGTCAGGGCAGGCGGGGTGGGGCCTGCCTGGCGCCCTCTGGGTTTAGCGTGTGCGCAAGTGGGCTGCACGCTCACCTCTGGTTATTTTATTTGTCAACTGGAGGTAGGATGGGCTGAGGAAAAATTTGCACTAAGATTTTTAAGCTGTTTTTACAATATAAAAGCAATGAAAACATATAAAATTAGGGAAATAGATATTAGGGGGAAAAGTCAGTCATCCAGCGTTTCATCTTTCTAATTCAATTACTATTATTATTTTGGTCCTTCTCTTTTTTCATGTGCATACCCAGTGGCCATGCAAGTTTGTGTCTTGTTTGGGGAGGTTTGACTTACTTTCATTTTTTTGTTTGTTTTGTTTTTTACTTAATATTTTCATAAATTTTCAATATGCTTCATGATCTTCGCAACCATCACATATAATGATGCATATTGCTCTGCCATTCATTTGTCTGCTGGTTTGTCCTGAACATTAAAGACATTTTTTCTTTTATTATTTATAAATATATTTATAAATATAAGTATACACACACACACACACACACACACACGTATTTTGTATGTAGGTAGGTGTGTTTCCATGGGAATAGATTCTCAAGAATGGAATTGCCACTTCAAAGGATTTCGTTTTCAAAGCTTTGGTACATGTGGTTGAATTGCTTTCCAAAAGGGCTGCACTGATTTACGACGCCATCAGCACTCACCCAGGTTGCTGCATCTTAACCAGAATGATCATTTCACGTTTTGGAGAATTTAATAGGCAAAGTTGCACCTAACCATTTTCATTTGCATGCCACGGACTGGCTGAGGAAGCTAACCATTTCTCCATATTTTTGTATTCCTTCCTCCTAGTAGGACCACGTGATTTCTGACACCTTTTCAGCCTCATCCTCTAACATTCTATGGCTCACAGCTTCCAAGAGAGCGGAGGGAAAGCACAGGTGAAGGAATCAGGCAACTGGACGGACATTCAGATGTCAGTGTGACGTTTACCAGAGGGAGGCAGAGAGGAGAAACTGTACAGTTAACTGGGCACACCAAGGAGGAATTCTGGCTGCACTTAAAAGGGATATGTTCCCTCTTCCAGGGGATTTCAGCAGCTCTGTTTATGTGCAGTGGAAGTGATGCAGCTGCTTCTTCTACGCTTAAAGAGGCATGAGAACTCATCCTGGCGTGGCAGCAGAGTGATGTTGGAATCACTCACATTGGGACCCTGTTTGCAGGCTGGTGTTAGAAACTGAGACTCATACCTTCCTTAACAGATGGGGGACAGCAGGTTTTTCTGCACCTCAGAGCTATATTTAAGGTACTTGAATTGATCTCCTTAGTAACAAGTAACTGGCTTAATCAAAAGATTAGTAAAAATCCATAACCCTAAAAAAAACTGGCAGCTTACCAGCTGTATCAGGAATTCTTCATCTTTCCTTTAATGTACTTACTTCAATTTTTCCCATGTCTCTTCACCAAATTTCTCTATCACAAGAGATTGCAGACAGGTGTTGATAAATCCATACTAGAACACAAAATGAGAGGGAAAACGTGGAAATGAAGCATGAAATCCTGTCATTGACATCGGAGTAGACCCTTTTAGAACAAGGGCAATGACGTCCTCTTGGGGAAACAAATTATGCCTTTTCCCTATTTCTCATGAGTGTTCTTGTTTAATAGCTGTGCTCATTCCTGACTTGGGCAAAAGTCATTTCCACAGAGAAAACAAAGCAACTAAATGTGAAATCAGATTAGAATTAGAAGTGGCTCATCGTAATCATCTCCGAAACAGGACACTGAGTGGCTAGAACAGAGTTCAAAAACACAACAGGGGCACAGGGGTGCCTTGGGTGGGGACAAAGGGGTCACTCCCCTCATATCAAGTCAAACCGGCAGTGAAAGGATGATTTTCTTTATAAAAAAATTAATCTACACATGGGTGTGTGTGTGGAGGGAGACATAAAAAGCTGAGGAAAATAAAGAGAGAAACAGTAACTCTGGGGTTAACAGGAAGACTTTTCTATTAGAGTTGCTCATTAACCTGTGAGCCTCCTTTTCTCCCTCCTTCAGATTAAAAAATGATTTTAATAGAAAAAGAGGGCCCACAAATGCTCTGCCGAGTGGAGGGCATCACCGCCCTGCAGTCCACCCCTCCTTCCACAGCACAGGAGCTCCGAGCCGAGGGCATGTGGGCGACTGGGCTGCATTTGAAAGGACCCAGGGAGCTCGGTTTTTAAAAGGTATCTTTATAAAGTGAAGAATCCTTCTATCTCACAAATATCAGCCTCAAGATGTAAAAGTCTGGATTTTCGTACGTGGGGATTTCTTAAAGAGAAAGAGGCCAAAACCAGGAGGAAGGGGGTCTAACCTCCAGCAGCTCTTCTTGGGAACAGAACGTGTTCCCCCTTGGCTGTGTGTCTGGCCCATTTCCTGGATGTCAGTCTTCTCCCCTTCCTCCATCCTTTCTAGGCTCTACCTGCCCCATGTGTGACCCAGTCACAAAACTGCACCCTTGCCTGAGATTTTCAAAGCACTTTCTAGAACTCTCTAGAACTGTCTAGAACTGCTTGGCCCTCTGTGTCCTCATCTCCATAGGACTGTTCTGTTAAAATATCACATGAACATTCTTTCTTTTCTCTCTCTCTTTCTACCTATCTATCTACACATGTACCAATACTTACACACATATATGTAAAAGTAATATATAAAATATATAAATAATATTTCAGATAACATATGAAATAATATTATATATAAATAATATATACTATACACAGTAAATATATTTTTTTACATGCACATTGTTTCTTCTCCTTTGCTAAATTACAAGTTTCTTGGGGTCAGGAAGTAGGTGTAATTTATCTATATTTTGACTAACATGCCAAGACAGTGCCTGGCACATAGTAGGTATTTAATAAATACTTTTAAATAAATAAGTATTAAATTGAAGCCTCAAATCTGAACTCATGAAAATCTTTACCTCCAGGCATTTTAAATCAATCCAGTATTAACAAAGATATCAATTGTTTATCCAGGGGATCTTTGCAAAAGAGTTTGTAGTCAGAGAAAAACACGTGGCCACTGCCTCAGCCCTGAGTGCTAGTGACGCCCTCCTAGTGTGTGACAAAGGCAACCGGGGCGCAGGGGCGTCCGCGGTCTGCTGCTGGGCTATAATCACATGGAATAAGTTTCTCAGCTTGATGAGTTTGGCGTCAGTGAGACATGGGACAGCACTTGGTCCTTCCTGAAGCCAGTGGCACAGCTAATCTTGGGGAACCCTGAGCATATAGGTTAGAAGTAGCCCCCTCACCTGGGCGGATTATAAATATGCCCTTGTCCTGGGTGCTGAAATGAGGGGCCTGTCTCTGCCCTGGAGAGAGCAAACAGGCTGCGGACGGCTGACCCCACACAGCCGCTGAGCACACTCGTCCTCGCCTCTGTCACCAGGCTGCAGGGCTCTCTGCAGACACACCCCGACACACCCTGACACTGGGGGCCGAGTTGGAATGAGCTAGAATGACAAACTGGACTCAGGTTCTCCCACACACAGGACTGTTAAACTAGTTAGAGCATCCAGAAGGTAGGGACTCACAGTGGCTGGTGGCACCCAACTCTTCTGGGGGCTACTTGAGTAGTAGCTGTGACACCCCTGAGAAACATCAGTGTTCAAAAGAAGAAAATTTTTTTAAAGTCCAAAACTGTTAAGGTTTACCTGACTCTTTATCTTATAGAGATGACTTTGCACATTCCACACCAGTCCTACTTACTGTGCCTGCCATCTGGCTGAGGGAGGTAATTCAGCTTCAGAGTGGGGTGTGACTTAGAGGAAACAGCTTGGGCTCTGGAGCTAGAGAGGTTTCTGTCTCTGTGCCTTATAGCTGTGTGGCTTTGGATAAATTACCTAACCTCTCTGAGCCCGGTCAGCTCATGAGCTAAACTGAAAATAATAGTGCTTATTCTTTCAGAAGACTGTTTTGGATTTTTTGAATAATGGTCTGGAGTCAGACTACGCAGGCTGATTGCCGATCCCACATCTCACCAGCTATTTGACCCTGGCCCTTCACCAAACCTCATTCGTCTTCAATGGTTTCATCTGGAAAATGGGGGTGAGAATAGTCCCTTCCTCACAGGGTTGCAGTAAGGATTCAATGAGATAATGTAGTAAGGATTCCATGAGGCACTTGGCACATAGCAAATGCTCAGGAAATGACAACTCTTTTTAGATAATACGCATTTTGAGCAATAAAGGCTCAACAGCTGGACGCTGAGGGGAAGTCAGGACAGATGCTGAGAGCTGCTTACCATGGTGCGCAGCAGCTGTCTGCAGGCCTCCTGGAGGAGCTCGGAGCTCCCGAACGTCCCGTCAGCTCTGGTCATTCGAGAGAACTCCCAGCACCTCCAGAAGCCTGTCTTGTAGAGGTTCAGGGGTCCACAGGGAAATCAGGAGCTGATCGCTGGCCTCCAGGCAAGGAGCTAACTGTTGGACCCTTCACCGCAGAGGGAACAAAAAGGCGGCCCCGTGGGTGAGTGTGTGGGACCTGCCATCGGGCTCCCCAGCGGTGCACATCGTTAATGCTAAACCCTGGGGGCAACTCGGGCTGAAACCCTGAGATGCCAACACAACAGCAGCACCATTCCGCCAGCACAGAGCCCCTGGGCCCGGAGTTTGCCAAGACTGCCGGGCACAGGGAAGCAGCCCTCTCTGGCCTGCTGCCCTCCTGCGGGAAAAGGCTTAGGGGACAAACATGTCCTGATCACGCTGGACCCTGGGGTTTATCTTCACCTCCCTCTGAATCTTGCTGCAAATTCAGAACTCCCTCTCCCACTGGGGCCTCCTCAGAGAGGCTGGTGTCTGACTTGCCACGAGGCATCCTTTCCTAGATCGGCTTAAGTAGGAGGCCAGGATTCCTGAAACCTGGCAGACTTCTGCAAAGTCACTGATCCTTTCATTTGCTGTCGCACTGTTGGCCATCTCCCTGTGCGGCGGCACCACGATGAGCCTGGGGGCGTACAGAGGCTGTGCTCCGAGGGGCCCCGGGGCCCTTGGCCCAGAGCTCTCCTGGAACCCTGAACTTGTCTTTGAGGATGTCCCTGGGATCCTGCTGGAAGACTGCCTTTTAGATGAGATTGCCTACTGAGAGGGCCTTTCAGTTTTCTAATTAATCCTTGGACAGGATCCAAGAACGGCCTGCCTTAACCAGAACTTGACTCCATAATGTGGAATTCCCTGGTGCCTTCAGCCGCACCTTCCTCAGCCTCGCAGCTCATTCCAGGCTCACGGGGCTATCCGCTGGAGGTCTGTATTCTGAGCAGTGTGATCAGGAGTGAGACACCCAGCCACTAACCACGTCCCATAGCAACTCCAATAGACACGCCAGCTTTGGTGTAAAAACAAGAGTAAAACTAAATAAATACCATAAAATCAGGGTGAGGTGAGCCCTATAGGCTCAGTGCTCTGCAGACGCACAGAACAGCCCTGAGAATGTGACTCATGGTCAAAGCAGCATCTCATGAATCCAATAATGCCAGAGACTGAGGCAGCCCCAGAAATGAATGCCCTCCTTACAGTCCAAAGTATCTTTATCTTTAGATCCCCAACACCCAACACATACAGTAAAATTTCAAACAATGTGTTGACTTCTCCCTTCCCGATAGACACTCCGGCACCCCCCCCCCCGCCCCCCATTCAGATCCCGCTCCACTTTTCCTCCACCTCTCTGTGCACCTCCCCTTACAAAGCACTCCTTGCCCCTTCATCGATTATGCTTTTCAGCCGTCTTGTCTGTTCCCTCCAGAATTACTTGCACCGCCCCCTCCATGGAGAGACCTAATACTTGGAGAGACGGGTGAAGCCCCCCTCCTTCCTCTCTGAAATTGAGGCTTTGCTAATTCTCAAAAGCTGGCCTCTCCGTGTGCTGTTCCTATGAGGAAGGAACATGTGGTCAGGAGGAGAAAAAAGGCTCCGGGACAGGTGATTTCCATAATTATGCTTCCCAACACTCTGCCACCATTCAGCTGACAGTCTTCTTTCTCCCTGCCAGGGGCTTGCTCTGGCTCTGCCTTGTGAAGCCCCTCCCTCGGCCCCAGCCCTGCTTTTTCAAACACATCAGCACTCTCACATTTCACAATAAGTAAATGGTTAAAAAAAATCTCCATTTTCTTTCTCATGCAGCAGATGGCAGGTCTCAGGAACTTAGTGGAAATTAGGCTTTCTGATTTTCTAATAAATTTCAGCATCTCACACAAAAAGCACAAGCTCCTTTTGATTCTGATGCTCAGTACCATATGGCATGTCATTCGTGGCCGTGGCAGCTTCATCCTCAGGCTAACAAGGACGGGATCTTCCGTAGAACAGCAAGCTTGAGCTGCTGCGGACCAATTGGACTCCTGGGTGAATACCATTTGATAATAATATTGTATATGGCAGTGGGGTAATTATCCCTCTTTTATGGTATGTGTTAATTTTCACTGCCAGTTTCCCCAATTACAACTGCCCCCAAAGGACCACTTTTCGTAAATACTCTGTAAACACTTGAAAAGACATAGGCACAAAGAAAAATGTCCTGGATTTTAGAACTGCCTGGACAATTGGCTGAGGGTCTATGCTTGTCAGTCCAGAGACAGCCGAGTGAGGGGCTCAGTGTGCGGCGTCTCCTCTTCAGTGACAGTCCTGCTCCTCGCTGGGCATTCTGACCTGCAGTGCACAGTTCCAGGCGCTCTGACAAATGTCCACCCCCGTGTAAGGCACCCGCTAATAAAGAGGTAGATCGTGTCCTTCGCCGCGGAAAGTCCCCTGGTGCCCCTTTCAGTCGGCCCGCCCCCACTGTTCTCACCACTGTCCCTCTGGGTCACTTTTGCTCTTCAACTTCACATCAATAATCATTCAGTATGTTCTCATCTGTGGCCGGCTTCTGAACGTTTCTGGGGGGGGAGCCCACTCCCCGTCTGTGCTCTCATCCCTCTTGTGTGTCGATTCTGAACTTTTAACCCATGTTGGGTGCAGAATGCAAACTTCATTCCCCAAATTAGACACATCTCTGTAAACAGACAGCCTGGTTGGACTCCTGTCTTATGACACCCGATGAGATCCCCAAGCCGCCCCTCATCTCCTGTGACCTAGGTCTGATGTGCAGTGAGAAACACTAGCCTCGTACTTTTCGGATGACAAGGGGAGGGGCAGACCATAGGGAGGTCACTCGAGTAAATCTCTGCAGATTGAGGAAAGAAATGAGAGGGAGAGTGAAAGGAAATAGTATCTGGGGAGAAAATTTTCTCTGACAAACTATAACCACCACATAATTTTTGTTTGCTTATTTTTGCACACCCATGACCGTAGCTGCCTTTCTCTTGGTGGGGACCCCTCCAGTCCCCAGTCTGCCTCAGGCTGCCTGGCTTCCGAGCTGCCACCGGCTTCCTGCCAGGGCCTAAAGCAGAGGGCCCTCGAGATGGGATGTGGCCGAGCTGCTGGGCTCCCAGAGGCCCTTCTCATCAAAAATATCTGCCACCTGGACCTGCCAGGTGTCTGAAATTATCACTGGTTTTGGTTACAGCTTTGAAAATGTCTAACAAAATGACAGTAGTACCTGTTCCTTCAGCTAATGAGATTAGCTAGTTCAGTATTCACCTGGCTCGCTAAGGGGCCCGGGACACAGAAAAGAAAGTGTGATGTCCTGCATCCGAGAGGCTGAGAGAGAGCTCGGTATCAGCCCACGGTGCAGAGGCTCAGAGGGAGTCCTGCAAGAGGCCGCAGTGGGAGGCCCGGCTGGTGGCGCAAAGCGGAGGAAAGTCAGGTCAGCCTGGCTCAGGCCACAGGTGGTGCTGTCGGCCTTGGGTTCCCCCTCGCTGAGACTACTGTCTCTACGGAAGGTGGCTGGCTAGGGATAACTCGGCTAAAGGAGGGGCTGTGATATGGAGCCAGCTTTCTTTCAGGCAGTTTCCTACTTGGAACCTTAGCACATGAAAACAAGAGTCACCTATCAGTAAGAATCTTCGGGGGCTGGGGGGGATTTTCCAGAACAGGGCAATTTATTTTCTAATTGTTCATAGTAAGTGCTTGTTGTGTGCTGACTGTGATAGCAGCTCGCTGCCACCAAGTCACCAACGTGCCAGGAACAGAGCACTGTAAGATGAGCCACATGAAACTGCCTCTCTCCCAGGTCAAAGACCACAGAATATTGGCAATTTCATTTGATTCAATTTAACATTAATTTGTCCTTACCATAATCCTATAAGGTAGGTCCTGCTATCACTAATTTTCTCTAAAGATGGCAACATTGAGGTCAGAGAAGTTCAGTTAATCTTCCTGAAGTCTCCAAAACTAGCTAGAGTCAGAGCTGGAATTCAAACTCAGCCTCCAATAAAAGAATGAAAATGATGGGTAAGGACACCTCTCTTTTCTTTCTGGAAGAAGCTGAGGCCTCTCTTGGAGTCGGGTGGTATCTTCAGAAAAATATCTTTTTTTTCCCCAGGAAAGTCAAAACTCTAGCTCATGTGGGCCACCTTTCTTTCATCCGCCATGCTGGTAGGTGACGTTTAACTTTGTACATGAAGTTGGTGCAACCTTGGGGAAAGCCCAGAAAAATGGGCTCTGAACGCGGAACTCGGGGTCCTGCGATTTCAAACCAGAGCCTTCCCCTTAGGGCTGATAAAACAGCAAGAGCCAAGGCCCTTCTTCAGTTATAGAACCCAGCTCGCCCCCACCGTCCCTCACAGCCGCAGGCTCTCTGGCATTGGTATCTGTTATTCCAGGCCAGGCATATGCCTCCTTCCTTTCCTTTTGAATTTCACACCCTCGTCGGCACTTAAGGAAGACCAGAGGAATAGCTAGGCGTGAAGCGCCACCGTGTGGCCAAATGACCACATAGCAACAGTATAATTCCTCCACCAGAAGGGAGGCCAGCCACCAGGCTGTGATCAGCCCACAAATCCTGACTAGGTGGGTGACACTCAGAGCATGGAACACAGGTCTGACTCCTCGCTCTGAGACAGGTACCCGAGGTCAAGGTTAGTCATGAAGAGTCATTCGTCTTCCCCAGGGGCAGTTCCTCCCGGCGGAGGGGTGGGGCGGCACTCCAGAGACTGCAGAGCGAGTACACGTTTGCCCCTGCGTGGCCCGTGCAGAAATGAGGAGTCAGACGGTGGCGGCGGCACTACCCTGAGGGCCCAGTTAGGACCAAATTCAGCAACCTTCAAATCTAACCTCCCGACACTTCCATTTACTTTTCGGGAAAACTGCAAATGAATTATGTGCTCTGGGGACCACGCAGAGGAGGCATGACGATAAAGGGCTGCCGCACGGTCATCAGCAGATGGGAACGTACGTATTGGTGTGTGCCGAGCCGGTAACAGCGCTGAGCGCAATGCTCACTGCGTGCTCGCTGTGCCAGGACTGCGCCGAGCGCCAGCATCACCGTCTCAGGTGCTCCTAACGCGTGAAGTAGACACCGGTGCTGTCCCATTCTACATTTGGGACACTGAGGCTGACGATGGGTTAGCATCAGGTCCAAGGCCACCCAGCAGTGGATGGCAACGCCGAGACTGGAGCCAGACCCCTGAGGGCAGAGCCCACTCTTACCCACGGTTCAGTGCTAAAGTCTCTCAAACCGTTTTTCCAGGAAGCAGTACATTTTCCAGTTATGCACAGAACATTTTAAAATTACCCTTTTACAGCTATCTTTTATTTTTCTAAGTGATGGCAAATCATCATCCTATCATATGACAAGAGTTACCACTTAGGGTGGGCCAGGCACTTCAACAGGTGTACGTCATTTAGCCCGTGCCTGTGTGACACTGCAAGTTAAGAACTACTATTAGGGGGACCTGAAAGTAATGTCGTGTTTTTACGACATTAATTCAAACAGATAAAATTTTAACAAGTTTTTATTTTTAATCAATGATGTAATCACCTTCATTAAGAACAACCTTTTGCCATCTAGTGTGCAAATTTTCAATGCCAGATCGATAAAAATCAATTGGTTTTTGAGCAAAATATCTGGAGATGGCATTTTGGACATCATCCAAATTTTCAAATGTTTTGCCACTTAGAAATGTTGTAGCGATCGGAATAAATGGAAATCTGATGGCGCAATATCGGGCGAGTATGGTGGGTGAGGCAATACTTCCCACCCCAATTCATTAATTTTTTCCAGGGTTCATCTTGCGCAGTGCGGTCTTGTATTATCGTGTTGCAGAATAACGCCTTTTCTGGTGACAATTGCTGGGCACTTTTCAATTAAAGATTGATTTACTCGATCCAATTGTTCACAGTAAGGGTCTGCATTCAGTTTGTCCAGGTTTCAGCACTTCAAAATGAACGACCCCGCGAATACTCCACCAAACACACAAAAGTGACTTTTGGGGGTATAAATCTGGCTTAGCTGTACTTCCTGGCGATTCATTCAGAGAGAGCCACTGCCTTTTGCATTTTGGATTATCACAGAGGACCCATTTTTCATCTCCAGTGATCAAGCGATCAAAAAACCAGTCTGCCCCTCACCGCCCTCTCAGGTCTTGTGCCGCTGAAGCAATAAGTTGCATGTGGTGGACCGGTTAGCTTTGTTTTCTTCAGACAGATTATGCGGGACCCAAATACCTGCTCTGCTTACTGTACCAATCTGCTGCAAATGTTCTTGGATGGTCGACCAAGGTTGGTTAAGAGTGTTTGACAATTCCTCGATTGTCTGACACGGATTTGCTTCCACTTCCACCCTTAACATGTCATTGTCTAAAGTTGTTGGTCTTCCTGATCGATACGAGTCAGAAAGATCAAAATTACCGGATTTCAACTTAGAAAACCACCTTTGGCATTTACGAACGTCTAATGCACTTGGATAAACATCGCAGATGTTTTTGGTAGCAACTGTTGCGTTACTACCCTTGTGAAACTCAAAAAGCATACAATGCCGGATATGTACCTCTTCTGGTATTTGGCTGGCCATTTCACTAGAAATTGAAAAAAAAAATTAAGATTTAATTATTTACGAGTAAACAAGTCACTCTAACCTTAAAATGTCTTTGGCACGATTTTGAAGTACACAATGAACTGATAAATGACAACCGAGTATCAAAAGGCGCAGAAACGACATTACTTTCCAGTCCCCCTAATATTATCATGCCCAGTTCCTATCTGAGAAACATGAGGCATGGATAGCCTAAGTCACTGCCCACCTTTACATGCCCTAGGCTCCTGGGTTCACAGAGGCCACTGGGTGAGACTTAGTTGTTTGCTCATTGGATGAGGAGGCGAGAAGGACCTGAACACACTCTGTTCCACCCCCACCCGGTACAGGCCAGAGGTCACTCAGGGGAAGGGATGCCTAAGTCACTGCGCTGTCAGTGGGGTCCCTGCGGGGCTGGTCCATTACTCAGCTGCCTTCAGGAGAGCTCGAGCTTTAGGAACAGCCAAAGAGATCTGGAGCTGGGTCTCATGGGCAGGGTCAGTGAGCGTTCTCGACATGGACAGTACCATTTTGAATCAAAATCAAGACCACTTCTCTCAGCTGGCTTTGAGAAGAATGCCCTGCAGGCCCTGCACCAGCCCCTCCACTACCTGTGCTCCCCCCCCAGCTGGGAGCCCTTTCTCCTGCCGTTAGCCTGCTCTTCCTCACGCCACTCAGGGAGCTGCACCCCGGTCTGCCCCACTGCCCTCTCAGGTCTCCCTCAGTGCCTGGTGGCCGCATCGCCCCCTGGCGTCAGATCCGTCTCTGCACTGCCAGCTCCCACTTTCATAACTGTAGCCCCAGTCTGAGCTCTACACACAGATGTCTCATTTCCCACTTGGAGGCCTACAGAAAACTCTAAGTTAATATATCCAAAAAAGAACTAGATTTTTCGCCTCATCAACCCCCCGAAACTCACCAACAACAACAATTAAAAACAAAAACAAGAAAAAACAGCCTCTCTCTTACTCAGCTTAATAAATGGTGTCTCCAGTCACTAATTCCCCAGGCTAAAACCTCATGTCTCCGTATCTGTCTAATTCACAGCAAGCCTAAATACGTCATGCAAGCTCCCCACGACACCCCTCACAGCACTTAGCACAATTCACACGACGAGCATTGGTATAATCCTCTGATCAGTCTTTCTCTCCCGCCAGATGGAAGCTCTGTGACAGACCTGTATTATATCCCGACACGGAGCCGGGACCCAGTACTGGAACAGCGCGTTGCTCGTCCTCTGACTCCCTCTTGCTCAAGCCGCTGAGCTCCGTGGCCTGCCGTCTAACAGCTTCGTGCACATGGACGTGCTGATCGTTAGAGGACATCCGCTCACGGCCTGAGCTGTACGAAAACAGCCCCTCACTAGCAGGTGCCACTCCTGAGAAGATAAGGGAAGTATGTACAAAAGTAATGATTGTTCAGCAGAGATTTGCAGAAACCGCATCCAAAGTCCTCCTTAGACCAGATGTCTGTGGTCGTCAGTCACCTCTTGCCCCTCCCATTTCCCCTCCCTTTGACATAAAAGAAGCCTGAACTCTGTACTTAGGGTGGGTTTGAGGAACCACTAGGTCTCCCGTCTTCTCAGTTGGTGCCTTCTCCATCAATGAACCTTTCCTCACTCCAAACTCGGACATTGTGAGTTTTGGCCTTTTGAAGCATAGGGCACAAGGACTGTGGACTGGTAACAGTACCTGCTCAACATTCTTGGTCAAATGACAAATAAATGAGTAAACACACACAAGCGGTCCCAGGAAGAGAATGTCCGGGGGGCTTTGGCATCCTCTGTGGCCGCTGAGGTCAACCAAAACGGCCACATGAATTGATTTACAAAATGTGTCTGCCCAAATCCTCCCCTCACCACCAACACAGACATCCTGCCCCTTTCAAGAATTGCTGCCAAGCCCTGGATGGGTGGCTCCGTTAGCTGGAGCGTCATCTGTACACCAAAAGGTTTCAGGTTCAATCCCCAGCCAGGGTGCATACTGGAGGCAACTGATTGATGTTTCTCTCTCCTCTCTCTCTCTCTCTCTCTCTCTCTCTCTCTCTCTCTCTCTCTATTTCTATCTCTCTCCCCCTTTCTCTCTTTAAAATAAATTTTTTAAAATCCTTGGGTGAGGATTAAAAATAAAATTTGTGCCAAGACTCAAGGTATTGATAAAGAACTGGGGGTCCTGGGCATCCCAGCTCAAGAACAGTAACACGCGATTCTTGATCCCTATCTGATCAACTCTATAATTCTCTTTTAACTTCCCCCAAACTATACAATCTAGCTTTCCACGGCTGCTCCACAGAAACCCTGCCTCTCAGTCAAGCCATCCCGTCCACTGCCGTTTCTGTGACTGTCCTGAAGGCTGTGTTTTGCATGCTCTTTCCCCTCATGGAATAGGAGGGGCCTTTAGTGATCCTCTGCTCAAGCCTAAGTCTCTCTCTCAAGGCTCCACCTCTTCCACGAAGCTCTTCCCTGACACCTTGAGCTATGTAAGTGGGCTCCCTCCCCCCACAGAGCTCCTTTCGTAGGTAAACAGAGGTGATTAGTGCTACCTTATCTGTGTTTGTCCTGTCTTCCCCCTTCTGGAGCACCAATTGCCAAAGGGAAAGGTGTGTCTCATACTGTTTGCTTGGCTGTGGCAGCTCCTTAGTAAGCAGGGATGGGGTGGGAAGGAGAACACCGCTCTGGCCCAGCCCCAATGTTCACGCAGAACCGCGGCCACGCCTCCTCCGCACGGGGTTGAAGTGCTGGTTTCCACTTGGAATTCTGTATAATTGAAACGTCTTTCTGAAATAGAAACCTGTCAGACAAGATGGCATTTCACTTTAATAAAATTACAGGGTAGCAGTTAGAAGCAAAGGACTTTGGAAATGACAGCTAAGTAAGGAACTTGGAAATGAAGCTAAGTCAAGTTTAAAAGGCAGCTGGGCTGGTTGATAAGGACCACATCTTGTGATACTATGTGTAGTGGGCTGAATAATGGCTTACCAAAAATGCCCACACCCTCACCTCCGGCATCTGTGAATGTTCCCTCATATGGCATAAAGGACTTCGCAGGTTTCATTAAATTACAGATAGTGAGATGGGTGATTAGCCTGAATTATCCAGGTGGGGCTGATGTTATCACAAAGGTCCCTGTAAGAAGAATGCAGGAAATCAGAGCGAGCAGTTGGAGATGCCACAACAGAAACGAAAGGTCGGGGCGATGCCAGGAAGGAGTCACAAGCCAAGGGATCAGGCAGCCTCCTGCAGCGGGAGAAGGCAAGGACATCGATTCTCTCCTCAAAGCCCCCAGAAGAAGCCCACTCTGCCTACACCTTGACTTATCCCAGTGAGACTGATGTTAGTTCTTCTCACCTCTAGACTATAAAAGAATAAATCTGTGTTTTTTAAACCTCTAAATTTGTGATAATTTGTTACAGCAGCAACAGGAAACTACCCCACCGTGTGAAGCCAGCAGTGGCGAAGAGAGGGAGCTCCTGTTGGAGCCCCCGGGTGTCTAAGAGCCGCACCATGTCTCAGGGAAAGGGCTGATAACCAGAGGCCCCCGTGTGTCTTCTTCCACGAGGGAGAAGGCATCGTGTGGCGGAAGCTAGAAACCAAGGGCTAAAGAACAAGCCAGGCGCCTGGGACTCATCCTTCTTTTGCACATTCTGTCTAGGTTTTTATATATCAAAACTGAGACAGTCCTGGGAAAACTAGAGCTACTAACACAGTGCCCCCAGGACCAGCTGATCAAATAACTGGTCATTTCAAAGCAGAAAACAAATCAACCAAGTTAGCTGTTTCCATTCATTGACTCGTTTATCTCAAACCCCAGCGCACACCATAGCATGGTTCCCCAGGCAGAGCCCAGATCCTGGGGTTTATCACCAATGTCAAAGACCTAAAATCATCCCAATGACAAGCTAGCCTTTCGTTTCTGAATCATGGAAATTTTCAGGCAGTCTGTACATAGTCTCATTAAAGACAAAAATATACAAAACATGAAGGAAAACAGCTTCATGTCCCACAGCGATAAACGCTTTTTAAAAAATCAAGACTCCAAGCATCCTCTCTGTCATGTTTATTTCTTTCTTATCTGTAAAAGTGAAATGCATACAGTGTCTTCACCACATAATGTCAGGGTCCATCTGTGATAACCTGTAGTTTGATAAGAGGCAGAGTAAAGAGACCTTCATTCTGAGTTTACCCTCAGCAGTGAACTTTCATTTGTGGGCTTCGAAACAAAGCCACATTTAAGGGAAAGAAAGACACACGGTGATGTTAACTTGGTGTGTATTGAAGTAGTTTATAAAACAAATCTCCCAAACGTTTATTGTTCAATTAAGCTTCTGGCTATAGTGGGCTTAGTATAAGCAACAAAATGAAAGAAACTTCCCAGACATTGACATTGGCACTCAAAAAATAATAAAGACAAGTATTAAAACATTTCCAGTATATTTTCATGCTGAAAATGTGTTGATATAAAATATCTAAGAAAGCCACATAATTATTAGGATTTTTTCTATAGAAGTTGTAAATGCTTAGATTCGGGTTATCAGGTTCACATAAATAGAAGGTTCTTTCTTAAAATACTGAATAAAAAGAATGTCATCACATGGACCTGGCAAAAAGAAGCTGTATTTAGCTCAAGAGTAACCTCAGCCGAGAGCATCCTTGGCTCAGTTAGGATTACTGGTTTTCCTAGACTGTCTACCTCCCTCATGCCTACTCAGCACTCTTGCATTCGTGGGCATGCACCCACCCCACCAATGACTTCTTCTTTTAATTACATTTATTGGAGTTACATCGGCTAATAAAATTATATAGGTTTCAAGTGTACATTCTATAATTCATCATCTGTATATTGCGTGTTCACCAAAGTCAAGTCTCCTTCTGTCACGATTTAGTCCCCCTTTACACTCTTCCACCTCCCCCCACCCCCTTTCCCTCTGGTAATCACCATACTGATGTCTGGGTCTATGAATTTTTGTATTTGCCTTTTTGCTTAAATCCCTTCACCTATTTCTACCAGCTCCCCCGCCCCAAACCTCCCTCCCTGACAGCTGTCAATCAGTTTTCTGTATCTATCAGTCTGTTCCTATTTTGTTTGTTTATTTTGTTCATTAGATTCCATATATAAATGAAATCATATGGTACTTGTCTTTCCCTGACAGGCTTATTTCACTTAGCATAATTCTCTCCAGATCCATCCATGTTGTCACAAAAGGTGAGGTTTCCTTATTTTTTTATGGCTGAGTAGTATTCTGTGCAAAAAATGGAACTAGACCACCTTCTTACACCATCCACAAGAATAGACTCCAAATGGATTAAAGACTTAGATGTTAGACTCCAAAACAAAAAGATTCTACAAGAAAACATAGGCAGTAAAATCTCAGACATTTCTCCTAGCAATATTTTTTTTCCTGATATGTCTCCTTGGGCAAGGTAAACAAAAGAAAAAATAAATAAATGGGACTACATCAAACTGAAAAGACTTTGCACAGCAAAAGAAACCATCAACAAAATAAAAAGACAACCCACTGAATGGGAGAACATATTTGCCAATGATACATCAATAAGGGGTTAATAACCAATATTTATAAAGAACTTATAAAACTCAACACCAAAAAAAAAAAAAAACCCAAACCCAAACAATCCAATTAAAAAATGGTCAGAGGAACTGAATAGACACTTCTCTAAAGAACTCATACAGCCTGGCTGGTTTGGCTCAGTGGTTGGAGTGTCAGCCCACAGATCTAAGGGTTGTGGGTTTGATTCCAGGTCGAGGGCATGTACCTGGGTTGCAGGTTTGATCCCGTCTCTGACCCCATGCAGGAGGCAATCAATTGGTATGTCTCTCTCACATTGAAGATCAATGGAAAAATATCCTCTGGTGAGGATTAGCAAAAGAAAAAGAAAAAAAGAAGAAAACATACAGATGGCTAATAGACATATCAAATGATCAAAGGATGCTCAATGTCACTCATCAGAGGAATGCAAATTAAAACCACAGTGATAGTCACACCTGTCAGAATGACTATCATTAATAAATCAACAAAGAGTAAGTGTTGGCGAGGATGTGGAGAAAAGAGCACCTTCGCACACTGTTGGTGGGAATGCAGTTGGTGCAGCCACTGTGGAAAATAGCATGGAATTTCCACAAAAAATTGAAAATGGAACTGCTCATGGTCCAACAATTCCACTTCTGAGAACATATCTGAAGAAACTCAAAACACTAATTCGAAAGAATATGTGCACCTCTATGTTCATTGCAACATTATTCACGATAACCAAGATCTGGATTATGTGTCCATCAGTAGATGAGTGGATAAAAATGCTGTGGTACATGTACACAATGGAATACTTCTCGGCCATAAAAAAAGAAGGAAATCTTACCCTTTGAGACAGCATGGAGGGACCTGGAGAGCATTATGCTAAGTGAAATAAGCCAGTCAGAGAAAGACAAGTGCTATATGATTTCACTGATATGTGGAATCTAATGAACAAAATAAACAAACAAAATAGAAACAGTCTCATAGATACAAAAAGCAGACTGACAGCTGTCAGAGGGGACAGGGTTTGGGGGGCTGGGTGAAGGGATTAAACAACAACAAAAGAACTCATAGGTACAGACAACAGCATGGTGATTACCAGAGGGAAAAGGGGATATATGGAGAGAAGAGGGTAAAGGGGGGATAAATGGTGATGGAAGGAGACTTGACTTGGGGTGGTGAACACACAATACAATATACAGATGATGTATTATAGAATTATACACCTGAAACCTGCATAATTTTATTAACAAATGTCACCCCAATAAATTTAATAAATTTTTTTAACAACTGTAAAAAAATAGATGAGTATGGACAAAGTGTGGTATATTCTCCAAACCAATGGCTCTCACATTTAGGCATGCATAAGCATATACAAAAATGCAAAAAGTATATGAGAATTGCAAGGGATACATTTACATTGTAATTCTGATTCAAATAGTTGCTGAAATACAGAAATCATTTCTAGTCCAAAAGAACTTAATGATCCTGATTGCCCTCTTAATTGAGGAAAGGGAGAGAGATAACCTGTTGGAACCTGGTTGCGTGGGTACCTGTAAGAATTTTCTGGGTGAGAATTAGGGAAAGAAGCCACTTCGTTCCTCTCCTTCCCCAGCCAAATGCCTACACGAAGTGACACTGAGTTCTGGGCCTGAGGGCGATCGCATGGTCTCAAGTCAGCGCCACACGGTCTCTCCCATTCCAGGGCCAGGGCAGTGAACTCATCTTTAGCCTAATTTAGCTGAAGTTTCCAGAACATTGTGAAAAGGTTAGAGTGAAAGGAGCTACTTCTTAAACTGCATTCTGCACCAAAATAGGCAACCTCAGTGCCTACCCAAGAGTGTTTCTGAGCCCAGAGAAAGAAACTTCCTCTTCGAAAACTTTGGCCCAGAAACCCCTGGGCGAGTTTATTTCCTGCACGAAGCACGACACTGGCAACCACTTGGACAGATGCATGGAGAGCTGGGAGCAGGCCCGGGAGCCCGGGCGAGCCTGGACACTCCCACGCAGGGCCCTCCGGCCTCCAGCTCTTCCAGAGCAGCCAGGCTGGCCCTTCCAGCTCACCTGCCACAGGCTCCAAAGGCGAGTCCTCTGGGAGGCTGTGGGTATGATTGGCACTAACTGGGCATCAGCACTGTGCTCATGGACTTGACTTTGTTATGGTTCCCATTTTTAAAACTCCACCCATCACCCCATTCTTCTGTGCTGGAAGCAGACACCTTCTCGGGGACCCAGCCTGAGCCCGGCTGAAGGGCTGAGGGAGTCAGGGCACTGTCCGCTCCCAGAGTCGCTCTCGAAGCAGCCACTGCCCTTTGGGGTTTTCCGTCTCGAAGTAGTCCTCCCTGGGAGCTGCCAGTGGCTCCAGCGCAAAGAGCTCCTCGTCCCATTCCATGTCTTCTCTGGAGACGTTGAAGAGGATCCGTCTGGAGCTCCCCAGGCTGGAAGGGAGGAAGGCAGAGAGAGGTAAGTTCGGCCTGGCCAGCCGCACAGAGAAGGGATGCCCTGATTCACCACACCAGTGGAGGCCATTAGATACTCTGGGCCTTGTGGAAGCAAAGCAATGTTATCATGGGGGCTGTGGATGGACCTCCGCTGGCCCTTGAGCTGGGCTTGAAGGACAAGGGTGGGTGATGAGGGCAGAGTCTTGGTTTCAATATGTTCAGTACATGGTTCATTATTATGGGAGGAAAACACTGTTTAGAAAATCCTTGAATCCATCAGAGTTGAAAGGCTCTCGTAGAAACAAAGAGAAACAGGTGGATGAGTGTACATGGGCCTTTTTGCTGTGAACGGTGGGGTCCCCCATGTGACCTGGGTGGGCCGGAGCAAGAGAGCTCTGGATGAGTAGGTCAAGGGAATTTGGGGCTTGAGGTGGTCCCTAGGCTTGGGAGAGAAGGATCTGGAGAGAGGGAGGCCAAAAAATGGTGGCAAGATGGCAAGAGGGGTCCAGCCAGCAAGAAGTTCTCCATCTGAGCCTGGCCAGTGCCTTGGGGCCTAAGGCGTTGGCCTAAGGCAGGGGCCTCTCATTGGTTCGACGTTGGTTCTTGCCTAGAGCCATGCCCTCTTCAACCCCAAACTCTCACTAAGAATGAGTGGTAAGTACACAGTGGCACTTAGGGAAACAAGGGAAGAGGACAGCTCACAGCTTGAGGACTCGTGGGCCAGAGGGAAGGGAGCAGACCCAGAGCTGACACGGCAGTTAGGAGTGGTGACAACGGCGAACCAGGAGGTGTATGTAATTTAAACATTAAACTAAGACCTCCATCCAAAAAATTACACAAGAATTACTTTTGGTGTGTAGGGTGGGGACTCAAGGCACCTTAAGAACCATCTCAAGAGTCTGGAGGACATAAATACATCTGGGTTATACTATGTGGCCAAGCACTTACTCTTTTTTGCAGGCTTTGGGCTTAAATTTCAAGGTGCTGAATGCCCCTTCCACAGCCTTGGGCAAGTAAATGGGGTGCCTCTCAAGTCTCCTCTGGGTGCCGATTGTCCTGCGCTCCATGCTTTTTCGAAACTGGCTGTCTGTCACGTGCACGGCGTGGGCGGCCATGTCCTCAGAGTGCCGGCGTGGCACCCGCAGGATCCAGTTGGAGTGCAAGCTGTGCTCCCGGGAGCTGGTGGCCACTGCAAGAGGGAAGCAGGGCCCCCGGGAGGGAGGACTCACTATTGGGAGGAGCAGAAGGCAACGGAGAGACTGAACGGGGCAGAGGACTCACACCACATGCATGTCTACAGCAGCAGAGTCCTAGGAGGGACTGGAGAACCAAGCAAAGGGGCCGATTTGACTCTGCAGTTATGGTGTAGGACTACAGCAGAAGATGGTGTGTCAATTAAAAATAAGAACAGCCCTGGCCGGTTTGGCTCAGCGGCTGGAGTGTCGGCCTGCGGACCAGAGAGTCCCAGGTTCGGTTCCCACTAGGGGCACGTACCAAAAAAAAAAACAAAAAACATACAGCCCTGGCTGGTGTGGCTCAGTTGGTTGAGTGTCATCCTATGCACTGAGAGGTTGCTGGTTCGATTCCCGGTCAGGGCACATGCACGGGTTGTGGGCTCAATCCCCAGAGTGGGGCATGCAGGAGGCAGCCAGTCGATGTTCTCTCTCATCGATGTTTCTGTCTCTTTCTCCCTCTCCCTTCTTCTCTGTCTCTAAAATCAATTTTAAAATATATAAAAATAAGAACATAGGTCCATATTTGCTAACTTGGAAAGATGCCCCTGATGTGTTATAAATTCTTAGGTGAAAAGAGCAGATGACAAAATAGCAAAGCGATCCTATTTTTGTTTTAAAAAAATAAAGTGAGTCTGTATTTGTGTTTAAAATCTTTTGAAAGGACATATACCAAATTGTTAACAGTGATTGCTATCTCTGGGTGGTAGTATTACAGATCGTATTCTTTACTTTCTTTTTTATGTTTTGATGTGTTGTTTGAGCCATTTGATTTACAACATGTTACTGTTGTTATCAGAGAAAAACCATAAAGTCATTTTCAAAAAATTCTAACGGTGAAGATGACAGTTGTATCCTCAGTGGGCTTTGTTGTCCGCTCCCCAGTGTCCTGGATTCCTAGGTTCAGCCCCTGGGGACAGGGCTGTTCTTTGTCAGGAACTGAAGGGGCCTGTGAGAGAGGGAGTCACGCAGCCGCCCTGCAGGGTGCAATGAGCTTGGGGAGCAGGAGTAACCTTTGAAACTCCACAGACTCAGTGAGAACAGAAATCTCATGATGAAGGGCAATCAAGGCCAGAACAACAAGAATGTAATCTTTTGATCATTAAATAAAACACCCAAAATAATTTAATATTGGTACCAAAATCTGATACCTCAGTAAGCCCTGAACAAAAGCATCATTAATTATACCATGTGGGGGCAAGTCAAAGATTAAAAAAACTGACAGTTGAGTAACGGAATTTAAAAGCGGGCTCAATTCATGAACATGCTTGAGTTCTTTGCTCTCCACCAGGAGAGAGCCCCCGGGACACACCTAGACAAGGGGCAAAGCATCACCTTAGGCCTCACCTCACTCCCTCTCGGGGATCCATGCTGGGCCTGGGAAGCACCCTGGCCCTCTCTCACCCTACACATCCTCGCAGGGTGGTGACTCGGGAGGGCCACAGAGGGAGTGCCATGGGGAGGGGTGCAGAGGGAGGACAAAGTGGGTGAAGGGTCAGAGTTGTGTCCAACAAGCTGGTGCTTCCCCTGGGCCAAGCTAGCTCAGGTAGGGACAGAAGCTAAATTTTAAAATATAGTTTGTCTTCTTTTCTTTCTTTTAAAAAAAATTGTAGTAAAATACAAATAATGCAAAATTTACCACCTTAACCATGTTTTAGTGTACAGTTCAGTAGTGTTGAGTATATTTGCATTGTTAAGTGACAGATCTCCAGAATTTTTTCATCTTGCAAAACCCAAACTGTATTTCTATACCCATTGAACAACAACTCCCTACCTAATGCCTCTGTTTAATCATTTTCCTGTTGCTTTGCCTCATGGAATCTTACAAAAGTGTCACTGTGTCTCAGCTGTGGCAGGGAGCCTCAGGGGCGGCAGAGACCGCGAAAGCAAGGCACACCCAAGAGAAGCTCAAGTTCAGGGCCAGGCTCTGGCTTGCAGGAGTGGGATTCCTGATTGCCCATCTAATAAGTCCACTCCAGAGACCACAACCCACCCATCTTCTGCCCCCAGGGATGGCGCTCACCATCAAAGTCCACGTCCTCATTTGGGGGGTCTATCTCAGCAGTCCGCGGCCGTTTCTCTGTATCCAGCTCTGCGATGATGGAGTCAAAGAAGACAATGGCCTCGGCCACGTCGGCGCTGAACTGCGAGTATGTCTTGGGGGTTGCTTTCTGTTACAGGGCGAGGGGAGGGAAGTCAGCTGCCTGAGCCAACCTCGGAGCGCCCTCACACAAGTCAGCCATAACCGCCAAATAGAATTAAATGCTGCTGAAACTAAATGTAGGTGAAGTTAAACATCTGCAGGTTTAAAAGGTAAATCTGGATAAGGGCTCTCTGGAAGGAAGGTAGATTCTCCACATCCACATTGCTGTAGGATTGACGGGTTTCCAATCACCTCAAGGAGGGAGAGACAGGAGGAAAAGATCTGCCTCTCTCGGTCCCTGACCACTAGGCAGAACACTGAGTCTTTCTTTGGCTCCCTTGTTCCCTGCTGATAAACACCTAATTAGGCAATTATATAGTTCCTCAGGTAGGTGACTAGGTAGATGATGAGATGCTCACAGCAGGAAAGAGAGGACAAGATGGGTCAGAAATAATCCCTAAAATTTGTCAGTGCCTAAAGTCGACACACTTGGGCTCAATTCATGGAATAAATTGCAGAGAAATTGGTATCATTGTTTGAAAAGTATAAGAAATAATAAAATATATAGTTAATAAAAATTTCTGAGTGCCTAACTGGGTTTTGGGCTCTGTTCTGATTTGTTCTCCTCCAGGATCTTATTGATCATCACAACAGCCCACCAAGGGTCACAAGTGACTGACATCATGGAAGTTCAAGCGCCGTGGCAAACGTCGATGGAGAACTCACCATGAAAGGCACAGAATCAATGCATGAACCACCAGAAAGTTCTCTGGGGAATTTTGAAAGTAGAAAACTCAAAAGGGACAATATGTGTTAACCTGGGCTATTCTGAGCATGTGTAGAGGTGTAGAGTTCTTTTATTTTATATGGGCATTTTGAAAGTGGGATGGTATTTAAAATAAATGATTTAATTATAGACTGGCATGTTGGGAAATGTATGTACAAGATTTTGTACTATTAGAAAACATTTTTAGCCCTGTTGGTGTGGCTCAGTGGTTGAGTGTCGACCCATGCACCAAGAGGTTGGGCACATGCCCAGGCTGTGGGCCCAATCCCCAGTGGGGGGCATGCAGGAGGCAGCCAATCCATGTTCTCTCTCATCAATGTTTCTATCTCTCTCTCACTCTCTCCCTTCCCCTCTCTCTAAAATCAATAAAGAAAAAAATATTTTAAAAAAAGAAAAAGAAAACATTTTTAAATCAAGAGTTGTTTTTTTCATATAGAAAATATTAAAGAAACACAATATACATCTGAATCTTTGTTAAAAGTGGAAAGCTATCCAAATGTAGTTATCCTTCCCCCTTCAAAGAGCTCACTGAAATGAAAACAAAGAGGGGAGAAAGCAGAAACCCCACTAACAAGGAAAACAAGAAAGAGGCCATCAGTGAAAGACAGATTTCCAAAAGCTTCCGGCAGTTGGAAAGCAGTGGAAGGATCACTGATGTAACAGAGCAGAGGGACTGGCCTCCAGAGCTTCGTGGGTGGGGAAAGCAGCAGAGGAGGGGGACATTTTAAACCTTGGGAACTGAAAATGCTCCAGACTTGACAACACCAGATGCACCAAGGGCTGGGCGAGGGGTGCAGGACTGATGAAGGGCTGGTTGAAAGTCCTTAGGAGCCCAGCAGGCCAGTCCACCAGGCATTCTCCCTGCAGTCAGATGACAGGAGGGCTCATCAATACAGGCAAGTCAATATTCTTTTATCCTCCCTGTGTTTTGTCTTGCTGGTCCATCTCCCTTGGATGTCTCATCTGGATGACTCCTATTCATCTATCAAAACTTGGCTGATATGACCCACAGATTCCACTTCTGGGTATATATCTGAAGAAACCCAAATCACTAATTCAAAAGAATATATGCACCCTATGTTCATTGCAGCATTATTTGCAACAGCCAAGCTATGGAAACAACCCAAGTGCCCATCAACAAGCAAGTAAATTAAAAAGCTGTGGTACATGTATACAATGGAATATTACTCAGCCATTAAATAATGAAACCTTACCATTTGCAACAGCATGGATGGACTTACAAGGTATTATGTTAAGTGAAATAAGTCAGTCAAAGAAAGACAAATACCATATTATTTCACTTATATGTGGTATCTAAAGAACAATACAAATGAACAAACAAACAGAAACAGACCCATAGATACAGAGAACGCATTGATGATTACCGGGGGGGGGGGGGGGGTGGATTTAGGGAACTGGGTGAAAAAGGTGGAGGAATTAAGAAGTACATATTGGAAGTTACAGAAGAGTCATGGGGATGTAAAGTACAACATAGGGAATATAGTCAATAATATTGCAATAATTATGTATAGTGCCAGTTGGGTACTGGAAATATCAGAGGGAACACTTTGTAAAGTATATGACTGTCTAACCACTATGCTGCACACCTGAAACTAATAAAAATAATACTGAATGTAAAAAAAAGAAAAAAGATTGGATGAGACAGCTTCTTCTCCAGGAAAACCACTCTCTCCTAATTCTATCACACATACCATTTTAGAGATGTGTGTGTGTGTGTTGTGTGTGTGTGTGTGTGTGTGAAATGTAAGAGAGAGGAACAAAGAATGGGGAAAGCCAAACATCTGGACTGAGCCCCAAAGGAAGGATGAATATTACTTAAGAGGAATGCCAGGTCCATAGGTTTTTGCAACTCGGAATCCATCTCCACATGGAAGGATGTCTCTAAGTCTCCAGTAGCAACTATCATCAGTGTTTGGCTTAATACAGGGTCTCAGACTTGCACGTGAGGATAACATTCTTTTTCATCTGGGACAACCTACAATTGATATAAGCTGTTCATTCCTCAACGTCTGTAGGAAGTAGACTTTGGCAATCAGCTAAGAGCAGCCCAAAGCAGTGGCTTTCATGTAGAAGGGTTTACAGGAGAGTCTTTGGTGTCTTAACTATCAAAGGCCCAGGAAACAGTAAGCACACTACCATTAATTAATTTAACATGAGCCCTTTCCTGTGTCCTCTTATGAATCTCCTAGACCTCCTCAAGTATTATCCTCCAAGAATAACATTTACAAATTTAAAAAATAAACCACTAGCATATATATCACCACTTTAGCCACTGAACTCTCTATCAAAACTGGTGGACAAAGGCCCTTTCAGCTGCACACTTGTTAGTTATTCCAAATATTCAAACATGTTGACTGTTTCCAAAACTTCAAGCTTTAGGATTCAAGACTCAGGTCTTCCTCCCATACATCGCTCTTTCTGCTCTGCTTAGCTGAGATTGCCTTTTGGCACACCCAGACACTGACGAGCTCCTTAGACAACACTAAGAGTCCCATTTTCTAGGTCCCACTTTCAAAGTATCTGTTGAGTCATTCAATATATTAGCATTATAAAACATGTTTTTGTTAATAGCTTTTGGGTATGCTGGAGAGTGAGACATTGGGACACTCTGGTGACATTGTCTGTAGCTGACCCATACACCTGTGTGAGCAGGTCTCATCATACCTCAACCCTTACTTACCCTAATACCCCCATCAGTTCCCTCCAAACCCTTCATGAAATGAAGTGGGGCATACATAAATGTACATGAATAAACCATTGTTTTCCTTCCTTACATAGTCCCACTTTCCCTCCCTGTAAACAAAAATACCAGCCCTTGAGCAAGTCTAAGAGCCTGGCCTGAGAGGTGGTGAGGGGATGCCTCTCCCTCAACCCTGTCAGGGTGACTCTATGACAGTCCAGCCCGATCCCAGCTAGGCATCTGAATCTCTTGGGGTGTTCTTAAAGAATATTTATACCTGGCTCTTTCCCAGACCAATTACTTCACAGCAGTTGAGAACCATGGTTCAGTAGGGACCTAGGCATGGGGGAGGGACCCATGGCTGAGACTAGCTTTTTCAGCCTTCCCATAGCTTCTGTGGGCCTTTCTCACCTCTACAAGGACATCTCTTGGTGAACACTCACAGAGACCACTAGCACAAGGGCTGCATCAACTGAGGCTCAAGCTTTAGGGCTCAGGCTAATGTCACAAGAGAATATTTTACAAAGAGGTGGTGGTATAAAATGCGAGGTCAATCCTCAACACCCCTGGGTGAGATGCAAAATAGTCCTTCCTCTCTGAACTCAGAACTCCAGGTAAAATTGGATTGCTTCCCTCCCAGCCTTTACTCTTCTAGCCCAGAATGTTTTAACGACTCCTTTGGAAAGGCTGCATGTAATGGTTGCACCTGGTCAGGCCTGGTTTCACAGGGCTCATGATCCTCCATCAGCCCTGCAGCAGCCCCAGGGAGAAGGACATTGCTCGGAAAGCATCTGTATTGCATTGCCGACTTCACTCCAGGTTGCCTTTCACATTTCACCTTCAGTGGCTTTAGGGTTATCGTTTTCCAAGCCTTCCTGTTGCACCCCCTCACCCCAGGCCTGGGTTTCAGATTACTTTGCCCAAATGGAAGCCTTTGCACTTTCCAAAGCAAACTCGCCTGTACTTCTCACTTTAATGTCTGAGTCCCCCAAGGCAGTTCATGATATTTTCCTGCATTCCATATCAGCTGCCATCCTGCTGTTTTCACCTGACCTCTGGGGACCTGGCCTTCTCCAACCTGCTTGTTTTCTTCTGGGATCTGTCAGTATTTGTTTGCGAGAGATTTGGAGTCTACAAAATAAACTTCCAGTTGTAAACAGCAATTTTTTTCCCCAGAAGTTAGGGTAGGGGGACATTCTAAACCCATCCAAAGCCAAGAGGACCACCACTAAACACCTAGCCTCCTTCTCTCCTACTTGGCAATGCTCTTCACCTTTACAGAGGGTCAACTCACTCTGCAGCAAACAGTCTTGGGTGCCTTTCCTCTATGCTCATGTCCTGCTCCGTGTGAATAGTCCACCACAGCATATGGTATTATACCCTAGTATTTCCCAGCAGGCCAGTGGCCCTTAACCTCTTCTTTAAGATAACTTTGACAAACAGAGAAAAGACTCTGTTGATAAATGGTCACTGCCAGCCCCTGCATGCATGAGACAGATTGTGCAACACACACAATCCCAACATTCTTGGTTGTAATTCTACCTCTTTCTCTTCCAAGGAACCGCAACACACCCATGTAGTTCAGAGAGTGATGCTGGAAACTGCAGCTTCAGAATATGGTATGGACTGCACCAGGGCAGATGGATTATCTTTTCATCTATGCATGTTGAGCACTTCTTCTGGCAGTCGGTATGGAGTAATAACTATTTGTTGAGTGAATGAATGTATGCTCTATTACCTAATATTAATGTATTACCTAATATTTATATTCTCCAACCAGTTTGCATGTTGCTAATGTATACTTTGGATTTAACTTGGCAGTTTTTGAGAACTCTGTACTCACTATTTTTATGGAGTACTGATAGTAATCTCTTGAACTAATAATACCTGGAAACCTGAATGTCAATATAATTGAGTTAGTCTGGATTGGAGAGAGCATTTTCTCTTGGACCATTCAGCTGGGTGAAATTAAATGCAAAACAGTTTAAATTTATCCACAAGCAATTTAATATCATTAAAAGGAGCCTTTAAGGTTAAACCTTGTAAGCTCTGACTAATTTATTCCCTTTGCCTTCTGCCATCCTTGTGATATATAATCAAGACCAAGGACAAATAGATATTTACCTTATCCCTTTTATATTAGAGCACACAAGGAAATGTGTACCCATAATTGAATAGGAGTTTGTGAAAAAGGAATGGGAGTTTATGAAACAAGAATTGTAGATATGAGAAATAACTTGGAAAAAGATATAGTCACTGAAATTTAAATACGTACATATACATACCCTTATACAAATTTTCAATAGATAAGCTAAATGGTAGACTGGCCACAGCTGAAGGAAAAATAAAAATTAGTGTAGACAATGGAGCTGAAAAAAAATCAGCTCAAAACAATAAAAAAAGAAGAAAGAAGTTTGTCACAAACTCTAGTATAACTAAGCCTGAGTCTTACCTATCATAACTAAACATTACAATCATTTTGGAAGCATAGCTGCACATCTTCGGTCTTTCATATTAGAGGTTCTAGATTCACAGGCTTGATAGGCTTAGTCTTTTTTTCTCCCAGCTTTATAATCTTAAAGTCATTATTATTTTTTTTGTTAGCATCTGGTAACTTCTATTTTTAAATGTCATCTAAATGGTCATTTCACTTTAACAAAACACTGAGTGAAAACTTTTTAAATCACATTTATCAAACTGTTAGAAGCCAAACTGATAGAATTGAATTAACTTCCTTGAAACATGTTCACATTCAATAAGTAAAACGTCACAATCCAATGAGAGAAAAGATGGATTTGTCAATAAATGGTGTTGGAAAACTTTGATATTTGGGAAAAATTCAATTTGAATTCTAACTTCCCACTACATGTCAAAATAAATTACTGATAGACAAAAGATTTGGGTTTTATTTCATGGAATTATTAAAAATGGCAAATATGCAATTGACTTTAGGCATAGAAGGACTTTCTAAGTGTGAGAGTAATGGAAAAACTATCAAAGACAAAAATCAATATATTTGACTACATAAACATCAGTAGTATTTGTACATCAGACGTCAAATAAAATTAAAAGATACATAATTTACAGAAAATATTTTAACATGCATGGCAGACAATGTATTCATATCCTTAATATAAGAACATTTCATATAAGTAAATAATAAATCCTTAAGAGAGCCAAAAGAAAATTTATAAAGACATAAATGGGCAATCCATTAATAAGAAATATACATTGGTTTGATAAAATAAAAGGGTCATTCTTTGCACAAGCAATAATCAAAGAAAGCATATAAAAAGAATGCAGTTTGGGGGGGATGGAAAATGGTGGTGGAGTGAATGGAAGCTACACAGACCATCTCCCAGAACCAAACTGGAATTAAAACTAAAATAAAGACAAATAATTGGGAAAAACCAACAGAAAAGCAGCTGGAGAGGACCCATATAACCAAGGACTGGAAAAAAAGACACTGAATTGAGCCTGATAGGTCTGCGGTGGCACGAGAGGGCAGCCTGGGAGCCCATGGACAGCAGCTGTTTTAGCTGTGAGCAGCTCCCTTAGGGTTAAAATCCCAAGCCAGCTCCACAGCACAGAGGGCTGGGACAGAGCACTAAATTAGCTACAGACATTCACCTTGGGTTCTGGCAGAGGGGGGACAGACTGGACTGGAACTGTGTGGGGACACTTGGGATTTGGAAGGTGCTGAGAGTTTTTGCCAAGTCACTTCCTCACAGTACAGTGGCCATTTTGCTCAGAGAGCCCCTTCCTGGAGCTCTGGGGAGAAGCAGCAGCTCCTCCCTCAGATATTTAACCCCACCCAGCTGGGCCAGAGAAATGCAAATTGAGGCTCATTAACAATCAGCATCTGCCCCACCCTCTGGAAATCCTCTTACACTGAATACCTGAGGGAGTTTTTCATTCAGCTGAGGGCTACAACCCAAGGCTCATCAAGTAACTGAAACTAATAGCCTCCAGGCAAAAAGTTAGAGGATAACTGAACCTTTCCTGGGCTTGAAAATCTACCTAGGAAAGTAAGACTTGACAGTGGTGTTTAACATGGGTCCTCCCACACTCATCCAAACCCAGCAGAACACCAACACCCATAGGGAAAATTTGGCAGGCTCCAAAACCCACTGAAATAGCCAAAATGGTGAAACAAAGAAACAAATTCCAAAGGAAAGAACAAGAGAACTCTACTAAAGATGAGATAAATGAAATGCAGTTAAGCAAATTATCAGAGGTAGAGTTCAGAGCCATGATCTTGAGGAAGCTCAACAGCGTAAGTAAGGATCTCAACACCATAAGTAAAGATATAGAAACACTGAAAACCAACCAAGTGGAAATGAACAATGACATAGCAGAAATAAAGAACACACTGGAAAGAATAACCAGCAGAGTACAGGAATCTGAGGACTGGATCAGTGAATTAGAAGACAGGGAAGAAAAAAATCAAAAGGAAAAAACAATTAAAAAACAAGAAGACAGCTTAAAAGAACTGTGGGACAATGGGAAATGTAATAACATTTGCATCATAGGAGTTCCTGAAGAAGAAGAAAATGAGCAAGGGTTAGAGGATAATTTGAAGAAATAGTGACAGAAAACTTCCCCAACTTGGTGAAGGAAGAAGGCATTCAAGTTCAAGAAGCACAGAGAGTCCCAAGTATGAAGAACCCAAACAGGCCCACACCAAGACACATAATAATTAAAATGCCAAAAATTAAAGACAAAGAGAGAATCCTAAAGACAGCAAGAGCTAAGCAACAGGTTACCTACAAAGGAACCCCCATAAGGCTATCAGCTGACTTCTCAACAGAAACACTACAGGCCAGAAGGGAATGGCATGAAGTAATCAAGGTCATGAAAAACAAGTATCTGAATCCAAGACTACTCTATCCAGTAAGGCTATCACAAAAATAGAAGGTCAAATAAAGAGCTCCCCAGACAAAAAAAAAGGCTAAGGGAATATATTAGCACCAAACTAGCACTGCAAGATATGTTAAAAGGACTGCTACAATTAGTAGAATAGGAAGAAAAATATAACCACACTAAACAAAAATGGCAATAAATAAGTACATATCAGTAATCACCTTAAATGTAAATGGATTGAATGCTCCAATAAAAAGACACAGAGTAGCTGATTGGATAAGAAAGCATAACCCATATATATGTTGTTCACAAGAGACCCACCTCACAACAAAATACTTACATAGGTTGAAAGTGAAGGGATGGAAAAAAATCTTCCAAGCAAACGGAAAGGAAAAAAAAGCTGGGGTAGCAATACTCATATCTGATAAAATAGATTTCCAAATGAAGGCCATAACTAGAGACAAAGAAGGTCACTACATAATATTGAAAGGATCTATCCAACAGGAAGATATAACCTTGGTAAACATATATGCACCCAATATAGGAGCACCAAAATATATTTAAAATCTTCTGGAGGACTTCAAAGGAGAAATCGACAGCAATACAATGAAAGCAGGGGACTTCAATACCCCACTGACATCACTGGATAGATCCTCTAGAAAAAAATTAACCAGGAAACAGAGACTCTAAATGATGCACTAGATCAAATGGATTTACTAGATATCTACAGAGAATCACACCCCAGAACTGCAGAATTCACATTCTTCTCAAGTGCACATGGAACATTCTCAAAGATAGACCACATGTTAGGACACAAACTAAATCTCTACAAGTTCATGAAGATTGAAATCATATCAAGCATCTTCTCAGATCACAAAGGCATGAAACTAGAAATCAATTGCAACAAGAACATGCAAAGACATTTGAACACATGGAGGCTAAATAGCATGTTATTAAACAATGAATGGGTTACCAAGGAGATCAAGGAAGAAACTAAAAACTTCCTGGAAACCAATGAAAATGAACACACAACAAAACAAAATCTATGGGATGCAGAGAAAGCAGTTCTGAGAGGGAAGTTCATAGCACTACAGGCCTACCTCAAGAAACAAGAAAAATTTCTAATTGACTATCTAACCTCATAACTTAAAGAACTAGAAAGCAAACAAAAAGAAAAGCTCAGAGCAAGTAGAAGGAAAGAAATAGTAAAGATCAGAGCAGAAATAAATGACATATATACCAAAACAAAAAAAATTCAAAAGATCAATGAAACAAAGAGCTGGTTCTTCAAAAAGATAAAGAAGATTGATGAATCCTTAGCTAGATTCACCAAGAAACAAAGAGAGAGAACTCAAATACACAAAATAAAAAATGAAATAGGAGCAGTAACAACTGACACCACAGAAATACAAAGTATCATTAACATATACTATGAACAATTATATGGCAACAAATTGGACAATCTAAGCAAAATCGACAAATTTCTAGAAACACATAGTCTCCTAAAACTGAACCAGGAAGAGATAGAAAACTTGAACAGATCAATAACCACTAAGGAAATTGACAATGTAATCAAGATTCTCCCAGCAAACAAAAGCCCAGGCCCTGACGGCTTCACGGGGGAGTTTTACCGAACATTCAAAGAAGAACTAACACCCATTCTCCTCAAATTATGCCAATAAATTGAAGAAGAAGGAAGCCTTCCAAACTTGTTTTATGAGGACAGCATAATTCTAATTCCAAAACCAGAAAAAGACACTACAAAGAAAAACTACAGGCCAATATCCCTGATGCACACAGATGCAAAAATCCTGAACAAAATACTAGCAAATGGATCCAGCAATACATCAAAAAAATTATTTACCATGACCAAGTGGGATTCATCCCAGGGATGCAAGGCTGGCACAATATTCGCAAATCAATAAATGTGATACACCACATAAACAAGATGAAAGATAAAAACCATATGATCATATCAATAGACAGTGAAAAAGCATTTGACAATATCCAGCACCCATTTCTGATAAAAACGCTCAGCAACATGGGAATAAAGGGATCATATCTCACCATAATAAAGTCCATATATGAAAAACCTACAGCCAACATCATACTCAATGGGCAAAAACTAAAAACATTTCCCTTAAGAACAGGAACAAGACAAGGATGCCCACTTTTGCCACTCTTATTTAACATAGTACTGGAAGTCTTAGCCACAGCCATTAGAAGACATGAAGAAAAAATAAAAGGGATCCAAATTGGAAAGGAGGAAGTGAAACTGTCATTATTCGCAGAATACATGATATTGTACATAGAAAACCCTAAAGATTCCATCAAAAATCTACTAGACTTCATAAATGAATTTGGCAAGGTAGCAGGATACAAAATTAACTTCAAGAAATCGATGGCATTCTTATACACCAATGATGAACTCACAGAAAGAGAAACTAAAAAAACAATCCCATTTACCATCATGGCAAAAAAATTAAGATACCTAGGAATAAACTTAACCAAAGAAGTAAAGGACTTCTTCTCAGAAAACTAGAGGTCATTGATAAAAGAAATAGAGGAAGATATAAAGGAGTGGAAGCACATACCTTGTTCATGGATTGGAAGAATTAACATCATTAAAATATCCATACTACCCAAAGCAATCTATAGATTCATTGCAATCCCCAACAAAATACAAACAGCATATTTCACAGAACTAGAACAAATACTTCAAAGTTCACATGGAACCAAAATGACCCTGAATAGCCACAGTAATCTTGAAAAAGAAGGACAAAGTAGGAGGGGTCACAATATCGGATATCAGGTTATGCTACAAAGCTACTGTAATCAAAACAGCCTGGTACTGGCATAAGAACAGGCATATAGATCAATGGAAGAGAACAGAGAACCCAGAAAATGACCCAAAACATTATGCTCAATTAATATTTGACAAAGGTGGTAAGAGCATACAATGGAGTCAAGACAGCCGCTTTAATAAATGGTGTTGGGAAAATTGGACAGCTACATGCAAAAAAATGAAACTAGACCATCAACTTACACCATACACAAGAATAAACTCAAAATGGATGAAAGACTTAAATGTGACTCGTGAATCCATAAAATTCCTAGAAGAACATGTAGGCAGCAAAACTTCAGACATCAGCCCTGGCCGGTTTGGCTCAGCGGTTAGAGCGTCAGCCTGCGGTCCAGAGAGACCCAGGTTTGGTTCCCGCTAAGGGCATGTACCTCGGTTGCAATTTGTCCCCGGCCATGGTTGGTCGTGCGGGTGGCAGCCACGCGATGTATCCCTTTCACATCGATGTTTCTCTCTCTCTCTCTCTCTCTCTCTCTCTCTCTCTCTCTCTCTCTCTCTCTCTCTCTTCCTCTCTCTCCCTCCCACTCTATCTGAACAAAAAATGAAAAAATGTCCTCGGGTGAGGATAAAAAAAACAACAAACAAAAAAACTTCAGACATCATATGCAGCAGAATTTTCACTGATACATCACCTAAGGCAACAGAAACAAAGGAAAAAGTAAACACATGGAACTACATCAAACTAAAAAGCTTCTGCACATCAAAATGGAAAGGGAGCCCACTACATGGGAGAGCATAATTGCCAATGATACATCAGATAAGGGGTTAATTTCCAAAATATATAGAGTACTCATACAACTCAACAAAAGGAAGACAAATAACCCAATTTTTAAAAATGGGCAGAGGACCTAAAGAGACACCTCTCCAAACAGGACATACAAATGGCCAAGAGACATATGAAGAAATACTCGCTAATCATCAGAGAGACGCAAATTAAAACAACTATGAGGTATCACCTCACACCTGCCAGAATGGCTGTCATCAACAAATCATCAAACAACAAGTGCTGGTGAGGGTGTGGAGAAAAGGGGACTCTAGTACACTGCTGGTGGGAATGCAGACTAGTACAGCCACCATGGAAAACAGTATAGTGTTTCCTTAAAAAATTAAAAATTGAATTGTCATTTGACCCAGTGATCCCACTTCTAGGAATATATCCTAAGAAGCCTGAAACACCAATCATAAAGAATATATGTACCCCTATGTTCATAGCAGCACTATTTACAATAGCTAAGATCTAGAAACAGCCCAAGTGTCCATCAGTAGTTGAGTGGATAAAAAAGCTGTGGTACATGTACACAATGGAACACTATGCAGCTGTAAGGAAGAAAGATCTCTCATCCTTTGAGACAACATGGAGGGACCTTGAGAGTATCATGCTAAGCGAAATAAGCCAATCAGAGAAAGACAAATACCACATGATCTTACTTATTTGTGAAATATAATGAACAAGGTGGGCTGATGAACGAAATAGACCCAGAGACATAGTAAGGAGTATGGTTCAGACTGACAAACCTCAGAGTAGGGGGGGAGGGGCATGGATGAGATGAACCAGAGAACTTATATGCATGTATGCATAACCAGTGGCCATAGACAACAACACTAGGGGGTGTGGGGGGGATGGGGAGGAGGGTGTCTGGGAGGGAAAAGGAGAAACATCTATAACAAAAATAAATTAATGAAAATTGAAAAAAAAAAGAATGCAGTTTATCTGTTACATCAGTAAACTTTTAAAATGAATGACAATACTCGGTGCTGATAAAGAGCCATAAGAAGGGCTTTGTTGTTTGTGACAAATGGATTGATCTTGAGAATATCATGCTAAGCAAAATAAGTCAGACGGAAAAAATTGAGAACCATATGATTTCACTCATATGTGAGATATAAAATTGAAAGCAACAAATGAAGAAACAATACAAACAAACAAATAAAAACTCAGACACAGACAACAGCATAGTGGTTACCAGAGGGAAGGGGGTGGGGGAGGTTGAAAAGCGTAAAGGGGGTCAAATACATGGTGACAGAAAGTTTGACTTTGGGTGGTCAACACACAATGCAGTAAACAGATGATGTAGCACAGAACTGTACACTTGAAACCTGTACAATTTTATTAACCACAGTCACCCCAATAACTTTAAAAAATTTAAAAAGAGGGCTTTCTAATTCACTGTTGATGAAAGTATAAATTATAAAATGTTTCTGAAAGCCATATGCAGAAGAATCTTTAAAAATAAATAAACTTTTATTCTTGACCCATTAATCACACTTCCAGGAATCTCTGCTAGAAATGTCTTATACGCATAGAGTAAGATGTATGTGTTTATATAATTTTTAACAACTGTTTAAAGACTGTAAATTGTTACATTTTTTGCCATTAAAACTTGAGTTTTCAAAAACTAGTTAATGAGATGGGAAGGAACCAACAATATATAATATTAACTGGAAAAAAAACATAAAAAGGTTATGGTATGGACCAAATTTAGTCAATCTATAAATATAGAATGGCAATTAAATTTCAATTTGACATAAATGATGAATAATTCTTAGTATAAATATATACTAAATATTGCGTGGACATAGGCATACTAAAAAAATCTATTGTTTATTTAAAATCTGAATTTAAATAGTTATCCTTTCTTTTATCTGGTAACCCTAAATATATGAAAAAATACAGGAAATAAATGGTTGGAAAAAATATATACTTACACATTTTATAGTGGTTATCTCTGGATGATAGGTTTCTAAGTTGTTTTTATTTTCTTCTGTATACTTTTCTATATTTTATAAATTTCATCTAATGAGGAAATGCAACTTCATCATGGGAAAAAAACTGTTTACCTAAAACAGTGTCCTTTGGCTGATGAGTTCTGATCCACTGCACACTGGATGTTTTAATTATTAGGATCTGATTCATATGAATATACTCAAATTGTATTTTACTCCACCACAGGCCTGTTAATTTTCCACATCTTCCATCAAATTTTGTTACAGTTTTGTTAAATTACAGTTGGAGCTTCTCAGATTATTGGTTTATTGAACATCTACTATGCGCCTGGAGCCTTGCTAGAGGTTGGAGATAAAAAGATAAACAGGAGGACATGGTGCCCCCGCTCAGAGAATTGATGGCTGGCGGCAGAAATAGCAAATGAACGGATAATGACAGTGCTGTGTGCAGAGTACTGAGCGCTGGGGTGCTGAGTGCCGAGACGGCGGTCAGACAAGGAGGAGGGGAATCCACTGAGTTAGATTGTGAATGTGAGAAATTATTTCCTAGGGAAGTGTTTTCTCTGCTGCCTAAAAAAAGACAATAAATCAGCCAGGTGACCAGAATGTGATAGAGAGGAAAAAGGGAGGAGGAAGTATTGCTTCCAGCACGTGCCTGGAAGACAGATTGGAAAATATAAATTCCCCACCTAGCGGTCTGAGAGGGGCTACAGGAATTATATGCTCTGTTATCAATCATGATTCTACTGTCTGTGATCTTGTGGAGAGCTCTGCCGAGCATAATGAAATATTCTTTGCAGCTCATATTGAATTTTTACTGCCTTTCAGCATCACAAACCAGATAAAGGCCATGTGATAGAGACCCCACCCCCACCCCATAACTGATGCTCACAGAAAACCTGCATTTTAATATCACTGTTTGCAGGAAGTCTCCCCAACAGATCTGAAAAATATTTCTCAGCCATGTAAAACATCCAGAACCTGGTTCCCTTCCCATGTGCAATTTATATATGGATAATTTGGAATCTTTTTAGATGAATTGAATTCAGACTCTCCTGCCATAGAGGAGAAAGAATCTTCTATTTGCTGTTGACATGGTCTTATTTCATGAAACAAGATTGAGTGGCCTCTATAAAAAATTGATTCTGAAAGCTAACTATTGTCAGAATGAAATCAATCACTTCTGGCTGTGGAATTCTCCATAATTCCACTGGTTCTTTTAAAACGTAGCGGGTGAATTTCTTTAGTTGGAGCAGTGTGGGGTGGGGTGGTGTTGCAGGGAGGGGTATACATTTTACAGCTAGTTCATCCAGGCAGACAGATCAAGAATCCAAGCTGCTCAGAACCAGATTATCCACAGGAGAACTAATGAAGTTTCTTATAGCTGTGGTAGGTGACTGGTAACCCTGGCCTCTAAAAATGTGCCAGCTAAACCATCTGGGCAGTGTTCCATGGGCACTGCAGCCAACCCCAAACTGCCTCCCTAGGCCAGCCCTGGCTCTGCAGCCAGCCTCCCTGAGGCTCTTCCCCCGTGTGGCTCAGTTCTCATGGGAGGGTGCTGGCTGTTGACTGGTTCATCTGGTCTTAAAGTATGAGCACCTGTCCTCAGTGAGGACTCCAATTGTCCGTGAGCATTTGGTCAGAGTCAGAGCATAATCCGAAATGTTTCCTTTTCACCCCCGTTGATACTAAGCCGATCGGCCAAAGGAAGGGAGTTCTGACACATACTACAACGGGTGAACCTTGAAAACATCACGTGGTGAAAAAAGCCAGGGGGACAAATACAGGTTGACTCCGTTTACAGGAGGTTCCTAGAATCGGCAAATCCATAGAGACAGTAGAACAGAGGTTACCAGGGAAGGGGCAGGGGAAGTGGGGAGTTACTGTCTAGTGGGTGTGGACTTTTAGTTGGGGATGATGAAAAAGTTCTGGAAAGAGACAGTGGTGGCTGCACACACTGTGCACATACTTAATGCCCCTGAAGTGTACACTTTGAAATGATTTAAATAACAAATATAAAAATAAATTTAAAGTATTTTACTTAAAAAGACTATTTTATATGTTTTTAAAATTAAAAATTGTCATATCTTTTAGGAAATCATTCTCCTAATTCCTTAATGAAGTATTTTGTAGAGCACTTCTATGACCTCTTAAGGAACTCATTTTCTTTCTTTTTTCAAGGAACTCATTTTCTAGTGTACTACTAGCATATCATGCAAAGTTCTAAAAATATATTAATTAGGGCTTAATAGTCTTTTGGATGAATTATTATGGGTTTATATAAATGGTAGTTTGGAAAAGTTCCAGGTAGTGTGAGGAACTCTGGTTATTGTCTGACAATTAACAATTTGAAAAGGGAAACATTTTTCTTTAAAATAAATTTATATAAGATCATTCAAAGAAAAGCACTTAATTTCTTAAGAATTCATTAACTGTGATGGATTTAATTACCCATAATCTGGGGACACTAAAAAGCACTCATTTAAGGAACTAGGAAGTGCCATGTTTAAAATGGTAAATTTTATATTATGTTTATTTTACCACAACAACAAAAAGTAAGCTAAAATGGGTGATGGAAATATGTGTAATTAGATAGTGGTGATGGTTACACAATTCTGAATAAACTAAAAAACACTCAATTATACCCTTTAAAGGGTAAGTTTTATGGCATGTGAATTAAAGCTGCTATTTTAAAAAGAAAAGAAAAGGAAGCCCCGCTGAGAGAAGTGATGTTCAGGAAGCGCAGTGAAAAGAGACGAGTGGGAAAACCCACAGCCCCCCAGCATCCTGAAGACGTTACCATGGGAACAGGGAGGTGAGGGAGAACCACAGAGGCCAAGGCCAGTCAGGTCCCGGTTGCCTCTTTTTGAGATGCTGGGATGAGGGGAGAAAATTGCAAGAAACACAATAGGGCAACTTTTTACTTTTTCCAGGCATTTCTCTCTCATAGGATAAGTTACATAGTCAGAGGATTTTGACAAAAATCTTGGAAGGTCATGTGGTCCATCCATGCCGCGGGCATCTGAATTCTCCGCTGGGTCCAGAAGGCACCAGCAGAAGCTAGGCGCCATTCCCTGGGCCCTCACTAAGACCCAGTGCAAAGCTGCGCCCTGGGTGGTGACAGCGGGCCGAGACAGCGCCGCCAGAAACCTGTGCCCTGGGCATTGCCTCCCTCTCCCACAAGAGTGCTCACCATGAGGATAGGGACTCCGACTTGCTTACCAGTATCTAGAATAGTCCCTCGCATATCGTATATGCTCAATCAATATGTGTTGGTGAGTGAAGAATGAATCAATGATATGTGTATTGATATATTGTTTCTAAAATATTATTGAGGGGATTGCCAGCCACATCATGCGTGGTTCCCTGCATCGTTTCAACGAGAGATTTTGAAATTAAAACTGGGGAAAATCTCACTTTCCCTGAGCGCTGGGCACGGCTCGGCCTCGCTGACAGTCAGAATGTGGAAGCCACCAGCTCTCTAGCTTGGGGAAGTGCGGAGCCCAACTAAAGCTCCCTTACCGCCGCTGATGCAGCCGCATGACGCACACTCTCGTGATTCCCGTGGATGTTTTTTCTCCTGATGTTCCAACTTCTGTTGCTACCTTATTCTGCTGGTGTGTGACTCAAAAGCTCTGAAGAATGAACTGGGACGTACGGAAGTACTTCCGTTGGAAGGACTTGCCGACACAGTACCCACCCATCCCAGGTTCGTGCAGCAGCACCGCGCACCTCCCCGGCTTCCTCCCGGTGGAAGGGCAGGGGGCGCAAACCCGATTCTCAGGGCCACGAGACCAGGAGTAAAAGTGGAACCAGAGTTAGCCGTGTGAAGACGTGTCAAGACAGGGGGAATTGTTACTCATGAATTGTGGAGAGGAAAGGGCCTAAGTGGGGCCTTCTGGTCATGCTTCTGTCCGGGTCCTCCTGGACAAAAACAGCCCTGGCCACGCAGCCTCGTGAGGGACTTTCACCCGAGCACAGAATCCACGCAGAGTGGGGTGACTGCCCGGCCCAGGAATGCAGGATGAAGCGGCCTCCTCACCTCATCCTGAGGTGCACGCTCCTGCACCTGACGTATTACACAAGCTCAAAATACGTTTTCCAGTGGAAAGGCGCCATGGATACACTAACAGGTGTGCGTTCTGGCGCGCTGGGACCGGCTCCCTGCACCAGGTGCACAGCCTCTCCTAACTCACTCAACGTCTCGGAGCCCGTTATTTCACCTGCAGTGTGGGGCTAACACTCAACACACTGGGTCTGGAGGACGAGTAGAAGTCAGGAAAAACTGCGGATTGTTTCTAATTGTGCCTGGACTTCAGCACAGGGTCAGGGCAGAAGACCCCACTGCTCCTCTTTAACGGCAGCAAAACCCAGGTGCCCAGGGCAAGAGGGCCGGGTGGCCGCCCTGCTGGTTCAGAGCAGGACCCTTTGAAATACGCCATCCTTCTTCCACACAAATGCTGCACTGTGTTGGAAATTTTAACATCTGTTCATCCGAACAATGAGTCCCAAATTGCACCTCCTGCCCAACACTGACACAGAACTCCTCAGATTAAAAAAAAAAAATTTTTTTTTGCTGGTTTTGATTTTATTTTATTTTTTTAATTTTTTAAATTAATTTATCTTTGTTACAGATGTTTCTCCTTTTCCCCCCATTGACACCCTCCTCCGGATCCCCACCCCCACCCCATCCCCAGCATTGTTGTCTATGTCCATTGGTTACACACACATGCATGTAAGTTCTGTGGTTTATCTCTTCCCTCCCCCTCAACCCCCTCTTCTGAGGTTTGTCAGTCTCTAACCTACTTCTATGTTTCTGGGTATATTTAGTTCATCAATTTGTTTTCTTCATTATATTCCACAAATAAGTGAGATCATGTGATATTTGTCTTTCTCTGATTGGCTTGTTTTGTTTAGCATAATACTCTCCAGGCCCCTCCATGCCATCTCAAAGGATAAGAGATCTTTCTTTCTTACAGCTGCATACTGTTCCATTGTGTATATGTACCACAGCTTTTTTATTCACTCATCTATTGGTGGACACAGGCTGTTTCCAGATCTTAGCGATTGTAAAGAGTGCTGCTATGAACATAGGGGTACATATATTCTTTCTGACTGGTGTTTCAGGCTTCTTAGGGTATATTCCCAGAAGTGGGATCACTGGGTCAAATGGCAATTCAATTTATAATTTTTTGAGGAAACACCATATTGTTTTCCATAGTGGCTGCACCAGTCTGCATTCCCACCAGCAGTGTACTAGAACCCCCTTTTCTCCATACCTTCGCCAACACTTGTTGTTTGATGATTTGTTGATGGCAGCCATTCTGGCAGGTGTGAGGTGATACCTCATAGTTGTTTTAATTTGCATCTCTCTGATGATTAGTGACGTTGAGCATTATTTCATATGTCTCTTGGCCATTTGTATGTCCTGTTTGGAGAGGTGTCTCTTTAGGTCCTCTGCCCATTTTTAAATTGGGTTATTTGTCTTCCTTTTGTTGAGTGGTATGAGTACTCTATATATTTTGGAAATTAACCCCTTATCTGATGTATCATTGGCAATTATGCTTTCCCATATAGGGGTTCTCTTTCCATTTTGATGGTTGTTTCTTTTGTTGTGCAGAAGCTTTTTAGTTTGATGTAGTCCCATGTGTTCAATTTTTCCTTTGTTTCTCTTGCCTGAGGTATTGAATCAGAGAAAATTCTGCTGCGTGTGATGTCTGAAATTTTGTTGCCTACATTTTCTTCTAGGATTTTTATGGATTCACAAGTCACATTTAATTCTTTTATCCATTTTGAGTTTATTCTTTTTTTTTTTTTTTTTTTTTTTGCATTTATCTTCAGATAGAGCAGGAGGGAGAGAGGGGGAAGAGAGAGAGAGAGAAACATCGATGTGAGAGACACATCGACTGATTGCCACCCACACGACCCCAACCAGGGCCGGGGACAAACTGCAACTGAGGTACATGCCCTTAGTGGGAACCGAACCCAGGACTCTCTGGTCCTCGGGCCGACGCTCTAACCACTGAGCCAAACTGGCCAGGGCTAGTTTCATTTTTTTGCATGTAGCTGTCCAATTTTCCCAACACCATTTATTGAAGAGGCTGTCTTGACTCCACTGTATGCTCTTGCCACCTTTGTCAAATATTAATTGAGCATATTGTCTTGGGTCAATTTCTGGGTTCTCTGTTCTGTTCCATTGATCTATATGCCTGTTCTTGTGCCAGTACCAGGCTGTTTTGATTACAGTGGCTTTGTAATATAACCTGATATCCAGTATTGTGACCCCTCCTACTTTGTTCTTCTTTTTCAAGATTGCTGTGGCTATTTGGGGTCTTTTTTGGTTCCATATAAACTTTTGGAGTACTTGTTCTAGTTCTGTGAAATATGTCGTTGGTATTTTGATGGGGATTGCATTGAATCTATAGATTGCTTTGGGTAGTATGAACATTTTAATGATGTTAATGCTTCCAATCCATGAACAAGGTATATGCTTCCACTTTTTAATATCTTCTTCTATTTCTTTTTTCAATGACCTGTAGTTTTCTGAGAAGTCGTTTACTTCTTTTGTTAATTTATTCTTAGGTATCTTAATTTTTTTGCCACGATGATAAATGGGATTGTTTTTTTAGTTTCTCTTTCTGTGAGTTCATCATTGGTGTATAAGAATGGCACTGATTTCTTGATGTTAATTTTGTATCCTGCTACCTTGCCAAATTCATTTACTAAATCTAGTAGATTTTTGATGGAATCTTTAGGGTTTTCTATGTACAATATCATGTCATCTGCAAATAATGACAGTTTCACTTCTTCCTTTCCAATCTGGATCCCTTTTATTTTTTCTTCATGTCTTCTAATGGCTGTGGCTAAGACTTCCAGTACTAGGTTAAGTAAGAGTGGCGAAAGTGGGCATCCCTGTCTTGTTCCTGTTCTTAAGGGAAATGCTTTTAGTTTTTGCCCATTGGGTATGATGTTGGCTGTAGGTTTTTCATATATGACCTTTATTATGTCAAGATATGATCCCTCTATTCCCACATTGCTGGGTGTTTTTATCAGAAATGGGTGCTGGATTTTGTCAAATGCTTTTTCAGCATCTATTGATATGATCATATGGTTTTTATCTTTCATTTTGTTTATGTGGTGTATCACATTTACTGATTTGCAAATATTGTGCCAGCCTTGCATCCCTGGGATGAATCCCACTTGGTCATGATGAATAATTTTTTTGATATATTGCTGGATCCGATTTGCTAATATTTTCTTAAGGATTTTGGCATCTGTGTTCATAAGGGATATTGGCTTGTAGTTTTCTTTGTTTGTTGTGTCTTTATCCAGTTTTGGAATTAGGATTATGCTGGCCTCATATAATGAGTTTGGAAGTCTTCCGTCTTCTTGGATTTTTTGGAATAGTTTGAGGAGAATGGGTGTTAGATCTTCTTTGAATGTTCAGTAAAACTCCCCTGTGAAGGTGTCCGGGCCAGAGCTTTAGTTTGCTGGGAGTTTCTTGATTACATCTTTAATTTCCTTAGTTGTTATTGGTCTGTTCAAGTTTTCTGTCTCTTCTCGGTTCAGTTTTAGGAGACTATGTCCTTCTAGAAATTTGTCCATTTTGCTTAGATTGTCCAATTTTTTGGTATATAATTGTTCATAGTATGTTTTGATGATCCTTTGTATTTCTGTGGTGTCAGTTGTTACTGCTCCTCTTTCATTTCTGATTTTGTTTATTTGGGTCCTCTCTTTTTGATTCTTGGTGAGTCTGGCTAAAGGTCCATCAATCTCATTTATCTTTTCAAAGAACCAGCTCTTTGTTTCATTGATCTTTTGAATTGCTTTTTAAGTTTTTATATTGTTTATTTCTGTTCTGAACTTTACTATTTCTTTCCATCTACTTGCTCAGGGATTTTCTTTCTGTTTACTTTCTAGTTCTTTTAAGTTGTAGGGTTGGATAGTCAATTTGGAATTTTTCTTGTTTCTTGAGGTAGATCTGTAATGCTATGAACTTCCCTCTCAGGACTGCTTTCACTGCATCCCATAGATTTTGTGTTGTGCATTCGTTTTCATTGGTTTCCAGGAAGTTTTTTATTTCTTCCTGGATCTCCTTGGTAGCCCATTCATTGTTTAATAACATGCTATTTAGCCTCCAAGTGTTTGAATGTTTTTGTTATAATTGAGTTCTAGTTTCATGCCATTGTGATCTGAGAAGATGCTTGATATGATTTCAATCTTCTTGAATTTGTAGAGTCTTACTTTGTGTCCTAACATGTGGTCTATCTTTGAGAATGTCCCATGTGCACTTCAGAAGAATGTATATTCTGCAGCTTTGGGGTGAAATGTTTTGTAAATATCAATTAAGTTCAACTGATCTAGTTCATGATTTAAGGGCTCTGTGTCCTTGTTAATTTTTTGTCTTGATGATCAATCCAGTAGTGTCAGTGGGGTGTTAAAGTCACCCACTATGATTGTATTGCTATTGATCTCTCCCTTAAAGTCCTCCAGAAGTTTTTAAATATATTTTGGTGCTCCCATATCTGGTGCGTATATGTTTACCAGGGTTATATCCTCTTGTTGGATTGATCCTTTTAATATTACGTAGTGACCTTCTTTGTCTCTTATTATGGCCCTCGTTTTGAAGTCTGTGTTATCAGATATGAGTATTGCTACACCAGCTTTTTTTTTTTTTCATTTCCATTTGCTTGGAAAATTTTTTTCCATCCCTTCACTTTCATCCTGTGTGAGTCTTTGTTGTGAGGTGGGGCTCTTGTAGATAGCATATATATGGATTGTGGTTTCTTATCCAATCAGCTACCCTATGTCTTTTGATTGGAGCATTTAAGCCATTTACATTTAAGGTTATTATTGATAGATACTTATTAGTTGCCATTTTTATTTTATGCCTGTGTTCCTCTCTCTCTCTTTATTTCTTCTTCTTCTTACAACAGCCCCTTCAGCATTTCTTGCAGTGCTGGTTTGGTGGTAGTAAATTCCTTTAACTTTTTTTTTTTTGTCTGTGAAGCTCTTTATTTCTCCTTCAATTTTGAATTATGGCCTTGCTGGATACAGTAGTCTTGGATTCAGACCCTTGCCTTTCATTACTTTGTATACTTCATGCCACTCCCTTCTGGCCTGCAGTGTTTCTACTGAGAAATCAACTGACAGTCTAATGGGAGCTCCCTTGTAGGTAACTTTCTGTCTCTCTCTTGCTTCCTTTAAGATTCTTTCTTTGTCTTTAATGTTTGCCATTTTTATTATGGTGTGTCCAGCTGTGAGTCTTTTGGGGTTCATCTTGCTTGAGACTCTCTGTGTTTCCTGGACTTGTGTGACTTTTTCCTTCACCAGTTTAGGGAATTTTTCTGTCATTATTTTTTCAAACAGGTTTTCTATTCCTTTCTCTGATTCTTCTCCTTCAGGTACCCCTATAATATGAATGTTGTTACGTTTTGTATTGTCCCAAAGCTCCCTTAAACTCTCCTCCTGCTTTTTAATTTTTTTTTTTCCCATTTGCTGCTCTATTTGGGTGTTTTTTTCTACCTTGTCTTCTAACTCGCTGATTCGGTCTTCAGCTTCTTCTAATCTACTATTGAATCCTTCTAAGGTATTTTTCATAGCAGCTATGTCATTCTTTATTTCCCCTTGATTTTTATTCATAGCTTCTACCTCTATTTTTAAGCTGATGTAGTTCCCACTGAGCTCTTCATAATTCTTATTAAGTTGCTTGTAGTTCTCACTAAATTGTTTGAGTACCCTTAAAATCATTGCTTTGAATTCTTTATCTGACAAATTGCTTTCTTCCATTTCCTGTAGTTCCTTTTCTGGAGATTCCTCCTTTTCTTTCAATTGGGTGTTGTTTCTTTGTCTCACCATTTTAGCAATCTGGTAGTTCTAGGTCCGATGAAGGATGTTGGAATGTGTAGGCAGGTCGATGTGTATCAAATAAGTCTGCTGTGCCTCCCGGACTGTTTTGGTGTATGACGCCTCTTGGCTGCTGTGGGTCCTGGAGGATTGACAATTGGCGGCTGGTATTGGTCTATTGTGCAGGTCTTGGCTCCCTGAGTCTTGCTGCTGCTTGGGCTGGGGCACCGCTCCTGATCAGCCTCTGCTGATGCAGCTGGGGATGAATCCAAGCTGCTGATCTTTGCTGCTGCCTGGGGTACGTGGGTCTAGCTGGTGCACTCCTGAGGTGCATGGGTCCTGCTGGTATTCTGCTGGGGTACGTGGGTCCCGCTGGTACATCTCTGGGGTTCATGGGTCCCACTGGTATGTTGCTGGGGTGTGTGGGTCCAGCTGGTGCTCTGCTGGGGTATGCTGCTGCCTGGTGGGGCTCAGCTCCTGATCAGTCGCTGCTAGGGGCGAGTGTCAGCTGCTGGTTTGCACTGCTACTGCTGCTACTATTGCCAGGGGGTTCTCTCAGCTCTCAATCCTCTGCTGCTGTTGGGGGCTGAGGATGCTCCACTCCTGAGACTTTGCTGCTGCCAGGGGAGGGGCTCCACTCCAAATCTGCTGCTACAGTTGTCAGGGGCAGGTCTCGCCTACCTGAGTCTTGCTGCTGCTTGGGCTGGGGCACCACTCCTATCAGCCTCTGCTGATGCCACTGGGGATGAGTCTCAGCTGCCGATCTGTGCTGCTGCTGCCTGGGGATGGATCTCTGCTCCCAAGCCTCCGCTGCTGGGGGTGTGTCTCAGCTCCCAAGCCTCAGCTGCTGTTGGGGGTGGGGCTCCACTCCTGCCCAGTCACTGCTGCTGTGGAGAAAGGTGCTGAGCCCCCGACCATTTGCAGCTACTGCAGCAGGCACCTCAATAGCGCCACTACTGTGCACTGGTCTGCATTGACACAGCGGGGTCCACTGGTCTGGTGGTGCAAGGCGCTCTGGTGGACTCAGGTCGCTCGGCTCTAGCCACTCCCTGCTTCCTCCTTCCAGAGAAGACCAGGGATCTTCCAAAATGGTGGGGCCTCCCAGCCACACAGGGAGAAGCTCACTGATGAGCCACTTACCACAGTAGCCATCTGCTCCCCGTCCACAGCACAGGAACTCTCTGCCCCACGTTTCTGCACTGCTCAAGGTTGGTCGTCCACACTCATGTTCACTCACACTCTCTCTCACACTCACTCACACTCTCACACACTCACCCTCACTCTGGTCCTGCCCTCCGCCATCTTTATTGGTTTTGATTTTAAAATATTGCAAAAAGTGTGTTTCATTCACTCTTGTAATTATCTCTTATTCTGACGGAGGAGCAGATTGTCACGGGGCCTGGCCAGGACCTGTCATGGAGGAACCCAGGGGTCTTCCCACACCCATCCCAGGCTCACCTCACTTCCTCCTTCCATCAACCCATGTAGGTGCCCTTCCAGGGTCTCAGCATTTCCAGAGGGCTAGGATAATAGACCAACTGGCACCCTAGTGCATCTTGCCTTAGATACACGTCAGCATGTCAACGGGACCTATTGGAATGCCTTTCTCCGGGCTGTGAGAAACTATGGGTCTTGACCCAGTGGCTTGTGAAATCAATTTAGTGTGCCATGACCCACATTTTGAAAAATAATACAGAATACTTTGAAATACATCAGAGCACCAAACAGAGAACTTTTATTTTGATTGTGTTTGGGTAAACTGGGTCAACATCCAAAATGCACTTCTTACTGAGAGTTTTAAACAAAACAGTTTAAAACCCATTATCTTTCCCCCAAAGAGAGACAGAAGGGGAACTTAGGTACTGTGGCTGGTATTTATGGGGAGAGAGGGTGGGCTCACCATGGTGTCCAGAACCACAGGGAACACTGCTCACTCCCTACATGAAGGCTCTCCTGTGATCTACAGCATGAAAGACAGCAGACTTTTAAGTCTATAAAGCATCCATAAGTGACCAATAAGTACTGATCGCTATGCTCTGGGGGTAGGGAAATGACAAAGATACTGTTTCAGCTTCATCAAGCTCCACCAAGGGAGACACACGTGCTAACAACCACAGTAGGATGTGAGAAATGCTAGAACAGAGATGTCTTTAGACTAATATTTGAGAAGAAAAAGACTGATTCTATACAGTGGTATATTCATTTTCTAGGGCTGATATTACAAAGTACTACAAACTGGGAGACGTAGACCAGCATAAACTTATTCTCTCACCATTCTGGGGGCCAGAAGTCTGAGATCAGGGTGTCAACAAGACCATGTTCTCTTTGAAAGTGCTAGAGAAGGATGTTCCCAGCCCCTCTCCCAGCTTCTAGTAGTTCCTTGGCTTGTGGCCGCTTAAATACAACCTTTACACAGCATTCTCTCCGTGTGTGTGTGTGTGTGTGTGTGTGTGTGTGTGTCCCAATCTTCCCTTCTTATAAGAACACCAGTGATGTTGGATTAGGGACCCACCCTAATAATTTGCAATCACCCTAACTAACCAATTACATCTGTAATCACTCTTTTTTCAAATAAGGTCACCTTCTGAGGTAGCTGGTGTTAGAACTTAAACATGATTGTGGAGAGACAATGTGGCATATAACAGAGGGTCAAAAAAAAAAAAAAAAAAAAAGGTTGTTTGCCCTAAACCTTAAATATCATTTTCTACTAATTCAGAAACGTGATGACATTCCAGAAGGAAGGAGCTCTCCTGGTCCCTTGCCCCTGCTGTGCACAGAGAGCCAGGGAGGCACAAGCCATCTTGCTAGCCTGTCCTCATAAGGACATGGGGCCTGCACCCCGTATTTCTCAGGTATGCCAGCATTCAGCTCTTGCTTTAGGAGCGATGAAGGAGAGTCACTGGTCTAAAGGCTGCACCTTACATTCAGGGTCAGTAAACACTAAACTACTTAGTACGTGCCAGATCCTATCACAGGCAGGATCTTGCTTCCTCCTCAAAGGTAGATTCTTATTTCCATTCCTACACTACAGAAATAGAAGTCCAGAGAGGTAAACTGAACTTGACAAAGGCACTCAGCTTTTGTTCGTAAACACAGAGTTAAAATTCAGGCCTTGTTCTGAGTGACTTTGAAGTCCTTTAAAAACTCTTTTCTGGTTACACCTTGGTAAGAGGCATCTCCTGAGGAAATCCATACACTGCACTGTGCCTGTGACCCTCCTCACAGACACTCCTACTTGGCCAGAGCCGCATGTTCTGCCTCCAACCCTCTGTGTCTTCAGACAGCTGAACTAAGAAGGGAGCAGGGAAGAAGGGAGCTTGTTCTCCAAAGAAAGGACTTCGTGCTGCAGGAAAATGCAGTGCTTAGAGGGACTCTAACCAGAGCCTAGAACCCCAGGATACTCAAGCTGGAAGGGAATCCAGAAGTCACCACCACCCCCTCTGTCATCAGAAGTGGCCCCCAAAAGGGAAGCCTAGCCCACAAATCTACAGCTAGCTGGCGCAGGGTCAGTACTGGGACCTAAGAGTAGGACCCTTTGTATGGGCCCCAAGATGACATACTGTTGGAGTCAAATTCATTATTCAAACTGCTCCCACCTGGGATAAAATGCAGACAGTTGAAACCAGTTGAATGAGGCCAGGCCCTGGAGATTCGATAGTAGGCCAGTGAGTCATTCAACATTAACGGGGCCTGCATGGCCTTCGGGACACTGGGGAGACAGCCAGGATGTGGGAAAGACGGGTCTGCTCTGAACACCTTGGAGTCCCATCGTCAGGAAAATGACTGATGGAAATATAAAACAAAACAGCCTCAAGCCACAAGCATTAAAAAAGTTTGAGAAAATACAGACATGAGTAACTGCCTGAATTGGGGGTCCTGCCAGAATCAGGTCACCCGGCCTCAGCTTGCTCTTCTATGATACAGAGGGAGCTGTTTCTGCTTCTCTTCTGGTATTATTGAAATGCTCAAAGAAAGGTACTACACGCAAACACTGGGCTGGGTAAAAACGACCAGATAAATGCAAGTTATTTCTTTCACTTTGTTCCTGCTTAGTCTGTCTGGGCTTGAAGCCTTCAATGCCCAGCGAAGCTGTCCTGCAATCTCTTTCCAGGCACAGACTCTGTGGCTGTGCCCAAGTCCTCAGATACCTGGGTCCAGGGTCCTGATGGGACAAAGCCTCCAGTTATTTGATTCATATGTGGTTGAGCAGCTGGAAATTTGAAAACATCTTGTTCACATGAAGATTTCACTTTTCACTAGGATTGTTAGATGTAATTGCAATAATAAAAATAGCAGCAATAGTTTGTTACGAAATGATTTGCTGTCACCCAAACACCATGCAATGTGATCTCATCCATGAAATGGGCAGTAAATGGCAGACACACCATGCAACGCAGTGCTGCCTGACACAGTCCAAGCCCTCCCCCGAGGCTGCCCTGGGACACCATGAACTGCCTTCCCATTGCCTCCACCTGGGAAAGCAACATGGGACTAGCCACTGTCCCCAGGCCGGGAGATGGCCATGGAAAGGCAAGGCTCCGAGTACCACTGAGCCTTGCTCAGAATGTGCGCATTAACTAAGCTATGCACGGATGAGCCACCTTTCAAACAGGCACCGAGAGGCTCTTGGAACAATTGTCACCTCATTTGAACTTCTCAGCAGCACTTACCTTTATTTCTTTGGAGGTGGACTGGCCAAAGGCCTTTTTTCCTCCCTTGGAGGATTTGGATGAGGTGGAGGAGAAGCCCTGGGCGCGCTTGGGCTTCAGGTCGTTGAGGCTGCTCAGATATTTTTTGCGCAAGGCCAGCAGCTCCTGCAGGTACTGCAGACAGTCCTGGGTGCGTGAGTACATCCAGGCCCGGTCGCCCTCCTGCTGCAGGTAGTACAGGCTGGTGTCCATGCTGCTGGTGCTTTTGTATTTCTTTAAGGACTCGCTGAATTTCTCCCCATGGTCCCCAACCACATACATGGAGCTGCTGCGGATCAGCCGCACCGTGGGGCCGGCTCCGGGGAAGTAGGAACTCTCCGCCGCCTCCGCCACCTCCGCCTTCCTGTGCGGGCTGGAGCTAAAGATGGAGTGCAGCTTTCTGAGCATGGTGCTCGGTTTCTGTCCGTGGGTGCCTTCCAGCTGTCTGCGCTGCGCCACTTGATCTAGCTGGGGGTGGAGGAGCCAGCGTGCAGGCCTCCCGCCATCTGCCTTCCGGGAGGCCTCTGATCGCTGGGATCCTAGTGGCGAGTGTGGGCTCAGTCAGGAGGGCGACCAGGACCTCTCTCCTGCGGGGACATTTACACCCAATAACCAAGATGCCATAGCCTCCTGAGGAGAGGAGGTAATGAGTGCCCTGTGAGCTTAAAAGCAAGCGTCCTGGCTGGTGCTAAGCACTACATGGGGCAAATGCCCTCTGTGCTCCTCCATGGAGGGCCAGTGGACGGGGACAGCTTGGCAATGCCTTCCCGCTCAACTATGTTCTTTCCTTGTTATTTTCCATTTCTGATGTGGTCTCGGTTTGACTTGATTTTGGTGTGAATCTTTCCATTTCCACACTAGCTGAGCTGGCCCTAGTTCTGAACTCCTACATCCAAAACGAAGTCCTACTTTGCAAGGACACCACTCAGCCAAAAGCGGTGTGTTGCTTGAGGTAAAATCCAGTCCCCGGCCAGCACAGCCAGGGCGGGTGGCAGTTGGCTTGCAGATGTCTGATAAGCGGAGCTCTGAGCAGCAGGAGCGCCCTGCAGGCGCCTCGCCCGCGGTAACAAAATCTCACAGCGTCACCAGATAGCAGCCCATTGTGGAGACGGAGGATTCAGGTAACTGGACCACAACTTTCTTCATAAAAGCCTCAATCAGCTGAGAGTAGCTATATAGATGGGGCAGACCTGTTCTTTTTAACTTGAGCACATTTTCAGTTAAATAGATTAGCTATGAATAGACACACAGTATTTTTTCAAGAGCATTATTTGAATACGTTAGAATCTCAGGGATGTTCCCTCCAGGATTTTTTTCAGGCAAATGCTAAACATCATTGTTGCACTCATTTTTCTACCCAGTCCGTTTCAGAGAGCTAAAGCCTGTAAATCTCTAGCACAGGCATTTTTTTTTTTTTAACTGAGATGGACATAGAGGAGACTATGAGCCCCAGAAATTGTATGTGAAATGTTATTGGATGTATGTATCACCATGGTTTCGTTTTGCTCTCTTTTTTTGAGAGAGAGAAAGAGGAAGAGTGTATGTGTGTGTTCATGGTTTTATCAAATATTCAGCGAGGTTTGTGATAAAAATAAATAAATTAAAAATGTTTATATCCTGTTCTGGAACAATAACCTTTTTTTAAAAATACAGCTATGTCTATGCAGCTGTAAGAAAAAAAGATCTCTTATCCTTTGAGAGGACATGGAGGGATCTGGAGAGTATTATGCTGAGCGAAATAAACCAGTCAGAGAAAGACAAGCACAACATAATCTCATTTATTTATGGAATACCATGAACAAAATAAGCTGACGATCAAAATAGATCTAGGGATGTGAGGGTGATCTAGCTGCGACATCTATCACCCCATTGATCACCAGGGCTGATTCGGCTGCTCTGGCTAGCTAGGCGGGTGTCCCCCTCCTCCCTCATGGAGCCATGTGATTCTTCCTGAAGCTGGGAGCTTGGTGGAAGAGGAGAGGACCAGTCTTCAGTCAAGGGTATACATGTAGCTGTGCTCCCCTGCTAGAACCTCCAAACAAGCTCTCAAAATAGACCCAGAGATAGGGAAGTAGGGAACAGACTGACAAGCCTCAGAGGGAAGGGGGTTGGTGGGGAATGGGAAGAGATAAACCAAAGAACTTATATGCATATATGCACAACCAATGGACATAGACAATAGTGTGGGGAAGGCGGGGGGGGGGTGGGAGCGGGGAGGAGGGGGTCAATGGAGGAATAGAGAGGGAACATCTGTAATACTTACAACAATAAAGATAAAAATAAATAAGTAAAATATAGCTATAAAAGGACATTATAAAGACATCTGCGTTGAGCACATCATCTACATGTGGCTTTCTCCTAGTCACTGTGTGGAAATGCCCCAAATATGTAGAAGCATTTACACCTGGCATTTGCGGAGTGCTTTGGGGCTGATGAAGCATCCCCACATAAATTAATTTATTGAATTGTTATGGCTTTCTTAGAAGAGAAGCATCATTTCCATTGTCTTCATTATTGATCCTCAATTCACAAATGAAGAAGGTGAGTCTGAAGAGGTTAGGAAACTTGCTTTAAGGTCTACATCAGATAAGTAGAAACTAGTCTTCAGACCAACGCTTCAACTTCAAGGGAAGCTGGCCCCATTGCCCCCTCGGTGCCTTGAACATGCAAAGTCATGTGCTGCAAAGTCTCCTGGAGGGTCTCTATCCAGCCCATTTCTCTGGCTTCACACAGGCACAATACCACCCAGATGGACAAGTGCTGACAAAGTTTCTTCCTGCAGGAATCCAGGGTCTGTGACCACACAGCCTTCCTCAGTAGCTTTACCAGTGGGCTTATAATGATATTTATTCTACATGGATTTAGAAAAAGTTTAAATAGATAAAAAATGAAATCTAATCTATATCATATCCAGAATGTCACAAGAACTTAACCTCTTGATCTTGAAGAGAATAAAACAATCTTCCTATGTATTTTTCTCTCTACCCCTACCTCCCTGCTGGAGTCTTTCTGAGAGCCAGACTCTTGGAGAAAATGACAGTGATGTCAGTCACAGAGCATTGCATGAACTTAGCCATCACACCGACTCTCCCTAATGGTACCAGCCCAGCCCCCAAAGCCACCCCTTTCTCTGGAGCTCCTACTGAGGGAGTTGAGAAAGGACTGACTTCCCACAACTCTCTACAAAAATACTTGTCACTTCTGCTCAAGAACATTCATTCCTAGTAGCAACTGCCTTTATACCTTGTTTAGATTTTCCCATGACTCATTAGGAGAAATGGAGGTGAAGTCAACTTGTGGTCTTAAGAATGTATTTCGAGGACATTGCAAATGCCTATCACATCTCTGATCAGGCACTCAGGCTTGACTCTTCCCTCGCCTCATGGAGACTGTTGGGCAAATACCTAAGTGGGGACGGGAGAAGGGCCTGCACTCTCACCCCCAGCCCAGCCCTCCAATGCCAGCCTTGCTGTGGACAGGAAGGCAGCTGGCTGTGAGGCTGAGCTCCTCACTAGCACAGACCAGACCTGCTGTCTGTGCCATATCAAGAAACTTGAGGCTTGACCAGGACCCCAGAGAAGCAGAGTAAGATGACTCAGAGTAACAAATGTTGTTATTCCAGAATTCCCCAAACTCAAAGGGCAGACTCCAGGGCAGAGGCAGAGCAGTCCAGGGAACGGGCTCGGTAGTGATGCCGGGCGCTGGCATCTGTGGGCAGGATGCATGGAGCAGGATGACCATGCTTCTGTCTGTCCCTAAGTGAGCCTGGCCTGTACTGCTGGTGCTGTGGTGATGCTCTGGGTCCAGTGGGTAGGGCAGGGTGATGGGTCTGCCACCTACCAGCTTAAGAAAGTTATTTAAACTCTGAGCTTTGGTGTTCTCATCTTCAAGAGTAGATATCTATTTCATAGAGTTGTATTGATTAAATGAGGTCATAGAGGGAGCATATACTGTGTCAGATTTGCTCAATCAAAAGTACCAATTATTATTTTTATAATATAAAAATAGTATTACTACTTCTAGTTTGCAGCTCCCAGCATATGTTTGCCAAATTATTGTCCCACACAGGCCTCTCATCCTTCAATGCTTGAGGAGATCACAGGCGGAGGTGTGTCTAGTTTAGCCCAGGGCCCCGAATACTGAGTTTCCCTGGGATACTGGTTGTCCTGAACAGCCTACCTGCTGAGAGGGCACAAGGCCAGGCATTCCAACCCCTTCCAGCACAAGTCAGGTGAGCACCGAATTACTCCCCTCCCCCACAGCAGCATGTTGACTGTACTGTGCTATAACCTGGGATGGTCTCAGGGGTACCATTCTCAAGGCAGTTCCACCTTCAGTCCCACCTGGCTGCACTTGACTTCCCACAAAGAATCCTAATTCAAGGAAAACAATCTGTACACTCGTCCAGGTCTAGAAACCCCCTTGGCTGTTCCCTGACAGGAAAGGGACTCTGAGTTGGCACTTCCAGAAGCAGGTAAGGTGGAGAGAGGGCACGAAGGAGGAGGGAATGCAGAAGAAGAAGGGGAAGCTGAGAAAAGGAAGAGATCAAACCATCTGTGTTGAATATTTAATGACGGGTAAGATTACAAAGTTCGACAACGTGTATCCCATGTCACGTTGGTCCATTTGCACTGCATATTGGAACATTTTGCTTTATGGTTGTGCTATGAATTGTGAGGAAAAGAATCTCCCCTGGAGACCAGCTTCCCTGGCTCAGACGCAGTGTCCTGTGCCTTTGGACCCTTGTCCAATAAAGCACAGCCTCCCTGGGGCAGATTAACTCATGTCCCCTAGGCTTTGCCCTCCACATCTGGAGAAGGAAATGGAATAATAGATGGTTTCACTGCCTCTTCTTACTTTAACACACTTGGAAATCCCCCCAAAAATGTGCCTGTAAGCAAACATCAGATCCTCTGAGGTTTACAAGACTAAAAATGTCCTGGCACCTGAGTACACAGAGGCTTGGTGCCTGCACTGTGTCCTCCCTTAGAAGGCACAGCCTCAGTTTGGGACCTGCTGCTGATTGGAAGGCAAAATGGGCATGTCTGAGGTGGGAGGTAGGGTAATCCCCCTGGGCTGAAGCTGAAGAAGAGCAATGAGAGCAAAGGTGGCATCAGGCAGTTAGTTAAAGGAGGCGTGAAGGCCAGGTCAACAGCTTGGGATTTGATTCAACTGAATACTTCTTGTCAGAGCTCTGGGAGCCCATAAGTCATATTCATGCCATTTACAAAAGTGTCCCCTCTAGAGGAAGGACAGGTAAGTGGTCTCCATTGGCTCCCTTGGCAGGTGCCCTGGTACAGTGCACAACCCATACAACCATACATGACAGCCCCTACTGGTTAAGAATTTAGAGCAGAAGATGGTGTGGCAAATAGGATTACAAGAAAATTCCACTTAGAAACTCTAAATAGGAGCTCTGTAAGATTTAAGAAAAGTAAGTGTTTTGTTTCTCTGTTGCTGTGTACAAACCATCTTAAGACTTAGTGGCTTAAAACAATAGTCATTTTGTTTGCTCACAATTCTGTGATTTAGCTGGGCTTTTGATGGGCATGTAAGTGGCAATCCTGTGCTTCCATTCAACTGGCGAGTAGGCTGGGGCTAGCCTCAGCTGGAAAGCTGGGACAGCGGACCTCCCCCTCTCCATATGGTCCTCCAGCCAGGTAGCCAGAATTCTTACATGGCTGCTCAGGGCTTCCAACAGTGCAAAGGCGGAAACTGCCAAGCCTTGAGGCTTAAACTGTGAACAAGCATCATGTTCTTCTGCTGCATTCTACTAAGTTACAAGGCTGTGAGTACTAGGAGGCATGGTTCACTGAGGCCACCAGTGTAAGGGGCCACAGTCTATTAAGGAGCTATGTTGACCAGCCAGGTGGAGTGGTAGCCAGTGAACAGTTTTCTTTTGAAGGGTGATCTCCAAATTATTTACATTTAACTTGTGTTATATTATGTATCCCATCGGTTTATCTTTCTAAGTACATTCAGCTAAGATTAATGGCAAAATAGAGTACATTAGCCCAAAATAAATATCGTAAATCACTATAAGAATAGGTCTCACTTTTTCCAAAATATAAAAGAAATATGAATAATTAGGAGTGAATTATATAATGCTTAATAAATTTAGCTTAGGGACAAAATCTTATTTTTAATTATTTTTATAATGACATACTGCAACATGTATCAGAGCTCTCAGAAAAAAAGATAGTCTTTTCATGAACACTTATGTTTCTTTTTTCATTCTGGAATGTAAAGATCTTTTTAATTAAAGTATAGCTGACATACAATATTATATTCATTTCAGATGTACAATATAGTGATTTGACATTTATATACATTGTGAAGAGATCACCATGAGAAGTCTAGTATCCAACAGTGTACAAGGTTATTGTGATATTATTGACTATTTCTTATGCTGTACATTACATTCCTATGACTTATTTATATTATAACTATAAGTTTGTACTTCTTCATCTTCTTCACCTGTTCTGCCCACACCTCCATTACTCAACACTCTGGCAACTATTGGTTTGTTCTCTGTATCTATGAGTCTGTTTTGTTTGTTCATTTCGTTGTTTTAGTTATCACATATAAGTGAAATGTTATAGTGTTTGTCTTTCTCTGACTTATTTCACTTAGTGTAATACCCTCTAGATCTATCCAGGTAAAAAACATGTTATTGTTTTTTATGGCTAAGTAATATTTCATTGAATAACTATACCACATCTTCATTATTCCATGCATCTACAGATGGACACCTAGGTTGCTTCCATATCATGACTTTTGTAAATAATGCTACAATGAACATAGGGGTGCATATATCTTTTTGATTTCGTGTTTTCATTTTCTTCAGATAAATGCCCAGAACTGGACTTGCTGAATTGTATAGTACTTCTATTTTTTATTTTTTGAGGAACCTCCATACTGTTTTCCATAGGGTCTGTGCCCATTTACAATCCCAGCAGTGCACGAGGATTCCCTTTTCTCCACCTCCTCATCAACACTTCTTGTTTCTTATCTTTTTGATGCTAGCTATTCTGACAGGTATGAGGTGATATCTCATCGTGCTTTTTACTTGCATTTCCCTCATGATTAGTGATGCTGAATATCTTTTCATGTGCTTGCCATCTGTATGTCTTCTTTAGAGAAATGTTTATTCAGGTCTGTCCATTTTTTTTTTTAATCCTCACCCGAGGATATTTTTCCATTTATCTTCAGATAGAGTGGGAGTGTGGGGTTGGGGGGTTGGAAGATGGACGTTTTTTAACCTTGTGTTAATGCATTCTTGGCAACCTGGCCAGCCTAGGTGCATTGACTGCTTCTTTTGCATGTAAATAGGGGTTTGTTATCTTTTGGCTTCAAAATCTCTTTCCACTGTAAAAAGCAAGAGAAAAAGCTAGGCTGTATGGTTTGCAGAGATGCCATCTCAAGGAAATAATTTACATAAGTCCACTTGTAACTTGGAGGAACCAATCTGTAAATAAATGGGACTGTGTCCAAAGATCTGGAGCACTTGCTCCCTTGTAAAGCTCCAAGCAGCGTGTGCTTGTAGTTTCATTGTGTTGCACTGATCCCAGCAGGCCGAGAGACGGCAGGGAGGGAGAAAGAGAGAGAGAGAGAGAGAGAGAGAGAGAGAGAGAGAGAGAGAGAGAGAGAGAGAGAGAGATCAATGCGAGAGAGACACATCGACTGATTGCCTCCCGCACGAACGAACTGCAACCCAGGTACGTGCCCTTGACCAGAATCAATCCTGCAACTCTTTGGTTTGAAGGCGGACATTCTAACCAGCCAGGGCATTGGTTATTTTTTAAATCCATTCAGCCACCCTATGTGTTTAACCAAGAATGTAAAATATCTGTACTCAGAAAATTATAAGACAATGAAGAAAGAAATCGAAGATACAAATAAGTGGATGAATGGAGCATTTAATCCATTTACATTTAAGGTGATTGTTGATAGATATGTACTTATTGCCATTTTAATTGTTTTAAATACTAGGTTTATAAGTGGTTGGTCTACGTTTATTATGTGTTTGCCTGTACTAGTGAATTTTTTTTTCTTTTATATATTTTCATATTTCTGATTTTAGCCTTTTCTTTTTCATTTAAAGAATTCCCTTAATATTTCTTGTAATGCTGGTTTAGTGATGATGAACTTGTTTAGCTTTTGCTTGTCTGGGAATCTACTTCAACTCTGAATAACCTTGCTGGGTAGAGTATTCTTGGTTGTTGCTTTTTTCCCTTTTTTCACATTGAATATATCATGTCACTTCTTTCTGTCCTGCAGTTTCGGCGAAAAAATCAGCTCATAGTCTTATGGGGATTCCCTTGTACATAACTAGTTGTTTTTCTCTCGCTGCTTTTTAGATTCTCTCTTTATCTTTAACTTTTGACATTTTAATTATGATGTGTCTTGGTGTGTGTCTGTTTGGGTTAATCTTGTTTGGGACTCTGCACTTTCTGGAATTGTAAGTTAGTTTCCTTCACCAGGTTAGGAAATTTTTCGGCCATTATTTATTCAAATAGGTCTGTCTTTTTCTCTCTCTTCTCCTTCTAGAACGTCTATCATGCAAATGTTAGTATGCTTGATGTAGTTCCAGAGGTCTCTTATGCTATCCTCATTCTTTTTAAACATTTTTTTTTTCCTTTTTGCTCTTCCAATTAGGTGATTTCCATTATCCTGTCCTTCTGATCACTGATTCAGTCTTCTTCATCATATGCTCTGTTGTTGATTCCCTCTAGTGTACTCTTTTCATTTCAGTTGTTACATTATCTTCAGTTTTAATAGTTTCTTTTTAACATTTTTTAAATTCCTTTGTTTAAGTACTCACTGAGTTGGTCCACTTTTCTTTAGAGCTTGATGAGCATCTTAATGACCATTACTTTGAAAACTTTATCTAGTAGACAGCTTACCTCCATTTTGTTTACTTCTTTCTCTGGGGTTTTGTCTTATTGTTTGGTTTTGTTATAACCTGACGGCGAGATAACCAGAGACGCATGGCCGAATTGTAAAGGAGCACTTTATTTCGCCGGCGGGCTGCGGAGGGCATAGTTTCCCCTCAGATCAACAGCCCCGATTCTCCTTGCTTGTCCCATTTTAAAGACAGAAACTCCCTCCTCCTTTTGCCCCCTCCCCTCAGGGAACCAGTACAATAGTGGGAGTGACAGAGACTACAGAAGTCAAAATTAGCATTATTTACCAACAGCATAAGTACTTACAAGTACCTGCAAATACCTATACTCAGGAAACTGCAAATGCCTCCCAACTCCTGGGGCAACTATAATCTTAGGCAAAATTCCTTTCTGTCTAGGGGTAATTAACCTATTGTTGGAAGAATATCGAGGAATGTCTATTGGTGACAAAATGGAGTCTTTTAGTCGCCTTAACCAAGGGGCCTACATAAAATGGAATCTAGTTGCCTTAGCCTTGGAGCCCAGATCAGTTTGAGACATATTCTCTTGTCTCCACATTTTGTCTGTTAGTTTTTATGTATTATGTAGATGAGCTACATCTCCTGGTCTTGAAAAAGTGGCCTCGTGTAGAAGGTATCTTATGGGACCCAGTTGTGCAATTTTCTGGTCACCACAGCCAGAGGCTCCAGAGGTGTTCTCTGTGTGGACTAGTATGGCCTCCTGTTGTGGTTGGGGCACAACTGCTATAAACACACTGGTGGCAGATTGGGCGGGAGCTGGTCCCTAGCCCAGCTGGATGTGAGACATGGCCATAACAGTTGAATGCATACTGGTATGCAGGGCAGCCCTTAGAGGCTGATGGGTTTGACTACAACTGCTACTGGCACACTGTTGGGCAGAACAGGCCTCTGGTATGGCTGTGTGAGGCCCAGCCTCAACTGTTGCAGACACATTGCACTGCACTGGTGCCAGCTGAGGCTGCCCACTAGTTGTGGTGAGGCAGAGGCCACTTTGAGAGAGGAGAGCCCAGTGCTAGTTGAGGCCATGCACTTGGTATGGCAGGACAGTAGCCTCTTTGTTTAGTGTGTGTGTGTGTGTGTGTGTGTGTGTGTGTGTGTGTGTGTGTGTGATGCTATTTTTAGAGGTTCCAAAGCATAGAATATGTTTAGACATAGTCTTTTTTTTTCCTTAAATTTAAATTTTCTCTTTTTTTTCCCGCAATCCCTCCATCCCCCCAATGCCTCCACTCCTGCCACCAGAACTCTCTGCCTGCTCTCTATCTATGAGTCTGCCTCTATTTTTCTTGTTAGTTCAGTTTGATTATTAAATTTCACATAGGAGTGAAGTCATATGGCACTTGTCTTTCTTTGACTGGCTTATTTCACTTAGCATAATGTTCTCCAGGTCCATCCAGGCTGTCACAAAGGGTAAAAATTTCTTTCGTTTTACAGCCAAATAGTATTCTATTGTGTAAATAGACCATCAGCTGTTTTATCCATTCATCTACTGATGCTATCCTCACTTGGGCTGCTTCCAAATCTCAACTATTGTAAATAATGCTGCAATGAACATAGGGGTGCATATATTCTTTTGAATTAGTGTTTTGAGTTTCTTTGAATAAATTCCCAGAAGTGGAATTGCTGGGTCATAAGGCAGTTCCATTATTAGTTTTTGAGGTAACTCCATACTGCTTTCCACAGTGGCTGCACCAATCTGCATTCCCACCAACAGTGAACAAAGGTTCCCTTTTCTCCACATCCTCGCCAACACTTGTTGTTTGTTGATTTATTGATAATAGCCATTCTGACAGGTGTGACTATCATTGTGGTTTTCATTTGCATTTCTATGATGATTAGTGACATTGAGCATCTTTTCATATGTCTATTGGCCATCTGTATGTCCTCTTTGGTGAAGTGTCTATTCAGGTCCTTTGCTCATTCTTTAAATGGATTGTTTGTTTTTTTGGTGTTAAGTTTTATAAGTTCTTTATAAATTCTGGATATTAATCCCTTAACATACATATCAGCAAATATGTTCTCCCATTCAGTGGATTGTCTTTTCATTTTGTTGATGGTTTCCTTTGCTGTGTAAACATTTTTAGTTTGATGTAGTCTCATTATTTTATTTTTTATTTTGTTTCCCTTGCCCAGGGAGATATATCAGAAAAAAATATTTCTATGAAAAATGTCAGAGATTTTACTGCCTATGTCAGACCAGCTAGGTGGAAAGAGAGTAAAGAAAGGGGAAAGAATGGCATCTACCAACACTTCTGTCCCTAGAGAAAGTTCCAACAGATCTCTGCCCCTCCAGCACACACCTTAAAATTAGTCAAGGTATCATCTCCATGTGTGACCCAGGTGTTTTTCAAACTGCTGCCTCTGCCCTGAACTTGGAAAGAGCACAGCCTTGGCTTCCTACAGCCCTTTGGCTCTCCCAGATGCAAGTCACACTGGTTTTCAAAGTTAGATGTTATGGGGTCTCCTCTTCCCAGTGCAGGTCCCCCGGGTTGGGGCTTGGACCTCTTGTTGTTTAAGGGGTGACCTCCACAGTTGTTGTATCCCTCTTGCTTGTGAGTCAATACACAGGGAATGAGGGGTAGGGTGCATCTTGACTACATTGAGTCTCTGCCCTTCCCACCCATCTCAATATTGTTTTTTTTACATACTTAGTTGTAGAAAATCTGTTCTGATTGTCTTCAGGTTGTTCTCAGAGATAACTGTTCTTTGATGTTCTGTATGTAGTTATAGTTTTGATGTCAATAAGAGGAGGTGAGTTCAAGATCTTCCTACTCCACCATCTTGAACTCAAAGTCAGGAGCTTTGCTCTTGAATGTCAATTTAGCTTATCCATGAAATGTTGTTTCTTATGGTTGGTGCACTGTCCCGGCAATAATCATGTCTTGGGATCACCATGGCACTGCCCCTACAACTATGCGTGACTCTCACAACTGTCCTCCCCACTTCATGTGACCATGAACCTCAACGCTTATGTTTCTTTATCAAACATTTACATGACTATCAACAGAAAAATTGGGTGTGATTTTCCAAAGCCCCGGGTGAGGGCTAGGTCTGACAGTGCTTTGGGGGTTGGAATGAGATGAACTCTCTGCCTCTCTGTTTGTCTGTTTGTTTTCATCTTCTCCGGCACCTCCTCTCCTTCTACCTTCTTCCTCTCCCCTACCATTTTTTCTTCTTCCCCTTTCTCTCCAATTAGAGGGTATTATATTAGTTAGAATATCTGGTTAGCATCCATAACAGAGATAATGTGCAAGATACTCTGATATCCTATCAGTAAGAGTACATTGGAATAACTTTTATGGGGGTAGTTCAGAAACATGTTTCAAAATCCTTAAAGTTGGCATTCAGTTTGATCCAGCCATTCTACTTCTAGTAATTTATCCTTTTAAAAAATCATGGATGTGCACGAATATTTGGCCATAAATTTATTATAACTGAGAATTAGCTAAACAAATTCTGCTCATATGGATGACAGCACAGTTATTAAAGATGATGCCCTAGAACAGCGGTTCTCAACCTGTGGGTCGCGACCCCTTTAGGGGTCAAACGACCCTTTCACAGGGGTCACCTAAGACATAACAGTAGCAAAATTACAGTTATGAAGTAGCAACGAAAATAATTTTATGGTTGGGGGTCGCCACAACATGAGGAACTGTATTAAACGGTCACGGCATCAGGAAGGTTGAGAACCGCTGCCCTAGAACAACAGCAACAATATGAAAAGATGTTCACAATATAACAAATGAAAACAACCCCAATGTAAACGTGTGCACAATGTACTTCCTTTTGTGTATATCTGTACAATAAATAGCCCATGTATTGGTTTTGTTATAAGTATAAATGCATTATTTTTTGTCATGTAGACAAAGAATATTTAAATACATAAGAAATAGTTACAGTATATTCAGAGAAAAAGGAAGATTAGAAAATAGCATGTGAAGTACTAAATGCAGTATAAGACAAATGTTGTTTATATATTTATTTACATATTTATATAAAGAATACATATCCGAAATATATATATATATATATATATATATATATATATATATGACTAGAATATCTCATAAAAATAAAGGCATTTATAAACTTAAAACAATTTTTTAAACTGTCATCATCTTGTTATAAAGTGCTGGTTCTTCAGTTTTGCCTTTTAATTAATTCACGCCCACAGCAAATAGGTTTTACAGATACACCACACTAGAGGCTTATCAACTTCACAGAATAATCTGTGATGCACCCTGCTTCCTGACCAGTCTTAAAATTGGACATATATTCTTGGGACCTTATGGATCTCTATTCTGATCACTTTTTTCAAATTCTGCTCTTGTTTCTGATGATCATTTTTAAAACAGTTTTTTAAGGAATGCTGTCTTTTTTGATCCTCAGCAATCTTGTATCAGTCAGCTCACCATCACCTAAAGTCACCCCAGGGGAGACGATGGTGCTGCTGAATACAATGAAGAGAAAGGAGGGCTTGTTCTGAGGTCTGTTTGTTCACTGCTGTATATCCTTCACTAATCAGTTCTCTCTGATGTTCTGCAGAGATCAGCTCAATCAAAGCCACATGTGGTGAATGATCACTTGGTGTATTAGACGATCCGAAAAGCATAATCCTCCCTTACCCGAGCAATCCCGCACAACCTGCTCTCGTGTGTTTTATGTCAGTCAGCACGGGCTACTTTCACTGTGGTAATAAATAACCCCAAACTCTTATTGGTTTGTTACATACATTTCACTCGCCATCACACTGCAAACCCATTGCAAGTTGGCTGGGGGCTCTGCTCAGGGACTCAGGCTGACAGAAGCTCCATCTGAATTACGCTGGCAGGGGGAGGAGAGTATAGTGAAAGGTTGTCCTGAACCTTCCCAGTGCAATTACAGACTTCACTCTGTTCACCCTTCATTGGTCAAAGCGAGTCACGCAGCCCCTCCCAACTTCTAAGCAGGTGGGGCAGCAATATCTAGCATACTCCTGGAGGAGACCCAGACTACATGTGAACACCCTTCATGACTTCTGTGCATTCTAATAGTTTGTTTATACAGCCAGCCTCCCACTGTAGTATAACGTGAGCTTGTTCACTGCACAAGTCAGTTCTACATAGTTAAATCTGCCTTCATCACCTAACCCAGTGCCTGGCAGGTAGAAAGTGCGTAATATTTATTGAATGGATGAATGAATGAATAACTTGTCCCACATAATGAGGAAGTAAATCTAGGAAGTTAGGGGCTTTAAGGTTGTGCTGTGTTATCAGGTATCAACTTTGCTATCCCACTACTGTCCACTTCTTAGTGGCCCTTGCTTTCCGGGAATCCCCTTCCTTGTTCAGTTTGCGCTTGGTTTCCCAGTGAGAGGAACTTGCCTGCGCTTTGGAAAGTGGACGTGAGGAGAGGCAGTTACCCTCAGCACATCCCAGGAGCCAAACCAGACACAAGGCTCGTGTGGTTTCTCGGCGTCTTGGCAAGCACCAGACTGGGTGGAAGATTTCCCAGAGACTCTTGAAAATTGTAGCAGTTTCCCACCAAACTTTAGAGAAATACCTACTTAGGCATTTCCAGCTGCCCTTCCATCTGTTTCTATAACTTTCCAGCTGCTTTCACTCCCCCAGCTCCTCTCACTTTGTGTGCACCCTAACCCCTGTATCAATGTAACATGCAGAGCACCTTTAATACTGGGTCTTCCTTTATTCTTCCCAAGAGTTAAATGGGAATTGGGAAGGGGGGCATAGTCCAAAGAAACCTGTTACTTTTACTCTGGAGAGAAAGCCTCTATGTAGGAGTTGCTATTCTTTTCCTCCTCGAGCCTTAGCTGTACAGGCGGCCTGAAGAACTATTTCAAACTCTGAAGAGGACACATGAGCTGCCCGCCTCACCTCTCATTTAGTGACAGCTTCTCTCCTGGGCAGAAGTGCCACTATCCGTGACAAGTAAATTAGGAACAGGTGTAGCTAGAGGCAGTAAAACTTTCAAGGTTTGCAGGAAGATTGGCAAATGTGTCAGGGATCTGTCCATCCTGACCACATTCTGACTAAATTCTGAGCTCCCCGCTTGCCCCTTCCAGCAAAGCATGTTATTTCCCTCTCCTTGGATTCTGAGTAAAATTGCGACTGTGCTTCGAATATTGATGCCTGGTTGAATCAAGGTTCTGTGACATAGGTCGCACTGTTCAAGGATGCATATTTCATCTCTAAATCCTTTAACTCCCTTTGAGCAAAAAATGGCTGGCTGTTTCTAACTCAGAGTTGATGGAGAGATGCCCCACGCTCTGTAACAGTGCTGGTAGATTAAGTGATAACTGGAAGTGAATATTGAAAATGTTCAAAATTCAGCAGGATTCTCAGTGTTGGTGCAGAATTAGTCAGTTCACCTCAGTTGCCAGCATTGAGCCCACACGTGGCTCTGAATCAACATCACCTACAGCCCCAGGCTTATCTTTTTAATCAATCAACAGATATTCACTGGAGGCTACTCTGTGCTCATCACTGTCTTAGGCTCTATGGGATTTTTTCTCTCTGACTGTTCCTCCTCTGTATCCTTCATAGTTTTCTCTTCCTCTGTCAGTCATTAAATAAATACAACAGCAACATGATTAGCTAATATTGACTGAGCTCTTCCGGTGTTGACTGTGATTTCTTTCATCCGGCTGAGCATGCAAATCTCCTAACTTCCACCAGAGGACAGCACCTTCACACGCTCACCCCAGTTCTGGTCACCATGATTAGCAAAGTAAGAACAATCTTTGCCATTGTAATGAAGGCTAGTGTGGTGGGAGGTAAAGGAAACCTGTCCACGTTAGTAAGTGTGTTCAAATTTGTGTGTGCCTGTATGGGTATGTGTATAAATGGATGGAGTTTCAAGTGCATATTCACACCTTCTAAGTTGCAGCAAAGGCATAGTCACTAATGGGCACCTACCATATACCAGAAATTGTGCTTCTTGCTTTAATTTGTTCTTTTAATAAGAAGTTATTTGTAGCTAGTACTTTACATGAAGAGAAATGCCAATGAAATGCATTTGTCTTAACACTTAAGTAGAATAAACATTTCCCTCTAATCTTGTTGACTGCCACTTAATTGGCTTATGAGGGATCTTATCTGTTAATAATAACATAAAAAGAATAAGTAGAGTAATTGCATTCAGGCAAAACTATTTTAATGATCTGGTGATGAGAGAGGAATGCAAGAGAGAATATTCAGATTATTTCCTTGAAGGTAAGATATCCCAAATTGAGCTACTAATTTAAAAAGCATTAGCTTTTGGTCCATTTGGAAAATTGTCCACAGGTACCCAGGGTTCTGTGATTCTGTGGTGCTTTATTTGCAAACAATAATGCATTTGCGAGTGGGAGGCTCTGTGCTAGAAGGGAGCCCTCCACGTGGCCCAAAACAGACTTGTGACAGTGTTGACTTCAGAGTCCTGGCCTGGGCAGTGGCGTTCCTGGGCACAGAGGCCCAGGGAGGACAAGAGATTGCCTAAGGGGGCTCTGGCCCAAGGCTAGGGTTGTGGTTGCTAGGGGGTTGTTTGTTTTAATGGACAAAGACCAAGACCAGATGTGACTTTTGTAGCAAATGAGGAATTCAGTAGCAGTCAAGTTTCAGGTGTCCGGGGAATTTAAAAAATGAAAGGGGCAGGAAAAGGAAGGGACTGTGGGAAAATTAAACACACATCTTGAAGGAATAACAACCAACTGATGTCAGGCATCAGTCTAGGCAATTCATTGCTCATTCAGTCGGGGCAACAGCGATGAGGTACACATAAGCTCTTTAAAATGCCCTCTAGAGGCCTCCAGGATTTGGCCCCGTCCTGCTTTTCAGTCTCGTTGCTCACGCAGCAAACCCCGGGCCCTCGGTCTGAGCCCACGCCCCCCCCCCCCCCCCCCCCCCCCGCAATAACAGCGAAGGGAGAGATGGGGGCAGGGCAGGTGGGAAGCAGATGTCAGCGACGTGTTGGGCCGCTGACCACCGTTTCAAGCAAAACACACAGAGCCGGTCCTTTCGTGCCCTGGAGGGAGGACGAGCGAACGCGCCGCGAGCCTCTCCACCTCCTGCCTCCGCGGGTTCCTCCAGCGCCCCCCGCCGGCGTCCCGAGGAGCCTGGACAGAGGCCAGGGCGGGGCTCAGCAGGTGCTGGGAGACCGCAGACCCTCCCTCAGCGGCCTCAGCCTCCGCACGGTTTGCAAACCTCCAGGCCAGTCTTCTTCCCAGCACCCTTCCTCTGCTCTGCTTGGCGAGGTCCTGAGAGGGGCTGCCCCCGGCTGCCCACCCAGTGAGCCCAGTCAGTTCAGTTCCTCCCACTCCTTTCATTCTGTAGCCCTTTCTGTCTCTGTATTCATCAGGATCTTACAAAAACCATAGCAACTGCTTGTATATTTGAAAGAGGGACTTTAATACAGAGGCTTGTTTGCCAGGTGATGGAAGGTGACCACAGTGAACCAGAGGTTAGCACTAGTGAGGGGCCACCTCACTCCTGGGTGACCTGTTACTGGAGCCCCTGCCAGGGTCATCTTGGAGGAGGTAGAGAAGGTGCTTCCACTAGCAAATGTTCCCTTGTCCTCACCAACCCTTAGTCCCCCACAGGCTGGGGTTGGCCCGTCTAGCCAGCAGGGTCAGCCCCTAGCCTACCAACTGTGGCTCCCTCTGTGTGCTGGGCACTTCTCTTCTGTCAGCCCGTGGGATTCTCATGGCTGCCCTGGACTGTGCTATTTTCATTCTACTGATGGGGGCACATAGATTAACTCCACCCACTCCCAAATAAGAGGCAGCGTGAACCCAGGTCAGTTGGGACCCAGAACCCAAGCAGGATGCATCCTCCAGATGCGTATTTCTCTTTCCAGACCCAGCCTGTAGGCTCAAGAAAGTTATTGAGAGGATCAGATTCTGAGTCGTTTAGCCCTGGGCGTGAAGGATTGGTCATGCCCCCCCCCACCCCCCAGAGCTGTCAGAAGTGAAACAAGAAGATCTGCTTGCGGAAGGGCAGTTGCCGCAGAAGCACCTGACTAAAGAGTGCTGTCTGATAGGCTCCCCAGGTGAGGCTTCGGCGTCCTAGGGTGGGCACCCTCTAAGCAAGAGGACCATCTCGTGGAAAAAGGGCTCGCAGAAGCAGAGATGGACCTCTTCACCAGCCCTGCGGAGGGTCAGTGACACCAGGAGGAATGTGAGGCCAGGAAGGTGGCCTCCGGGGCCAGAGGTGCTGAGAATGCATTCATTCTGTCTTTCGTTCACCAGAGCACATGCAACACACAGCCAGTATGCTGGTATTGGGAAGACAGTGCTGAGTGAGGCGTGTGGCCTTGGCCCTTGGAAAACTGGATGTCAGCTCCTTGCTGCCCCCACTCCTCCTCTGAGGGCTCCGTGGTGGCAAGATGACCCCTCAGGGACATCATGGGGTAGCTGGAGGGTGGTGAGAGCAGCCAGAGTAGGCACCAGGACTCATAAGAAAGGAGAACTGCCCAGGTGTGTGTGTGTGTATGTGTGTGTGTGTGTATGAGTGTGTGTGCATGTATAGTATAGCCACATACATGTGTGGCTCTTGGTTACCCTGAAAACTAAAGAGAGTGCATGTGGAAATTAAGCAAACCCACTATGCAAATTATTTATGTCCATAAATAATGTGTTTATACTGATTAATGAAGCAAAATTATACCTTGTGCTAAACTTCTAAATAATGTTCCATAACTAATAACTGAAGTTCTAGATACTCGGCAATGGAATCAAACCCTGAACAGCCTTCTGGGATGTAGAGACCACGGGGCCCCACAGACAGACACTCAGCCGGTCACTCACAGGCTGCAGTCTAAGTCTGTGGATTCCAGGGACCTACAACACCTAGGCAGGACTGTGAATGGTGCCACCAAGATCGTAGACTTACCTTGCTAGGGGGAGGGGAAGAAGGACAGGACTGTTCTGAGGACAGTATGACCCCTCTGTCTCCCTGGCTGGCCTCTGACCCAGCCCCACCCTGGCTTCTCTGTCCTTTTCTGTCTCCCACTTCTGGGTGCCCCTGGACAGAGACACAAACAACCAACCAAGCACAAAAGGAGGGGTGGGCTCCTTTTTCCCTTCTCATCTTCTTTCCCTTCTTCCTTTCCTCCCTCCCTCCATCCCCCTCTTCCTCCCTTCCTTTTTTTTCTTTCTTCCTTTCTTTCACATTAAAACAACATATATTTTTATCTGATTGCAAAAATAATACATAATCATGCCTGGCTGGTGAGGCTCAGTGGATTGAGCATCAACTCATGCACCAAGAGGTCACTGGTTCAATTTCCAGTCAGGGCACAAGCCTAGGTTGCAGGCTCAGTCCCCAGTAGGGGACGTGCAGGAGGCAGCCAATTGATGTTTCTCTTTCATCGGTGTTTCTATCTCTCTCTCTGCCCCTTCCTCTCTATCTAAAATATCAATAAAAACATATTTAAAATAATAATGATAATACTAATAATACATATTCATCATGGAAGCTCTACAAATTTCAGAAAAGTACAACAAAGAAACTAAAAATCGCAGGTGAAGCTCACAATGGGTGCATACACTGTCAGCCTCCGTTTCCGTGCTCCGGCTCACATGCCTTCTACAGCGACAGGCCCACAGCATGTGCCCAGCTCAGTAGCCCAGTTTTGTCACTTAACAATATTCTGTGGACTGTACCTTTTCTCAGGTCATTGAATATTTCTCCTCAACTTCACTTTTAATGATTACATAGTATTCCGTGGTACAGAAGTATCAGGATTTATGTACTCAACAGTGTCCCTGACTCCCTCAAACCCCTAGCTCCCTCTCTCCTTCCCTACTTTCTGTCCTCTATCCTTGAAGAGTGTAAGCAAGCTGAGAATGGTCCCTGGAGAGGGGAGGAGACAGGGGGCATTTTGACTCAAGCTGCACATTCACAAAGGGTCTCACAATAAAGACAGTTTATAGGATTCCCAAATGCTGTGACACACCCAGCGCTATGGACTGACTTGTATTCGTATGTTGAAGCCCCAAGCCCCAGTGTGATGATATGTAGTTCTGGGGCCTTTGAAAGGTGGTTAGGTTACGAGGGTGGAGCTCGCATGAATGGGGTCAGTGTCCTCATGTAGTAGGCAGTCAGTCACGAGCAGAGCAGGCATCACAGGACAGGTGTGAACATCATCAGGGAAGAAAGCCCCAGATACCTAGCAACGGACAAAACTGGGAAAACAAGGAGCTCACCCCAGGGTAACCTTTCCTCCCCTAACATAATACTGGCCATACAGTTTAGACCCCTGACCTTTCATATTGCTGATCGTGTGCTTCAGACCCTCCCCTGACCTTTCCTCCCCTAGCACGTCGCTAGTCAGTGGTTGACTTCCCTTAGCAGAGGAACCAGGGGCCGGAGAACAGTCCCATGTGACTCTCATACAGCCCTTGCATGACCACTCCCTTAAGCATTAAGCCCTCAGGACAATGAGGTTCTGGCCAGCATCAGATAATCTTAGGAACAAAGCCTGCAGTCTGTTGACAACAGAGACAGAGTTTCAGTCAAACTAGAGATGATATCTAGGCCTCAGTTGTGTTTCTGTTCCAGGCCCAGAAAAGCAGCAAAACCCAATGGCTGCCATCAGGACCAGAAGCAATGACTAATGATCTTCTCCCTTAGTGCCCACCAATCAATGGAGACTACAACCCTGAGGGCACACCTGGAAAGCTGATGAATATTCTATTGAGATCCTCCCCTGAGACCTCCCTGAAATCCCCACCTTTCAAAACCCCTGAGACAAAGAACCTGTCTCGCTCTCCTCTCTCTCTCTCTCTCTCTCTCTCTCTCTCCCCTGTGACTTCTTCCTTTAGGTATGTGGCTCTGCCTTGCCTTCTCCTAAGCTCCAAGGGCCTCTTGTTCCCTGAGCCCACACAGCCCAGCTGGCTCACTTCCTCCACGTCTCACTTCTACCTCTGTGACTTTCTAAATGAAGTTTTGCTTGTATTTGAGTCTTGGCTCTGAATTCTTTCTTAGCCAGAATTCAAGTACCAAGGTTGCTGAACTGAGGTCCAGTCACTGGTAACATTCTGGTGTCATTTTGCTGCTAACATAAGAAGAGACACTAGAGAGGTCGCTCTCCACCACGTGGGGAGCTAGCAAATGGCAGCTTCTGTGGGCAGGAGGAGAGCTCTCACGAGGAACCAAATCAGCCCGCATCGTGAGCTTGGACTTCCAGCTTCCAGAACTTTGAGAAATAAATGTCTATTGTTTAAGTCACTCAGTCAATATTGTTTTGTTACAGTGGCCCCAGCTGATGAAGACACCCAGTCAAAAAGTTACCCCTATGAAACGGAAAGATGCTCACTATATGCTTTACACCGCGGCCCCTCAGACTCACCACCCGTATGTAGTATGTTACAATTTCGTACTTCCACAAATCTTCTGATTATCTTGTAAACATTACGAAGATCTTACATTATGTACTTGAGTGTGTGTTAAAAGCATTCGTTTTTTAAATGTAAACTTGTAAAATGCACCAGTTTGTTTATCTGTTTTGGACTTTATCAATGTTTATATATTAGGGGGACCTGAAAGTAATGTCATGTTTTTACAACATTAATTCAAACAGATAAATTTTTAACAAGTTTTTATTTTTAATCAATGATGTAACCACCCTCATTATCAACAACCTTTTGCCATCTAGTGTGCAAATTTTCAATGCCAGATCGATAAAAATCAATTGGTTTTTGAGCAAAATATCTGGAGATGACATTTTGGACATCATCCAAATTTTCAAATTTTTTGCCACTTAGAAAATGTTGTAGCGATCGGAATAAATGGAAATCTGATGGTGCAATATCGGGCGAGTATGCTGGGTGAGGCAATACTTCCCACCCCAATTCATTCATTTTTTCCAGGGTTCATGTTGTGCAGTGCGGTCTTGCATTATCGTGTTGCAGAATAACACCTTTTCTGGTGACAATCGCTGGGCACTTTTCAATTAAAGATTGATTTACTCGATCTAATTGTTCACAGTAAAGGTCTGCATTCAGTTTGTCCAGGTTTCAGCACTTCAAAATGAACGACCCCACGAATACTCCACCAAACACACAAAAGTGCCTTTTTGGGGTGTAAACCTGGCTTAGCTGTACTTCGTGGCGATTCATTCGGAGAGAGCCACTGCCTTTTGCATTTTGGATTATCATAGAGGACCCATTTTTCAGCTCCAGTCATCAAGCGATCAAAAAACGCTTCTGTATTGTGCCGCTGAAGCAATAAGTTGCATGTGGTGGACCAGTTAGCTTTGTTTTCTTCGGACAGATTATATGGGACCCAAACACCTGCTCTGCTTACTGTACCAGTCTGCTGCAAATGTTCTTGGATGGTCAACCAAGGTTGGTTAAGAGTGTCTGACAGTTCCTCGATTGTCTGACACAGATTTGCTTCCACTTCCACCCTTAACATGTCATTGTCTAAAGTTGTTGGTCTTCCTGATCGATACGAGTCAGAAAGATCAAAATTACCGGATTTGAACTTAGAAAACCACCTTTAGCATTTACAAACGTCTAATGCACTTGGACAAACATCGCAAATGTTTTTGGTAGCAACTGTTGCGTTACTACCCTTGTGAAACTCAAAAAGCATACAATGCCGGATATGTACCTCTTCTGGTATTTGGCTGGCCATTTCACTATAAATTGAAAAAAAAATTAAGATTTAATTATTTACGAGTAAACAAGTCACTCTGACCTTGAAATGTCTTTGGCACAATTTTGAAGTACACAATGAGCTGATAAATGACAACCGAATATCGAAACGCGCAGAAACGACATTACTTTCCAGTCCCCCTTAGTAAGTATTTCAAAAAATAGAAGTGGCCTGTTCTTCCTGTACACCTCAGAGCCTCTAATTAGTGGGCGCCTTTTAGAACCCTATGTGATCTACAGTGATACAGGACTATTACTTGTGCATCAAAGGTGTCCTCGTAAGAAACATCCAAGCCTGTAGAGAATTTTTACGTGGTTTTTTGTTTGTTTGTTTGTTTGTTTGTTTTTTAGCCAAACTGGTAACAATTGCTGGAAAGCAGAATCTCAATGGACCGAGAAAATGCTCTGGAAAATGGCAGTTTTACCACTTATTTTATACATCAGAATCAAAAGAAAAGATGAAGATGTAAGGGTTCCATGAAATCCATTGGTGGCAGACGAGGGAGGCGGGAGAAAGCAAAGCGGGGAAATCTCTGAGATGGATAAACAGTAGAACGGACAGACACACTTCCTTTGCATTGGTGGATACAGGGCAGTTAACAATGAACAGCACGTAGAGACGGTATGTGGGGAACCAGATAACAGTGAGCGTTCTGTGGTCTCCTGCTCTGGGGGAAGATTGTGCCCTGAGGGTTCTGGGAAAAGGGGGATTCCTCTGTCATCCCACAGGTATGTTATGTTAGCTACAAAAATACAATAGACAGGTTCAGTTAAGGTCAAGATGGACTTTTCTCAAGGAAGATACTGACCTAGGACATGACTACCCACCATGACTAGCTTGTAGTTAGGAAGTTTTCATTTTAGACCACCCTGTGCGGTTTTCCCCTGAGTTTGTCAAGTTTAGTATGTGGCTCCTTTTTTTGGCTACAAAGGATTTCTCACCCCATCTGGAGCAAAACAAGCCTCCTGTGTCCTCTTACATGTAAATGAAATCACCCTTTGCCAAGAGCTCGGGGTTTCTCCTTAATCTCAGCATCTGTCTGGCCTGTATCCATCACCTGACCAGGTTTCCCGACCTGCTTTGACCTTCTGCCCGGTGTGAAAGCTCGCAGCATTTCCCTGGCGTATGCCAGTCTTAGATGCCCTGCCCAAAGCCTGGGGCCCTAAGGACATGGGCAGGAGGCCCGAGCCCAGGAAGGGGCTTCGGCCCAGGGAAGCCGCCTGGCCCTGCTGCCGTGCCCCGCCCAGATGGGGTGCTGCACTAGTTCCTGCCCCCCAGCAGTGGGTCCACATACTGCTCCTGGACCTTCGACAGGGTGTGGCGTGGACCCAGTCTTACCTGGTGAGACTCTCCCTCACCCCAAGGCAAGAGACTGGCCTCTGTGAGACTCAGTCCTGTGGGATCTGTGGCCAGGCTCCGCCTCCTAGTCACTGCTTACTGGTCCGTAAGCCTGGGGTGGGGTCCATCTGGGTCCTCAACCTTGGGGACACGTGAGAATCACCCAGAAAGTTGTTTCCTACCTGTGCCTCCCCGCTCCTCGCAGATCAATTAAATCTGAACTTCTGGGTAAGGACTGGGCCTGTGGCTACAAACTGGTTATAACAGACAGACGTGTTGGAAGTCCTGGATTGGGGGATCTCCGAGGGTCCCCCATCGCACTGCGATTCCCTGTATGGTCCTGGGCTCTGGGAGATAGTGGGCCCTCCCTGATCTCCCGCCTCCTCTCTCCCAGGTAAGGGGTCGGGAAAGGAGGGGCGCTTACAGTAAGTGGAATGGAGCAACTGGAAATGAAGCAGACCTTTATAATGCTTTACATTTGCAGAGCACTTTGGACCCGTGTGATTTCCTTAACAACCATGGCTATTACCTCTAGTGGAGAGGCAGGAATCCTGCCAGGGCCGGTGGAGAGGAGCCTTTTCAGGCCTTGTCCACCAGCCTGCCTCCCAGTCCTTCTCACAAATGCAGAGAACCTACTCAACGCCAAGCCCTGCGCCAGGTTCCAGCCGCACGGGGACATGGTCCCTGCCCCAGTGGGGAGATAACAACAGCGAGTTGTGGTGAGCACCGGAAGGAAACCACAAGTTGCCATGGGAGGTAAAGGCTTCTTCAGGGGCTGTGGAAAGTCCCACAGGGGAGCCACACCGCCTGAAAGGGAGGCAGCCTCTGAAGAGTCAGGGGACTCCCCTGGCCCACAGGCTGCCTGAGGCCCCCCTGGGTGTGAGGTGCCAGCCCAGAGACCAGGTCTGTGGTGGATAAGAAGAAAAGAAAGGATTTACCGCCATCGGTGGTGGGGTTTCTGGTGTGACAGGAATCCACTCCCAGGGGGAGGACTTGCCAGGAAACAGAAGAGTGAAACCCTGCTCCTGCAGAAGGCACAGATGCCCCTCTGGCAGCAGCCCTGATGGTTCCCCTCGGGTGCCTGTGCTGCCCAACAGTGAGGCTCCCCAGTTTCTGGAATGTTCCAATGGCCCAGGCTCCCTGCAGGCTGACTGATCCCGACTCGGTCAGGCTTCCCTTTACTGGGGCACAGGGCGTATCTTCATGCTGCACAGAGGACGACTCTTTTCCTTCCCTCCACAAAGCCTTTCCTGGGCCGCCCCCTCCTGCCCCACATGCACAGAGAAAGGCTGATACCTTTGAGGTCTGGAGCAGGGGCTCTGCGAAGGCCTCCTTGGGCTTGACAGGAAGACCTGGGCAGGAATTGTAACCATCCACTAATGTCACTCAGTAACTGCAGTGGCAGCTTCCTATTTTCCCACTAGATGGGGTCTTTGATCTCTACAGCTCATAATTCCAATCATTTAATTTGGCTTTGAAGGCTGATTGTAATTTTTTTTCAAAGCAAAGAGAGTTCTTTTTTCATAGGAATCAGCCATAAGCTGAAATCGGAGAAGCCCTTGAATCCTGATTCTATTTGTACCTTCCTTAATTTGTAAATGTGATAAGGGTGAAGATGTTTGCAAAAGAAACCTAGCAAATCTAAAATATGGATATAGATGGAGTCAGCTAGGAAATGATTCCTAGTGAGAGCCTTTGGGGAGCATTGCAGCTGGTTCTGCCCCTTGAGACAGGCTAGCGGTGCTAACTCTGGACAATCCAGCTGAAACATCCCTTTGACCTGGTCATTGTCATCATTTTGCTTGATCAATGGCAGCCTGGTTCTGGGTGTTCAACTCCAGCTCTGGACACACAAATCCAGAAGACCAAGGTGAGAATGAGGATAGTGATGTCTGCTTTGATATTTTGGGGCAGAGTTGAGATAGTACAAGACATAACAAGAACCAAAGACACCAACTGTGTCTTCAGAGACTACACTGTAGCCCAAGAAATAGAACTCTCCAGAAAAAAAAAAAAAGTATATTTTTACATCACTTTAGAACTTTGCAAGTATAAACAGATTCTTTACGAGTAAACTCAAACTTCTGAAGTGTGAAGTTTTCATAGCTATAAAGCCAGTTTTGAGGAAACATCCTTGTTGAGATGCCTTCACAGGACATCAGCAGCATGCTTTGAAGATGATTGGGAGACAAAAAAGCATGAACTTTTACTGTTTACATGTTTGCTTACTGGAAACTTGTTTGCAGGGACCCCCACATTTCCCAAGGATTGGGAATATTTCTGACAGGTGATCTTTGGAGGCTTGGTCACCGTGCAAACAAACATCTTTGGGTACTTGGTCATTGTAGTTCACAATTCTTACTCAAATTTATAGCTGCAGGCATCACCTACTGGGAAAGTTGAGGGGAACGGATATTGGGCTATGGTTTCATTACTTGCTGGGAATGAGCTCAAGACAGTCCCTTAGGAAGCAGAGTTAGAAATTCAATTATTTGGGAAGGTGGCCTTTAAGAAATTTGCTTGCCTTTGAATTCTGGAAATTGGCTGCACAACAATGTAAATGTACTTACTACTAAACTTCAAAGTGGGACAGATGGTAACTTTTATATTCTGTGCATTTTACCATAACTAAAAATGTTTAAATTAAACTTTTTAAAAAAAGAAGAAATGTGTTTCTTTTATACATTTCTCTGTCCTGGTCACAAGCATATATCAGCGCAAATTTGGCATAAATCTGTGTAAATTGCATATACTTTCAGCAGTGCTATAAGCATCTTCCAAGAAGACTGTCTATAAACGGGAACCCCTGGTTCTTCAGAAAGCTGCTTTGGGCATCTTCGTAAACGAAATGGGCTGACCCAGATGAGTTTATTGATTGCCTAGAGACCACTCCTTGTCCCACTGGAAAGATACAGTGGCCCTGTGACAGTAATCACCTTTCCATCCCCAGAATGGAAACAAAGACACAATTAATATTTACTGAAGTGAAATGAAATCTCTGGCCTTGTGTAGACCTTGTATATATATATATAATCTGCCTAGAATCAAGAGGTTACCAACATCTTCTGAGATGTCAGGAGGCAGACATAATTCTGGCTCAACAAAAAATACCACACATGCCACAAAAGGGACCACAGGAAGTTTAGAGCTATAGAATCCTCAGTTCTTCAAAACAACTCTGCTCTGAGCTGTGCCCAGAGATCAAGCATTGTGGTAAACAGAGTACCCCCCTCCCCCCAAAATGGTGTCCACATCCTAATCTCCAGAATCTGTGAACATGTTGCCTTACCTGGCAAAGGGAAATTAAAGTGGCAGATGGAATTAAGATTGCTAATTCATGTAAAATAAGAAGACTATTATTCTGGATTTCCAGATGGGCCCAGTGTAATGACAAGGGTCTTTCAAAGTGGGAGAGGGCGCAGGGGAGGAAGGCAGAGTGATGCAACATGAAAAGGATTCAACGTGGATGGAGGAGAGGCCACAAGTCAAGGAATGCGGGCAGCATCTAGAAGCTGGGAAAAGAAACATTCTTAGACCTAGGTTAGACTTCTAACCTACAGAACTATAATGTAATATATCTGTGTTGTTTTAAGCCAGTAAGTTTGTGGTGATTTGTTACACAGCAATAGGAAACGAACACTTCTATGAGCCAGTCACTGAGCCAGCCAATAGGATCACAAAGGTGCCCCAGCATTCCAGGGACACATAATCCAGGAGGGAGAGAAAATGCATGCATGTAGCATGCAGCATGCTATGCACTAAAGTCCTACACCAAGCCCTGAGGGCTCACTGAGCAGAGAATGCTCTCCTCTGCTTTGGCTAGTCAAGGAAGGCTTCCTGGAGGAGGGGAGATATTTTAATTGAGCTTAGAAGGCCCAAAGGAGAATTCTGTACAGCTTTGGGTTCATATAGTCCCAGAGCCTTTCATTTACCCATCTTCAGGGACATGAGCGTTAAACAGGGAAGCATTTTTTTTTTTAATTGTTCACACTGGTCTAGACTCTTGATCCTCAAAGCATGATATAGGGGCCAGAAGCATTGGCATCACCTGGGAGCTTATTAGAAATGCAGAATCTAGGGCCCAACCCTACTGAGTCAGAATCTTCATTCTAAGAAGATTCCCTAGATGATTCATATGTGCTTGATGGTTTGAGAATTACCGTCCTCTATAACAACATTCTCACAATCACCAAACAGTGTGTAGAGGACAGAGTCAGGGTTACAGGAGTCGCTTACATATGTAGACCTGACGGGATGGGCAGAACACCACAGACTGCTCGTGACTGCTCAGATCGGTGCGCCCTATGCCACTCTCAGCATCTGCATGGCTACCACACACAGTCGGGCTATCCGTCTCCTACCTGAGCATCAGGCAGATTTGTTTCAGGAAAACTTGGTTACAAACATCACCTGTTTGTTTCTTAGAAAATATGACTTCAGTTCTAGCATTCTTCTTCCCCTCCTCCTCCTCCTTCTTCTTTTTACAATACATTGTCTGTATATTATATTGTCTAATGGAGCAAATTTTTCTCTTATTCAATGAACCTCAGTCCCATAATTTACTGTAATTGCTATATCTTCCATTAATTTATCCTGCCATCAGTAAAAACAGGTCAAAGTGGCCCTGGCAAACCCCAGCCCCGGTGTTCAGGACCTCAGTCCTCAGAAAGCTTTGGTTGAAAACGCTTCGCTCCGGCTCTCCGCCTCCAACCCGTGCAGGAGTGGAGCACGACCGCATGAGGCAACCTAACAGCATTTTTGAAACATTAAATGAATACAGCAAGCTTAGTAGAAGACTTAGTGTGTCGTGAACTAATAAATATTCACTAAAATTCAGAGTTAGGCAATTAAATATTGACACCTTTGTTATGACTCTCAAAGACTTGCCAAAGGTGTGTAAGTGGCAAGGACAGGGAGGAGGGTTTGTAGCCATAATGTGAATTTAAAACAATCTCATGTCACTACCCTTACTGATATTACTAAGAATAATGGTTATGGGGGTGGGGGGAGGGGGACAGCTTTTCCACATTTCGAATGCCCCAGGCTTTCTACAGTTGATTTTGTAGTCATTGGGTTCCTGAGTACATTTTGCAGAGGGGAACATATGCAGACAGGTTAAGGGGCTTGCCCAGGGCCCACTGTAGGTGGGGGGCCAGGGTTGAGCCTACCTTTGTCAGGCTCCAGAACCTATGCTCTCAGCCACCACGTTATGCATGGATGAGGGACGGGTGGTGTCCCAAAGAGAATTTTGGCTTTGGCAATGGACAGCGGTGGGTTCAAAGCCTGCCTCTGCCTCTCACTGTGTGTTACCAGAGTAAATGACTTTTTAAAAAATCCTTAAACAAGACAAGAGCCGGGAGGAATGACAACTCCTACCTTGCTGGTGTGTTCAAAGGTGAGTAATGGTATTTGTAAGATGTCTCTCTCAGTGACAGGACTCAGCTAACAGCGAACGTCCAGGGTGTCCACCACATGCACACGAGAGGCACGCTGCCCGTGGTGATGACCCTGGCAGCAGGGTCACTCCCAGCCAAAGAAGCCCCTGCCGGCCTGCACTCTGTCACCTGTCACTTCGCAGGCCTCCCACACACCCACACACCGCACTTCAGACGTGCCGCTGCTGAGCACAGACCCAACGGGGATCCGCAGGACTTGAAGTAACCCCTCAATTCAGCAACTACTGCTATTGACGCCCGGTTTCCTCCTCCCGCTGGCTGTTTAACTGCTGAGGGTGTTCTGTGGAACGGACCGCCAGCTCTTTGAGTGCGATAGAGACAAAATGATGGTGAGCTCCCCAGAAAATGAATGAATCTGCTCATAAGGAGAGTGTTCAGGCAAATCATTTTTTCCCGATGACAATGGCTCTGCTTCTGGGCTCCTTCTGCACAGGAACTGAGAAAGTCTGGGCGCTCACTGCGTGTCAACATGCCGGCTCCCTTTCCCTTTGCTCACTGATCCGGGGGGCTGTTTAGGAGCCAAAACAACTCCAAGGGATCGCTCTCCCCCCACACATAGACTTTTACCAATTTTGAGTCACTGAAACCATTATCTTTTATATGATCTCCTTCCCCCCATCCCACCCCCACTGATCATTCACATAAAACCTGATTTTCAGCATTAAATGAAAATGTAGACTCTCAGGCAAGTCAACAGTATGCCAACTCTTGGGGGTGATGATTCACACACCTATGATTTATATTTTCTTCCCCGGAGGTTGCTTTTTTTGGATTTCAGATAGCAGCACACTTGTTTTCACTGACAGTGATGAAAAAAAATGTCAGGGTGAGGACTGGAAGGGTAAGGGGGGTGGGGAGGGTGGAATGACAGGAATGAAGGACCGAGTCCAGAGAGCTCTGAAACCCTCTGCGTTGCTGAGCACTTAAGCTGCCTCCAGCCAGAGGGAGACACCAGCTTGCTGACTCCCTTTCAAGAAATAGATTACAGTTGAATTTTTACTGACTTTCAAAAAAAATCAATCTCTGTCTCTGAGTCTCTGCTGCTGCCATTGTTATCCCATTGTGCTGAGATCTCAGGGTATTATAATCAGTGGTGCAACTGAAATCCTCACATACAATGAAAGAGAAAAAGATCCTAAGGACCTGGGGTTTCACTCACCAGAAAGCCCTATAAGTCAGCTGACTTGGAATATGCAATGTATATTTCACATTTCTATGCATTTTGTATAGCATGGAATGTCTTATTCCTGGCAACCCACATGTAATACAGTGTGACATTGAGGCTGAGTGACACAGTGCCAATTTAAAAAATGGATTTGCTTCTCCATATTGACATACTTTATGGTGCACAAAATATAAGACAGGAAATGAGCCTTCCACATTGAAAACTAGTGAGGATTTGTGAATTGGACTGTGAGGTACTGGGAAGCAGATAACTTCTCATTGGTGTTAGAAGAACATCCCTCTAAATGGCAGGTGTAAAACGAGTGGGAACACCCATAAATGATGATTTTAAAACACTCTTAGAAAACTAGAAATAGAAAGGACATTTCTTAATCTGATTTTTTTTAAGTATCTGCTGAAATCCCACCAAGAGTGCTATTCCTGATGGTAATCAGTAAAAGCATTCTCTCTGAAATAAGGAACAAGCCAATGAAGCCTGAGGCCAGCACTTCTAGTCGACAATGTATGAGAGATCCTGACAGCACAATGAGAAAAATAAAGTCTGCAAGGATTGGGAACAAAGATATAAACTGTCATTTTTCACAGTTGATAGGATCATCCACAAAGAAAACTCAAGGGATAATTTATAACTAAGTAGGATTAATAAGTGAGTTCCACATTGCTATTTATTATGATTATCAATATGCCACTATCACTTGGCTTCCTATATCCAATTCACTTTGCCAACAAATACTTATTTAGCACTTACTATCTGACACTCTTCCAGGTGCTAACAGTACGTCAATGAAGAGGATGGGCCTTCTGGAGCCTGCCAGCCAGAGCCACTAAACAATGTGATTGAAATGAGTGGGAACAGGAGGATCAGATGGTCAAGGAAGGGTAGGAGCTTTGTAAACACAGGGTCCTGATCCCTGGTGGTTTGCTACATTACATGTATTATTTATCAAGATGTGTATCTGCTCTTGGATCATCAGTGACAAATGGTGCAGAGAGAATTCAGACCAGCTCAACAAGAGCCGAGTTTGGCCTTTGTTTAGCAGACAAAATGTGTCTTTTTTAAAAGCACACCCCTAAAATTTAATATTGTTTCAATAATATCAACAATTTAGCAATCCATATTCAAATACCCCTAGTTGTCCTAATAAAAGTTCTTTATAACTGACTTTTAAAAATACAGGATCTCATTGATGCTCACACATTCGTTTGTCATACTGTCTAAGTCTTATTTAACCTAGAATAACCCCCACCTGTCCTCTCAACTTCTGTCAAAGGCCACAGCTCCCAGCAGCCAGCCCACACTCTCAGTTACTCTTTCTGGGTTCTAGTAACCACTCCTGCTTCTACTCCCTCAAACTTCCCCTGTCTGTAACTCCAGGATGTTGGATTATTGATTATTGATGTTCCTAAACCATGTTCACGTCTTTATAAAAAGTCCCATTATTAAACTCACCTCAAATTACCTAGATTTTCCCCATCAGGTCCCTGACCAGTACTGGGAGATAGATAGAGGAGAGGCCCAAGGACTCGGGGCAGCTTAATAGGGTTGGAAGAAAATAGAAACAAGCCAAGAGGACCCAGAAGAAGCAAGCAGTGAGGTAGAACCAAACTGGAGAAAGTGTGGGTGTCCTGGACACCAAGTGAAGAAAGCAGTTTAGGAAGAGTGGCCCGCTGCTGACGGCGTTGCTGAGCCGTGCGAGGCGAGGACATGTGCCCCCGGTTTAACAACAGGGGACTTTCTGGGCACATGGCAAGAGCAGCAGCAGTGGCACGCTGAGGAACGTCCCTGCACAGTGCTCACAGGTGAAACCTGAGTGCAGGTTCTGCTCATCTCTTCCCAACGGCAATCAGTAATCATGGTTTTTGAAAAATTAGATATAAAACTACATTTAAGCCTTGTTTTTAATCAGCACAACAGTATGCAAATGTAGAGACTTCTAAATAATGACAGTCACCACTAAATAAGCACTCACTAAGAGCCATACACTGGGGCCAGATGCTTTGCATATATTGTCCTATTTAATCTTCATAATAATCCCAGGAGACAGAATTATTATTCCCATTTAACTGATTCATCCAATAGATATTTATTAAAAACATATTATAGGCCAAGTACTGTTCTAAATATAGGGGATACATCAGTAATCAAGAGGAAAAAGGGTCTGCTTTAATGGAACTTACATCCTGGTGGTAGGGTTCAAATGAGGGGCGCTGATGCAGAGAAGTTACACCATTTTCCCAAGTTCAGAAAGCTAAGAAGTAGAGGAGCTGGAATTTAAATAAAACAGTATTCTTTCCAGCATTTTCTTTACTTCAAAATGCAAACAAATGAATTTACAATAAAAATATTGTTTAAAAAACAAGCATGAGGCCCTGGCCAGTTTGACTCAGTGGTTAGAGCAACAGCCCTCAGACTGAAGGGTCACAGGTTCAGTTCCCAGTCAAGGGCATGGACCTGGGTTGCAAGTTCAATCCCTGGCTCCGGTCAGGGTCTTGCAGGAGGCAACCAATCAATGTGTCTCTCTCGCATCGATGTTTCTCTCTCTCCCTCCCTCTCTCTCCCTCCCTCCCTTCCACTCTATCTAAAGATCAATGGAAAAAATACCCTCGGGTGAGGATTAACAAAACAAACAAACAAGCAAAAAACAAGCATGAGTTTAAACTTTCTTTTTTTTAAATATATTTTTATTGATTTATTTTTAGAGAGAGAGGAAGGAACAGAGAGATAGAAACATTGATGTAAGAGAGAAACATCGATCGGTTGCCTCCTGCATGCCCCCCACTGGGGATAGAGCCAGAAACCCAGGCATGTGCCCTGACTGGGAATCAAACTTGTACCTCTCAGTCCATGGGACGCCACTCAATCCACTGAGCCACGCCAGCCAGGGGAGTTTAAACTTTCTATATGATAAACACGATTGCCACAGCAAGTCTCAATTCTATATTCAAATATGAAACATTAGATTGTCCAATATTTCTCAAAGACTAAAATAAAAACCTCAAATATCAAGTAATTCTGTCCAAGAAACCCAGCTGGAGTTTGCTGCGTTTGAACTCCGTACATACACTCGAACACTCTCTCTTACACATACACATGTGTTTACATACGCCTCTCAGGGAGTGTTGGGGAGGGTGACCTGGACAGTGTGTCTTTAGGCAAGTCAGAGGAAAAAATGGATTTCTACAAGAAAGTATGTAAAACACCTTCTAAAGCTGAAAAGCCCTGTTTAGATATCTGTCTAGGGGCAATAGTTATGAAGCCCATGACTCTAGGATTCCGCAGATCTCTCCCTGAAACAGAGCCTAATGAGTTGGCCGCTGAAGACCTGGCCTTCCCTTCCAGGGATGGCAAGGGGCTGCTTGCTGCTCAGGATGGAGGACAGGCCAGCTCCTGGGGAATGCAAGTCTCTTCATGAGGCAAAATGACAGAAAACTGACCAATGGGCTTTAAATCCCATTTTCGTGGTTAGAAAGTCTCAGTACTCCATTTATTACTTTTTAATCTTCTGGGTAGATGTCTCTTTTATACAGGCATAAATGCCCGATTGGTCCTCAGTTAATCAACTCTAGGGGTTTCTGATTCCACTCAGGTATGTAGGAAGATGACACACTTTTCTAACATGATTACCAGGCTTTGGATGTACTGTACATGCCTTATGGCTTTTATTTTTAATCTCTGTGAGCTCTGTATGTTCAGGGAGAAGCTTTCAAAATCATTTATCTTAAGCTCTCCAGCTGCTGCCTGTCAGTGTGTGTGTCCAGCCAGAAGAAGAAATTCCCACGAACACATCTGGGTTCTAAGCTTTCAGCTAGCTACACAATACAGCCTTCCGATGGACTAGCCAGTATACTTTCTATAAAGTGGAGAAGAAAGTGTCCCTATAGTGTCAACCACTTCCTATGTACCAAAAGCTCTAACAGACACCTTATAAACATTAATCTCCATTTCCCATTTCTATTTTATAGACAAGAAAACACAACTGTGTGAGGTCCAGTTAGTAAGAGGCAAAGATAAGACTTGTTTAGATGATCAGTTATTTAGATGGAATAAGCAGTTTCCCACTGTCTTGTAAAGTCCTATGTGCCAACGATTGCTAGTTATCCCAGTGACCATTCTCACTTCTCTGTCAATTTTAGCTGAACAAATGGTTTCCCAAAATCAAGGTTACATTTCCCAGCCTTTCTTGCAATAGGTTATAGTCATGGAATGAAGTTTGACAAATGGAAATTAAGTGGAAGTGGTGTGAGCTTCTTCTAGGTTGCTCTAGTTACCATGCAATTTTGATTACTGTAGCTTCATAATGTATTTTGAAGTCAGCAAGTGTGATGCCTCCATCTTTGTTCTTTCTTAGGATTCACTTAATTATTTATGGTCTTTTGTGTTCCATATGAACTACAAATTGTTTTTCTCTATTCCTGTAAAAAAAATTCTTTGGAATTTTGATAGGGATTGCATTGAATCTGCAGATAGCTTTGGATAGCATGGACATTTTAACAATACAGTACTAAGTCTTCCAATCCATGGACACAAAATGGCTTTCCATTTGTTTCTGTCTTGTTTAATTTCTTTCATCCAAGTTTTATAGTTTTTAGTATAAAAATCTTTTACCTTCTTTTAGTTAACTTTATTCCTATGGAACAGAATACAGAACCAAGAAATAAATCCATGCAGATATGGTCAACTACTTTTCAATAAGGGAGCCAAAAACACACAATGTAGAAAGCACAGTCTCTTCAACAAATGGTGTCGGAAAAACTGGATATCCTCATGTAACAAAATGAAATTGGACCCGTAGCTTACACCATACAAACAAATAAACTCAAAATGGATTAAAGAGACCTAAAACTGTAAAACTCCTAGAAGAAAACCTTTTGGGGGCAAGCTTTATGACATTGGTCTTGGCAGTGATTTTATGGATATGACACCAAAAGTACTGGCAACAAAAACTAAAATAAGCAAGTGGGACTACATCAAACTCCAGAGCTTCTGCACAACAAAGGAAACAATCAACAGAGTGAAAAGGCAACCTATAGATAGAATGAGAGGATATTTACAAACTATATATCTGATAAGGGGTTAATATTCAAAAGATATAAAGAATTCCTAAACTCAATAGTCAAAACACACTCAATCCAACTTTAAAAATATACCCATCACTAGTCCATATATCTGCTGCTCTTTTCCTGAACTTTGACCAGAGTCTACCCCATGACACCCTCAAAATCTGAGAACTCCCACAACATAGCACTCCTTTGCCTTGATTTCTTAATTAATTTTCAGACGATAAGTTGTGTAACAGCAATTGTCTCTGGCCTATTGTTTGCTCCCTTGCTGAAAAACAAATAATGAAAGAGGATTCATAGGAATAAGAGCTCTTTTAGTGCATGTTTGAAAAAAAAAAAGAAAAAGAAAAAAGAAATACATTTAGAAAAATGTCTTTCTCTCACAAAATTGCCCCTGCTCTAAGGGGTCTATTTCACTGTCTCTTTGTCCTGACCACTTCCTCATGGTGTAATCAAAGTGCCCCAAGTTATTCCTAGGTAGGAATATGAGCCTTTGGGGAAGAAGTCAAGCTTCTGATGCAGCCTTTGATGTACTGAGTGTCCACACCTGGCTCAGCAGCACACAGACAGTAGATCCAACCAAAGGGCCACCCTACAGTCTCACTAGAATGCAATGGATCCACATCAGGAGTATAGGACACACACCAACATTCTGAAATCACAAAGTTACATGTTATTTCTGAAGGCAAGCTGCCTTCTCCATCAGCCTTCCAAATGTTCCCTTCACAAGCTGTGAAATTCAGCCCTGAGAATTGACTTCCCATGCCTTGACTGATGCTGGGCTTTCAAAATTCCTTGCACTCTCTGCCTACACAAGACCAGCCATCTGTCTTGGCTGATACATTCTGCATTCACAAGGGATACATTAAGCTCAAGGCACTCCATTTCCAGGAACTTATGCTATATTCTTTTTCTTTTGTATAAATTTTCCTAGACAAATAAAGTTGAAATGTAATTCCAGTTCCATTTGGGAAATCAGGGAAACTGCCCTCACTGAGCACACTTCTTCTCTTCATACCCAAGAAAGTCCCTGACCCCAGAAGTCAGTGTGGCTTGATGGGAAAAAGATGGGTCTTGGAGCCCACAGACCTGGTGTTGAATATAATATCTCCAAATTACTAGCTATGTGACTTTGGGGAAATTATTAATCCTTCTTGAGTCTTTGTTTCACCATCTATAAAATGGGGGTGTCACCCAGCCAGTTGTAGCTCAGTGCATTGAGAGGTCCCAGTTCGATTCCCAGTCAGGGCACATGCCCAGGTTGCAGGCTCAATCCCCAGTAGGGGGCATGCTGGAGGCAGCTGATAGATGTAACTCTCTCATCGATGTTTCTATCTCTCTCTCTAAAAAATCAATAAAAACATTTTTTGTAAATGGGAATAGTGGTAATACTACTTTGCTAAATTAGCAACAATGACCATATAATTACTATCTGGTACTTGATAGTAATTCAATAAATAGAGGCTGGTATTATTTATTATGACAGAATACAAAAATAGTTAAGAACTTGAGTTTTTGTGCCAGGCAGACTTGGCTTAGCATTTACATCAGCACTATGATTCTGGAAAATTGTTTAACCACCTGAGGTTGTTTCTGTGTCTAAAAAGTATTAGTAAAAACTAATGTACTTCATATTAAGAGGATCAGAGGTGGTTTTTGTAAAGCACTTAGCCCCTGAAATGTGCTTAATGAATAGTAACAGCTATTATCCTTGATGTGGCCATGATTATGATTGGGCACCTTCCCAAACTGGGAGGAATGCTCCTTCGCTCAGCAACATTATCTACCAAATCAGTTTGTGAGACAACTTCAGGCCTTGGAGCCCATGTTTGCATTTGCCCACCCAGCAGCTGAATCCTGGGTAAAAGGAGGAGAAAGGGTTTTCACCTTCTGATTGTTTACTTCATCAAGGACCTTTGTGGCCCCTATGAAAACTGTCTTGGTTACTACACCCAATCTTCAGAGTGACCGAGAAAGCTGTCGACCATGATGAAGATTTCCTCTGCACAGGTGGGAGAGTGGTCCAGAAAACTATGAGCCTGAGGTCATGGAGGCTTATAGGGCTGAAAGCCTAGAATAACTCAGTGCCATCTGCTTTTATGGGAACCAATGAACACTGTTATTGTTACTCAGGTAATGAGGTCTCTGCCACACAGCACCTGCTTCCTTTGAAGCCTCTCTAATTTTCCACTTATGATCTCCATTTTAGGCCCCAAATAATGTTCAGATTGCTGTGTAAAAACTTACATCATCTTTCCAAAGCAGATTGTGCCACACCCATTACCTGAGTCCTTGCTACAGGCAGCCCTTCAGTCAATTCATCTGCCGTTCTTACTAAAACAAGAACAGCTGACTGAGTTTGAATGTTCAAGACCCAAGCAGGATGAAGAGGGGGATCATACCCATAAAAACACATCCAATCAGCTGGCTTTGATTCACATGAAATATGGGACAGTCTGAAAGGCATCTTTCATGAATAAGAGATTGGAAAAGAGCTATACTGTTACATTTCCATGGCCTCTCATGACAAAAGCCAACCTTATATCCAGCTGAAATGAGTATAAATAGAGACAAACTGTGCTACAAGGATTGTAAATTAAATTACTGCATGGAAAGCATGTACCTTGTATTAAAACAGAATTTTGTGACTCTGCCACATTTGTCCATTCATCAGTTAATTTTAAATGATATTTGTGATCATGTCTCAAGAACCTGTGAGACTATGACTGTTATAACTAATTCACTATATCCATACTCATGCATGGTGAATCCATAAACCAGAACAATAATCATAAATATATGACAATCATATATACACATACATAATGCATTATGTAATATACATGTCTTATATAATATACATATAAACATATGATACATATTATATAATATACATACATGTACATAATAATCATACACATAATGATTATATAATGTATATATAACGATACATATACAATATGCATACATATACATATTATGTTGTTCATTAATTTTGATAAATATATACATGTCACTATAGCACATGACAGCCATATAGGCATATGCCTTGAATGACGGCTGTTATGTGCAATAGTGAGGCCAGGGCAAATTCTGAGCAATAACATCCTTTGCAACCTAATTAACAATCAGTACTTTATGAGCAATTGTAATTTCATAGGCAGTGTCCGTTTCACTCTCCAAACTTGAATATCTTTTTTTTTTTTAATCCTCACCCTAGGATACGTTAATTGATTTTAGAGAGAAGAAGAAAGGAAGAGAGAGAAAAAAACATCAGTGTGAGAGAGAAACATCAACTGGTTGCCTGTCATACATGCCCCCACTGGGGCCAAACCTGCAACCTAGGTATGTGCCCTGACTGGAAATCTAACCTGCGACCTTTTGGTGTATGGGACAATGTTCCAAACAACTGAGCCACAATGGCCAGGGATGAATGTTGATTAAAATGCATTCAAAAGGCCAATACTGGGAACATTTGTTATTAACTTTTTAATTTAATAGATAATACACTGAATTTTTCTATGTATGTCACATATACATATATAGATATATATACACAAATATATATCCATATTTTTAAATTATGTTGTTTGAATAATTATTTTTGTTTGCTTCAATTGTCAGAGAATGGATGTGGTAGCTAGCAATCTCTAACTCCTGCATCTCCTCTTTAGTCACTCCCACCCACTCTTACCAGCCAGAACAAATCTACTCAGAAACTGGTTTCCACTATTCTCAATGAAGCTTTATGGCAAAAAAAATAATAATAAATCTGACTAAATAATCCTGTAATGGCAGTTACTGAAGATGCTTATAAAAAATTAACAGTTTGGGGAAAAAATTATCACTCCAAATATCTGAAAAAAGTGTACATGACCCATGTTTGATCACATCATAGACTACATAGCAAATCACTATAAAATTCTTAGTAAGTTCTGGTGGAATTGGGACCCAGTTTCCCATGGGGAGGTCACCTAAATAAAACATCTTTATAATGGATTTTCCTCATTCACTATATCAGTTCCACTCTGCTACTCCATGGATCCCAAATAAACCATCTGTCCACATGTCCTTGTTTCAGGCTTTGTCTTTAAAGGGAACCAAATATAGGCTATGTTCTTTCTTTTGCACTTCTTGTCTACATCTTGCTCAATTTAGATTATACTCCCAGCAGTTTTTCCTCAGTGCATGGCTTTGTCCTGCAAGGGAGAGCTGTTGTTCCTTAGTTTTGACAGTTCACAGTGTCCAATTCACTCTAGCAGTCACCTACAAATTGAAGGTTGTGAAACACTCGTCAAGTGTTTCTGTTTTTATACCAGCTAATTGCACTTTCCTATAAGAACATGTTAGCAATTTTGAGGTTTTTAGCTCTCAGATTTGCCAGAAACCCCTTTGATTTCCCTTCTGGAAATAGCCCAAGTGTCCATCAGTAGATGAGTGGATAAAAAAAGCTGTGGTACATATACACAATGAAATACTATGTAGCTGTAAGAAAGAAAGATCTCTTATCCTTTGAGACAACATGGAGGGACCTGGAGAGTATTGTGCTAAGCAAAATAAGCTAATCAGAGAAAGACAAATATCACATGATCTCACTTATTTGTGGAATATAAGGAACAAAATAGACACAGAGACACAGAAGTAGGGTACAGATTGACAAACCTCAGAAGAGGGGAAAATGGGGGAGGTAAGAGATAAACCAAAGAATTTATATGCATGTATGTATAACCAGTGGACATAGACAACAATGCCATGGGGGGGTTGTGAATCGGGAGGAGAGCGTCAATGGGAAAAAAGGAGAAACAGCTGTGACAAAAATAAATAAATAAATAAATAAATAAGAATTAGTGGATAAACATGTATTTTATTTGTGAAGATGAAATTGTTTTTCTAAGCTTAAAACTCTGGAATACAAAGAAAAAACATGATAGACTCATCTGTATAAAAATTTCAAAACCTAAAGTAGAAGAATGACAAACAAATTAAAGAAGAAAGAAGAAGAAAAATAATGGCAGTTAATATGGCAGGCAAAAGATTAATATGTTAATATAAAAATGATATGAAATAAATAAGTATGAATGATACTAAAACATATAGAAAAATGAGGAGAAGGCATAAATGTGTACTTTGTAGTAAAAGAAATAGTATTGACTAATAAACAGATCAGTGGTCTCTAAAGTTTCTAGTGAGCAAAAAATTGCAAATTAAAGCAATGGCTTAATATGTTTTCCCCCCAAATTGCCAATGTTTAAAAAACAGTTCATGTCTTTTCCAACAAGGATGCTGGAGAACTGGCATCTCAAAGATTACAATTGAGAATTAAATTGGGACAATATCACTGGAAGGCAATTTGGAAATATGAACTAAAGGGTTAAAATGTTTTAATACCCTTTACCAAGTAGCCAGCTTTTAAGAACATACCTTAAGTGAACAATCAGAAAAGCAGATACATAGTTGTGACATGAATGTTCATATAAATGTCATTTACAATAGCAAAACAATGAAATTATCTAAATATCCAAAATAGAATATTCTGTAGTTGCTAAAATATATTATTTGAAGGATAATTATATATATATCCACATATTATAAAAATATTGTTAAAAGACTGAAAAGTAATATACTTTCATTTTGTGTGCTTATGTTTGGCTTTGTTTTCTTCCTTATACTTTTTCCTATGGGGGATAGGGTGGGAAGAAATAAACCAAAGAACTTATTTGCATATATGCATAACCAATGGACACAGACAATAATATGAGGAAGGCAGGAAGCGGGTGGGAGTGGGGAGGACAGCATCAGTGTGGGGGAAAAGGGGGAATATCTATAATACTCTTAACAATAAAGATAAAATAAATAAATAAAAATATCACTAGCAAATTTTGTAGGCAGAAGTAAGGGTGTGGGAGCATTTTTGAAACTGTCATAATTGCACAGAAATTAACTCCATAAGAATATCTACATAATCAGTGTTTTGAATGACTATTTAAGTATAAAATGTGTTTGCTTAATTATGCATCTTATTCTCTTCCTTATCTTTAACTCATCTCATTTCTTCCAGCGATAATACTCTCTTAATACTTCTTAGAGAATATTTCAGAAAAATATATCCTGTCTTTCATTATTTTGAACTGTAAAGATCTCCCCAAAACTACCTCCAACCCACAATCATCCCTATAATTACTATATTTTACCCACATTAGAAGCATAATTCCAAACTAATAGATTAAAAATTAGATTTACTGGCATAATAAAAATGAACCCAAACTATTTCAGAATTTGACTTGCTCTCTTTTGTTCTCAGTGCATGTTTGAACTGGCATGATAATGAGAAAACTGATGTATAGATCCCTGCTTTACTTTTTTTCTAGAATAGGGACTGCCTTAGATTAGTAAGATAAAAACTTTCCAGAAAATTATCAGATGTGCAAAGGAAACACAGCTTCTCTTTCTTCTGTAACAGGTTCACCGCCCATCTCCTGAGCTCCCACCAAATGAGGGAAGATGAGATGGCAAGGGACACAAGGACTCAATTCACCAGCTAAAGTAACATGCTCTCATCTGTTTTAAATAAGTCTCTTTCAGTACTGTTCTTTCTTTGAGGTAAATAAATTTCTTCCCACCTGAAGATGGGAATGTCTTCTCCAACTGACATCTTGGTGTGATTTGCTTTTACCTGATAGGGCCAACAGTATAACTTCACCTCACAAATGAGGTTATAGGACTCAGGAAAGAAAAAAACACACCTCATTTTATAAATGAAAACTAAACAAAGAAACACAACGCAAATAGACACAACAGTGATGGCTTAAAAGAAAAGAAAGTGTAAAGAGGAATTATTGTAATTAAAAAGAAACAGATTTTTAAAAATGACTCAAGAAAATGTGACAAATATTGAAAATAGGCAAAGAAGATTCATTATATAGATAATAGGAGTCCCGGAAGAAGAAACCCAAAACATGGGGACAAAATAAGTACTAAAAAATAAAATTTAAGAAAGCTCTTGAAATAAAATAAAAAACTTGAAAGTGCATTTTGAAGGAGCATACCATGTACCTGAGTATAATGACAGAATGATCACAGCAAGTCATGTCAAATAAATTATTAGATTTTAAAGAAAAAAGGAAAAATTCTATGGTCATCTAGGCAAAACTAGTAAATAATATATAAGGGAAATAACAGTAAATTTTCACCAGAATTTTGAACATCAGTGCCTATGACAGAAGAAAATAGAGCAACATATTTCAGATACTCAAGGAAAACTGTGAACCAATTATTAAATAACCAGTTAAACTGACTTTCTAATATGGAGGCAACAGGTAAACCAATATAGCAAGAACTTAGGATGTGACGTTTCCATAAGCCTTTACTAAAGAATATGCTAAATAATGAACTTTAATTGATTAGAGAGAAATCAAATATATACTAAAGAATGAACTTCAAATAATTAGACATCAGAATAAGGAGTGGTGAATATTAAATACACATTTATGCCCAGCTGGTGTGGCTCAGTGGTTGAGCATCGACTCATGCACCAAGTGGTCACAGGTTCAATTCCTGGTCAGGGCACATGCCCAGGTTGTGGGCCAAATCCCCAGTGGAGGGCATGCAGGAGGCAGCCAATCGATGTTCTCTCTCATTGATGTTTCTATCTCTCTTTCCCTCTCCTTTTCTCTTTCTCTAAACTCAATAAACAAAACAAAAAAAAGAAAAAATACATTTAAAATAAATAAATACACATTTACTTTTAGAATTAAATGAAGCTGAGGATAAAATGAAGAGAGAATAATATACATTGTCTATATAGTCAGTGTAGATATGATAAAATTGCAAAAATGTAGGACAGAATGGGGAGCACATACAAAAAATTTAACTGGTGGTGGTAGTATTACTACAAATATGGTCAGACTGTTATGTGTGTAATGTGGGAAAAAGAAAATAAGTATTTACAAAATTTTTTACTCCTATCATTCCTCAGGTCCTTGAGAACCAGAATTTTTTTTTTAAATCCTCACCCCAGGATATTTTTTTCACTGATTTTTAGAGAGAGTGGAAGGGGGGGAGGGTAACAGAGAGAAACATCGATGTGAGAGAGACACATCAATTGGTTGCCTCCCACATGTGCCCTGACCAGGGCTGGGGATCGAACCTGCAACTTAGGTATGTGCCCGTGATGGGGAATCAAACTCGCGACCCTTTGGCCCTCGAGCCAATGCTCTAACCACTGTGCCACACCAGCCAGGGCGAGACCAGGATTTTGAGATTCTCAGTGTGTAAAATGATATACAGAAGTAATATAAAATCTTAAGAAAAAAACCTCTAGGTCTGAGTTCAATTTGAATTAAAAGTCTGTATGAATTCATGAGATTACATAGGGTATAGTATATAGAGCTCTGTATTAACTCCGCCCACAAAGCCTAGAAACAATTAACACTCAGATTATGGTCTTAAAAATATCCTTTCCACCAAAAAGCCTAGAATTTCTTAGGGAAAATAATTGATTCCAGGTCTAAGGTAAAAAATAAACAAAATGAGCCTAGAATACCAGATATCAAGAAAGCTATCAAAGACTAGGAGTGGCGTGTGAAAAATACTCAGAAACCAACTTGAAGAGGCTCCCAATGGCCAGAGGAACAATTTGATCTTCAAAGGGAAAACTGCAGTTGACTAAGTCCTTTAGATCAGTGGATCCATAGTGATATTATATTGGGTCCACTCAGACAATCCAGGAAAATATCTCAGGATATTTAATTTAATCACACCTGCAAAGTCCCTTTTTACCATATAAAGTAATAAATTCACAGGTTCAATGGATTCATAATGATATTCATAATGATATATTTAGATAATGGATTCATAATGATATTTTGAAAATCTATTTTCATCTTCAAAGAATGATAGGAAACCAATTTATTAGCCTGAAAACTAGTAAATAAAGGGAAAGAAAGAAATATTTATCCTGACTTTCTATGTAAATTATACCACTTAATAACCAACTTGTAGATGAGTAAAATGTTTCTTTATAAAAAGTTCAATAATAAATAAATTGTGAGAATTGATAGAGTTCAAATAGTACTATTTCCAAATTCCAGTGAATTAATGGATTTAAGCATTGAGTGTCATCAACTGCTAACATCACAGAAAGAAATGTCCAAACAAGATGTGCCCCCTCATTATAGAACATGGCACCACCCAAAGAGTACAAACTTCCAGTTATAAGATGATTAGGTTCTGGGGATCAAATGTACAGCATAATGATTATAGTTAATAATACACTTGAAAGTTGCTAAAGAGTAGATCTTAAATGTTCCCACCACAGAAAAGAAATGGTAATTATGTGACATGATGTTAGCTAAGGCTATGATGGAAATTATTTTGCAATATATAAATATATCTAATCAACACAAAAGTGTATCAAATCAACACACTATACACTTCACACTTACACAATGTTTGTGTCAATGACATCTCAGTGAAGCTAGGCGGTAGGAGGAATAACTCTTGCCAAAATGATTAAACTTGAGTCTGATCAAGTCTTTGGATCCAACCACCAATTCTCAAGAAATATTAATACAAAGAACAGAGGGACATGTTGAATTGCACCATGATTATACCATAAAAAATTTCATGCTATAGATATTTCTTCAGGTCAAATGCAACAAATCAATTTTAAGATATATAAAGAGATAAAGGGAAAATTAACAATTAAAAAAGACTTAGTCATAATTTTTTTTAAATGGGAAAGCTATACTATAGTATTTAGGGATATATCTGGATAATAAAGGTATTTGAACAAAACAAATAATTGATTACTAGATTAGTTTATATTATCATATTAATACAGTAGTGTCCTATGGGCCACATGGAAGGACTTTTTTCTTTTTCTTTTTTACTTCACCCACAAGATGCCTTGTGGAAATTTTATTATATAAGGTGTAAAATGAATTGTCAGTCAAATAAAAAGAACATTTTTTAAAAAAAACAGCATGCACAACCTTTTCCAATGGCCTTTTTAAAAAATAGACATTTCAAGCATTATAAGGAAAATAAGGAGAAAAACCCAGAAACTGAACTTCAGTACATTTCAAATGGAATGTCCCCCAGATCAATTAAAAATGCAAGAAAAAATAGCTTCAATTCCATTTTTCTTTCCTTTAAAAATACATGTTATCTGTACAGATACACTATAGTAAAGATTGGAAATCATATTATCCCTTTTATTAAGTCAAAATTATTTAATTCACCTTGTGGTTAATATTAGATTTATGTCTTCATCTAGTTAATTTGACAAATATTTAAAAAATATTTAGAAGGAAAAAGCAAAGAATGCCTTGTAATTAAAAATAGTTACTACATTTTTATGCAGTTTAGTGTTCCACAGTGTGTAAAGGTTATATCAAATTTCTTTTTAATATTAAAAACAACTATTCATATTTTTGAGAGAATAGAGAACTCTAGAAATTATACAAACCCTATAAAATACCCCCCTCCCAATCCCTGCTGGCCAGCAATACAATTCTCTATTTCAATTCAGAATTCATATAATATTTCTGTTTTTTAAAAAATGCAGTAAAAGCAGACAATCAAGATACAAGAAATTAAAAGTAAAACATTTAATGAATTTACACATTTAAGAACAGAAAGGGTCAGTAATGTTTTAAAGGGTAAAGGTAAAAGTTTGCAAAAGGCGGAAACTGTGGAAATTGTGTTGCTTGCATGACCTTTGCTCAGCCTTCTGTTGAGTACGGATGAGGATTATCTGGATTGTCCGCAAGGCAATGGCTAACCCAGCAGATGCTGGACCGATACCAGACCAGCCCTACTTTAAGGTGGACAATGGGCCAGGCAGAGTACATCAGCAGGAACTGCCAGAAGCTAAAAGTAGGGTATATAACTGACACCCCAACCCTAATTCGAGGCTGAACTCTTCTCGGCTCAGCCCACCTGTACCCAGGGGCAGGCAATAAAGCCATTTGGCTCTCCACTGGCCTTGCGTTGTGGATGTGATCTCCTGCAGGCTCAGACCTTTTAAAAACATTTAAATACTGTTCAAATTTTTAAAAAATAACTTATTACATACTCTTAGACTTCCAAGCCACTTTGCAACAGAAACAACGGTAAATAAAAACATGCAAACAAAACAAAACAAAACAGAAACACATGAGTTAAAATGTCACTGCTATGAGGCACATTCTGGTGCCTAAATTTGCAGATATTGCTCCAAAAAGAATCCCAGAGCCTCCACATTTGAAATAGCAAACAAGCCCTGGCCAGTTTGGCTCTGTGGTTAGAGCATTGCCTGGGGGATGGAAGGGTCTCCAGCTGGATTCCAGTCAAGGGCACAGTACCCAGGTTGCAGGTTTCCCCAGCCAGACAGAGGCTGTGAGGGAGGCAGCCAATGGATGTGAGGGTCCATGTTTCTCTCTCTCTCTCTCTCTCTCTCTCTCTCTTTTCCACTCTCTCTAAAAAAAAATCAATGGAAAAATATTCTCGGTTGAGGATTAACAACTACAAAAACAATAACAATGAAATAGCAAACAAAACTTAGCAAATTTTAGTAACTAGTTTCCAGATTTTTAGAAAAAATCTGTTAATCTAAATATAGTGTTTCACAGAACAAAAACAAAGATTCTTCATCAAAAGATTTGCAAATCTAAAAACCTCTGTGACAAATAGGTTTCGCTCACAATGATTTCGGGGAGGGGTGGGGCGCAGGTCGCGGTCCCACTGTTCCTGCCTGTGGGCCTGAGCTTGCTCTGCTGTCTGGCCCTGGAAAGTGACCTGCTCTGCTCTCGGTACTTTACGCCCAGGCCGTGGTGCAGTCCAGGGGGAGTTGCTCCAAGGAGCAGCGGGGCAGCGAGCCGGGATGTTCTGTGCGGGCTGCTGCCAGCCTGGGGTCAGAAAGGCCAGAGGACCCTCACAGGGGTGCTGTGGGCGTTTCCCTTTGCTTCAGCAGCCTGTTTGGGAAGCACCCTGAGCTCCTTGGAGGAAAGGTGTTTTGATGAGGTGCGGTAGGTGGCTGGCTAACGGGACTCTGTCCAGAGGCTCCAGGTGCTCCAAGAGTGGAACCGCCCACTTTCTCGTCTATGAGATGTTTAGCCACCTCGATCTTTGAGGAATCCCCGACGATGAGTATTCTAAGGTAGGGGTCAGTGTTGGAAGGCAGGTTCCACCACAGTTCCACGTGTGCTCCTGACTCCTGGTTTATGCTTTTGATGTTCTCAACCCCTGTGTCTATGAGGAGGCCACACTTATCTGCTGGCACTGTGCATGTTATCTCCTGGATGACAGCAGCGGCTCCCATGCTCCAGGGGCCATGGCCAAGGCCTCGTCGTCTGGTTACTGCAAAGCCTCAAAGCCATCTCTTTGCTGGGTTTTAAGAAGAAGCTCGTTGATAACGTGCGCTGTGTGCTGACGTCGGTTGGGGCTCCCACTAGGGTTTTAGCAGCTCTCTCTGGGCTAAAACCATCGTCTGCTTTGAATTGAATGCTCACACCAGCATCATTCTGGATCTTTTTTTTTTAAATCATTTCTCCATTTCTTCCTAGTACAATCCCAACAGCAAACCTAGGCACAGACACCCCTATGGCCGCCTCCTCCTGTTTGGGATGTGATGTCACCGCATACACCTCCAGAGTCAGCCTGGTCTTTTTCTCGGAAGACCGTAATACTATTTCTCTTGCTTGCTGTACTTGAACGGATCTTCGTGATGCGAACAGACTTGTCTGCTCCCGTAAGCAATGGGCGTCCTGGATTATGACCATTTTCACACCCTTCTGCTCCTCCAACAGCTTCATTGTTTCCCTCCTTTGCCGATGACCAGACCTAGGGACAAGCATCTCCTGAGTTGTGCTGTTGCTATGTCATTATGAAAGCAGGGTCCATTCCCACAGCCGTCCACAATTTGCCCCATGAGCCGGTGGCTTGCTGAATAGCCCCTCTGGAATCCCAGAACTCTCTGAAGCCGTCGGATTTTGCAACCAGATTCTGCTTGAATCCGTGAAATCTGCTCACCTCCCCGCCAATAATAAATCCAGCCATTTTATCAGGCACTTTGAATTCTTCTGTTATTGCTGCCCTTTGATGTACCAAGGCCCCTAACTGGTTACCTACACCATCATCCAAGGGCCGTGTGTGTACTCCATATCCACACAGTGAAGGGTCCACCAGAGGCGTGGAATTATTCAAGGGAGGAGCTGAGTCCATTTCAGCAGCATTCTGCCAGACCAGTGCAGGGTGTCCAGGAAGCCCTCAGCCCTCGTCCCCACCGGAGGCTCTGCCCCTGCACCAGCTCCACCATGGCTGCCCCGAACCCCTTCGCTCCCCCAGCCTGCCTCCCCCTCTCTTGGGAAGGACGTCTGGAGTGACTGGCAAAGTTCTATTTCTTGACCTCATTGTTCAGCTTATAACTCTTTAAGCAAACGTTTGTTTTGCAGCTTCTTTTGCATCAGGTTTGTTTTAAAATATAAAGGTGTTTTTGTTTTTTTGTCTATATGTTTAACTACTATTGTTTACTGATTCCCTGTGTGCTAGTAAGACAGATGTGGGGACCTTATGATAGATGTCAAATTGAGATATAAATAAAGCTGCATTTTTTGAACTAAAATTTTGAGTCCAAAGCTAACTGAAGACATGGAAATAGAGATGTAAGGTTTGCATGAAAAGAATTTGGGAGTTTTCTTTTATAGTAAGCTTAATATGTATTAACATTAAGCTAGAACAATTCTGAAGAGCTAACTTGGTCTTTGGCCACGGTGATAAAAATAAAAACCTAAAGCCACAGAGATGATGGTTGTTTTCCACACTGAACGGTTGTGGACTCTCTACTTTTGAAAGGGGCAGGAGAAAATATTAGAATAATAGAAAATATTAGAAGAATAAGAAAACTAATCATAGTGGGGCACTAGCCATAGTTATAAGAAATGTTAATCATCCTTTACAATGTAAATCGTGATTGCTTTGTTCTGATTAAGAAAAGCCCATTCTGACCTGGCTGGGAGGTGTATGCTTCTGGAGTTTACCTCAGGAATGCGGTCCATTCTCCTGATCTGAGAACAAGGGGGAACTACTTGACATCATGGAAAGATTAACAACCTGGTTATCAGAGCACTGGCACTCTGGAGGGGAGACACTGGTGAGCACCTTTTACAATCTCCAGCACACATTCCTCCCCCTTGGAGACCTCTGCAATCCCCCAGCCCACATTCCTTCCTCTTGATTGTAATCGCCTGTGACCACTTCACCCATTTTTTTTTCTTTTTGCCTAACTGCCTTTTCTCTCGTAGTCTTTGTCATGCTAACTTTTAAAAATGGCTGGCTAGCAAGGGGAGGGGTGCAGCAGAGCAGATTTTTACAGAATGAGCCACTGCTCTCCCATACTTCTGGCGATATTGGAATAAACGCTCACATACGATTCAACCTTGTCTCTGCTTAATTGGCTCAAGTAGAGACAGGCAGCCTGGACCCATTCGTTGTCCGTTTTCACTTTCACAGGGACGCTGACAGGCAAGGTTGCTCAGAGAAGATGGACTAGAGAGTGAAGGTTCTCAAAACCATAGTACAAAAGGGATAATGCAGCAACTAAACACATTTACTCTGGAAAGACTAGACTGAAAGACTGATCATTAACTTCAAACATTTGAAAAACAACCTGTTGTAAGAGAGAATATAGTTGTTCTAAATGGTCCCAAGATCAGTGGGTGAAGAGACAAGGAGACAAATTTTGCCTCATAAAGAATTGTTTGACCACAAGAGTCCGAGAAAATGTGATGAATTACTTTAGAAAGTACAAGGTTCTTGCCACTGGGATTCAGTCATAGGTGGGATGCCCACTTGAGGATGGATAATATATAAGTATTAAAAGTTTGGGTAAAATGAAATCTATAGGTTCCTTTAACTTTGAGGGTCTTTGAATTCCTACTATTTTGCATAAGCACAAGAATCCCCTGGGACCAGGAGTTATAGAAATAACAATGCCTCATTTATTATCCACTCTTAACTTCCTCACCATAAGAGTGATCTGTGAGAAAAAAAGACATCTTTTTTTTTTTTATCTTAAAATGCTACCAAAACTCTACCCTTTATACTATTTAATAGAAACAAATTTGAGGAGTTTAGCTTCTAGCCAAGACCCTTTGTGTGATTTTTCAACCATAAACAGTTACAAGGCTTTACCTGGGAGGTCTCCTGGGGAGGCGTGCCCCGCCCACACAACACTTGGTTCACAGCCAGGGCATTGCAGGCTCTGAAGGAAACTTCAGTCAAGGCCTCAGGCCCCCCTGGCTGGCTATACTTTTATGCATAGCTGCATTTCTAGCCCAAGCACCTCGAGTTGAAGTCTTTTTATGGGGACACCTTGAAGACATTTCCACACACTGACTCAGTATTCAGTACTTTTCCATTTCTAACACTCCCTTTCCTCCCTCCTTCCAGTCCCCGGTTAAACTTGAGTCTGATTATGCTGATATATGATCCATAAAACTGCAGGAGTGCTGTGCTCAGGGCTCCCTCAACAGTGAGGCGACCCCCACCCCACCCCCGTCTGCACTGATCCACTTGAACCTCTCCAGGTGCACTATTCTACCAGGAAAAATGGAACAGAGGGGAGTCAGTGGTTTCTTGGGTTTAGCCTCCTGCTTACACCATCACAGTAAATGACTAGAGGCTCCACTGGTACTTTCACTTTGGCTTGTTGCTTCAGTCAGCTACTCTGGCACCTGAGAGCTCAGCTCTCTTGAACTCAGCTGAGCTAACACAACATATAATTATGATAATTATGCTTTAAAAATATTTGGGGTTAATTTTATATCTAAAATCCTACATCATTATGAACTATTGCTTGCACTTAATAATAAATACTTTCATGCTTATTAATCTACAAAGAAGACCCACTGCAGCCCGTCAACTTTACTGTCGCTCACAGGTTACTGTTCTCCTGACAGCTTGTCTGAAGTCCACTACCAATAGATATCAATCTTACTGCACACACATAAACATACATGTTAATTTGAGACTCCTCTATTATGTACATGTCTTGCCCATTGAACTTCCCTGAGCTCCTTCCACATACTTCTCTTCCTGTCTTTGGCAGCACCCCTGTGAGTCTCATCTTACCTACCATTCAAGCTAGGACTGTGATGGAGTGAAAATATATTAGCAGATTGCCTGTCACCCCTTCCTTCAGGGAAAACATCCTCTTCTATTCAAAGTTGTCAAGGTTGCCAAGGTGGGGACAATACTGACCCAACTTTAGTACCAGAGATGGGTATGCGACCCAAGCGAGGCCCATTAGCGGACTCCAGCTCAATGGCCATAATGAGGGTTACAAAGAAGGACATGTAAGCCAGGCTAAATCGCATCTTACCAAGGATTTTTCTGCCAAGCGCTTTTGTCTTCTTCCAGGACCTTGAGTCCTAAAGGCCATAAGTGCAAGCCACTTCGAACACCTTCCCCAACTGTAAAATGCTGTCTGCTATAGGAATAAAATAAGGACAACACTCAAAGAAAACAGAAGATAGAGAAAGAAAGGGAAAAATCAACTCTTTGGGTCTAATGCAACTGAAAGTGCATCTCAATTTTGTAGTTACACAAGTGAATAACTTCATTTTCCTTTGGTTTAAGTCAGTGTGAGTAGAATTTGTCACTTGCAGACACAAGAATTCTGATTAATACATACAGTAATATCACAGTTGTTTGTTTAACATAATGCTTTCCTGGATAATTGTGTTAATGAGACAAGATGTGAAATTAAAACTGTAAAACGAAGATAATAGCATTCAATTAATTCTGTCACATAGTCATTTATTCAATTGTTATGGAGGGTAAGATTTGGGAGGCAGGATAAGAAATCAATTATGGCATAAAACTCTGATATCTGGATTGCAAAATTCTAATCTCTATAAGATGAATATAATATAGCTATTTCTGTTTGAGAAATAAGTGGTTTCTGCCTAATTTTGAATTTTCGCCTTATTGTGTGCTCTGAATCAGTTCTGCTATGAGTGGAAAATATTAATTCTCATCAGAACTCATTTGAATTCTGACAATAGTTGTGATTTGTATTTGCATCTAATTACATTCCACTAAAAGGGACAAAATTAGATGCAGCACAGACTGAATCCTGTTGAGTCCTGAAGAAGTAAGGGAATCTAGAAAAATCAGAGGAGGAGTCTGGTGAATTGAAAGCGGGTAGGTGCTTGAAGAGCATCGTATTTTCACCACCTGAATGTAATACAAGGTAAGGCACTCATGCAGGACGTCAGCATCTCTGGGCCCTGGGTTCCCAGTGAAGGTAGGGTTTCTCTGACTAAACACACACAGGGTCATACAGACATGCACTCCAACATTCTCTCTCTCTCTCTCTCTCTCTCTCTGTGTGTGTGTGTATGTGTGTGTGTGTGTGTGTGTGTGTGTGTGTGTGTGTTCCTGGCTCCTTAAATAGCTAAATGTCACTGGCCACATTTATTATCCAAACAATTAAAATAGTATCAAAGAAGCCACAAAATTGTTCATGTGTCTACAGATTTACTCACTTGTTCTGTCCTCTTTTATCCACTCCAGGCTAACAACATTTTTAAAACCAATACTGTACAGTTTATTGAAAACATATCACTCTACCCCAAATGATAGCAGTAAGGTGTAAGCAACGATCTGATAGCTGCTTTAGCTATCTTATACAAACATCTACAATATTTTTTTCCACATTCTGCTTGGGGAAAAAAAAGTTTTATTTGAAAAAAATTATGAATGTCCTGATTTCTCTGGTTCTTGCATTGATTACTCTCCAACAAGTTTTTCAATAGCTTTGGTTCTAAAATCCTGCTGCATATTGGTATTCCCTGGGGAGCTTCCTTGGGAGTCCAGATGTGGAAACCTGTGTTCTACAATCTGTCACTGACAGTGTGCTCCAAAGACAAGCAGCATTGGCACCACCTGGGAGCTTTTTAGAAATGTGGACTCTCTGGCTCCACTGCAGACATACTGAGTCAAAATCTGCAGCAAAGCTCCCCCCATCTATCTGTGCACATTAGTGTTTAAGAAACATCTACAGAGCATGGTCATTCTCTTCTCCATTCCTATTAATCAAAATTCTGACTTTTTCTATTTAATTAAGAACACTATGTAGTGCACTTAAATTTTATTTATTCTTCATCTGTATCTTGTGCCCATAAAACTTAAATCCCATCTTATACCACAGGTAAAAACAAGGCTTTAAACCTTGTCAAATATCTCTTTGATGTCTCATTGCATTTTACTTTCAGAAGACTATTCCCTATAGGCTTGTATCCGTAAAGTATTTTGAGCTTTTTCCTTCTATATTTCTTTTTTTTTTTTTTTTTCTGGTTAGTTTTTTTTGTTTTTTGTTTTCCAATTTTTATTAATTTATTTTTGTTACAGATGTTTCTCCTTTTTCCTCCCCTAGAGCCCCTCCTCCCCATCCTGCTCCCTCACCCCCCTAGCATCGTTATCTATGTCCATTGGTTATGCATACATGCATATAAGTTCTTTGGTTCATCTCATCCACCCCCCCCACCCCCGCCAGGCCCCTACTCTGAGGTTTATCAGTCTGAATGTATTTTTTTTTTTTTTTTTATCCTCACCCGAGGACACTTTTTTTTCATTTTTTGTTCAGACAGAGTGGGAGGGAGAGCGAGGAAGAGAGAGAGGGAGAAACATCAACGTGAAAGGGACACATCGAGTGGCTGCCACCCACACGACCAACCAGGGCCGGGGACAAACTGCAACCGAAGTACATGCCCCTAGCGGGAACTGAACCTGGGTCTCTCTGGACCGCAGGCCGACGCTCTAACCGCTGAGCCAAACCGGCCAGGGCATCAGTCTGAATGTAATACAAGGTAAGGCACTCACGCACGACGTCAGCATCTCTGGGCCCTGGGTTCCCAGTGAAGGTATCAGTCATACTCCTTTCTATGTCTCTCGGTCTATTTTGTTCATCAGCCCACCTTGTTCATTATATTCCAGACATAAGTGAGATCATGTGTTACCAGTCTTCCTCTGACTGGCTTATTTCACTTAGTGTAATACTCTCGAGGTCCCTCCATGTTGTCTCAAAGGATAAAAGATTTTTCTTTCTTACAGCTGCATACTATTCCATTGTATATATGTACCACAGTTTTTTTTCCCACTCATCTATTGATGGACACTTGGACTGTTTCCAGACCTTGGCAATTGTAAATAGTGCTGCTATGAACATAGGGGTATATAATATTCTTTCTGATTGGTGTTTCAGGCTTCTTAGGATATATTCCTACAAGTGGGATCAATGGGTCAAAAGACAATTCAATTTTTAATATTTTGAGGAAACACCATACTGTTTTTCATAGTGGCTGCACCAGTCTGCATTCCCACCAGCAGTGTACGAGAGTCCCCTTTTCTCCACACCCTCACCAGCACTTATTGTTTGATGATTTGTTGATGGCAGCCATTCTGGCTGGTGTGAGGTGATACCTCCATTGTTTTAATTTGCACCTCTCTGATGATTAGTGATGTTGAGCATTTCTTCATTTGTCTCTTGGCCATTTGTATGTCCTGTTTGGAGAGGTGTCTATTTAGCTCCTCTGCCCATTTTTCAATTGGGTTCTTTGTCTTCCTTTTGTTGAGTTGTATGAGTACTCCATATTTTTTGGAAATTAACCCCTTATCTGATGTATCATTGGCAATTCTGCTCTCCCATATAGTGGGTTCCCTTTCCATTTTGATGGTTGCTTCTTTTGCTGTGCAGAAGCTTTTTAGTTTGATGTAGTTCCACGTGTTCATTTGTTTCCTATGTTTCTGTGGCCTTAGGTGATGTATCTGTGAAAATTCTGCTGCATGTGATGTCTGAAATTTTGTTGCCTACATTTTCTTTTATGATTTTTATGGATTCATGGATCACATTTAAGTCTTTTATCCATTTTGAGTTTATTATTGTGTATGGTGTAAGTTGATGGTCTAGTTTCATTTTTTTGCATGTAGCTGTCCAATTTTCCCAACACCATTTACTGAAGAGGCTGTCTTGACTCCACTGTATGCTCTTGCCACGTTTGCCGAATATTAATTGAGCATATTGTCTTGGGTCAATTTCTGGGTTCTCTGTTCTGTTCCATTGATCTATATGCCTGTTCTGGTGTCAGTACTAGGCTGTTTTGATTACAATGGCTTTGTAGTATAACCTGATATCTGGTATTGTGATCCCACCTACTTTGTCCTTCTTTTTCAAGATTGCTGTGGCTATTCGGGGTCTCCTTTGGTTCTATATGAACTTTTGAAGTATTTGTTCTAGTTCTGTGAATATGTCATTGGTTTTTTGATGGGGATTGCATTGAATCTATAGATTGCTTTGAGCAATATGGACATTTTAATGATGTTAATTCTCCCAACCCATGAACAAGGTATGCGCTTCCACTTTTTTATATCTTCCTCTATTTCTTTTTTCAATGTCCTGTAGTTTTCTGCAAATAGGTCCTTTACTTCTTTGGTTAAGTTTATTCCTAGGTATCTTAATTGTTTTGCCGTGATGGTAAATGGGATTGTTTTTGTAGTTTCTCTTTCTGTGAGTTCATCTTTGGTGTATAAGAATGCCATCGATTTCCTGATGTTAATTTTGTATCCTGCTACTTTGCCAAATTCATTTATTAAATCTAGTAGATTTTTGATGGAGTCTTTAGGGTTTTCTATGTACAATATCATGTCATCTGCAAATAATGACAGTTTCACTTCCTCCTTTCCAATTTGGATCCCTTTTATTTTTTCTTCATGTCTGATTGCTGTGGCTAAGACTTCCACTACTTTGTTAAATAAGAGTGGTGAAAGTGGGCATCCTTGTCTTGTTCCTGTTTTTAGTTTTTGTCCATTGAGTATGGTGTTGCCTGTAGGTCTTTCATATATGGCCTTTATTATGTCAAGATATGATCCCTCTATTCCCACATTGCTGAGCGTTTTTATCAGAAATGGGTGCTGGATTTTGCTGAATGCTTTTTCAGCGTCTATTGATATGATCATGTGGTTTTTATCTTTCATTTTGTTTATGTGGTGTATCACATTTATTGATTTGCGAATATTGAACCAGCCTTGCATCCCTGGGATGAATCCCACTTGGTCATGGTGAATAATTTTTTTTTGATGTATTACTGGATCCAATTTGCTAGTATTTTGTTAAGGATTTTGGCATCTATGTCCATCAGGGATATTGGCCTGTAGTTTTCTTTCTTTGTAGGGTCTTTTTCTGGTTTTGGAATTAGAATTATACTGTCCTCATAAAACGAGTTTGGAAGACTTCCTTCTTCTTGAATTTTTTGGAATTGTTTGAGGAGAATGGGTGTTAGTTCTTCTTTGAATGTTCGGTAAAACTTCCCTGTGAAGCCGTCCAGGCCTGGGCTTTTGTTTGCTGGGAGAGTCTTGATTACATCTTCAACTTCCTTAGTTGTTATTGGTCTGTTCATGTTTTCTATCTCTTCCTGGTTCAGTTTTGGGAGACTATATGTTTCTAGAAATTTGTCCATTTCCCTTAGATTGTCGAATTTGTTGCCATATAAATGTTCACAGTATTTGTTAACGATCCTTTGTATTTCTGTGGTGTCAGTTGTTACTTCTCCTCTTTCATTTCTGATTTTGTGTATTTGGGTTCTCTCTCTTTGTTTCTTGGTGAGTCTAGCTAAGGGTCCATCAATCTTTATCTTTTCAAAAAAACAGCTCTTTGTTTCATCGATCCTTTGAATTATTTTTCTGGTCTCTATGTCATTTATTTATGCTCTGATCTTTACTATTTCCTTCCTTCTACTTGCTCTAGGGTTTGCTTTTTGTTTGCTTTCTAGTTCTTTAAGTTGTGAGGTTAGATAGTCTATTAGAAATTTTTCTTGTTTCTTGAGGTAAGCCTGGAGTGCTATGAACTTCCCTCTCATAACTGCATTTGCTGCATCCCATAGATTTTGTGTTGTTGTGTGTTTTCATTGGTTTCCAGGAAGTTTTTAGTTTCTTCCTTGATCTCCTTGGTAACCCATTCATTGTTTAATAACATGCTATTTAGCCTCCATGTGTTCAAATGTCTTTGCATGTTCTTGTTGCAATTGATTTCTAGTTTCATGCCATTGTGATCTGAGAAGATGCTTGATATGATTTCAATCTTTTTGAACTAGTAGAGACTTCGTTTGTGTCCTAACATGTGGTCTATCTTTGAGAATGTCCCATGTGCACTTGAGAAGAATGTGAATTCTGTAGTTTTGGGGTGTAATTCTCTGTAAATATCTATTAAATCCATTTGGTCTAGTGCTTCATTTAGAGTCTCTGTTTCCTTGTTAATTTTTTGTCTAGAGGATCTATCCAGTGATGTCAGCGGGGTGTTGAAGTCCCCTGCTATGATTGTATTGCTGTAAATTTCTCCTTTGAAGTCCTCCAGAAGATTTTAAATATATTTTGGTGCTCCTGTATTGGGTGCATATATGTTTACCAAGGTTATATATTCCTGTTGGATAGATCCTTTCAATATTATGTAGTGACCTTCTTTGTCTCTAGTTATGGCCTTCATTTTGAAATCTGTTTTATCAGATATGAGTATTGCTACCCCAGCTCTTTTTTCCTTTCTGTTTGCTTGGAAGATATTTTTCCATCCCTTCACTTTCAACCTATGTGAGTCTTTTGTTGTGAGGTGAGTCTCTTGTAAACAACATATATATGGGTCATGCTTTCTTATCCAATCTGCTACTCTGTGTCTTTTTATTGGAGCATTCAATCCATTTACATTTAAGGTGATTATTGATATGTACTTATTTATTGCCATTTTTGTTCAGTGTGGTTCTATTTTCCTTCCTATTTCTTCTACTAATTACAGCAGTCCTTTTAACATTTCTTGCAGTGCTGGTTTGGTGCTAATGTATTCCCTTAGCCTTTTTTTGTCTGGGGAGCTCTTTATTTGACCTTCTATTTTAAATGACAACTTTTCTGGGTAGAGTAGTCTTGGATTCAGATCCTTGTTTTTCATGACCTTAATTACTTCATGCCATTCCCTTCTGGCCTGTAGTGTTTCTGTTGAGAAGTCAGCTGATAGCCTGATGGGGGTTCCTTTGTAGGTAACCTGTTGCTTATCTCTTGCTGCCTTTAGGATTCTCTCTTTGTCTTTAATTTTTGACATTTTAATTATTATGTGTCTTGGTGTGGGCCTGTTTAGGTTCTTACTTGGGGCTCTCTGTGCTTTTTGAACTTGAGTGCCTTCTTCCTTCACCAAATTAGGGAAGTTTTCTGTCACTATTTCTTCAAATATATTCTCTAACCTTTGCTCATTTTCTTCTTCTTCGGGGACTCCTATGATGTGAATATTATTACATTTCCAGTTGTCCCACAGTTCTCTTAAGCTGTCTTCCTATTTTTTCATTGTTTTTTTCCTTTTGGTTTTCTGATTGGTTGATTTTTTCTACCCTGTCTTCTAATTCACTGTTCTGGTCCTCAGCTTCCTCTACTCTGCTGTTTAGCCCTTCCAATGTTTTCTTCATTTCTGCTATGTCATTCTTCATTTCTTTTTGGTGCTTCTTCATTTCCAAATAGTTGGTTTTCAATGTTTCTATGTCTTTACCTATGGTGTCAATGTCTTTACTCATGGTGTTGATGTCCTTACTCATGCTGTCGAGCTTCCTCAAGATGATAGCTTTGAATTCTAGCTCTGTTAACTTGCTTAACTGAATTTCATTTATCTCATCTTCGCTAGAGGTCTCTTGTTCTTTCATTTGGGATTTGTTTTTGTTTTGCCATTTTGGCTATCTCAGTGGGTTTTGGAGCCTGCCAAATTTTCCCTGTGGATGTTGGTATTCTGCTGTTTGTGGCTCCCTCTATTGGGTTTGGATGAGCGTGGGAGGACCCACATTAGACACCACTGTCAAGTCTTACTTTCCTGGGTAGATTTGCAAGCCCAGAAAAAGTTAAGTTATCCTCTAGCTTTTTGCTAGAGGTTACTTGAAGAGCCTTGGGTTCTCAGTTGAATGAAAACCTCCCTCTGGTGTTCAGGGTAAGAGGATTTCCCATGGCCCACCTGGGTGGGGCTGAATCTCTGAGGGAGGGGCTTCCACCTCTCCTCAGAGCCCTTGGAAAAAGTAAGATGGCCACTGTGCTGTGTGGCAGCAACTCAGCAAAATCTCTGAGCATCCTCCAAATCTCGAGTGTCCCCACACAGTTCCAGCCCAGTCTGCCTTCCCTCTGCCATAGCTCAAGGTGAGTGGCTGCGCCTATTTTAGCACTCTGTACCAGCCCTCTGCGCTGTGGAGCCTGCTTGAGCTTTCACCCTGAGGGCGCTGCTCACAGCTAAGACCTCTGTTGTCCATGGCCTCCCAGACCCCCTCTCGCGCCTTCGCTATCCTACCAGGATCGATTCAGTGTCCCTGGTTGTATGGTCCTCACAAGCTGCTTTTCTGTTGCTTTTTCCCGATGATTTTTCTTTATTTTAGTTGTAATTCCAGTTTGGCCCTGTGAGATGATCTGTGTAGCTTCCATTCACTCCACCACCATTTTGGTTCCCCTATATCTTTATTTTATGTTAGTTTATATTAGTTTCAGGTGTACAGCATAGTGGTTAGACAATTATATAATTTACAAAGTGATCCCTCTGAAAATTCATGTACCTACTTTGCACCATACATAGTATTAAAATATTATTGGCTATATTCCCTATACTGTACTTAATATCCCCATTACTATTTTGTAACATTTTACTCCCTTGACCTTTTTCACAGATTCCCTACATCCCACCCATCTGGCAACCCTCAGTTTATTCTCTGTATCTGTAAGTCTGTTTCTGTTTTGTTTGTCCATTTATTTATTTTTTTTTAGATTCCACCTATAAGTGAAATCATATGGTATTTGTCTTTCTCTGACTGACTTATTTCACTTAGCATAATACCTGTAGATCCACCCATGCTCTTAAAAATGGTAAGATTTTATTCATTTTTACGGCCAAGTAATATTCCATTGTACAATGCACCACGTCTTTTTTATCCACTCACCTACTGATGGGCACTTGGTTTGCTTCCATACATTGGCTATTGTAAATAATGCTGCAATAAACATAGGGGTGCATATATTCTTTCAAGTTGGTGTTTTGGGTTTCTTCAGATATATATGCAGAAGTGGAATCGCTGGGTCATGAGGCAGTTGCATTTTTAATTTTTTGAGGAACATCAATACTGTTTTCCATAGTGGCTGCACCAATTTGCAATCCTACCAACAGTGCATGAGGGTTTCTTTTTCTCTATGTCCTCACCAACACTTGTTTGTTGATTTGTTGTGCAAAAACTTTTTAGTTGGAAGGAGTTCCTTTTGTTTATTTTATTTTGCTTCTCTAGCTTGAGGAGATATATACAAAAAACGTTACTAAAAGCAATGTCAGATAGTTTACTCTCTGTTTTCTTCTAGGAATTTTATTGTTTCAAGACTTACGTTTAAGTTTTTAATCCATTTTGAGTTTATTCTTGTATCTTAATGTGATCTAGTTTTATTTTTTTGCATATATGTGTCCAATTTTCCCAATACTGTTTATTGAATAGGCTGTCTTTAGCTCGTTGTACGTTCTTGCCTCCTTTGTCAAATATTAATTGACCATATATGTGTGGGGTTATTTGTAGGATCTCTATTCTGTTCCATTGATCTATGTGTCTGTTTTTATATCACTTCCATGCTATTTTGATTACTATACCCTTGTAGTATAGTTTAATATCAGGTAGCATACCTCCAACTTTGTTCTTGTTTCTCAAATTGCTGTGCCTGTTTGGGGTCTCTTGTCATTCCATATAGATTTTAGAATTATTTGTTCTAGTTCTGTGAAAAATGTCATTGGTATTTTAATAGGGATTGCATAGAATCTACAGATTGCTTTGCATAGTATGAACATCTTAACCATATTAATTCTTCCTGTCCATGATGATGATAAACACTTCCATTTATTTGCATTTCCTTCCATTTTTTTCTTCAGTGTCTTATCATTTTCTCAGTACAGGTCTTTTACCTCCTTGGTTAAATTTATTTTTAGTTATTCTATTTTAGTTATGCAATTGTAAATGTGATTTTTTTTAGTTTCTCTTTCTGATAGTTCCTTATTGGTGCAACCAATTTCTGAATATTAATTTTGTATCCTTCTACTTTAATGAATTCATTTATCAGTCCTGGTAGTTTTTTGGTAGAAACTTTAGGGTTCTTCAAATCATATTATCTGCAAATAATGACAGTTTTACTTCTTTTTTTCCAATATGTATTCCTTTTATTTCTTTTTTTAGTCTGATTTCTGTGGCTAGCACTTATAATGCTATGTTGAATAAAACGATGAAAGTGGACAATTTTGTCTTGTTCCTGATCTTAAGAAAAATACTTTTAGCTTTTCCCTGTTGAATATGATGTTAGCTGTGGGTTTGTCATATATGGCCCTTATTATATTGAGGTATGTTTCCTCTATTCCCACTTTGCTGAGAGTTTTTATCATGAATGATAGCTGAATTTTGTCAAATGCATTTTTTCATTTATTGATATGATCACATAATTTTTATCCTTTCTTTTTATGAGATTAAATTTTATATACAACTAGTAATTGTTGTACATTTTCAAGCAAGAGTAAAGTGTTCAACATGAGAAAACAGCTTGTGATACATTTGTGATTCAGTGCAGGTAGTAATGGGATGGGAAGCTATCAGTCACACCAAGGAAAAGATAGAGCCTTCCAAAAGACTGTGTCCCTACAGAATCCAAGCTGAATGGGAGGGAGGCAAAGTCATCAAACCAAACCTGTCCGAAAAATGGCCCCAGGAGGGACAGTTGTCGTTCCTCTTCACAGACACAAGCCCGTGAGACAGTGTCTTCTCTTTGGAGTGGAGCAGGTACACCTCTAGTTCTCCTCCCCAAGAAGTCCATGCTATCTCAATAGCTTGTTAAGTCTTTAAACTTCTTGTTCCTTCTCAGAGAAGCTGCATCAAGGTGTTGGATCTTGGTGGCCAATTGTATATTCATCTATTTAAAACTTAACAGTTGCTATTCTGAACATGTTTTAACCAAGATAATTATCCTGTTGATAATCTGAACCACCTGCCACAGCCAGAGCAGAATCAGCAGGCCAACACTCTCAAATTCATGCTCCTGGAACAGGAGGACAATGTCGAGGACAAATGTAACCACGATGATGATGGAGACTAGGATTTCAAATCTGTGGTGGAAGAACTCCAAAGGGAAAACAAATACTTTAAAGAAAACCTCCATAATAAAGAAGGTCAAGATGGCAATGCTCTTGTAGTGGAATACCCTGGGGTCATAGTTATTCTTATCAGGCTGGATGATCTTCAGGTCCAGAATGATCTTGGCTGGCACCAGGAGGGCATCAAGACAGCCAGGCAAATGATGACGACCTGAAACCTGTGGGAGCTAAAGAGCTTTTAACATGGTCTGTAAGTCTAGGGGAGCCCTGGGTGTGGAGGCAGGGGCCAAAGTTGGGTCAGCAGCTCTGCCTTCCTTGCTCAAGAAGAGGTGGCTGCTCCCCCTCTTCCTCATTCTCCCATTTCTTGTAGTTTATGTTCCAGGCATGGTAGTCATCCCCAACGATGGTGAATTGCATCAGGAACTTGCTCATCCTCTTGGCAGTAGCCACCTTGGCCATGCAGGTGACTGTCTTTTCGTCCCAAGTAGCCATTTTCCTGTTATCTCCAGATCTGGGTGTAAGTTCTGGGTTTGCTCCTTTGTGATGTAAGTCAAGTGGCTTGGCCAATTTGAGTCTTGGTTTCTTCACCTGTAAGAGGGAAACAAGGATGGTACTTCCTCATCTGTTATGGCTGCCTGGCATGTCTTTTTGTTTCATTTTTTAATTAAGTCACAGAAACTTTTATTGAAAACAAACAAGCTGCAGCAAAGTGACACTCAGTACACACTGCCCAATGGACAATGTGGAGGGTACAGGTGGACATCAAGAGCCTGCCCAAGACCATGACAGATGATCACAGGGGCCTGCTTGCTGGGTCTTGGGCCCTTTGGGCTGGAGTGTGCAGGCCTAGGTCTGATCCTAAACAAAATACAAAAGAAAATCTGTGGTTCAGCTGTCCCTGCCTGTGTCAGTTAGTTTGGGCAGGGCAGTGGATTTTCCCAACAGGCCCTGTGCTGTCTGTCCAGTCCAGTCACAATGAAGGCAGCAGAACCTGTGTGGGTAAGTAGCTATCCATAGGCTGGAACCAAAGGGCTAGGTGGGCAGCGCTGGAGCTGTGGCAGCACCAGAGTCTAGCCAGCAGACTTGTGTATATTGTACCAGCCTTGCACCCTATAAATAAATCCCACTTCATCATGATGTATGATCTTTTTAATGTATTGCTGAATTCGGTTTGCTAATATTTTGTTGAGGATTTTTGCATCTCTGTGCAACAGGGATATTGAACTGTAACTTTATTTTTTATAATGTCTTTGCCTGATTTTGAAATCAGAGTAATGTTCACCTCCTAAAATGATCTTGGGAGCCTTCCCTATGTCTTGGATTTTTTGAAATAGTTTAAGAAGAAGTGTTAATTCTTCTTTGAATGTTTGGTAAAATTCACCTGTGAAGCCATTCATTTAACTGGGACTTATGTTTGCTGAGATTTTTTTATTATTATTACTGATTCTATTTCATTGGTAGTAATCAGTCTTTTCAGATTTTCCGTTTCTTCTTGATTCAGTCTTAGAAGATTGTGTGTATCTAGGATTTATTCATTTCTTCCAGATTGTCCAATTTGTTGACATATAATTATGCATAGTATTTGCTTATAATTCTTTGTACTTATGTGCTGTCAGTTGTCATTTCTTTTTTATTTCTGATTTTATTTACTTGAGTGGTCTCTCTTTTTATCTTGATGAATCTGGATAAGGGTTTATCAATCTTGTTTATCTTTTCAAAGAAACAGCTCTTGGTTTAATAGATCTTTTGTATTTTTTTAGACTATTTCATTTATTTCTGCTCTGATCTTGATTATTTCCTTCCTTCTACACACTTTGAGCTTTGTTTGTTGTTCTTTTTCTGGTTCCTTTAGGGGTAAGGTTGGATCATTTCTTTGAGATTTTTCTTATTTATTGAGGTAGGTCTTCATTGCTATGAATTTTCCTCTTGGAACTGCTTTTGCTGTGACCCATAAATTTTGGGTTTTTTGTGTTTTTATTTTCATTTCTCTCAAGCTCTATTTTAATTTTGTCCTTGATCTCATTGTTTAGTATCATGTTATTTAGCCTCCATGTGTTTGTGTGTTTTCCAGTTTTCTTCTTGTAATTGATTTCTGGTTTCATATCATTGTGGTGGGAGAAGATGCTTGATATGATTTCAGTCTTCTTAAACTTATTGAGACTTGTTTTGTGGTCTAACAGGAAAATGTTTAATGTGCACTTGAAAAGAATGTCTATTATGCTGCTTTGGGGTGAAGTGTTCAAATAATATCAATTATATCCATCTGATCTAGTATGTCATTTAAAGTCACTGTTTCCTTCTTGATTTTCTATCTGGAAGATCTATCCATTGATGGCAATGAGGTGTTAAATTCTTCTACTATGACTGTATTACTGTCAATCTCTCTATGTCCATCAATATTTGCTTTATATACAGGGTGGGGCAAAAGTAGATTTACAGTTGTGAGTATCCAAACACAGAGTTTATTCTTGTATCATTATTTATTAATTAGTGTATCATTTTCTTATGAACAACTGTAAACGTACTTTTGCCCCACCCAATATTTAGAGGCTCCTATGTTGGGTGCATAAATGTTTACAAGGGTTACATCCTCTTTTGGATTGATCCCTTTATCATTATGTAATTCTCTTGTTTGTCTCTTATAGCGTTGGTTTTAACATCTATTTTTTCTGATATAAGTATTGCTACTCGAGCTTTTTTAAAATTTGCATTTGTATAAAATATCTTTTTCTATTATTTTACTTTCAGTATGTGTGTCTTGGTCTGAAGTGGGTCTCTTGTAGACAGCATATACATGAGTCTTGTTTTCTTATTCATTCAGCTACTCTATGTCTTTTACATTTAAAGTGATTATTAGTAGGTATGCAGTTATTGCCACATATTTATTACTCATATTTATATTCCACCCCCACCCCAACTCCCATCTTCTTAAAGAAGTCCCTTTAACATTTCTCGTAATACTGGTTTGGTGGTTTTGAGCTCCTTAGATTTTTCGTCTCTGGAAAGCTCTTTATTTTTCCTTTAACTTTAAATGATAGCCTTGCTGCTTTTAGATTCTCTCTTTGTCTTTGGCATTTTAGTTATAATGTGTCTTGGTGTGGGCCTCTTTGGGTTCACCTTGTTTGGGACTCTCTGCACCTCCTGGACTGTCTACTTTCTTCACCAGATTAGGGAAATTTTCAGTCATTACTTCTCCAAATATTTTCTCAATCCCTTGCTCTCTCTTCTCCTTCTTATACCCTTATGATACAAATGTTACCATGCTTGGTATTGTCCCAGAGGTCCCTTAAACTATCCTCAGTTTGTTTTTATTCATTTTTTTCTTTTTCCTGTTTTGAATGGGTGTTTTCTGCTACCTTCTCTTCTAAAGTACTTATTCAGTCCTCTGCTTCATATAATCTGCTGTTGATTCCATTTAATATATTGTTTATTTCAGTTATTATATTCTTTATTTCTGACTGGTTCTTTTTTATGGTTTCTATGTCCTTCTTTATGCTTACTAGCTCTTCACTGACATTCTTACTAAGTTCCTTGAGCATACTTATAATCAGTGTTTTGAACTCTGTGTTTGGTAGCTTATTTGACTTTATTTCATTTAGATCTTTTGCTAGAGATTTCTTTTGTTCTTTCATTTGGGACATGTTTCTTTGTCACCACATTTTGACTGCCTCTCTGTGTTTGTTTCTATGTATTATGTAGATCTGCTATATTTCCTAGTCTTGGCTGGTTGACTTTGACTTTATATAGTAGGTGTCCTGTGTGAGTCTTCCTCACCTGGTGCTCCAGGAGTGTCTCTTGTGTGGGTTGTGTTAGCTCTCCTGTTGTAGTTGAGCCTTGACTGCTGTTGGCACATTAGTGGGTGGGATTGACCCTCAGTCATACTGGCTGTGAGACTTGGCCATGTCTACAGGGTATGCGCTACTGTGCAGGGAATGACCCAATGAAGTGGGATTCACCCTAGCAGTTTCTGATGCCTGCAGAGACCTCCCTTTTGGTTTGCTACTTGGGGAGCTGATTGGATGGTGTTTTATTGTGGTCTGAACCCAGCCACCAGGTTTCTTTGTTCTGGTACCTCTTGGGATGGACTCTGGTATAGGTCAATATCATATGTTGTGACCTGCCTGGGGTTAACTGTTAGGAGCTACAAAGCAATTCACAGTTGGTAGCTGCCTGTGTTGGGCCTGGATGCTCATGGGAGGGGCTGTGCTGAGAACTGAGGCTAGCTTCCACAAGTACCAGGCTTGGGGCTGGTCAGCAAAAGGCCCAAGTTACCTGAACACCTGCTGCCACCTGTTGGCTGCCTGTAAGACTCAGTCACTTGAGCCTCAGGCCAAATCCAAGTTGTGTGAGGCAGGGTCTTAGGGAGTTATCAGGTGGGGAGCTAATGGAGCTCATCATGTTAATGCAGAATCTGGTATGGCTATGGGAGGGGCGGGGTTCAACACAGGGACAATTGCAACAATCACCTGAAGCCAAACAATTCCGTTTCTTTCTGTATATCTCTGGCACTCACCCTCAACCCAGTTGACTGACTGTTTTTAGGAAAGACTGAATGGCAGGACCAATTTGGTTGCCACCAAAAGAGCCTCGGGCCATTGGCAAGTTGAATAGACCAGGGTCTCAGGGAGTCATTAGGATGGAGATGGTGGAGTTCAGGCTAATGAAGGCTCAGATTTCACCAGTAGAGGGAGGTTTCAACACAGGAAATGTGGTGCACAGTTAGCCTTGTTGTAGGAGGACTGAACACAGGAAAAATAGCAGCTGTCCCTCCAACCCCCACCCCAAAAGCCACACAATTCAGCCTCTCCCTGAAACTCTCCAGCACCGCTAAGCTTGACCAAAATTCTTCACACATGTTTTTAAGAAAGACTGCAATGCAGGCCTAGGCTGATTGCCTACAAAAGAGCCTTGGGCTGTGGGCAAGTTAGGTTGGGAAGAGTCTCCAGGAGTCATCATGGTGGAGCTACTGGAGTTCACCAGGGCAAAGCATGTTCAGATTGTATCAGTGTGGGGAGGGCTCAACACAGGAGAGATGGTGCCTGTTGGCCATGCAGCAGGATAGTTCAACACAGGGACAATGACGACTGTCCCTTTACCTCTAGCACCAAAGCCACACAACTCAGTTTCTCTCTGTATGTCTCTGGCACCCCTCAAGCCACAGACACTCCACTGGAGCCCATGGTGAGTGCCTGCAAAGAAGAGTTTGTGTGCTGGCCCTTGAAGAGGATGTCTGGGTTTCCAGTAGCCTTTCTTCTCACTGAAAAGGACAGAGGAATCTTTGCTGATTTTTATAGCCATGTTGTATATGGTCTCCTCTTCCTGGCACTACTGTTCTGGGCTGGGGAGCCCAACATGAGACTGAGACCCCTCACTCTTCAGTGGGACCTCTGCAGCCAAGAATCTCAACTACCACATGTGGATATGGGGCCAGTCTGTTTTGTGTCCCCACCCCTCCTACCAGTCTCAACATGGCTTCTTCTTTATATCCTTAGTTGTAGGACTTATGTTCACCTAGTTTTCATATGGTTATCCAGCTTGATCATTGTATAATTTAGTTGTAACTGTGGTATGTTCTTGGGAGGAGGTGAGTACAGCATCCATCTATTCTGTCATCTTGACCAGAACCCTGCATGTTGGGGCCTGGGAGAGTGGCCTATTGTTGATAGAGGCTGAGGTTTGGAACATGACCCGGAACTGGCTGTGCAGAAGCAGACCATGTTACTGTTATATAAGCATGACATAGCTAAAGCTTAGGACGCATGCACCACACACTATCTCGTGCACAACTCCATGCAGAGTATCCCGCCGTTAGCTGTATTGAATAAAGTTACTACTGCTGCAGCGCCGGCAGCTGATACCGATGCGGCTACTGAGAATAAAGCTGCTCCTGCTGCTGCTGCTGAAAATGAAGATGCTGCTACCATTTGTTGACCCCTCCTGATGTCAGCTTCGAATGCTTTCTTTACCTTGGGTATCTCACCCCCCAAAACCCCCCTTGAACCTCCAGTCTCTGACACTGCATATGTTTTTGAGATTAAGAAATCTTATCACCAAGTCAACTTTTATTAACTTAATATAAATTAATAGAATAATTTGTGTTACGATGTTTGAAATCCTTTTAGGAAAACAAAGAATCCAATTTAAAAATGGGCAGAGGACCTGAATAGACACTTCTCCAAACAGGACATACAAATGGCCAAGAGACATGAAAAAATGCTCAATGTCACTAATCCTCAGAGAGATGCAAATTAAAACAACAATGAGGTATCACCTCACACCTGCCAGAATGGCTGCCATCAACAAAGCATCAAACAACAAGTGCTGGCGAGAGTGTGGAGAAAAGGGGACTCTAGTACACTGCTGGTGGGAATGCAGACTGGTGCAGCCACTGTGGAAAACAATATGGTGTTTCCTCAAAAAATTAAAAAGTGAACTACCATTTGACCCAGTGATCTGACTTCTAGGAATATATCCTAAGAAACCTGAAACACCAATCGGAAAGAATATATGTACCCCTGTGTTTATAGCAGCACTATTTACAGTTGCTAAGATCTGGAAACAGCCCAAGTGTCCATCAATAGATGAGTGGATAAAAAAGCTGTGGTACATATACACAATGGAACACTATGCAGTTGTAAGAAAAAAAGATCTCTTATCCTTTGAGACAACATGGAGGGACCTGGAGAGTATTGTACTAAGTGAAATAAGCCAATCAGAGAAAGACAAATATCACATGATCTCACATTTGTGGAATATAATGAACCAAATAAGCAGACGATCAAAATAGACCCAGAGACATGGAAGTAGGGAAGAGACTGATAAACCTCAGAGGGAAAAGGGGTGGGAGGGAGGGAAGAGATAAACCAAAGAACTGATATGCATAACCAATGGACACAGACAACAATACTGTGAAGGTCGTGGTGGGGGTGGGGAGACAGGAGCTAGGAGAAGTGTGTCAATGGGGAGGAAAAGGAGGGACATCTGTAACAAAAATTAAAAATAAATAAATAAAAAGTAGGCAAGCACCCCAGCCAGTGTGGCTCAGTGGTTGAGCATCAACTCATGCACCAGGAGGTCGTCGGTTCGATTCCTGGTCAGGGCAAATGCCCAGGTTGTGGGCCAGATCCCCAGTGGGGGGCATGTAGGAGGCGGCTGATGGATGTTCTCTCTCATTGATGTTTCTATCTCTCTCTCTCTATCCCTTCCTTTCTCTCTAAAATCAATAAAGATAAAAAAAGGTTAAAAAAAAATGTAGGCAAGCAAATTGCCTAAATCTCTAGGGAGAAAAAGATGGTTGAAATCCTTTTACACAATTTTATACTCTTTATTTCTATCATGCCTGAGAAGATCTTTCAGTGATTTTTTTGTTACTCAGCTACACACATAGATTCATTCCAACCCCAAGCAGCTCATAGAGGTATTTTTCCCCTCAAAAGCAAGTCTGTTTTGTTTACCACTGTGTCCCCAGCACCTAGAACAGTACCTGGCCGTACAAACAGAGAGGACAAACCAACAATTAAAGTACGGAGTATGTCAAATGGTGGCTAGTGCTGGGAAGAAAATAAAGCAGATTGTGGAGTGGTGAAGAATGACATTTTAAAAGGTGATTAGAAAAATTTTTATTGATAAGTTTATATTTGAATAAAAGCTTGAAGGATTTATTAAAGCAAAGCATGAGGTTGTTGGGAGTTGGAGATTTTCAGGCAAAAGAGTAGCAAGTGCAAAAGCCCTGGGGTGGGAGTATGCTGACTTTCTTTTAAATTTTACACTTCAAATACACACAGATTATTCCTGAACTTAACACAGGAATATGAATACAATAGAGTTGATCTACTTCATCATTTCTATATTTCCTGGGGTTAAAGACACTAACCAAGAAAATAGTTTTATTATCTCAACTAAATGGGGGTTACTGTTCTAAGGGACCTGGAGCTGAGGTTACTAGCCCAAAAGAATTGGTGTGACTCTCCCAAGAAAGCGTGGGTGATTCCTCTGAAAACCAAAATTGCTAATTAACGAGTTATAAATATGCAGGGAAGTTTTGCAAATGACCCTGAGCCATAAGATTTGAGCTCCCTTTTGTAGAGATTGTCCCAGTTAGGACATCCAGTCCACCGCTGCCCAACGGAGTCATCGCTCAGCCCATATACTTGAATTCAGATTCACATTGCCTAATTCTCAAGTCTGATCTAAATCTGCAGTCCCTGGACTGGAATCAATAAACGTGGCTATCACCCAGCTCTCTGCATGTCTGACTATGAACCATAGCTTCTCCATAGTTTTAATGGCACCTTGTTTCACTTTTCTGCCAAGTTTGTGATTCTCAGTGACTTCTTCATGAATCACATCCTACTCGACTTCCACGTAATATTTGATGTTCTTGATGAGTTAGCCCCTTCCCAAAACTCTCACCTACTTTGGCTTTTATTAATCTATGATCACTCTTTCCTAGTCTCCTCCTTCCTCCACTCATCTCTTAAACAGTGATGTTCCCAGAGTCTACTCTGCCTCTTTCCTCTTCCCCTGGCACTGACGCTCACTTAATGCTCATAGCATTCTCCCTACATCCGTCCACAGGGAAAGGTGAGGCAATTTCCATGCCCATCGCCACTGTCGTCACCATTGTAGCTTATAAGTAATGTCACCTGCTGAGTGTTAAACAGAAAAACCAATAGCACAGTGATCACGTTAACCATATATAGAAGGAAATAAAGGGATGTGTACAGATACAAAACTGATGCTATTTGTGTCTATCCAAAACCAGTCAAGCTGGCTTGGGAAGACCTTCATCTCAGAGAGGCACATCTGGAGTAGAATTTTTAATGAAGAAAGCTGAAATGTGAACTCTTGTATTTTGCTCTTCCTAAAGGAACTTGGAAAGACGAATGTGGTCAGTAAATGGCCTAGAGAAAGAGCAAGACCGTGCAGCTTTGCCTATGTGTCCAAGGCACAGACCAGAGGAGCGGGAACCTGTGTGGTCTGAGAGCTCAGCTTGTGGATCACACTCTGCCCTCCCCACTCCGCCCCAAGATTTGACTGAAGGAAGTAGTCTGTAGCCAGGCTACTTAAGAAAAGAAATCCAGCCTGGCCAGTGTGGCTCAGTGGTTGAGCATCTACCCATGCACCAAGAGATCGCCGGTTCGATTCCTGGTGAGGGTACATGCCCAGGTTGTGGGCCCGATCCCCAGTGGGGGGCATGCAGGAGGTGGCCAGTTGATGTTCTCTCTCATCGATGTTTCTATCTCTCTCTCCCTCTCCCTTCCTCTCTCTCTAAAATCAATAGAGAAAAAATATTTTAAAAAGAAAATAATCCCATTTTTTGGTATGTGGGTAAGAAAAAAAAAATAGAAAAGGCACTGATATCCTAGCCCCCACCTCAGCCCCTTCCCCCACGCTGGTCCTCAGGAGGAACCCTCCACAGCTGTAGGCATTTCTCTCTTTAAGCTGATTGTGGCCTACCGCAGTCATGATGTTATTGGCTCTTCTTGGACCATGGGTCACCAACTTGGAACTCTCTCTCTCACTTTCAGGGAGAGCAAAAGGAAGAGGTTAGGATCTTGAGGCTGTGAACTCAGGACTCAAACCACCTGGGTTCAAATGCCAGCACAGCCATTTACTGGCTATGTGCCTTTAGCAAGTTACCTACCTCACTGTGCTTCGGTTTTCTCATCTGCAAAGTGGACATAAATAGAGCACCTACCTCATAGAGGTTAAGGATTCAATGAGTTAATATATTTTAAGGGTGTAGCAGAGTGTCTGGCTCCAAGGTAAATTCTCACTACCATCCTAACGGGCAGAGAGAGCAGGAGGAAGACCACAAATCTCAGCAGTTCTGAGCTCAGGATGCTCATCTGCCTCTCCCAGCTTCCGCTCATTAGAGCCGAGCTAGCTTTTCACTGATCCCCTCCCCCAAAAGCAATTACACCAGGAGATGGTGCTTGTAGCTCTACAGTTGTTGTTGTTCTTGTTTGTTTGTTTTTTCTAAGACCCAAGCAGAAGAGAGGAAGCAAATGACTTCTCTCAACTGCTTTATCTTCCTCAGGGCAAAAAGTTTAATAAAACAGAACATTCTTCCTCCTGGTTCCTGTTGGGAGTACAAAGTTACCTTTCGAATTATGGTACATCTTGAGCTAAATATTTCTAACTAAATGCTGAACATTGCCATGGTTTTGGGGGGGTTTTTGGTTTTGGTTTTGTTTTTTTGGTTGTTTGCTGGGGTTTTGTTGTTTTTTTGTTTGTTTGTTTTGGGTTTGGGGGGGTTTCATTTTAAGGGAGTAAAAACCATTTGTAGAAAAAAATTCTCATATATAAGTAAAAACTGCTTCATTGTTTTGACCCCAACTTCAAGTTTAGCTAAGCAAAAACAGAACTTTAAGGCACAGCGTCAACAGTGCCTGGGGGCATGTATATGAATATTCTGGACCAACAACTCAATAAGAATCACTCATTCATCTCACTTCCTCAGCTCCAATATTATGTTCACCAAGCTGCCTCCTGACTATGATTTGTCTGACAGTAATTTGTCTTTAGAAGAAAAATGTATTGAGCAGTGAACTCAATACATTCTTTAGGAGAAATTATTAGTTATACTTCTCACTCTAAGTTAATGAATTGACATGATTGTACATCAATGATCAAAACTGCCCCCAAAATACTGGGGGTTTCAGCAGATGAGACTTCCCCATCCTCTACAATGCTGTGAGCCCTGTCTGAGGGAATGTCTACTTTACCTTCATAACATCTCCATTGGTTCTTAGTCACAACAGCAACTACTCTAGTTGCATCTCCTACTATGACCTCTATGTTCATCTCTCTGCCCAGTGGACCCTAACTGAATGTCCCACAGGCATTTCAAGCCCAACATTTCTAAAACATAATGCATAGACTTGCCCTGCAAGCCCATTCTTCCTACTGCTCCTGAGGTGTAAGGAGATCACAGAGGGCTTCAAGCAGAGTAGTAACATGACCTGATTTGCTTTCTATAAAATGTCTACCTGGTGTAGAGAACAGATTGTTAGGAGGCAGGAGCAGATACAGGGGTGTCAGTTAGGAGGCTGGGCGCAGTCATCTAGGTCAGCAATGACAATGGCCTGGACTGAGGGGGCCATCGTGGAGATGGAAAGAAGGACAACTGGATGAGTGGACATAAAAGGTAGGATAGATTAAGATATCCAAGATGACTCCTTAGTTCCTGGTGGCTGGTAGGATCATTTACTAAGAAATGTGGAGGAAGAGCAGTAGGTTTGGGGAGGAAGAGTATCATTTCTGTGTGGGGCATGTTGGACTTGACACATCTCAAACATCCAAGTGAATTGCTGTGTAGGGAATTGGATTAGGGTTGAAGCTCAGCTGGGAGAAATGTTCAAGACACAAATTTAGAAGTCATCAGCATAATGATAGTACTTGTAGTCATGAGCATACATAGAGTCACCAAGGAAATGAGTGGAGAATGAAAAGGGGTTGGAGGTGAGGGTGGGGGACAGAACTAGTGTAATGGTGAGACTCCAACACAAGAAGTCAGATTGACTTGTAAGACCTGGCAAAAGAATCTGAGAAGCGCCAGCACCCCGAGATGTGGGAGGAACCGCAACAGGAGTGGTGTCAAGGACAGGGCGTGCTCTAGGAGAAGGGCGTGGCTGTCTGTGCGGGCTGCTGCTGACTGCTCAAGGTGAAGTGTCTATAATCTTTCTCTTGGGAAAAATTCCATGATAGAATCAAAATGTTTTTTTTTTAATGTTCTCTGGATAGCCATCGGTTATATTTTGAAATGTAATGTAAGTCCTAGTTACATATAATAAACTTTACTCTTTAAATTAAAAAATTTTCTTTATTGATTTTAGAGAGAGAGGAAAGGAGAGGGAGAGGGAGTTAGAAACATTGATGAGAGAGAACATCGATTGGCCACCTCCTGCATGTCCCTCACTGGGGATTTGGCCCACAAGCTGGACATGTGCCCTGACCAGGAATCAAACCAGCGACCTCTTGGTGCATGGGTCGATGCTCAACCACTGAGCCACACCAGCTGGGCAATAAAGAAACTTTTCAAAAATGATTTATGCAGCACCATAAAAAGGAATTGAAAAAAAATCCCACATAATTCTTTATTGAAAAAGTTTGTTATTTTAATGCCAGGCATTTGAATGTTTTCAAATATCTTAATGTTCGGTATCAATGTAAACCAAATGTGCATATTTTTTCAGTCATTTTTTTTCCTTGAATCATTCTGATATTTAGCATCATATGCAAAACAGCCTAAAGCTCTCCACAGCTCACTGACCCACATTCCACCTTTTTAACATACAGCCAGCCTTTACACCTTTATCTTTTTGGTTTATGCACTGTTGATCTCTTAAATCACTTAGAACACTATTTGTCAGCATTCCCAGACTCACAGATAAAATATCACATGTGTTCCCACCACGAAGCCAAATCCAGATAAATTTTGAGTCAGTAGCATAAGCTCTCCAACATCCTCATATCAGGCTTTGCTTGTTTCCTAGGTGACCAAGCTGTGCAGCCAGTTACTATTCCAAAGCACACGGCCAGATTCCCATCCCTGCGATATATCCATCATCTATTCAATTTCATCCCCAAGAGAATACTCGGGGTTTATACGGAATTGCACATTTAGACTTGCCCTTCTGTGAAACATTAATAGGATCATGGAATCATCATGCAGAGGGAGCCCCATGGACTCAGAGAATCAACCCAATTCCCTTCAGCAGGCAAACATTTAACCTAACCCTGAGGACCTAAGGAATCCTTATGTTTAAAAGGCAGTTTCTTTCCTCTCCAGAAGAGAAGATTCTACAGTCTCTAACAAAAAAATTCTCAGTGCTTAGCAACATCTACCCCGTGAGATCCTTGGGGTGACACAGTAGGACACTGGTAGTCAAAGGCAGACTGAGATGAAAATGATCTAATCTACCTAGAGATGATTCAGCTGTAATACTTTGAATTCTGGAAAATATTATGGAAAAGTGGAAGCATCAAAGCACAGCCAGTTCACAACATAATGTTTTCCACATTAGATTACTCATGCCTGGAAGAGTCCACAGATCACTTGGGTCAATTCTTGAGGGGTTGTGGGAATTAACCACTGTCACTCAGTGTACCCTTTTTTCATGCGTCTTCCAGTAAGTAAATCTCCCAGTGGAGTGAAACTTAATTATTTGAACTATGTCTGCTCTGTTATATATTCTTTCTTGCCCTTGAAGCATGCTTTAATAAAACTGCAAGTCTTTTTTTTTTTTTTTTTTTTTTTTTTTATCCTCACCTGAGGACATTTTTTCATTTTTTGCTCAGATAGAGTGGGAGGGAGAGAGAGGAAGAAAGAGAGAGAGAGGAAGAGAGAGAGAGAGAGAGAGAGAGAGAGAGAAACATCGACGTGAAAGGGACACATCAAGTGGCTGCCACCCCCACGACCAACCAGGGCCGGGGACAAACTGCAACCGAGGTACATGCCCTTAGCGGGAACCAAACCCGGGTCTCTCTGTACCGCAGGCCGACGCTCTAACCGCGGAGCCAAACCGGCCAGGACTCAAGTCTTTTTTTAAAAGTGTGAACATCTTTGAGAATTTTTCTAGTTTCCTCCAAGGGATTAGAAAAGGCATCAGAATGTTCACAGCCCATGTGCTCAATCACCCTTTCAGAAACATTTCAAGAATCCTTTCTGTGTGCTAGGCACAGTGTTAGTGCTAAGCATAGAAACATCTGTTGTAACAGTACCACGTGTCAAGCAATATGTGAGACAGTGAAGATACAATGCTGAACAGAATCATCTGATCTTCATGATGCTTAAAATGTAGAAGTGAAAAGAAGGAATGATCAAAGAACCACACAAATATAAAATGACCACGTTGTTAAGGTCCCCTGCTGCATAAATAAGGGGATACATCTAATCACGGAAGCAATAATGACTGAGTGGTAATTTAACAACCAAGTAGCTGTCTACCAGGTGACTATGAGCCAGGAGGGATATTCCAGACAGAGAAACTGGCATATGCAAAGGTCTGTGCCTGAACAGAAAGCACAGCTGGTCATTGGAGGAACTAAAGGAGGCTAGTATGATAGGAGCACAGACAATGCATGGAGAAAGGGGGAGACTGTGATGACACATGGTTTGGTTCAATTCTGGTCTCCATCCTGAGAGCAGCAGGAAGTTATTGCACTTGTTTAGGCTGTTGAGGGGATGACACAGCTAGATCTGCCTTTCAGAAAGAGCACCCTGGCTATAGCACAGTGACTGGATCGAGGGCAGGGACGGGTGTGGGGAGCCATTTGAAAGACAAGTGTAGTAAGCTAGCCTAGAGAGATGAAAAGAATGGACTAAAATGATGACAGTGGGGTAGGAGGCAAGAGAAATATTTCCGGGCACATCCAGCAAGCAGAAATGACAGGGCCTGGTGATGAACTGATGAATGGTTAAGGGAGAGAGCGTTTTTAAGGATGACATCTAATCTCTGGCTTGATACTAAGACAAATGATGGTACCACTCACTGAGATGAGAAACGGGGAAAAGAATCATGGCACAGTGGGAGTGGCGATCATGAGTTCAGTTTGTATAATTTTAATTGGAAGTGCCTTTGAGACATCCAAGAAAAGCTGTCAACGAGACAGTAAGATCAACAGGTCTCAGGCACAGAGAAGATGTCAGAGCTGACTGTCATTGGGAGTCATATGTACATCAGTTGAAATCATGGGCCAAGGGAAAGGGTGAAAAGAAGAGAAGAGAGCTTGAGAACAGACTTTGAGGACTCCGATTCATGAAGACAGAGAGCAGCGGTTCTCAACCTGTGGGTCGCGACCCCTTTGGGGGTCGAATGGCCCTTTCACAGGGGTCGCCTAAGACATACAGTAGCAAAATTACAGTTATGAAGTAGCAACAAAAATCATTTTATGGTTGGGGGTCACCACAATGTGAGGAACTGTATTAAAGGGTCGCGGCATCAGGAAAGGTGAGAACCACTGACATAGGGAAGCTGCGAGGGAGACAGAGCACACAGGACCAGAGCAGCGGGAAGCACACCCCGAGCAGCACACCATGGAAATCGGGGAAGGGACTGTTTCAAGGAAAAGGGAGGAATCAACAGTGTCTGAGGAAACTGAAACCTACCTGGAAGGGAAAGGAAATGAGAAGATAAATATGGACAAGGCTTTCAGGAAATTGGCTGTGTGAAGGAGTGGCAGTTGATGAAAGAGGATGTGGCCTTACAAAGATTTTTTTCTTCTTTTTCAACATGACAGAGATAAGTGTATTTCAATGTTGATGGGAGAAATCCCAGAAGAGGTAGATAGCGCAGAGAAAAGGGGCAAGCAGTAGGCTAGTTTCTGAGTAGGCTAGAGGAGATAGGAGCCTTACGTGGAACTTTGATTTGAAAGTACTCATTGTGGATGTTGACAAGCTCAGGTTGTCAGACTATATATATATATATATTATATATATATATATATATATATAATATATATATATATATATTTTTTTTTTTTTGGTACGTGCCCCTAGCGGGAACCGAACCCAGGACTCTCTGGTCCGCAGGCCCACACTCCAACCGCTGAGCCAAACCGGCCAGGGCCAGACTATATATTAAAAACAACAACCATGCCCGGCCAGTGTGGCTCAGTGGACTGAGCATCGTCCCATGGACTGAGAGGTCCCTGTTCGATTCCCGGTCAGGGCACATACCCTGGTCGTGGGCTCGATCCCAGTAGGGAGCGTGCAGGAGGCAGCTGATCAATGTTTCTCTCTCATTGATGTTTCTATCTCTTCCTCCCTCTTCCTCTCTCTCTAAAAATCAATAAAACATTTTTTTAAAAAAAACAAAACACGTTGCACCCTGGCCGATTTGGCTCAGAGGTTAGAGGTTAGAGCGTCGGCCTGCGGTCCAGAGAGACCCGGGTTCGGTTCCTGCTAGGGGCACGTACCTTGGTTGCAATTTGTCCCCGGCCCTGGTTGGTTGTGCGGGAGGCAGCCACTTGATGTGTCCCTTTCACGTCAATGTTTCTCTCTCTCTCTCTCTTCTTCTCTCTCCCTCCTACTCTATCTGAACAAAACAAAAAAAAAAGGAAAAATGTCCTTGGGTGAGGGTTAAAAAAAAGAACACGTTGCCAGGGCAAGCAGCATCGTCGCCAGCATCAGGGAACCCCAAAGATACTGTCAGTTGTTCCTCTTGTTGCTACCTTGAGGACAGCCTGTCAAGTCAGGACACTGCTTACTGGTTGACAGGGCAGAGTGGCTGTCTGAGCCCGAGGCTTTGCTCGACAGCCCCAGCCAGCCCACCTAACAGCCCTTCTCAGTCAGCGGCCACCATACTTGTAAACCCGCAACACAGAAAAAGGGCTCTCAGACATAGTTCTGGTAAAAAAAAAAAAAAAAAAAGCTGGCAAACAAGGTGTATACACCAACAGGTATACAGGTATTATATAAAAGATCCAGGGGCTACAGGGGAGAGGAGGACCCCCTCAGCCTGATTTTGGGCTTAAGAAAAATTATCACGTTGTTTTCAAACTATCAGGTTACTTTTTAACTCTTAAATATAGCTGGCAGCAATTTAAGGGCAAGAATTGTGTCCTTTGTATCTGTGCGTCCCCAGTGCCCAGTGCTGTCCCTGACACAGAGCGCCCATGGCAGCGTCCATCAGAGAGAGAAGTGAGGCTGGGAAGAGCGCCAGGGCAGGAGGCCCGCCCGTGGTGGGGTCCGCCTGATTCTGGGGGATGGGGGCAATGAACGCTCTGGAAGCTGTGCTGAAGCAGCAGATGTATCCAGAGACCTTTCAGGGTGGTCCAACTGTCAGATGCGTAGATATAAGTCTTTATGAGGTTAAGAAACGGGTGGGGACACAGAACCACAATAGAAAGGACTGGAATAGGTAGTCATAAATTTGTATCTTGGAGGTTTTTTGTTCTTTTGTTTGTTTTTTAATCCTCATCTGAGGATATTTTTCTATTTTTCTGCAGATAGAGTGGGAGGGAGAGAGATGGAGAGAAAGGGAGAGAGAGAAACATCAGCCTGAGAAGGACACATTGACTAGTTGCCTCCCGTACAACCCAAATCGCAACCGAGGCACGTGCCCTTGGTCGAAATCGAATCCAAGACTCATTGGTCCTCAGGCCGATGCTCTAACTGCTGAGCAAAACTGGCCAGGGCATACCCTGGAGTTTTTCATTGCTGTTGGAGCTGCAAAATGAAGGCAAGAATTGAGTGAGAATGAGTGTGAGCAGTGCCGAGGCCCTCGCGGGACCAGGGTGGGAATTAGGATGTCTGTGATATCAACAGCAGAAAGTGGGGTAGAGGGCGGGCGGGTGAGCTGGGGGTGGGGAGGAGAAAGGAATGCTAATGGCCTAGCCTCAAAAAAAAAAAAAAGGTTTCTGACCTTCCCTCTTTCTGTCTGTTTGGTGAACTCTATTCCCTTTTTATGTCTCAACCTTTGTTTTCTCTCTGTTAAATCAATTCCAGTAAATTCCTCCTCTTTCCCCTCCCCTCCCACCCTACTCAGTGTCTATTGTTTCCTCCCTTACAGTGGCCCTAACAGCATCTTGTACATGTTTCTAAACTGAATCGCACACACATCTGTCATAACATTAATGACAGTGTATGGAGGTTTGGGTTTCCTTGTCTGGATCTTTCACTGACTGTCATCATTCAAGGGCAGGAGCTCTATTTATTTGGACCAGATCCAGCCAGATACCCAGGTCAACACCACGTTGAGGACTGAGGAGTGCATGGCATTCACGTGGAGAGGGTCGAGAGCATTTGGACAGTAGATACAGACTCGTGAGAGCACCTGAAAAGAGATACAGATTTGGAAGCTGACTGCAGAGTGAAATGATAATATCCAGCACTTCTCACGTGCCAAACACGATCTCAGAACTCTCTGTGTATTAACGTCTCAGTCCTCACAAAGCCCCTGGTATGCCAATGATACCAGCGAGGAAACTGACTCTGAAGAGCTGGAGCAACTGGCCCCAGATCACAAACCTAGCGATAGCAGAAGGGCTTGAACTCAAACAGACTGGCCAGCATAAAAATGGAGTCTTACCCATGATACATACTATCCTGTCTCTTATGTGAGACTTCTTCAAAGGCAGTGTTATGGGCTAAATTGTGCACCTCAAGTTCATATATTGAAGCCCTAACCCCGAGGACCTCAGAATGTGACTGTATTTGAAGGTAAGTTCTTTCAGGAGGTAATTACATTAAACTGAGGCATTTAGCACTTAGCATGGGCCCTAATCCACTATTATTGGTACCCTTATAAAAAGAGGAAATTTGGACGCACAAAGAGACACCGAGGATGTGTGCGCACAGAGGAAGGACAGGAGAGAGGCCTCAGGAGCAACCAAACCTGCCAACAGGACTCGATCTTGGACTTCAGCCTCCAGAAGTGTGAGAAGTTTCTATTGTTTAAGCCAGCTGGTCTGTGATGTTTTGTTATGGCAGCCCTAGCAAACTAATACAAGCAGAGCTGTGGAGGACTGGTCATGAAGGAAAGTGAGAATGAGAGGAGGACCTTGCAATCAAGATGAATATGATGATAAGTAGGTGACCCAGCCACAGTTCTCAGAAGGCATGCGTGTCCTCACAGGGGCTAGAGGGCAGTGTTCTGGGTCTAGGATTTCACTGTATTCTTAAATTTCCACAGCACTTTTCCAGAGGTCTTTCTCATTCTGCCTGTCTTTCTGCCAGCACTGGCGGCTGGAGAGGTAGCCACTGGCACATGGTCAGATGTGTGGACTTGGTCTCCAGCTCTCAGCCACAAACAGCAGGCTGCGAGTCCTTGGAAAGGCTCCAAGCAGGACCACTCTCTCTGCTCTCCCTTATCGAAGCCGAGTCATTTATATTTTAATGAGATTATTTTCCAACTCAACAGTTTATCTTTAGTTTCATTTTCCCTTTGCCATCTGGTCCCCTTATGCTTGCATGGAAGGCTCGTGGCTTTCTTTGTCTAAGTAGATTTGTCAATAGTTTATCATTTTTCTTGTCATGATCATAATATTTATTTTTCACATCAGACAAACTCTTCTGGAGACTTGGAAGAAAGAGGTTGTTTTTTTGTTGCTGTTGTTTTTGTTTGTTTGTTTGTTTTTGTCATGTGTCTCTTTAACCTGAAATGTTTCTTTCTGGGAAACATGTTTTTTTGAAAACAAAGTATTAAATAAAAATAAATGAACAAAACTTTCCAAGCCAATATATCTTTGAGTTCTAACTGCTGTTGGACTTCAACAGCACTTCACTTGGGGAACTGTGTTAGAGCAGGCCGGGCAGCAAAGGACCCAGAGGCCTTAGTCAGGTGGTGCAAATGGCCGATCTTCCCTCTAACTTTAATCCTGGAAAACACATGCCTAGGAGATTTTGATTTTTATCTCTTTTTAAATCTCTAGGCCTTTAAATTCTTATCTTGGCTGCTTATCTTCTGTTGTTCAAAACCCTTGGCCCCCTCCCAATGACTTTTGGCCTTCTTGATTACTAATCTCTCTCATCATCAAAATGGATGCTCTTTATTTACCATCAGATTATCTTGAGATTTTTTTTTCTCCAGTAAAGGGCTTTGATATGCCAGGCTTACCCTAAAGGCCGATGGCACTGTGCACCTGCCAGGTGCCTGGTGAGGCTTGAGGAGCCCTCTAAGGAAGGTTAGCCCTGGTGGGAAGGCCAGGCCTACTCATGGGGCCTGGAACATGATAAACTGACCTCAAAAGCTCCATTTAGGCCCTGGCTGGTGTAGCTGGTGTTGGTTGGAGCATCTTCCCATACACTAGAAGGTGGCCAGTTTGATTCCCTGGCAGGGCACATACTTAGGTTGCGGGTTCGAGTCCCAGAGGGGCACGTGTGGGAAGCAACTGATTGATGTTTCTCACTCATGTCAATGTTTCTCTTTCTCTCTCTCTCTCTCCCCCCGCCCCTCCTTTCTCTAAAAAAGAAAAGGAAGAGGAAATCTCCCTTTGGCCAACCACTGCCTCTGACCTCTTCCCCAGTGCGTACCTGGCACCCAGTCACTGCCTGGCACACTGTGTGCTCAATGAATGGATGAATGGCCTCATATTCCTAATACCAACACACACAATAACATCAACAAAGACTGAAAAATGTATAATGGTGAAATAAAACATGAGAGTGTTGTTAAAACCTGCTTGAGAAGAAGTGATTAAAAAGTCAGTGACATCTTATGTCAGATGCTCCATTGTTTCTAGAGAGCTTCGAGTCTGTGAGATTTTATCAACAACTCCATTTTACGGAAGATGGGAGCCTCAAGGGTTTTTTGGAGGATTAAAGATGCCGTGTACGTAAAGCCCCTACAACAACCCCTAACACGTAGTAAGAGCTTTTAAAACAGTTCATGGTCTACCCTTTTCCTCTAGTGACATGACAAATTCAGGTCCAGAAGTCGTTTCCGATTACCTGGCCTAGTACATTTCCCACCATACTTCAGTGTTCTCCCACACTGTTCCCAGACCCTGATGGGGTCATCTTTAGGACAGCAGGCAGGGCACCCTGAGCAGACCAGTGACATTCCTCTGCTCCCATCTTACAGGGTGAGATACACCCTCCATGATTAAAGTGATTGATGCTAAACAGTTGGAAGTAGAACCTGAAATCCATGCAAGGTTATGGACAAGATACCCTGTGGTGATCACTACAAGATCCCTGTGCTCATTCCCTGCTCACAGCCCTAATTCCGAAAAAATACAAATAAAGTGAGGCTCCTAAGACCCAAAGACTGAAGTGGGAGCCCACACTGATCCACAGTACGTCTGCTAAGAGGGACAGTGATTCCCCTTCAAACTTCTTCCCATGATAAATGCATTGCTGAGTTGCCATCAGACACTGTACCAACGATAAATAACGCTGGGGTCCCTGGGGTCCAGGGGAGCTGAACCAATGCATCATTCTGAGATGCAGCCAGGTTTTTGTCTGGTCTGACCTTTCTCTGTATATTTAAAAAAGACTAAAATAATTTAAGTAGCATCTCTGACCTTTTTCTTAATGCCATCTGTCTGAGGGTATGACTGGCCCATCCATTAGCCCTCCAGGTAGATGACATAAACACCATGGCATTTAAGGGCCACCTGGCTCCTCCACTCACTCGCTCGGTGGCCTGGGGCAGGCACTTGAACTCACTAGGGTTTAGTTTCCTCTACTGTAAAATGGAAAAATAAACCTATTTCACAGATCTTTCTTTGTCAAGGATTAAATGAGGTGACAAATATGAATTGCCCCTATACAGAATAGACAGAGGTAGGTTCTTTCATGGCTGTAAGGATAATGAGATGGTGGAATGTTCATTATACTTACCTATTTTTCCACTGTTGTCACTCCCTTTCATCTGGTTTCATTGACACTGTATTTGTCCTTCTATTATACAAATAGGCTATATAAGTATTTATTGACTTCCTGGAGATGTCACATTTATGTAGAAATGTCTCACTATCATCTTTGCCATTTTGTGTTCTTCTGGTCACCTAGCTTTCCTTCACTCCGCCTCTAATCAAATGCTAAGTGTCCTCCACCCCTTACCAGTCTCCACTGGGAACACTCTCCTCACATCCCACCTTCACTCTGGGGCTGCTTCCCTTTCATTCACTATTCACAAGAGAAGAATAGAAATGCAATCTCATAATTAAGAAAAAAAAAGTAAATAGGCCAACCCCAAATCTTAACTGAATTGTCCTTACTGAGCATTAAATTCCTTTTATGCAAAACAGAAATGGATATAATGTATGTATTTATTACTCCAGTGTTGGATATGTAGCAATGAACAGAACAAAGTCCTTGCTCTCATGGAGCTGGCATTTTTGGGGTAGAATTGGGGATAGAAAAGCAGGTAATTAAATCAATCATGTACCTGGTGCTGGTAGACTTGCAAGAAAGAGTAGAGAGGGGTAAGAAGATTCTGTGATGTAGAATGTGTTGGGAAGGCTCCCTGGTGAGAGAACATTGAACAGAGTCCTGAAAGACATATAGCAGGAGTTTTGCAGAAAATCTGGAAGAAAATACTCCAAGGAGAAGGAACAACAAGTACAAAGGCCATGACGCAGAAAAGGGCTAAAATATCCCTTCCTGAGATAGATTTTCCTGACACTCAAATTTAAATTATGTTCTCTTGAAGTGAAACTGTCATTATTTGCAGATGACATGATATTGTACATTAAAAATTTCATCAAAAATCTACTAGATTTAGCCCTGGCCAGTTTGGCTCAGCGATTAGAGCATCGGCCTGCGGTCCAGAGAGACCCAGGTTCGGTTCCCGCTAAGGGCATGTACCTCGGTTGCACTTTGTCCCCGGCCCCGGTTGGGGTCGTGTGGGTGGCAACCAGTCGATGTGTCTCTCTCACGTCAATGTTTCTCTCTCTCTCTTCCTCTCTCCCTCTCACTCTATCTGAAGATGAATGCAAAAGTGTCCTCGGGTGAGGATTAAAAAAAAAAAAAAATCTACTAGATTTAATAAATGAATTTGGCAAAGTAGCAGTATACAAAATTAACATCAAGAAAGCAACGGCATTCTTATACACCAATAATGAACTCACAGAAAGAGAAACTAAAAAAAAATCCCATTTACTATTGCCGCAAAAAAAATTAAGATACCTAGGAAAAAACAACCAAAGAAGTAAAGGACCTATTTGCAGAAAATTACAGGACATTGACAAAAGAAATAGAGGAAGATATAAAACAGTGGAAGCATACACCTTGTTAATGGATTGGAAGAATTAACATCATTAAAATGTCCATATTAGGCTGGTGTGGCTCGGTTGAGCATCGACCCATGCACCAAGAGGTCGCTGGTTCGATTCCCAGTCAGGACACATGCCCAGGTTGTGGGCCCAATCCCCAGTGGGGGGCATGCAGGAGGCGGCCAATCGATGTTCTCTCTCATCGATGTTTCTATCTCTCTCTCCCTCTCCTTTCCTCTCTCTAAAAAACCAATAAAGAAAAAAAATTAAAAAAAAAATGTCCATATTACCCAAAGCAATCTATAGATTCAATGCAATCCCCATCAAAATACCAACGACATATTTCACAGAACTAGAACAAATACTTCAAAAGTTTATATGGAATCAAAAAAGACCCCGAATAGCCACAGCAATCTTGAAAAAGAAGGACAAAATAGGAGGGATCACAATACCGGATATCAGGTTATACTACAAAGCCACTGTAATCAAAACATCCTGGTACTGGCACAAGAACAGGCACATAGATCAATGGAACAGAACAGAGAACCCAGGGACTTCCGGTCAAGATGGCGGCGTAGGTAAACGTGGTATCGCGTCCTCCCACAACCACATCAGAGTTACAACTAAGCTACAGAACAACCATCATTCAAAACCACCTGAAATCAAGCTGAATGGAAGTCCTACAACTACGAAATTAAAGAAGCAGCCGCATCGAGACTGGTAGGAGGGGCGGAGGCAGACAGGCTGGTCCCTCACCCACGTGTGGTGGATAAAAATTAGGAGGATACCTTGGCTGGGAAGGTCCTCCCTGAGGACTGAGGGGTCCCCGTCCTACACCAGGCACCCAACTCAGGGTTTCAGTGCCAGGAAGAGAAGTCCCCATAACTTCTGGCTGGAAAACCAGCGGGAACTGAGGCTGAGGCGGCTGGAGCCCCGGCAGCTCCTCTTAAAGGGCCCGCGCACGGACTTACTTGGACTCGCTCCCTCCAGGCTCCAGCGTGGGGGAGGCAGCTTGAAAGGCACCAGAGTCATATGGGGAAGAACTGAGCTGTTTGGCATTGGAGCAAGGGCTGGAGAGGCAGCTTTCTCCTGGACAGAAGTGTTATCAGAGGCTTTTGTTCCTTTGGTGAGCCCTTCCCTGGGCCAGCAGACGCCGCCATATCTGGGACTCCAGCAACCTGGCTCACACTGTTTGCCCCGCCCTGGTGATTCCCTGAGGCCCTGCCCCACCCAGCTTTCAGGCCCACCCAAGCTGTTGCCAGTTGCTTTACCATAGGATTGGCCTGTCTTGGATCCTGCTTCAGCTTTTCCTAAATTCTTTCAAACAAGCAGCATCTGGTCTCAGCTAGCCCCATACCTCTCGCTAAGTAATACATAGACACAAACACAGGGAGGCAGCCAAAATGAGGAGACAAAGAAACAGGTCCCAAATGAAAGAACAGAACAAAACTCCAGCAAAAGAACTAAGTGAAATGGAGTTAAGCAACCTAACAGATGCAGAGTTCAAAATACTGCTTATAAGGATGCTCAATGGACTTAGTGAGAACCTCAGTGAAATTAGTGAGGGCCTCAAGAGCATAAAAAAGGATCAATTTGAAATGAAGGATGCACAGTTAGAAATGAAGGAGGCACTAACTGAAATAAAGAATAGTTTACACAGATTCAATAGCAAAACCATCGATTTGGAATATAAGGAAGCAAAAAACACCCAATCAGAACAGCAAAAAGAAAAAAGAATCCAAAAAAATGAGGATAGTGTAAGGAGCCTCTGGGACAACTTCAAGTGTGCCATCATTCGCATCTTGGGGGTGCCAGAAGGAGAAGAGAGAGAACAAGAAATCTAAAACCTATTTGAAACAATAATGGCAGAAAACTTCCCGAACTTGGTGAAGGAAACAGACATACAAGTCCAGGAAGCACAGAGAGTCCCAAACAAGATGAACCCCAAGAGGCCCACACCAAGAGACATCATCATCAAAATGCAAAAGGTTCAAGACAAAGAGAGAATCTTAAAAGCAGCAAGAGAAAAGCAGTTAGTTACCTACAAGGGAGTTCCCATCAGACTGTCAGCTGATTTCTCAAAAGAAACTTTGCAGGCCAGAAGGGAATGGCAAGAAATATTCAGAGTGATGAAAAGCAAGAACCTACAACCAAGATTACTCTGTCCTTCAAAACTGTCATTTAGAATCGATGGCCATATAAAGAGTTTCCCAGACAAGGAAAAGCTAAAGGAGTTCATCACCACCAAACCATTATTATATGAAATGTTGAAAGGTCTACTTGAAGAAAAAGATAAAAAATATGAACAAATAAAATGGCAATAAATACATATCTATCAACAATTGAATCTACAAACAAAATGAACAAGCAGAACAGAAACATTCTCATAGCTACAGGGAACTTTTGTTGGTTACCAGATGGGTGGGGGCTGGGGGGATGGGTGAAAAAGGTGAAGGGATTAAGAAGTACAAATTGCTTGTTAGACTGACAAACCTCAAAGGGAAGGGGGGTTGGGGGGTGGGACAAAATAAACCAAAGAACTTATATGTATATATGCATAACCAATGGACACAGACAACAGTGTGGGGAAAGGCAGGAGGGGTCAGTAATGGGGAGGAGGAGGGCAATGGGGGAAAAATGAGGAACATCTGTAATACATTCAACAATAAAGATAAGTTTAAAAAAAAAAGGAAATGTATTTGAGACCCAATTTATCTACCTAAATTAAAGAAAAACTCTATAAACTAAAAAAACAAACAAAAAAACAGAGAACCCAGAAATTGACCCAAGACATTATGCTCAAGTAATATTTGACAAAAGTGGCAAGAGCATAACAATGGAGTAAAGACAGCCTCTTTAATAAATGGTGTTGGGAAAATTGGACATCTACATGCAAAAAAATGAAACTAGACCACAAACTTACACCATACATAAGAATAAACTCAAAATGGATAAAACACTTAAATGTGACTCGTGAATCCATAAAAATCCTAGAAGAAAATGAAGGCAACAAAATTTCAGACGTCACCTGCAGCAGAATTTTCACTGATACAACTCCTAAGGCAAGAGAAACAAAGGAAAAAAATTAATACATGGGACTACATCAAACTAAAAAGCTTCTGCACAGCAAAAGAAACACACGTCAAAATGGAAAGGGAATCCACTATATGGGAGAGCATAATTGCCAACGATACATCAGATAAGGGGTTAATTTCCAAAATATATGGAGTACTCATACAACTCAACAAAAGGAAGACAAAGAACCCAATTTAAAAATGGGCAGAGGACCTAAACAGACACCTCTTCAAACAGGACATACAAGTGGCCAAGAGATATATGGATGCAAATTAAAACAACTATAAGGTATCACCTCGTACCTGCCAGAATGGCTGCCATCAACAAATCATCAAACAACAAGTGCTGGCTAGGGTGTGGAGAAAAGGGACTCTAGTACACTGCTGGTGGGAATGCAGACTGGTGCAGCCACTATGGAAAACAATATGGTGTTTCCTCAAAAAATTAAAAATTGAACTGCCATTTGACCCAGTGATCCCACTTATAGGAATGTATCCCAATCAGAAAGAATATATGTACTTATATGTTCATAGCAGCACTATTTACAATTGCTAAGATCTGGAAACAGCCAAAGTGTCCATCAATAGATGAGTGGATAAAAAAAAAAGCTGTGGTACATATACACAATGGAACACTATGCAGCTGAGAGAGAGATCTCTTTTCCTTTGAGACGACATGGAGGGACTTCGAGAGTATTATGCTAAGCGAAATAAGCCAATCAGAGAAAGACAATATCACACGATCTCACTTATTTGTGGAATGTAATGAACAAAATAGACCCAGAGACACAGAAAGGAGTAGGGTTCAGACTGACAAACCTCAGAGGAGGAGGGTGGGGTAGAGGGATGAGATAAACTAAAGAATTTATATGCTTGTACGTAACCATGGACATAGACAACAATGCTGGGGGGGGGGAGGAGGGTGTCGGGGGGGGGAGGAGAAACATCTGTAACAAAAATAAATTAATAAAAATTGCAAAAAAAGAAAAAAAATTATGTTCCCTTTTCTCAGGGCACACTATTATTTTCCTTCATAGATTTATCTTCATTTATGTCTTATATGTGTTAACATATATATAATTTACTTACTTAGTCTCCCCTTCTGGATTATAAATTCCCTGAGGGCAGGCATCATATCTGCTGCTGTTTTCTCTCATTTGTATATTCAGAGTTCACCTTCCTGTCTGGTTAAATAGTTATTGAATGAATTGATAAATTTAAAATGGTCATTAATGGCATTGTGTAGTAGATCACTCACCAAGTTTCTTCTGTTCATATGAGAATTTTCTTTTAGAAATCAGTACATGGGGGTGGGAGGAAACTCCCCTCAAAGAACTGGCATGCTTCCTTTCAGCTAATGAGCACAAATTGAGTAGAATATAGCCACTTCTGTTTTGTGTAAAAGGAATTTTATGTTCAGTAAGGAAAATTCAGTTAAGATTTGGGGCTGGCATATTTACCTGTTTTTTCCTTGGTGATGAGGTTGCATTTCTATTATTTTGTTAATTGCTTTCTCTTTTGTGTAATTTAATTGAGAGTAAGAAGGGAGTGATCTTTGGGTAGGTAAGTGGGAAGGAAGAAATAAAAGGAAGGGAGAGGGACCAAGGAAAGAAAATACATTCCTCCTCACAGGATCACTTGTCACCCAGTGTGACACTGTTTTGCAAGTTGAGATTGGGATGTAATGATAGCTGTCTCTGACTAGTGCTTGGCATGTATCAGGACGGATGCTAAGTATTTTACATACATGCACTCATTAAATTCACAACAGGCTATAGGGTACATATCAATAGCCTCATCTGCAGATAAGTAAATTAAGTCTCAAAGAGGTTAAATAACTTGCCTTGCAATAGAAGAAAGTAGGAATGAGTGCCTTCTAATTCTGACAGGGCTGACAGAATTAAATCCAAAGTGTTCTGATCCTCCCTCCCCACAAGCTTCCATCAGGCTTCACCTAAGAGCCCCTCCAATGGTGATCACCCTGAGGCCCTAAAGTAGTACATTGCAAAAGTCCATTATCCCCTTCCTGCAACAACTCCTGATTGAAGGGACATCCTAGGACTTAAAATTTATTTTTAGACATTTTGTTTTTTAAAAAATAGCAAAAGAATGCATGACATGGATTGTAAACTAGCAAGTTCGATGGTGGGAAGCCACTCAGACCTGTGCTAAGAAACCTGATAATGAATTCAGTGTTGGCAATTCTGAGGAAACTAGAAGAATAAACCTAGATGTTCAAACTAGTCCCAGGAGTGAAACAGATTCTCCCTGCTTTCACGGTGCGGTCCCGTATTTCTCCATGCAGTTCGCAGCGCAGGGCTCGGGAACCGCGGGGCTGGGGAACCTAGGGGCAATCGCTGGGACTCCGAATCACACAGACTGTGGACCCAGGGGAGAGGGCGGTGCCATGCGCACACACACATTCACACACAAAGCACAGACGGGCACAGGAACAATCGCGTTCAATACATATACAGAAGTGTGCACCTACAAATACATATTTCATCCACCCACCCACATCACACCACAAGCACAGGCACACGCGACCTCACACACCTCTCCAGTTCATGCACACACATCACACACTGGCGCGCCACACGCGAGCTCACACATGCTCGCGCACATGTGCACATCTGCGCGCGCACACACTTACACCCCGTACACACACTCTCTTGTGCACGCACACACCCTCTTGCACAGGCACTCACCGCACGCACACGCTCACACCCCGTGCACACACCCTGTTGCGCACGCACATACCTTCGCGCGCACACGCTCACCACCGAGCGGCCAGGGGCGGGTCGGGGCGGGTCGAGGCGGGCGGGAGCGGCCGCGGGTGCCCGGCCCCTAGCGGCCAGGAGAGGGCGCGGCGCAGGGAACCACGGGCGGCGCTGGAGTTGTTTGCCCCAGCCGGGACGGGGAGACGCTGGCAGGGAACCCCACCAGCTCCGGCTGCACTGGGCTGGGCGGCCTGGAGGAAGCGCACCCCAGGTCACGCGGGTACCCGCAAGTGGAGCGCGGCGGGGAGCGCGCCATGGACCCCAAGGCGGGCGGCGGCGAGGAGGATGACTGCGTGGACTCGGGCGCCGAGACCGGAGGGTGAGCTGAGCCGGGCCGGGCGGTGGGCTGGGGGCGCTCTCCGAGTTGCGAGGCGGCTCCTCTCTGGCCTGGGACCTTCCTGGACCCCGCGGCAGAGCCGGAGCCGCTGCGGCCGGGGCTGCCAGTCCCGCCGGGCCCCCCAGGAAGCCGGAGGGGCTGTGGCGAGCCCTGCGGGCAGTCTCGTGGTCCATGGCTGCCCGCGGCGGGACCGGCCCACGCCAGGGGTGGGGAGGAAAGTGGAAACACTCAGGGTTCAGAGTACTCTCCACTGCCCCCCACACCAGCCCCTCCTGCCCTGTGCTAAGATGATGTGGAGTGCCAGGCAAATGTAGTGTCCCCCGAGATCATCGTTAGAGAGGCAAGAGATGCTCTTGCACCTGTTTCGACCTTCCGTGAGGACTTTCTTCCTGTGGCTCCGGAGCCCCCTGGAGTCCGGGATGGGGCTCCACGAGGAGGAAAAGAGCGTAGGACACCTGGCACCTAAAAGTCTTTCAGAAGTCGTCTAAGAGGATGGCATTTTTAACTTTGTGGCTTTACTGTGCTTGCTGAGACATTCTCCCCTCCCCCCAACTCCTCAGCTGCCCCCCCCCCCGACCTTCCTCACCTCTGTGTGTACATGTCCCACCTGAAACTGTTTGCCTTGGGTACAGGTGGGATGAAGATGGTGGGATGAAGACATATTTAAAGAAATGTCCTCTTCACTTCACCAGACTCAAAGTTACCCTAAACCTTTGGAGACTAGCTCTCTCCCAACAATACCGGTTTCCTGAATGTCTTATAGGAGATGGAAGTCCGTGTAAAGGTTTCCACCCAGCCCCTATCTCTTGAGGATATCCCTGAACAGAGTCAGTGCCAGTCCTGCGTCCAGGATGCGGGTACTGACCTAGGAGGAAAGGGTGTATTTTCCTATCTGAAGTAACCCTGGGGCAGGGCTGCCGCTGCCCAGACAGAAAGCCTTGATCCTGGCAGGTTGGGGAGGTTTAGACTAATCTCAGGGTTTGGCAACCGGGTGAGGGTGGAAAGAGAGTCCAAGCCCAGATGGACCCAGGGTTCTGACCTGACCCCAAGAAGGGCTCCTCAGCCCCTCCTTCTTTGCAGCCTCCACTGACATTGCTTACCCAAATCTGGGACGTTATACCCTAAAGTATGTACCCTGTAAAGGCTTTTCCGTTATCCAAACTCGTGATCTTCTATGGTTCACTGCGGATCCCAATGACACTCCAGTGTAGTAACCTGAGTCCAAATGCTGAACTCCGTTGCTTTTTCCCACACTTCGTATATGTGGTATTTATCAACTTTAGCTAAAGATCCTTGGCTTTTTTCTCCTTCCTGCCTCTAGTTGGATGGACCATGAGGAGAAAAAAAAAAAAGCAAACAAAATTAACCAGCTCATTTTCAGCTCGGTTTAGTAAAGCACTGACTAATCCATTTGTTTTCAATTTGCAAAGCTCACCTAAAACAAATATTTTTTCCAAAGGCTCTCTCTTCTAGAAGTGGGTGGCGAGCATCGTCCACCCACTTGACATCACCCTGGGATCCCAAGGAGCAGCGGCACAGCTGCCAGGGCTCCTGGGAGGGGCTTGCTGAGCATACCGTTACAGAGCTTCTGTTCTCTGCCTGTCACGAAAGTGCAGCTGTAACAGGACAGAGTTGTTTAAAGAATCCTCATGGCCTCAGTAGCAGCCTTACATGAAAGATACAAGTAAAATGGCCTGTATTTAAATAAAATAGTTTCTGTGTATGCTTATTAGTCTAGTATCTGCCACATATTCACATATCCTTTGATGTAGTTTAGTCATCAAAAAGCTCTTCATAGTTTCCCTGCTTTTCCAGAGCTTGCCCCCTGTTATCCTATCTAGCTTTCATATAGCTGCCTGTCATGATTGTGTATCAGAAGTGGAGAAGCACTCAATATGTTTGCTTTTATTATTTTTAAAGCACAAATCTGATCACATTTCTCCCCCATTCAAACTTTCGGTGGCTCTGTCATCTATAAAAGGCAAAGAGCTCAGCGTGCCCTATTAGCCCCAATGTTGTGGTGTTCTTCTCTTTCTGGCTTTGTTTCTTGGCAAGTCTACCCATGTACCCTGCAGCTAGCCACTTCAGCAGGGTGTTTGCAATTCCTTGCCTTTGTCAAGCTGCCCTCTTAGCCAGATGTGCCTTTCTCCACCTGGCATGCCTGTTTACCAGGTGAAACTCTACTCTTCTTTTAAGACTCAGCTCAGTGATACATTCACTAAGGCAGGAATCCTTAATTTGGGGTCCATGAATTGCTTCAAGTTGTATGCAAAATGACATCAATGAATTTTTATGAGAAGAGACTGATTTTTCATCAGATTCTCAAAGTAGCCTGTGATCCCCTCCAAAGCAAGTTTGGGTAGGGTGGGAGAAGTTTTATTTTCAACATATTGCTTTTGAGGTCTTGGGAGATGTCCAAGTAGAGATGATGAGCCAGGATGTGAGCCTATCTGTCTAGAGCTCAGAGGGGACGTCTGCATGATGACATTGCATTAGGAAACTGTCAGCCTAAAAATGGCAGTTGGAGCCGTGGGAGCAGACTAAATCAACTGGAGGCAAGAGCAAACACTTACCTACCATTTACCATGTGCCAGGTACTGTTCTGAGACTTCACCTATTTCATTGACTCATTTCATCCTTCAACAACTTTGTGAAGTGGGTACTATTTAATGCCAGCCTTGAGAAACTACAAGATTTACATGTCAGGTAAAGGAGGATGAGACAATAAAGAAGCCTGAGAAAAAGTATGCATGGAGTTTTGAAAAAGGAAGAATGTGGTATCCCAGAAGCCAAGGGGAAAAGGGAAACAGAGATCAACTGTGCTACTGAGAAACCAAGATGAGGAATGTGAAGTGGAGATGATGAAGGGAAGGTAAAGTAACATGTGACAGAGGAGTGGTGGAGGTGGAAGCCAGAGGGGGAGTGGAAGGTGAAGAGGAGAACATTGCTGGAGCCCTTTGTCTGGGAAAGGGGAAGGATGAGGAGATGCAGTAGCTGGAGGGGAGAGTGGGGTGAGGGAAGGATTTCCTAAACATAGGCAATAATTAGGTAATAAATACACAAAGAAAGGATTCTGTAAAAGGGAAAGGATAAAGATATCCTGATGGTCTATAATGTCAGCTGTATGAAAAGATGGAGGCAGGTGGACTGCAGACCACCTGTGTGGATGGATTGGCTTTGGATAGGAGGAGGGACTTTTCCCCTCTTACAGCTAGCAGGAGAGAAGGGACTATGGGTTTCCACTGGTGAAAATGCAGCCCTCCTTTCCTAGGAGGATGGAGATTTGAAATAGTTGTTTGGGCAATGTTGAGTGAGAACACAGTTGAGATTAGTGGTTACACATTTATGGTGGTACCTGTTTACCTTGCTATTTATTTTCCTGCAGCAGTGCTCAAGTATCGAGGGTGGGCAGGCAGAGAGAGATGGTGGGTAGTTGGGATCACCAAGGCTTGGGAAAGAGTGACTATTTCTAGTGTAAAACAAAATTAATTTTAGATTGTAATGATGAATAAAAAGCATTTATTTGAGCAAAAGGGGCGGCAGCCCAGGAGACACAGACTCAGGTAGCAACTTAAATTGTGCTCCTCCAAGACAAAGGGAAGGGTGCCTTTATAGTGGGAGGTCCTGCCCATTCCCAATGAGGTCCATTTTTTATAAACGAGGTATCCAAAATTATACACTTCTGATTGGTCCAAATTGGCAGTCCTGATTTATAGACATTATGCATCCTGATTGATCATTATGGAGAAGTTCTGACTGGACAGGGCAGGTAGTATTACATTGGTCATAAAGGAAACCAGGAACTCCCTTATAATAGTTGACTCAGACAGCATAACTGAACAGGGTAGTTCAGTAAGATGAGTGTTCAGTCCCAGATTCTTCCCCGTGTACAGAGTATGTGAGGAGCCCCTGTCAGCAAATGGCTGCTAATGTTACCGGACTGAAGAGGTCCATTTGTCTGCATGCATCAAAGCCCAATAAAACACAAACAGGAGTTTATAGCAAAGAAAATAAGGGTTTATGTTCAGGAAGTGGCCCATGCTTGGAGACAGGTTAGCTAATACTCAAAAACCTGGCTCCCCGATGGCTTCCAGGGGATGGGTTAATATAGGGGGGAAATCATTAATCATGGTGACTAAGGGAGTGAGGGTCATGGTCAGAGTTATGGTTTCTATTGATTGGTCAGTGCTGAGGTAGGAAGTAGTTGATCAGTGTATCTGGTCCTGATGTCAGCCATGGTGTCTCTTTGTCTGGTTTGACCACTTTCTGGGCCTGGAATTGAAATGCAACTGAGGTCTAGACGTTATCTCTAGTTTGACTGAAACTGTCTCTGGGGTCAACAGACCCAAGGCTTTGTTCCTAAGATTATTTGATGCTGATCAGAACTTCATTATCCTGAGGGCTTAATGATCAAGGGAGTGGTCCTTCATGGGAGAAGGAGGCAGGTGAGTCAGGGTGCTGGATGAGGCCAGTTTGAATCAAAAGGAAAGAAAGGAGAAAAGGTCATATTGAAGAAGTAAAGCTTCTGTGCAGTTACACTAAGCTCTTATCATTTATAAAATGTGGGCCCTCAGTTGACCATGGGTAGTCCATCTCAGCAGATAAATTCCTTCTCAGGGTTCACATGAAATGAAATCTTCCTTCTTGGAGTCCACACTAGGCTGGTGTGAACAAAACATAGGCGCAAGGGATTTGGGGCATTGCCTGTGCTGATTATACATCCTTTCAGCATTATGGTTAAAGAGATGGTTCCAAGAATCTTTGTGGGTCCCACTACCAGTGGGCAGACTGGGCTGATCACTTTGAAAGTTACAATCTAAAGAGCCAACCTACTAGAGTTCAAATTCTGGCTTCTCCACTTAGGAATTGTGAAACCTTGAGCAAGTTACTTAACCTTTCTCCGCCCTCCGTTTTCTCTTCTAAAAAATGGGGGTGACAATAATAGCACCCACCTTCATAATGTCACCAGACCAGCTCCGAGCTGGGGCGGCCCTGCTCTGGCATGGTCTGGGGTCTCCGGGTTTTTGACTTGCGCAGGAAAGATTTCAAGAACCAGTCAGAGTAAGAACAAATACAAGTTTTATTCAGGTAGAGAAAAAGAAAGAGGCCAGGGCACCAGCGCTGCTGTGAAAGAAGGGGAAGTTCACGTCGGGGCAGGTGTAGGCCACCTTGAGAATGAGTTGCGTAATTGGTCAGTTAGTTCTTGGAATTTTACGTGTTTCCAGTTTTTTAATATTATGGTGCCAAATTCTGTCTATGCCGGAGGGGGTCCGGCACTCTCATGGCATTTGTGTCCCTCAGGCCCCCTTTCTACTTGTGGTGTCAGTTTTCATTATAATTATGGTATAATGAGCTTTGGGGTGGGTCTCTGGTCCATTTGTCCTCTGTCTTGGAATGATCTGGTTTTAGCCAGTCCTTGTTATTGTTGACTTCTGTGACCACCAACCACCTCAGGGGTTCCTGCCATAAACTACTTCCCTCTGACCATGTGTGGAGGTGGAGACTCAGTGAGAGGCCCCAGCTGCTTATCAGCCTGAGATGTCTACTCCTACTTCCTCATTCCATGTGTCAGGGTTGTTCCCTAGCTTCTTTCTACCCTGCCTCAATGGGATGGTTATGAGGATTAAATTAGTCTATGCTAATTAGCCTGTAGAACAGTGCCTGGCATAAGTGAACCTTCAGTATGTTATTATTTCTCATTGTACTATTAATATTATTATGAAAAACACTCTAAATGATAAACTTAGAGTTTTATATAATAAAAATGTATCTTTCCAAGTGCATTCAAGACCATATGTTCTTTTTACTCATCACAGTAGATGTTCTGTTGCTTTTCAATACCTTAAGCAATTTGATCATCATTCAGAACATTTGAAACTACAGGGCATAGCTCAGCATTACAATTACTATTATCTTACAGATGAGGAAATGGAGGTTTGGGGGATACATGACTCATTAGTGGTGAAGGGGAGCAGAGTTTGCCATTCCAAAGTATGCCTCTGGAATACTGATTATTTTAGGCTGGTTAATTTTAAGCAACAGCAGACATGGGAGAAGCTCTGAAAACCAAGTAGAAGTTACCCTTTGTAAAAGGCCATTGCCATTTGTAAGGGTGTCTCCCTCACTATACCAGGTCTGCCTGCACTGTCAGTGGAGAAGGCCTGGATTAAATCTGCATGACAGTCTTACCCTTGTTTGCTGTGCTTTTCCTGGTCACCTTCTGTAACTCACTCTCCAGCCCCAACATCTTTTGTCTTTACTGAAAGTGGTATTTAAGGTGGTGGCTTCTTCCATTTTGGTGAGTTATGCAGTTTTCCTAGGTCTCTCCCATGTGTACACGAGATAATACCTGTTATTACACTTTAATTTGTTTCTCTCCTGCTAATCCGTCTCATGTCAACTTGATTATTTGACCAGCCAGAAGAATCTAGAAAGGGAGAGGAATTTTTTTCCTCCCCCACAGTGGCCTAAATTGAAGCCTGGGTCTCTATTGCACTTCCCACCTAGTAAAGTTGCCTCTCAAGAAGCCAATTGATCTGGAACTAATTCTTGTTTTTTGCTCAGACATTTTCTGTTGCTTGAAATGCTACCTTTGCAGTCTGATCCACCTAACAACACAGGCCAAAACTAACAGCAAGCTATAATCTGTGGTAATAGATGTCATTTTGAAACTCCCATTTTCTACTTAAAACCAAACCTTGTGCTTCTGTGTACTTTTTGTTGGGAAAAAACTGGCAGGTCAGCTACTGATGCTGGTAAACTATCCCTTAATAGAGGGACAGGCAATGTTGTAAACCCAAATAAAAGACATAGAATAAGACAATGTATATAATGGTGGTTTCATTAGTGATGTCTCCCAGATTTGGCCTGTAAGCCACTCTTTCACGTATGACTATACTTGGTGGATTATTTTCATTCAGAAGTTTGATCTGGTATTAATATATGTCCACTGCAGAGTCAGCTGTCCCTGAGCTTCTGAAAATATAGAGTCTGTTGACAAAGGAATCTAAGAAAAGGCTTTCAAGAGCTTATTTGAGCCAACTGATGACAATTGCCAGGAAGCAAACGCTCAAGGGATCAAAAAAAATGCTCAGGAGAATGGCAGTTTTGCAGCTTATTTCATACATTAAAATCAAAGGAGGGTTACATGAAATCCATTGGTAGTAGATTAAAGGGGCTAGAGAAAGCAAAGTAGGGAGATCTCTGGGATTGGATAAAAAGCACAATGGAGAGTCACATACTTCTTTTACATTGGTGGGTACAGGATAGTTAACATTTATAGCACATAGAGTTGGTACGTGAGTAACAAGATAAGAATGTGGCCTTGTGCTGGAGGTTGTGCCTTCCAGAGGTCTAGAAAATAAAATTACTCTGACATTTTAAAGGTATGTTATCTTAGCCCTGGCCAGTTTGGCTCAGGGGTTAGAGCGTCGGCCCATGGACCAGAGAGGCCGGGTTCGGTTCCCGCTGGGCACGAACCTCTGTTGCAGTTTGTCCCCAGCCCCAGTTGGGGTCCTGTGGGTGGCAGCCACTCAATGTGTCTCTGTCACATCGATGTTTCTCTCTCTCTCTCTTCCTCCCTCCCTCCCTCCCATTCTATCTGAAGATAAATGCAAAAAATGTCCTCAGGTGAGGATTAAAAAAATAAAAATAAAATAAAGGTATGTTTTCTTAGATGCACAAAGACCACAGACAATTTCAAAGGTAAAAATGGACTTTTGTCAAGGAAGCTACAGGCCTAGGACATGACTACCCACCAAGATCCACTTTTTGTTAGGGATTTTTATGTTCAATCTGTTACTGTTCTAAATAGCTAGTTAATATTGATAATAGGGCCAGTGTCCTAATTGCTAGATGGGATGCTGCCTGATCACTTAATAAAGTCAGTTAGATCTTCAGAAAAAATATATATATATATATTAATAATAGGGAAGGAGCAAAGGGGAAGCCAGACTTTATAAGCATGGCCACCTTGGCAGCTACACCAGGAAGCTGCAATTTCACACTCCCCCGGGAACCACCGGGTCCATTCCCTGCAGATTACTCAGGGAAGGGGAAGATGGACGCGTGCGCAGTAAAGTTGAAGTGATGTAGGGAAGATACTTGCCTGTCAGTCTAGCCTGCAGAGCCATGGATTGGCTAGAGGGGGTGGAGCCACTGCAAGTGCACAAAATATTAGAAGATTAAAATCTCAAAACTAAAGAATTCTCTCTCTCGTTCCTCTTGCTTCACTCTTGCTTCCTTGCACTTGCCCATGTGGCCCTAGAAGCCACATGGCCCCCATGTGGACCCCACATGCAATGGACTGTAGCTGGGAATACAGATTAAGCAAGCCTGATGCTGGATAGGATTGTGCAAATATGGAGTGGAAACCCTGGACAATGGCTTTAATCGTAGCTCTGCTGAAGATACAGTTGGACTTTTTCCTTGGCAGGACCAAGAGAGATAGGACCTGGGAAACTTGGGGGTTTAATTTCACACAAATAAATTTCACCCATTCTCTGTGCGAGTCTCAGAAAATTCCTTTTCTCATGGCATTGCGAGGAGCCCACTTTCACCAGCAACAGGTGGGGACATGGAGAGCACCCCACCAATAATAATCCCACCCTGTGTGTGGTTACTAAAAGGTCTGAGCCAGCGGGAGATCACATCCACAACGCTAGGTCAATGTACATGTGCCTGGGCGCAGGTGGGCTGAGCCAAAGAAAAGTGGAGTCAGCCCCGAATAACAGTTGGGGTGTAGATTATATACTCTGCTTCTAGCTTCTAGCAGTTCCTGTTGACGTACTCTGCATGGCCCATTGTCCACTTTGTAGTTGGACTGCTCTGGTATCTCGTCCTGTCATTGTCTTTCAGATAATCCGATAATCCGTACTCAACAGAGGCTGAGCAAAGGTCATGAAAACAATGCATTTTTCACAGTTTTTGCCTTTTGCAAGCTTTTAGCTTTACCCTTTAAAACATTACTAACCCTTTCATTTCCGTCTTATAATGATGATAAAAAGGAAAAAGGGGCAAAGTTTCTCTTTGTCTACTTCATGCAGGTATGGGGTCATCGTGGACTCCTAAAAAGAAATTGTTAGATAACTTCGTGGGGAATGGGGTCATAGGGTCCTTTTACCTGTGCTGGAACAAATTGTCCAACTACCTGGTTGACTAAACTTTGCAGTCGATTTTGTACAAACCCAGTAATCAGGCACAAGAGGCAGGGTCCGAAAAGCAATTATAAGAAGGCTAATACTAGGGGCCCTAGAAGGGGAGCAGCCAGGTTAGTTGAGGCAAGGCTGCTTCTATACTTGTCCAGATAGATTGGGCTAGGTGATCCTGACTGAAATTTTTTAGCCACTGGGCATTATCTAGAATTAGTTGTGTCCTCTCCACAGCCTGGCTGGTTGAGTTAACATAGAAGCAACAAGATGTATTTGCTATCATGCATAGACCTCCTTCTTTGACCAGTAAATAGTCTAGTGCAATGCGATTATCTATTACCATGCAGGCAAGAGTTGAGGGATTTTGAAAGAAGTTTGAAATTTTCACCTGTATCTCTACCTATATTTGCCATGATGGCAGTTACGTTTTTTGCTGTAATGGCATTATAAGTAATTCCTCCCACAAGGCCCCCAGAGATAATTACAGCTATGACTCCTGCTATGAGGAGTCCGACTCCCCTTTTTGCCCTATGATGGCTTCTGGGCTCAGGGCTTGATGAGGTTGAATTAGGGATGAAGGAATGGATTAAGGTATTGGTTGGGGTGACATATCCTACTGCCCATAAACCACCCTGTTTTGCTGGGTTTAGGCATTGAGTAGCAATTCCTCTCCTGGGGGCGGAAATGTTCAGTGCACCTAAAAACATCATTCCTGCTGGTAAGCAAAGTAGTCCAGTCATATTTGGGCCTAGGGAGGTGTTTGATAGACCCACAGTAAGGCTCAAATAATTAAACCATGATAGAGGGAGGAGAGGGCTAGTGACACCAGCAGAACTACACCCTGGGTAGTGACTAATTTCCCTGGTATGATTTTTTTGGTATTGCATCAAGTCCCTCTGAGCTTGCACATATAAACTCCCATTGCAGGGGTTAGACACATCATGAATAGTTAGATTACAGGTACCCCTCATAAGGTAATAGTGAGAGATATTACACATGGTGCCTGCTCGGTATGTTTGGTTGAGTACAATGTGTCTAGGGTTGGAGATTGTCATGTAGCCATTACATTGGAAGCAACATAAAGGTGTTCGGGTGCTGCCCATCCTAGTAAATAAGGTGGGTGCAAGAATGCCTGTCCCCTGGGTCGAGAGAAAGCCCCTTTCAGCCTAGAGGGAAGCATGTGAACGTAGGACATGGAGGCTTGTTTACAGTCAGTGTAGATGTCTGCCCTCTGGCCCTTTGCTAGGGTTAGAGCTCTGATTAGGGCGATTCGTTCTGCTTTTTGGGCGGTTGTGCCTCCCAGGAGGTGACCAGCCTCAATAACCTCTTTCGGCTCCAGGGTTACAGTTGCATAACCAGCACAGGAGGCCCCTGCTTACTGTAGGCGCTGCCATCAGTGAACCAGGTATGATCTGCCTTTGGAAGAGGGCTGGCCTTGCTATGGGGAAGGGAGATAGACAGGAGTCTAAGATTTCTAAACAGCAGTGTGTCTCTTCTTCTCCTTTGGATGGTAAAGGAAGTAAAGTCGCTGGATTAAGGGGAGAGGTAGATGCTACTGAGATCTGAGGTGTTAGGAGGAAAAGGGTGTGTAGCTGCTGAATGCGAGGTGACATTAGATTTTGTAAATGTCGCCGAGATAGCATATCTTTTAAGTTATGAGAGGAATGGACAGTGACTGGGCTATGAAAGGTAATCTTTAGGCCCTCTAGGGTGAGGACTGCCATGGCTGCTAAAGCCCTGAGGCATGGGGGCCATCCCAGGACGGTGTTATCTAGCTGTGTGGACAGGCACGCTGCAGACTGGAGGGTGGGCCCCTTCAGCTGCCCCAGGAGTCCGACCACCACTCCTTGTCTTTCATCTATGTATAAAATAAATGGCTTGGTTAAGTCTGGCAGAGTGAGGGCAGGAGCCTGGGCAAGGGCTTACTGTAATTTCTGAAAAGGAGCCTTAATGGGAGTGACAGGATTTAAGGGTTCATCAAGACTCCTTTTGGTGACCTGATAGAGAGGTTTAGCTAAAAGTGCGAAATTAGGAATCCACAGCCTGAAGTAACCCGCTAAGCCTAAAAATGAAAGAAGCTCTTGTTGAGTCCCGGGACTGGGGTTTCAGAGATGAGGGAGATTCAGCCTGCAGGGGTCCCTCTGGAATGGGGAGTGGGAGTGAGCCCTAAGTAGGTGACTTGAGGAGCTGTAAGTTGAGGTTTTTAGGGGAAACCCAGGAACCCTTTTTCTACAAGGAAATTCAATAAGCAGGCAGTATGATTTTCAGAATCCTCTCTGGTGGGACTACAAAGGAGAAGTCATCTACATTCTGAAGAAGAGTGGACCCTTTTATGTCTAATTGCCGCAAGTCACTGGCTACGGCCTGCCCCAAGAGGTGGGGACTGTCCCGAAATCTTTAGGGAGAACAGGCCAGGTTAGCTGTTGGGACTGTCCAGTGTCTGGGTCAGTCCAGGTGAAAGCAAAAAGATTTTGACAATCTGGATATAAGGGAATAGAAAAAAAGGCATCTTTAAAGTATAGGGCCATGGCCTGGCCAGTTTGGCTCAGCGGTTGGAGCGTTGGCCTGTAGATCAGAGAGTCCTGGGTTCGGTTCCCGCTAAGGGCACGTACAAAAAAAAAAAAAAAGTCTAGGGCCATGAAGAACTGTGTTAGCCAGGATTTGGGAGAGAAGGGTATATGAGTTAGGAACAACTGGGTTTATTGGCCGTATAGCCTCATTTATGATATAGAGGTCCTGTACTAGACAGTAAGATCCATCGGGCTTTCGTACAGGCAAAATGGAAGTATTATAGGGAGAATTAGTAGGGCGGAGTAAATTTTTCTTTAGGAGTCAAGTTAAGACAGGTCTGAGTTCTTTTTGGGCTTCTTGGGGGATAGGGTACTGTTTCTGGGACAGGAAAAATGAGGGATCTTTGAGAGATATCTTGATTGGCATATGGTGCTTAGCTACAGAAGGAAGGGATGTGTCCCATACTATGGCGTTAACTCGGTCTGGAGGTAATGGTAGGGAGTTATGTTAGGAGAGGAAGCAGATTTTTGGAGGAAGCAAAGTAAAGAATGAGAGTGATTGGCGGGGAGAGAAGGAGTAAAGGTTAAAGCAGCATGGAGTTCAGATAGAATGTCCCACTCTAACAAGGGAGTGGGGCAGGCTGGTAACACTAGAAAAGAGTGGAGAAAGATATAAGGGCCTAAAGAACAAGTGAGTGTCTGGGTTGCCCTATTTGACCGTCAATTCCCACAACTGAAACCCCAGAGCGTCGAAGAAGTCCCCTGAACTCAGGGAGGGCAGAGTAGGTCGCCCTGGTATCAATTGAAAATGAAATTGGCCTGCCTGCTGCCATCAGAGTTACCTGAGGTTCGGAGTCGAGATGATGGTCAGGGCATCCGTTCCTGGGCACCTTCAGTCTTCAGCCTTGAGGCCAGTCAGATCAAGGCCTGGATTGCCCGATCCGCCAGCCCAAGGAAGGGATGAGGACCAACTCCTTGCAGTCTGTCCGCAGTCCGACTTCCAGCGGGGCCCTCCACATTGAGGACATGGCTTAGGCGGTGGTCGGGGATTGGGGCACTGCCTCATCCAGTGGCCAGTCTGATTGCATTTAAAGCAGGGACCTGGGGGTCCGTTCTGCTGATTCTGCTGGGTGCCCTTCTTCTGTCCCCTGAAGGGGGTTTGCTGACCCCTTTGATTAGTGGGGCCTCTGATGGCAGAGACAAGCATTTGGAATTCTGCTATTCTTTGTTGTTTAACCTCTTCGTCCTGATTATTAAAAACCTTAAAGGCTAGATTAAGAAGTTCCCGTTGAGGGGTTTGAGGGCCATCTTCAAGTTTTTGTAACTTTCTCCTAATGTCTAGGGCTGACTGAGAGATAAATCTCAGGTTTAAAATGACAGTCCCTTCTGGACTAGTGGGATCTCAGTCAGTGTATCTTCTCGTAGCCTGTGTAAGGCGGGATAGAAAGGCTGCAGGGTTTTCATTCCTTTCCTGGGTTATTTCAGACAGTTTTTCATAGTCAACTGCCATGTGTGAGGCTTTTCAAGTCCCTCAATGAGACATATTAGCATATGGTCCCTGGCTTTCCTACCCGCCCCATTGTCCTGATAATTCCACCTGGGGTCCTGGCTAGGGACTGCTTCAGTCCTTACCGGGTTAGTGGGGGCCTGTCGCCTCAGAGCATCGGCATGGCCCTGGGCGTTAACCCAGACTCGATTTTTATCTTCTGGATTAAGGGTGGAAGAGAGAATAACATGAATATCATTCCCAGTTAGATCACAGGACTGGGTAAGGTACTCGAATTCCTGAGTATAATTGGTGGGATCCTCGATAAAGGATCCTAGTCTTTTATTTATTTGGGACAAATCTGAGAGAGAAGGGGACATAAACTCTGACAATCCCTTCAGCTCCCGCTGCTTCCCTCAGGGGGCATTCTAAAACGGGGGCAGAGGTAGGGGACGGATAGGGACCAGAGATGGTTCCCAATCTCGTGTGTGAGGGAGTCGTTTGAGGTGGTAGAGGAGTCAGAGTCAGAGTAGGAGGTTCAGGGTAGGGTGGGGGCCCGCAAAGGGGCTGGAGGAGGCCCTGCGGAGGGGCTGAGGGAGAAGGAGGTGGAGCGAGATCGGCTGGGTCAAAGGAGGAAACAGAAGTTAGCGAGCCATCTTCAGAGGGAGGTTTGGGAAGATTCGAGTGGAGTAGGAAGATTTGGGAGGGAGAGCAAGAATCACATAAAGAGAGGCGTGATCTGAGTGCAAAGGGGCCTGGATGTAGAAACCTCAGACCATTTTCCTTGCCTTTGACAGAAATTGTCTAGGTCGGTGAGAATGTCGAAAGTGCTGTTCTCAGGCTATTGTGACCCATTGTCTAATTTGAATTGAGGCCACCCAGTGTTTCAGTAAAAAATGAGTCACTTGGGATATAAGTCTTGAGCGAGCCCTAGGGTCTGTAGATTTTTTTTAGGAGACATCCTAGGGGTGTTGTCCCATGTTGCAGTGTGAGATGTCTCAGCCTATCGGTCTGACGGATACACTAGTGGAAGAAGAAGGTGTCCCCCTTTCTCCCCTAGAGTAGAGAGACGTGCAACTCACCCATTTCAGGCATCCCTAGATATGTGGTGAGCTGAGGGAACCTGGTTCCTGAGGAGCGTGTCCTGACCAGTGCTGGATTTCTGGAGGGATGATCACACTGAAGTGACTGAGAGACCTGGCTCTCTTATGTCCCAGACGGGGGATAACAGGACAGCCCAGAGAATCAGACCAGTAGGCAAAAACACTCACTAGCGAATTAGTGTCCAGTGCTGATGCTCCATCGGCAGGAAAGGTTGGAGGTCCAGTATCCGGCTAAGGATGTGATCGATCCCAGTCCAAAAGGAGGCCTGGAGAACTCCGGGAGCCCACGGTTGCCCCCTATGCGGGATCCTCACAGACCTGCTGGGTTTCAGCACCAAGTAAAAGGTCTGAACCAGCAGGAGATCACATCAACAATGCAAGGTCAATGTAGAGCAAAACAGCTTTATTGCATGCACCTGGGTGCAGGCAGACTGAGCCCAAAAAAAGGCACGTTATCCCTGAATAACAGTTGGGGTATAGGTTATATACTCTGCTTCTAGCTTCTGGGTTGGGAGCGATGTCACTGGAACAGCAATCATCACAGTTTGACATAGTCATGGGTGAGCTCCACGGATTGACATAGTCCCGGGAGTTATGAAGGCCTCCATGGTTTGACATAGTCCCTGGAGAAGTGGATTCACTGCGTGGCAGGAATCACAAAGAACAGTGACTGAAGATATAGAGTAATGGGAAAATAAAATTATAGGATGGCAACTGAAGGAGACTATTCTTTGCTTTCTCTATCTATCTGTTATCTGTCTGTTAGGAATCATTATAGAAGTAACATGTGGATGATTAATAATGTAGACATCAGAATAGACTGCAGAAAGAAAAGGCAAGAAAGTAATACAAATTTAAGATAAGAATGTAAAAGCTTAAAAGGATTTTAGATAAGAGGAAAAGTCAAAGTCTATGAGAAATTAACAGAAATTGAAATAGAGGGTGTAAGGAAGGAAGAAGTTAAATGAGACAATATCTGTGTAAAATGTAAACAGGAAGGTTGCTAAGCAATGAATCACATGGTGAAAGTAATTGTAAAGGTTAAGAGCTGATACAATGTCATTGTTATGTCTGGATGAAAAAGTGAAATAGTTAGTGATTAACCCTGTACCAATACCTAAGAGCTGTGTAAGCAGAAGAGAATGTCTATACATACTTGCTTAAAGGTCAAAAGAAAAAGGAATGAGTAACTTGTTATACAGCCTGAAAGATATAAAAATAAAGATTCTACTAGCCTTAAGCAGCAGAAGGATCAAGCACCTTCTGTCTCACGTCTCCTTCTCTCGCCAACTCCGTCCACACCTGAGGGAAACCCTGGACCTGCTGAGGCTGGACCCCAGCACTTCTGGCAGTTCCTGCTGATGTACTCTGCATGGCCCATTGTCCACTTTGAGGCTGAGCAAAGGTCATGAAAGCAATGTATTTTCCCCCTTTTGCAAGCTTTTACCTTTACCCTTTAAAACGTTACTAACCCTTTCAGTTACTTTCCGTGTCTGTGTTTGCAAGGCCTGCCATGTGGGCCTCTGTGGAGCTTGTCAGGTTTGGCTTGTTGGTCCTTTTTCATCCGCGGTCATACCATGCCCTTTATGTTTGGGTGACCTCTACCTGATACTTAATGTGATTTAAGAGGTAACAAAAAATTCACAAGTCTAGAGTTTACAAACAGTTGGATGGGAAACAATAGGAGGAATACATTTTAAAATGGGACAGATTTAAAGGAGATAAAAGGAGAAATCTTGTATGGAAGACAAGCTGGTCTATTAGGTACTTTATCATCTTTATGTTCAAGGTGGAGCTAGTTAACTCTAAATTACCATGGCATCTGATTCAATGAACTGAGTTAACAGATGAGGTCCATGATGCAATGAGCTGATGTTTTACAGAAATGTCAAGATCAATTTTACTGAAATGCCAAAATCAATTCTTATGCCAAGATTTTCCTGGAATAGAGAATTTAGGAAGGTATCCGTTGTGTACATATGGCTGCTGACAGTGGTAAACTATCTTAAGTGCAGATCTTTTTATATATGCTACCTATATGTATAATTATAGTTAAAATACAATCAAGGCGCTGCATCTAACTTTCTGTTCATTATGGGCACAGATACTAAATAAATGTAATATTTGGAAATCTGTCCACTGTATATGTCAGGTATGTGAAAATACATAATCCTTGTATTATTATTCTGCTCATCTGTATTATGTGTCCATAAATTTTTCAACCTAAAATTCATGGATTCACCTTTCATGATTTATTCTGACAGAGTTGAAGGTCTTATGCAGAGCCAGCTGGGTAAATTCTTAGGATGTGATTCCCAATAAAGGCACCCTATTGCTGTTCCCACTTCCTCTAAAAAAGCTGGGGAGTACATAGCCCTCCAGAGACTGAAACTGTGTGAACCTACTTAGTAGGCACAAGCTTGTTTTAATCTTTAAAGTTTGTCTTTTACTGGCAGTGTTTCCAGTAAATAACCTTTTAGGGTATTTGGACTGTATTTTAAGAGCTATAAAAGGTTCATGCCTTGACTCAGTTCCTGCTCCCCCTCATGATAATTTTTCTAAGGAAAAGAAAATAAGTATCAAGCTGTATTTATAAATATCTCACCAACGTGTGCTTTGCAAAAGTGAACAATCAGGAACAATCATATAGCCAACAAAAGGGAAATGGTTGAATAAATTATAGTAAATTACTTTATCTAAAATTATAATTACAGGAACTATGCAGCAGCATGTTATGAGTGTTTAGTGAAAAAAGCAGTTTAAAATTGTATCTCCATCATGATGGCAACTGTGTACCAATTACATAAACAGGATCAGGGCTGGAAAGCAGTGAGAGAGTTTAGGCGACTTTCCGTTGATTTCTGTTTTGATAATGGACAAGGATGGAAGATGGGGCTATAGATGAAACTGTAGAGCTGGCCAGGGGCCATAATGAAAAAAGGGGTTTATACTGTATAATATCAAGCTTGAACTTCATCCAGGGAGAGACATGATCAAATTTGTACTTTATAGAGTTTGGCTGCCATAACGGGAAAGGAATTGAAGCAAAACGAGAGCAACAGTCAAGAGACTGACCAGTTGGCAGGTCTGACCTGAGCAGAGCCTTTAGTCACGAGAGAAATACGGAGAGATTCCTGGCAGGGGCATAGTTATGCTAGCACTTGTCCTAAAATACTACTGTTGCACATTAAGATTCTTGAAATGTGTTTCAAATGTAAATTTCACTCTAAGTATACATTTCCATCTGTATGCAGATCTGTAAAATGTATGCATGTGTGAAAACCATCTACCTCAGGAGTATTTGGAAAATCCTAGCCGAAAATACTGACAAATTTTTAATAATAAGGTAAAAAGCCCTATCGCACATTCTTAATGAACGTCTTATTTGAGTTGTCATGCAATTTCTTTAAAGTCTGGCCATCTTAAGATGACCATATTGTAATGGGATTGATTTGCTGTTGATCTACTACAAGGGATGTGTGTTGTGCATCATGCATTTACATAGTGTTACATTTCTAAGTATTCTCCTAAAGTTTATTTACGTCCTGCCTGATTCCAGAAAACATGCAGTGCACCAACACTGGAGTCACATATCCTGGTTTTCAGAAGGTTCCTGATCCTTGACTCTCCTTTCTCTTTCATTTCCCTTAGCCAGCACGTCACCATGCCCTGGCCAGTTCCTCTGCCTCCCAGTGTCTTCCTGCAAACCACCCTGCACACGTAGTTAAAGCCCTTAACATTCCTCACCTCCTGTCCTCCTTACAGATGATATCACTTTAGTTTCTTAATCAATAATATAAAATTGGATTAGATCTAGGAAAATCCAGTTGGTAATATATAAAGGGATATGCAAATAAATGTTAGTCGTTTGTTATTCTTTCCAGTTTTAGAATTCATTGATTCTATGACTACTAAAGTATTTCATTTGAAAAGAGAAAACTGTAGACTGTTTTTCTTCTATTTTCTTCCTCTACCAATAAGTCAGTGCATCATTTTGTGTGAGAGATGTATGTTATTTTTACCAGTAAGAGGCATGCTCTATATTTTTTAAAAGAAGTTTTGCATATACTGTGCTTTTTTAATATGCTAAGAAATGCAGTGGAGTGAAAATTGGATGATTCAAGAAAGGCACTATGAGACTAGTAAATAAAAGGAGTGCATATCTATAAAATGTAACATAAATAACCACTTAATTTGCATAACTATGTCCCCTAACTACCACTTTAGCAGACTAAATCCCTATGTGCCTGAGAGATTAATTTCCTACTGAGAACAACTATGGGACAGTGGGGGTGGGGAGAGAAAACTAATAGCTTCTATACCGTAAGTTGCCAGAGAGGGAAGACGTAACAGCCACACAAGTAGGGCAGAAGTTTAGTAGAGATTAAGCAGGCAGATCCTTGGCCACATGCCCATTCACACAGGGGCTGAATGCCAGCAGCTGATTTCTTAGCATGGAAACCGATGGCTAATTTCATCCTGGCCCTAACCCTGCCTTTTCCCTTTCCCAATCACAGTCTGTATCCTGTTACAAAGGATTTGTCCTTAAATGGAACTGAAATCAGTCAGACATCATGTGCCTTTGCGTTTCCTGATGGCAAGCAAGACCTTAAATGTGGAAGCCCTCACAACCGGGGTTCCCTGCTCACTCTCACTAGGGTCCTCTATTCCTATGCACAGAAAGATCTGTCCATGGTGTGCTGACAACATTTGAAGGGCACTTATTTGCAGTGGTTTAAACTTCTGGGGAGTCATGACCCTTTGAGAATCTGTTGAAAATTTTGAGGCTTCTCCCCAGTAACATAACCATCCATTCATAAATTAGCCATCAAATTTAGATGGTCCAAGATTCACCAGATCTCCAGTCTGGGAGAGTCACAGAGCCCATATGAAGGACTTCTGATTTCTTTTTTTCTTTCTTTTCAATTTCAGTTGACATTCAATATCATATTAGTTTCAGGTGTACAGCATAGTGGTTGGACAATTACATAATTTACAAAGTAATTCCCGCCCCCTACCCACTCCATAAATCTAGTACCCACCTGGCACCATGCATAGTTATTACAGTATTATTGACTATAGTCCCTATGCTGTACTTTACATCCCTGTGACTATTTTGTAACTGCCAATTTGTTCTTATTAATCCCTTCACCTTTTTCACCCAGTCCCCGTACCCACCTCTAATCTGGCTAACAATCAGTTTATTCTCTGTACCTATGAGTCTGTTTCTGTTTTATTTGTTCATTTATTTTGTTCTTTAGATTCCACATATAAATGAAGTCATATGGTATTTGTTTTTCTGTCTAACTTATTTCATTTAATGTAATCCCCTCTAGGTCCATCCATGTTATTGCAAATTGTAAGATTTCATTCTTTTTTTATAGCAAAATTATATTCCTTTGTACATATGTGCCACATCTTCTTTCTCCAATCATCTGTTGATGAGCACTTGGGTTGCTTTTACATCTTGGCTATTGTAAATAGCACTACAATGAACATAGGGATATATATCTTTTCAGATTCGTGTTTTTGATGTCTTCGAATATATATTCCCAGAAGCAAATTGCTGGGACAATAGGTAGTTCTATTTTTTTTTTTTTTCATCCTCACCTGAGGACATTTTTTGCATTTATCTTGAGGGAGAGATGAGGGAGGAAGAGAGAGAGAGAGAGAGAGAGAGAGAGAGAAACATCGACGTGAGAGAGACACATCAAGTGGTTGCCACCCACACGACCCCAATCAGGGCTGGGGACAAACTGCAACCAAGGTATGTGCCCTTAACAGGAACCGAACCTGGGCCTCTGTGGTCCTCGGGCTGATGCTCCAACTGCTGAGCCAAACCAGCCAGGGCAGTAGTTCTATTTTTAATATTTTAGAAACCTCCATACTGTTTCCTATAGTGGCTGCACCAATTTGCAATCTCACCCAACAGTACAGGAGTGTTCCCTTTTCTCCACATCCTCACCAACACTTGTTTGTTGGTTTATTAATGATAGCCGTTCTGACAGACATGAGGTGATAGCTCATTGTGGTTTTAATTTACATTTCTCTGATGATTAGTTGAGCATCTTTTCATATGTCTGTTGGTCATCTGTATGTCCTCTTTGGAGAGGTGTCTAGTGAGGTTCTCTGCCTATTTTTAAATTTGATTGTTTATTTTTTTGGTGTTGAGTTGTATGAGTTCTTTATACATTTTGGATATTAACCCCTTATCAGATATATCATAGACAACTATCTTCTTCTTTTCAATAAGCTGTCTTTTCATTTTATTGATAGTTTCCTTTGTTATGCAATATCTTTTTAGTTTGTTATAGTCCAATTAGTGTTTTTATGTTTGCTTTTCTGTTTGCCTTACCCAAGGAGATATATCAGAAAAAAATATTGCTACAAGAAATGTCTGAGATTTTACTGCCTGTTTTCTTCTAGGAATTTTATGGTTGTGAGTCTTACATTTAAATCTTTAATTGATCTTTAGTTTATTCCTGTATATGGTATAAGAAGGTGGTCTAGTTGTACTTTTTTGTATGGATCTGTCCAATTTTCCCAACATCATTTATTGAATGGACTACCTTTACCACATTGTATGTTTATGCCTACTATGTCAAATATTAATTGACCACAAAGGTGTGGGTTCATTTCTAGACTCTATTCCATTCCATTGATCTATATATATGTTTTTATGCCAATACCATGCTGTTTTGATTACTATGGCCTTGTAGGATAGTTTAATATCAGGTAGCATGATACCTCTGATACTACTCTTTTTTCTCAAAATTACTGTGGCTGTCTGGGGTCTTTTGTGATTCCATGTAAATTTCAGAATTATTTGTTCTAGTTCTGTGAAAAATGCCATTGCTATTTTGATAGGGATTGATAGAATCTATAGACTGCTTTGAGTAGTATGGGCATCTTAACCATGTTAATTCTTCCTATCCATTAGCATGGTATATGCTTCCATTTATTTGTATCTTCTTCAATTTTTTTCTTCAGTGTCTTATAATATTTTGAGCACAGGTCTTTTACCTCCTTGATTACATTTATTGCTAGGTATTTTTTCTGATGCAATTGTAAGTTGGATTGTTTTCTTAGTTTTTCTTTCTAATAGTTCATTATTGATATATAAAAATACAACCAATTTCTGAATATTAATTTTGAATCCTACTACATTGCTGAATTCACTTATCAGTTCTAGTAGTTTCTTGGTGGAATCTTTAGGGTTCTCTATGTACAGTATTATGCCATCTGCAAATAATGACAGTTTTACTTCTTTCCTATTTGGATGCCTTTTTTTCCCTAGTCTAATTGCTATTGTCTAGTACTTCCAATACTAGGTTGAATAAAAGTGGTGAAACTGGGCATCCTTGTCATGTTCATTATCTTAAGGAAAATGATTTTAGCTTTTTCTTGTTGAGAAAGATGTGAGCTGTGTATTTTCATATATGGCTTTTGTTATGTTGAGGTATCCCTCTTTTCCCATTTTGCTGAGAGTTTTTATCATAAATAGATGCTGCATTTTGTCAAGTGCTTTGTCTACATCTATTGATATTATCATATGATTTTTATCCTTCATTTTGTTTATGTATGTATCACATTAATTAATTTGCTGACATTGAACCAAACTTGAATTCCAGGAATAAATCTTACTTGATTGTGATGTATGATCTTTTTAATGTATCGCTAAACTCAATTTGCATATATTTTGTTGAGGATTTTTGCATCTATGTGCATCAGGGATATTAGCCTATAATATTCTTTGTTTGTAATGTCTTCATCTGGTTTTGGAATCAGAGTAATGCTGGCCTCCTAAATTGATCTTGGAGCCTTTCCTCCTCTTGAATTTTTTGAAATAGTTTGAGAATAGGTGTTAATTCTTCTTTGAATGTTTGTTAAAATTCACCTGTGAAACCATCCAGTCTAGGACTTTTGCTTATTGGGAGTTTTTTTATTACTGATTCAATTTTGTTGGTAGTAATTGATCTGTTCAGATTTTCTGTTTTTTTCTTGATTCAGTCTTGGAAAACTGTATGTATCTACCAATTTACCTGTTTCTTCCAGGTTGTCCAATTTGTTGACATATAATTAGTTGTTTGTAGCATTTTCTTTTAATCTTTTGTATTTCTCTGTTGTCCGTTGTCATTTCTCCTCTTTAATTCCAAATTGATTTATTTGAATCCCTTCTCTTTTTATCTTGATGAGTCTGGTTAAAGGTTTATTAATCTTGTTTATTTTTTCAAAGAACCGGCTTTTGGTTTCATTGATTTTTTTGTATTTTTTATACTGTATTTTTTTTATTCTTGCTCTGAACTTTATTATTTTCTTCCTTTGACTCACTTTAAGCTTTGTTTATTGTTGTTTTTTCCTAGTTCTTTTAGGTATAAGGTTAGATTGTAAATTTGAGAATTTTTTTTGGTTCTTAAAGTAGGACTGTAATGGCTATGAATTTCCCTCTTAGGACTATTTTTGCTCTTTCTCATAGATTTTATGTTGTTTTGTTTTCATTTTTATTTGTCTCAGGGTATCTTTTTATTTATTCCTTGATCTCATTGTTAACCTATTCATTGTTTAGTAATGTGTTATTTAGCATTCATGTGTTTGTGTGTTTTTCAATTTTCTTCTTAAAATTGATCTCTAGTTTCATAACATTGTGGTTGGGAAAGATGCTTGATATAATATTAGTCTTCTTATATTTATTGAGACTTGTTTTGTAACCTAACATGTGGTCTATCCTGGAAAATGTTCTATGTGCACTTGAAAAGAATGTATGTTCTGCTGCTTTGGGATCCAGTGCTCTGAAAATATTAATTAAATCCATCTGGTCTAGTGTGTTTTTTAAGGCCATTGTTTTTTTGTTGATTTTCTGTCTGAAAGATCTATCCATTTATGTCAGTGGGGTGTTAAAAATCCCCTACTATGACTGTATTACTGTCATTTTCTCACTTTATGTTCATCAATATTTGCTTTGTACATTATGGTGCTTCTATGTTGGGTGTGTAAATACTTACAAAGGTTATATCCTCTTGTTGACATGATCCCTTTATCATTATGTAATGTCTTTCTTTGTCTTTTATTATAGCCTTTGTCTTAAACTCTAGTTTATCTGATATAAGTATTGCTCCCCAGCTTTTGCTTTGTTTTCATTTGCATGAAATATCTTTTTTTCATCCCTTTACTTTCAGTCTCTATATGTCTTTTTTTCTGAGGTGGGTCTCATGTAGGGAGCATATATATGGGTCTTGTTTTCTTATCCATTGTGCTACCTATTTTCTTTATTGGAATATTTAAGCCATTTACATTTAAAGTGATTATCAATAGGTATTTGTTACTATTTTATTCTTTATAATTATGTTACTTTTTTTCTTTTTTCTTCTTAAAGGTGTCCCTTTAACAGTTCTTGTAATGTAGTTTTGGTAGTAATGAATCCCTCTAGCTTTTTATTGTCTGGGAATTTCTTTCTTTCTTTCTCCTTCAATTTTAAATGATAGCCTTTCTGAGTAAAGTAGTATTGGTTGTAACTTTGAATATTTCTTGCCAATCCCTTCAGCCTGAAATGTTTCTGTTGAGAAATCAGTAACAATCTTATGGGAACTCCCTTCTAGGTAACTAATTGTCTTTCTCTTGCTGCTTTTAATATTCTCTCTTTGTCATTAACCTCTGGCATTTTAATTATGATGTGTCTCGGTGTGGGCTTCTTTAGGTTCATCTTATTTGAGATTCTCTGTACTCCTCAACTTCTATGTCTTTTTGTTTTGTTTTGTTTTGCCAGGTTAAAGAAATTTTCAGTCATTATTTTTTTAAATAGGTTCTCAATCCCTTACTCTCTCTTTTCTCCTTCTGATACCCCTATTATGCAAATATTGTTACACTTGATGTTGTTCCAAAAGTCCCTTAAACTATCCTCATTTTTTTTTCCAATTTTTTTTAATCCTCACCTAAGGATATTTTTCCAAATATCTTCAGATAGAGTGGGAGGGGAAGTGGAAGAGAGAGAGAGAAACATCAATGTGAGAGAGACACATCAATTGGCTGCCTCCCGCACGACCCCAACGAGGGCCAGGGACGAACCGAAACCGAGGTATGTGCCCTTGACTGGAATTGAACCTATGACTCTTTTCTCCGTGATCTGATGTTCTAACCACTGAGCAAAACTGGCCAGGGCTATCCTCATTTTTAAAAATTCTTTTTACCTGTTGTAATTCATGTTTTCTACTACCTTGTCTTCCAAATCACTGATTTTATCCTTTGTTTTATCTAATGTGCTATTGATTTCTTCTAGCATATTCTTCATTTCAGTTATTGTATTCTTCATTGCTGACCTGTTCTTTTTTCTAGTTTCTGTGTTCTTTTTTATGCTTGCTATGTCTTTGTTGAAGTTCTAAGTTCATCAGTTTTCCTCCTAAGTTCTTTGAATGTCCCAACAGTGATTTGAGCTCTGTATCTGGTAGATTGCTTTCCTCCTTTTTATCTAGTTCTTTTTCTGCACATTTCATCTGTTCTTTCATTTGGGACATGTTTCTTTGTCTCACCATTTTGGCTGCTTCTATGTGTTTATTTCTATGTATTAGTTAGCTCTGGTACATCTCCCAATCTTGGTGGGATAACCTTATGTAGTAGGTGTCCTCTGGGGCCCAGTGGTGCAGTCTCCCTGATCACCTGAGCCAGGTACTCTAGGAGTGTCATTTATGTGGATTGTGTGTGTCCTCTTGTTGTAGTTGAGCCATGATTGCTATTGAGGTATTAGTGGGTGGGTTTGACCCTTAGGTTGGCTGGCTGGCTGTGGATTGGCCATGACCACAGCATATGAGCTTCTTTGCAGGGGCTGACTCCATGGAGCAGGATTCACTATAATGGGGTCTGATACCTGCTGAGACCTCCCTTTGTGTGTGCTGCTTGTGAAGTTAATTGGATGGCACTCTGTTGTTTTCTGGCCACCATGTATGTTGGTTCTGGGGCCTCTTGGGAGGGACTTTGGTACAGGTCAATGTCAGATGCTGCCTGTGATGGGCCAGGACTACCTGTTATGAGCTATGATGTGATTTGCAGTTTGTAGCTGCCTGTGCTGGGCCTGGATTCACATGGTAGGGGCCCCAGATCTAAGGCTGGCTGCCACCAGTGCTGAGCCTAGGGCAGGTGAGCTTAAAAGACCCAAGGCACCCCCAAACCTGCCTCTACTTTCCAGATACCTATAAGGCCCAGCTGCTGAAAGAGCTCCAGGTAGCACCCAAGTTATGTGAGGCAGGGTCTCAGGGAGTCACCAGGGTAGGGAGAATGGCATTCACTAGGCTAATACAGGTTCAGATTTGGTTGAAGCACTGGGCCAAGCCCTTCAGCAAAAGACTCATGGTACACTATGGCCTGCTGCCACTCACCCATGGTCTGTAAACCCTTGTGGTAGTGTGGGGTCTCAGGGAGTTATCAGTGTGGAGCTAGAGGAGTCTTCCAGACTGATGCGGATTCAGTTTTGGTTGTGTGAAGTGTGGGCTCAAAACAGGACAATGGAGCCCATTCTTCCAGCCCTCACTCTGAAGCCACACAACTCAGTTTTTCCCTGAATGTTTCTGGTACCCTTCAAGCTTGATGGAATTCCTTGAGAGTTTTTTAGGAAAGATTGCAGTGCAGGACCAGGCTGGTTTGTACTGAGAGAGCCTGGGGCTTTGCACAAGTTGGACTGAGCAGTGTCTCAGGAAATTGTCAGGGTGCAGCTGGTGGAGTTCACTTGGCTAATGTAGATTCACCTTAGGCTGTGTGCAGGGAGGGCTCAACACAGGGACAGTGGTAATCGTCCCTCCAGCCCTTGCCCTAAAGTCACACAACTAAGTTTCTCCCTGTATGTCTGTGGTGCCACCCCACCCCCAAGCTGCTGTCCCTTCATGGAGCCCAAGGTGAGTGCTCTGCTAGTGAGTGAGAGTTTGTGCATTGGCCCATTGAGAGGACACCTGGGTTTCCAGCAGCCTTCCATCTCACCCAGGGGGATGGAATCCTTGCTGATTTTCACAGCCAGATGTTATGTGAGCTATTCTTCTGGCACTGGTGTTCCAGGATAGGGACCTGGTGTGAGGCTGGAACCCCTTGCTCCTAAGGAGGGAACTATGCAGCTGAAATATCCCTTCTCAACCACCACATGTGGATGTGGGGCCAACCTACTTTGTGTCTCCACCCAGCCTACCAGTCTCTATGTGGCTTCATTATATCCTTAGTTATAGGATTTGGGTTCAGCTATTCTTCAGATGATTATCCAGATTGATTCTATTATTTGGTTGTAATTTTGATGTGGTCATGGGAGAAGGTGAGTGCAGCATCCACCTACTCTGCCATCTTAACCAGAACCCAAAAGACCCTTGATTTCTAAAGTACCTTTAAAGTTTTGCTTTTAAATTCAAACATAAATTTATTTTGTACAAGCAGTGCTAACACTATAGTTTTTAATTTTGCATTTCTTTACTGGTTAAATGCTTCTTGCCACTGACTTTAAAATTCTAGCTTGGAGAAATCATTTGGATAAAGAAAAAAAATGTTAAATCCTACTAATACTAAGGTTTTGTGTTTCAGGTCTGACTACAGCCACGTGTCCTCCACCAGCAGTAAGTATGGTTTAAGTGTCCTCAGGCGTTGTCTTCACAGTCCCTCTGGGGTCAGTCCCATCTATGCATGTAGAGAAGCCCATCTACGTGACCCATGCTTTAATAGTAAGACTCACCAAAGGTATCCTTGCCCAAGAATATGAGATCCATCCTCTAGCTCTGGAAGTGGAGGCTTTCCCTGGAGAGTTTTATTTACCCGCTTGCAGGACTAGATGTGTCACCACTTCCCTATGGAAATTCAGCGTGGAGGAACCAGATCAGGTTTTCCTGGCACAAATGCTTCTAAAACACCTTCTCTGAAGACTCTAAGGTAACCCATTCATTCAACAAACATTTATCAAATACCTGCTGCCCAAAGGCTAATAGCTCAGAGCACATTAATTGGATCCAGGGGGTGGCCCCAACTCATCTGTTGGGCAAATTTACTCAGATATCATAGCTAATTATTATATATGGTTTAAAAAAAGATTGGGACTATGTTTATAATCACACTCTGAATATAGAAAAAGGTGTCTCTGTATTAAATATTAAATTGCAAGTGTGAATCTATTCATGAGAAATTCGGCCTTGGTTAACTTACAGTGATTAAGATCATTGTATAAATGACTAAAATAATTCAGACTGATTAAACACTTTGTCTTTTGACAAATAAAATGTCTTTTGATAAAGTCCTGATTTTTTTTTAAATCAGGACAAAACAATTCAGTATTTATTATCTCACTATCCTGTAAACTCTCAATTCTAAATAGTTCCCAATTGGAAAGACACTTAATTGGGTTATTCTTTTTACTGATGTTCTGGCTTAGCTTTCCTTTGCAATAAGAGACTGTGCAGAAAGCTGTATATCTGACATTATAATTTAGTGTCAATTTATATATATTTTTAATGTATCTTTATTGTTGAAGTATTATAGATGTCCCCCCTTTTTGACCCACCCCAGGCCTTCAGTATAGTATTGCCTGTGTCCATGCATTATGCATATATGCATATATGTTCTGTAGTTAATCTCTTCCCACCCCCTTCCCTAATTATATTTAGTTATTAGCATAGCTACAAGAAGTAATTTCTGTTTATTTCAGCCAACTAGAGACTCAATATTGCCCTGTAGTTATTAAGAATCATTAGTAATAATGAGAATAATGCTCCAGTGATTTACATTTGCTCCCTGAAGATTTTGCATTCCTAAAATCAGAGAATGCTCTCTTGAACTCTCTCTCTGTGCCACCATTTTCATGGAGCTCAGTTTTGCCCAGAGGCTATATTTTTTTAAAGAATGATTTGTGTAAAACACTTTCCCAAAGCCTTTTCTCAATTTGTAGCTCTCAGATCAGTCCTCTGGGTCACAACAAAGCACCTCTCTTGTTAGGGAAACAGGTAATTTGGTTTGGGATGTTTGCCTCTCCATTATTTTAATTGCGATCTCCGAATTGGAATTTCTCTTAGTGCAACTGGGATCAATAGCCTTTTATTGCTCTTTCCTTTCTCTTTAAATATTTGGTGATTTCTGTCTCACTCTTCAATGTCAGAGTTTCTTGGCATTGGATATATAATGAGTGGGGATGTATATTTATATGCATTTCATATTTCAGTTAGGAAATGTATTTGACTATAAATAATAGAGAAAAAATAAAGACTCGAACAAGCAGGGGTTTGTTTTTCTCTAACATTAAAAAAAAAAGGTCCAGAGGAGGCAGTGCAGGTGTGGTGTAGAAACTCCTTCAATCATTCTTCTACACCATCCTCGACTTTTGGCTTCCATCATTAGGGTTGCCTCAGAGTCACAAAATGGCTGCCTCCAGCATAGCCATCACATCCTTGTCCTGGGCAAGAAGAAGGAGTGAGTGGATACAGAGGGGCTCCTGGCTGTCTTTGGCCAGTGTGTTGCCTGGCCTGCATATCCTCCCAGCCAGGAACATAAATCCTGGCCGCACCCATACTCAGGAGAAGGCCCCTTAAGCAGTCAGTGAAAGATAACAAAATGGACCCTTCCTGGAAAAATAAGTAAATTATTTTTAAGCCTAGAGTTTTAAATCTATCCTTTAAAACGTAAGTTCAATAGCAATACAATAATAAAAAATATTTTCCAAGTACATTTAAAACAGCATTTCTCACCCTGGCCCGTGTGGCTCAGTTGGTTGGAGCATCGTCTCATACACCAAAAGTTCGTGGGTTCAATTCCCAGTCAGGGCTCATACCTAGGTTGTGGGTTCGATCTCTAGTTGGGGCACGTACAAGAGGAAACCAATCGATGTTTCTCTCTCGCTCTCCCTTTCTCTCTCTGAAAATCAGTAAGCACACGTAGCATTTCTCCACAAACCGTATAATCACACTGAGGACTGAGAAGAGAGAAGGTTAATATGTTTAGTGTCTATCCTGAAAGATTTACTTCCAGGGTCACTCTCCCTTCACAGCTGATTTGGTGCCTGTGCCCTCCGTGTGACCAGTTCCCACTTGTCAGTCCTGGGAGCAACTCCTACATCTCACTGTCATCACCAAGACAAAGTACACGGGCAGTGGTGTAGGATTTAGGTGTCCTAGGTCTTAGTCCTGGTTCCACCCTGAATGAGCAGTGCTCTCAGACAAGTCAGTTACCTTCTCTGGACATGCGTTTTCTCCTGTGGAATGAGGCTGGATGGCCTCAAAGGACCTTTTCAGAAGCTCTGGGATGCTAAGATGTGAATGTCTTAGAAACTCCTCTAAACAGAGAGAAGGAAGGAAAAAAGAAGGAGAGGAGGGAAGGAGTCAAGAATTGAGGCATCTGTACCACTTAATCTCGAAGCAAGGGCTGTTCAGACTCAGCCTGAGCTTCTGTACTGTGAGCTGCCTGTAAATTGTTGTGGCAGTAGAGACATTGTGTGAGGGACAGTGGCTGCTTTTTAACCCCCCTCCCCTAGAAAAAATGGACAAGGTACAGGTCTGGGGAGGGCACATGGAGAGCTGGGCCTCCTGTTTTTCCTCAACCTCATGGGTCATAGAATTGCATGTCTACTGACTGTGTCTGATTTCACTTTCAACTGGGGGTTTGGGGGATTGGCTCAGGGGGCTTCTTTAATGGGTGATTTGGTTTAGTATGGGTGAATTTTTTTTCTAGTTGCAACTGGTCCATTTGCCTTTTTAGATAGATGGGGCAGACAGGCTTTTCCACTATGCTTTCTGCAAAGCTAAACACACTGTTAGCCCTCGGGAGATCTCAATAAATCATACTTCCCAAGGATGACGAATTTAATTTAAACTCAGAATATTAGGTTGTTTGTCCAGAATCCTGGTAAGAAGATCATCAAGGCCCTATGTACAATTTGCATTCTTAAGTAATTTAAGTAAAAAGAGGAACTTTTATAAACAGGATTCAAACACACACACACACACACACACACACACAATAATTATGCCGGGGGAAAATCAACGGTGCCACGTAATGCTAATGAAACTACCATCACATATAACTGACTATTTACATTCAAATAAACATTATAATCATACTTGGAGAACTACTCTTGGAGATGTTGGGAGCTTTGAAATGGCATTTTTAGGACAGAGTAACATTTCTTGAGGCTCTCTAGCCAGAATGATGCCAGTAGGAAGTGGTCAAAGAATGAACTAGTTCTCTGTTTGCCCTTCTGATCTGTGCCCTAAAACTGTTCCGTCTCGAAACTCAGGTATAGCCATTAATTGTACCCGGCCTTTATGAACTGCAGGGACAGCAGGAACACCTTACAGTTTTGTACCCCTTCAAGCCACAAAGGGTTGAAGTGACGGAGGGCCCTTGCAGTGCCCGAGGAATTCTCCCAGTCTGAAATTGTGGAGAAATGGCCATGAGCAGTGTGTTCTGCTGATTTGAATTCTGGAGCAGCTAGCAAGCTGTGCACAAAAGACACACATCATGGGTGGGTAGAGTCCCTGAATCTTCTTCAACCTACCCAGGCTCAGATTCCTGCCTTCCTGTTTGTTTGTTTGTTTGTTTGTTCTTGGAGGAAAGTTGGCTGTTGAGGGGTTTGGGGGTGCTCGGGAACTCTTGGTGGGGCGGGCCCACTCCCTCTTCACTACCGTGGGCTTCTGGCTGCGCAGGACAGCGCTGGCCCTGTGGATGGCGGCCAAGCGCAGACCCCGGCGGTGCTTGTCCTTGCGCGTCCTGTGCCGGATGCTGCCAGGGTGGCCCTGGCGCTCCTGTAGACAGTGCTCGCACCTGGGAGGTAGCCAGCTTTCACTGGCCCATCTGAGCTTCATGACAACTGCGTCACCTTTGCGGTGGCACTGGCTCCACGCCCACCGCCTTGCGGGGAAGAGGTGCGGGCCTTCAAGTGGTTGGACTCGGTGCTGCGCGTCTGCTTGTTCCTCTTGACCAGGACGCTGGAGCAGTCCCCACCGACCATCCACTGCAGGAGGGCGGCGGCGCTCCTCTCGCATCGCCTGGTTTTCCCTAGCTTTCTGGCCCTCTTTGCCCTGTCCTTCCAGTGAAAAGGCGTTCTCCCTGCTGGCCCCGAGCTTCCACAGACCTTAAGTCCAATGGAATTCTGTCCCCTCAGCCTTCTTGGGGTCTGTGACCTGCCCTTGAGGGCAGCGCGGATTGGCCCAGCTGGACCAGCTCTCATGGCGAGGAAAAGGGGTCAGGTGGATCCCAGGTGTTTTTCAAATAGGAAAGTCGGGTGTCTTAGTTCATTGCAAGGCCCTGTAGCCGGTCAGAGCCACTATGAGAGCTTGTCAGTTCTGCCTTGCTGTCTGTCTGGGAGGACAGACATCTCATTGTCCCCTGAGGCTGCCTTTTTTAACAAGTGGATCTTTCCACATAAATGCTCTCTTCTCTGTTTCATTTCTCAGTAGTTTCATCATCTCCTTGCAGTTTCAGGTTACTGAAGCAAAGTATGTTTTGGTTTTGTCTTTGGCCACATCTGTGCCTCCCCTCAGCATGGAGGGAAAGATAAGCCCATTTTGATTTAATTTACAGACAAATGTAAGGAGCTTTAAAAGCAACACATTGAAAAGATATGATCGCATACTGACGAAGTCATAACTGGTGGGGCATATTTAAATATATATGATCTGTGTCTCAATATCTAAGAGCTAAATTCAGATTTGGGATAATGAAATATTCATTATTTTCTTCCTGTTTTTATTAGAGATGATAACTTATTGACAGACTTTGTTCATTATAAAGTCAGTTTTTATCACATCACTGAAAAGGGAAGATCAGTATTTTGGAAGAGGTGGTGGTAGGCAATTTAACTTTGATCCACTTGTAAATTTCATAGTTTGTACTCTTTTCTTCTGTGTACAACACCTTCCCCATTATGATTTTCAGAGAAAATACTCTCTCAGAGTCTTATTCCATAAGATCTAGGCGAAACTCAAATCTATTCATTAGTCCCTATGAAGAACAATTTTAGCCATTGAGCATGCCTAATTTTGTAATTAGCATGTAGTTGGCAAATTAGAATATAGCCTTTTAGATGAAGTTAATTATGAATAGTAATATGGTCTTTAGGGACCGACCGGACTAGTATTTTCAGTATGTCAGTTCAGGTCCATCACTACTTTTATTTTCTACTTCCTCCATTTTCAAAGGGCTTATTAGTAATACTAACGATGTTGTTTGCTATGCTATTGTAAACGCAACAGTCAGCATAAAGCAAATCAAAGCATCCGGGAAATGGTATACTTATTTACAAATGAAGAAAAATTAAGATTTTGAATTTCCACTCCGCTCGAGTGTGCAGCTTCCAGGAAATGAGCCCCAAATAAGAACTAGTTCATTTGTGTTAAGTTTAAGACCATGCTCTTGTGCAACAGCCATGTTCACATGCAGAACGGAGATATCGCTAAGGAGGTTCAGGGTGAGCTGTGGCACAGCTGGAATGACTCTGCAACCCTAGCAGGCTCTTCAGGAGTGGCCTGTGTTGGATGATGGCGTCACTGATAACAAGGACCTTCTTGATGAGCGGCCATAGCTGCAGAGATCAGTCACAAACCACTAAGATGCTGTACATGTGGACAGCATCCGATGTGTCCTCCTTTGTGACGCTGCCTGCCAGAGTGACTGAAGGAGTAAAGCTTTTACTCAGAAGTACCTTTCCCATTCCCTGGCAGGGGGCTCTGGTACACCTACAGCTGCGGCTCCTGAACTGTGTGGGAAAGAACCTTTAAGGCTGCTTCCTCCTGCTCGGAATGCACTGGCCTCCCTCATAACTGGCCTCCTAACTGTGGAGAGAGGGCCTGCTGCCAGTGGCCCTTCCCATGCTCCTAAGCATTCTGTGGCAAGTGTGGCTTCAGGCTTGAGACTGATGTTCCTGAACCTTCCTCTTAGTGCTGGAGCCATTTAGCATGTAGCTTGTAGGAGACACTAATGAAAAGTCCTGAGTGTGTCATTTTGGGTAGGTCTGGGTCTTACAGCCACTCAGTGGAGGTCTAGTCACAGCCTGGGAACCACGCAATGCCAGCTGGTGTACATTGGGCTATCTGCTCACTCCACATTTTGGCAGCTGCCCAGAGAAGGTACTCGCAGCCTGGTAGAGCACATAAAGTTGCTACTGGAAAACTTGCTACTCAGAGAGCGGTCCAGGGGCCACTGCATGGCATCCCCCTGGAGCCTGTTAGAAATGCAGCATCCGGGCCCTGCCCAAACCTCCTGAGTCGGGTGAGCTTGTGCTGCAGTTCTGAGGAGTAAGATTGCTCCTGAATCATACCTAGTAGGTGTGGTTTATCCAGATTTCTTACTTTTAGAGTCTAGTTTTTAATGGTGTAATTCGTAAGCTGTAGGATTTTGATAATGTCTAGAGGAGAACATTTTTCACTTGATAAATATTTAAATTATTCTACTGATAATTTAAAAGAAAAAAATTGTGTTCATCCTCTAGGAGTTCCTTATTTTAGAGGACATTTTTCCATTTTTTGTTCAGTTAGAATGGGAGGGAGAGAGAGGAAGAGAGAGAGAGAGAGAGAGAGAGAGAGAGAGAGAGAGAAACATCGATGTGAGAGAGACACATCGAGTGGCCGCCACCCACAAGACCCAACCGGGGCCGGGGACAAACTGCAACCGAGGTACGTGCCCTTAGCGGGAACCGAACCCAGGACTCTCTGGACCGCAGGCCGACGCTCTAACCGCTGAGCCAAACCGGCCAGGCCTAGGAGTTCCTTATTTTAAAACAGGGGTTCTGTCCTTCGTCAGGCAAGCTAGAGGTGTTTGTTTGTTTGTTTGTTTGTTTGTTTGTTTGTTTGTTTTGGGGCATTTTGGGGAAGCTGGTGTCCGCCTTATCTGCAGGATCACGGAAGTAGCAAATGAAACCTCTGAGGTGAATGACCTGCTGAAGCTGAAAGTGTGAGTGCACTGAGACTGCTGCTTGGTGGTTTGGGTTTATATGTTCAGAATCCTCTGAATGGGAACCTGAAAAACTAGACAATATTACTGTTTCATAGTTGATAAGAAAGAAGCAATAACCAAAGATATGCATCAGGAAATCAAAGGCTAAGGAAGTGTACACATGGACAGCTCCCGAGATGCTTTGCTACACTGGCATCTGTTTTCAAAAAAAATACGGTGTGGTCCTTCTGGCTGCAAAGACAAGTTTTCATTGTGTGACTTAAACTTACATAGACGGTCTCAATTTCTATCCAGGATATAAAAGGCAGATTTCTCATACCACATTTTCCCTGAGAAGCCGAAGTGACACAGTCTCCCAGGGTTGTCAGGCCCCTAAAGGAGGGACAAGGCGAGAAGCTGCCGCTGTACATTCCCCCAGTGTGCCTGGTGCTTTTCTCAATTTCAAGTAATTATTACTATCCAAACAATATATAGTCATTGCAGAAAAATCAGAAAATACTGATGAGCAAAAAGAAGAAAACTCAGAATCCTACCATCCAGAAAGAACCAGTAGTTATAATTTGGTGTCTGCCTTTATAGGGTTTTTCCCTGAGCATACATAGTCCGATAGATATATATTAATGCCAAAATATGGTATTGTAAAGTTTTGCACTCTAATTCTCTCTTTTCTCACTAAGTATAGTGTATTCCACTGAGATATTTCTGCACCGTACTTGATTAACCAGGGCCCTATTGTTGGCCCTGTAGCTTCTGTTCACTTTTTCCCTGTTATAAACAGCATTGCCAGGAATATTTTGGTACAGAGTCTTTGTACCTATCCTTCATCATTTCCTTAGGATAAATTCCTACAAGTAGAATTGCTGAGGTAAAAAGCATATTTACTTTGTAAAGCTTCTGGTCCCTATGGCCAGGTCACGCTCCAAAGGTGCCATTTCATGCTCCCACTGGCATGGGTGAGAGCGCCAGGCTCTCATAACTGGTCATTTTTATGAACAAAACAAGATATGTATGGATACACACACACAAAATAACAATGGGAAAAAGTGCTCTGAAGACTAGTTTATAAACAGGGAGAACCTCGGGTTTTTGAGGCTGGAAAGTCGGAGTCTTTTCTATGGCTCCTACTGGGAGAACTGTATTGATTACACTCGTGCTCTGACCCCGGGAGGCAGCGTCCGCCCCAGTGAAGACATCGGCACTCTGCGCAGGCGTGCAGAAAGTGTTCACCACCCCAGGAGACAATTTCTGTCTTTCTTCAGCATCAGTATTGTTGCTGAATATTGTCTGAGGGGTAACACTTTGGAGGTGTTGGGGGACGGCTGTGCAAAACGCTGGTCACATCCACTAAAGGTTAAAATGTTCAGAACAGACTAGGAAGTGAGGAGGATCCCATCAGTCTTCCTTCCTTCTTTGCAAATCTTCTCTCCTTCCTCTGCATGTATAAACTTCTATTTTATACAACACTCTGCTTATAGAAGGGAAGGAATATTCCATTTGCTCTCGCTCCCACTTTTGTTTTTATCTCACCCTGACATCTGACAAAAAGGTGGGAAGCTGAGCTGTTCCACCTGCGCTTGGAAAACTGACTTTCCTTCTTTGTAACAAGAATGGTTGTGAGAGATCTTTCCTTTGTCTACTGTCGGGAGAATCGGGCGTCCTCTGTGATTCCATATTTAACATTTCAGGCTTGAACATAGTTTGGCTAAAATGTGTGGGGATCACAGATAACCTAGACACAGGTTGAAAGTCTTTCTACGGGATGGCATGCATAAGTGATCACCGTCATTGGATTAGAACACTTTCTGCTTCTGTTGAAAACTCTGTAAGAACCTCCTTTTGTAGTAAGTATGAATTTTCACAGTCACATGCTCAGGTATAAAAATAGAACTGCTACATTTCTCTGTAACTGAGCTGAACTTCAGTGTTGAGCAGCCCCCCCCACCCCACCCCCCACGCAAGTAGAGGCCCAGGGCAGCTCTGCTCCGGGATTCCAGCGCTGCGGGTCAGCACAGAAGTCCAGTACATGACCCTTTCTCGGAAACCTCTGGCATCCAGACTTCCGCCAGGTCCCTTCCATCTTCTCCTTTCACCAGAAGCCCCAAGCGGACACCCCGAGCTGGAGGAGTCGCACGTGCTTCTGCACTGATTCATGGGTGAACCCTCTGCTCCAGGATTTTGGCCTTTCTTGGCTCAGAAACCTTTTCTGACTCCCAAACCCAGGCCTTGCAACAGAGAGCCTTCAAGACCGGTTCCTCCACTATGACTTGAAAATACGTATACATTCAGAAACTTGACTGATGGCTCTATCTGCCCCCAGCCTCCCTGAAACAACAAACAGCCCGGACTCTGCAGGTGGAGGGCCACAGGCAATAAGAAAATTGTGGGAAAGAGAAACTTTGGCTATTACCTCTGAAATTCATCTACTACATCATTTAGAACTTAGCAGTTCCCGTTTTATGTTCTTCTTCTATTTCTCAGGTGTGAACATCTTGCTTCCTCAGCCCTCAGCTGGATTGTGAGCTCTGGAGGGGACCGTGTCTCCTCCTGCTTTGCAGTCCTTGGGGCTGTTAGCAGGAGTAGGCCTCCAGAGCTAGGAGCAGCCGAGGTGCAAAGCGGAGAGCCCCACACTGGGAGTTGGGAGGTGTTCATTCTCTTTCTAGACCTGCCGCTAACTGGTCAGTGTGGGCAAGTTGCCTGACCTCCTCTGTAAAATGAGGAAGCTGGACTCAATGCCTCACCCACCTTGATTTCCTAGTCATGTTTAGTAAGCTTGCTCTTCAAATAGGCTGCATGGGACATGTAGTCTAAGGAAACATGGAAACAAGGACCGAGGACGTGTCAGTGTCATATTCAAATTGGCAAAGCATTTGAATATGTTATTGAATATTAGCCCACCCCCCAAAAAATGAGCCCACAGGCTCCAGTTCCTCCAATGCTAGTTTGATCACGAACACTGATTTTTCTACTGTGCATTCCAGATATGTTCTATAAGCACGTGTGTGGTGTTTTTTCCTAGGAGAGTTGTAATAGTGAATTATTGTTCATCTGATTTTTCAACATCCTGCCAGAATAAATCCCATTTTAAAATAACGTTAATTACTGTCATTGTGAGGATTCTCCTGCTGGCTCTAGCGTAGGACTGAAAAGTCTGGAGTTCCTTGATGAGCAAATCCTTGGGATAGGTTTTGGCTAACATCCTCCTCTTTTGTCTGTTTTGCTTTGATAAATGTACTTTGCTTCTTGAAACAAGATGGATATTCTAATCCTGTTGTTTGCAAGCCCTGCTGCCTCGTGTCCAAATCTGCTGAGTTTTATTAAAGTCCTGGCTTTCTGCAGGTGCTTTGCTACTGATGAAAATGACAAGACATAATGGGATTTAGAAAGATGGGGAATTACTGAGTAGAAGAAAGGATTCTGTGTGAAATTAGATACTTTAGTCATTTTGAACCCTTTAGCTTTTGTACACAAAGGGTCTTAGAACATTACGAAGCATTGGACATTGTGTGTGTCAGACCTGTCTTACCTTCTCATTAACTTTCAAAATCGTTACAGTCCTAAAGACCTAAATATCTATGCTATGTATGTTTACATGTTTTTAGCTGCATTTGTACCTTCTCAGACTAATTACCTACCAACCTCCTGGTCCTCTCCCATAATTCAGGTCCCGCTGCTGGGGTTTAAAATGTCTTCGTCACTGCTCTCTGGTTAGTGTCTGGCCTTTGCTTCCTTCTTCTCCTCTTCCCACCAGAGTTTTGTTTCAGAATGAAGCTTAGAAATACATTTAAAGTCAAATGAATGTCTCATTTCCAAGTGGAAAAATGCAGGTAATATCTGAACTTTCTATATTATTTCTTTCTTAAGAATGTCCCAGTTCCAGAATGAGCTCAAGAACCTCCACTGGCACTGTCTCCACAGTGCTGAGGAGAATTGAGAGGGTGGTCCAATAACCACAGTTATAACAAAGCCGTGCTTCTTCCAAGAGCTTGAGAGGGCCAGAAGAGCAGAAAGAGTCCATATTCTTCTCCTCGGTCACATGAAAATGCAGGTTTGGGTCTAACCATTTCATCTATATTCCATTCTTCAACAAGAGGAAAGTTCTGTGAATTCAGGCTGGGAGAGGAGAATCTTATTTTCTACATGATGAACACAGTTTGGATTCCTTACATTAAAAAATCTGTTTGTCGCCCAGCAGGGGTGGCTGAGTGGTTGAGCATTGACCCATGCACCAAGAGGTCACCGGTTCGATTCCTGGTCAGGGCACATGCCCAGGTTGTGGGCCTGATCCCCAGTGGGGGTCAATGCAGGAGGCAGCCAATCGATGTTCTTTCTCATTGATGTTTCTATCTCTCTCCCTTTCCCTTCCTCTCTCTCTAAAATCAATAAAGAAAAAGAAAATTTTTTAAAAATCCGTGTCACCTCATTGCCCCAAGATTCCCACTGCTCCTGCCCTGCAGCTGACTTTGACCTCAGGCTGGAGCTGGCATGGGACCAGCCCTGCTACTTTCACAGCCCAAAGTTGCAGGCCAACCAAAGGCCTTGTTGAAGTCATAAAATTACTAAGAACTGAGAAAGTCTGAGATTTTATCTTAAGGATTGGCAAGGATAATGGGAAATGCTTCATTTTCTTTTCCCCACTAATCCAGAGGTTCAAGAAGCCGGCTTTAAAAAAAAAATAAAAAACCCACAAAGAAAGTAATGAAGGCAGGTTCTTCATTGCATTCCAGATGGATAGACTCGGGGAAGAATTTGGGAGCCTCTTTCAGAGAGCGTTTATTTTGGGCGCTCTGGGAAGACCAGGCAGCTTCCTAGGGGAGGCTGGCCCTCTCACATACGGCACTTCACAAAGCAGTGGGTTTGTGTTCACTGTCATTCTGAGGCCTCTTTCCCTCCTGCCTTCTAACCTAATCATTCCTCACTGTGTCAGCCTATGCCCTGGGCATGTGTTTGTAGCACACCCGATCTACCATCTCACCTGGGTTTACTGCCACTGGATCACGTGGGTCAGGCTGGCAGACCAGGTATCCAAGCCTCTGAACTGTTCAGTGCCATGGAGTGGGGCTTTATAAATGCAAATGGGTTTATTCAACCTCTAAGGATTTTATTAGACCTCATGCATATGAGCTTCGAGGGTCTCAAGCCAGGCTGCAGGGCCAAATTCCCCAAAGCAGGCAGCCTGCAGCGGTTGGAGGTGCCCTTGTTCAGACTGTTAGCTTCCTTAGGGGACTTGGGGGCAGTAAAGGTGCTGACGGTACTTATGGCTCTGGAATTCTCTTGGGAGTCTATTCAGTTGATAGTAAATGGCTACGGCTGCTGCCTGGGAAATCTTATTATACCCACGTTGAACATGGGTCTGTTCAGTAAAGTGTCTCTTGCACTTAGCTACCTACTTCATTTTATATATTTCTTTGTTTGTTGTCTATTTCCCCCACTAGATTATAAGTTTTAGGAAGGCAGAGATTCTTTTATTCTTCGCTGGAACCTACAGCGCCCAGTACATAATAGGTTCACAATAAACAGCCCTTGATTAAATAAATGATTGCAACTGAATTGCAAATTGTCAGTGATAAATTATGGATGAAATGACAGCAACATCAATCATTGCCCAAAAATTCTAGGAAGAGGTATCTGAGCTTGTCATATGATGAGACTTGGTGAGGTATTCCCTTTGGAATGAGAGATTTGGCCTTCAATTAGATCTGCCTACTGCAGGGAAGGAAGTGCTTTTGAGGACATCCCAGTTTGCCAGTTCTTGGAGAAAGGTCAGCCTGGCAGGCACCAGACAGCTGGAGACAGTGTTGTAGGCAAGGCTGGTGCAAAGCCCCCGGACGCAAGAATGACAGTGAGGGGTCCCGGAGCAGGCAGCATTGAGATGGCTTAGTGGCGGTCCAGCATCAGGAGGACCACAGTCTCCTCCACCAGACTCAAGCTGGTCGGGGAGTGCCAGGAACTCTCCAGGAATAATGGTCAACCATTCACAGCGGGATCTCCTGCCCACATTGCCTGAAGGAGCTAAGTCATAGCTTCAGAACCCAACCAAGCAGCCGAGGTTCTGGTCAGGAAACAAACAGAATAAGTATAAGGAGGGAGGACTTGAGAGATGAGAAAGAGAGACCCCAAATGGCCTTTGGCAAGTCAGTTAACATTTCACCTGCAATTGAGGAAAACACCTTTATCATGGTGGTGTTTTAAAGATTAAATGAGATAGTATACATAAAGCTTTTAAGTTTTGGGGACAGTGTCTGGCAAATAGTAAGAGCTTACTTAATACATGGTTGTTATTGTCTAAATTATTTTCTGTTAAATGTAAGAGACCGAAAAAGGGATATATTAGAGAGGTGAAATATTAGGAAAAAAATGTAACAAATACTCGCGTTGATAGTACACTTTTGCCTCATAGAAGGCCTGAACTCATGCAGTACTTAAAGTTGTTTTTGATTTACGTCATGAAAGGAAAATCTAATTATGTATAATTGCTTGGGAAGGATTCTTCCTTGTCCTCTTGGGAAGCACGAACTAATTTGAAAGCTTTTTTCAGATTGTGTGGACAGCTCCTGTCCTCTGACCAGCCCTGAGGTCTGCCTGTCGCCTGGCTCCGTTATGGTCTGTGCCTTGCCCTACCTGAACAGCTGCTCCCTGGGGGCCTTCGCGAAGACGTGTAATAGATATGATAAAGGCAGAGCGTATCCCACAGTCGCCGCGTCTCTGCTTCTCCAGGGAGGCAGAGAGGCTTTTCATGACAATTAATTATTCACATTTTCTCTCCTTCTCCTCAAATACTCGGTCTCCTATGTAGCTGCACAGAGGCCGGTTTTGTCTGGGGCGTGTGTAACCGTAGCAGCCGGTGGCGGGCTGGTGCTGCGTTCTGTGGCCCTCTGAGCCTGTTTATTTTGGGCTCACATGCAGTGGGCCGTGCTGGCAATGGTTAGGGCGTACTATGCCGCCCCTCATTCTCCTTCCTCTTCTCTGGGCAGGATTTTAGCCACTGACGTCTCCCTGATTCTTATCGCACAAAGAGAGGGAGCTCTGGAGTTAGGTCAACTGGCTGCACCCGGAGCTGCCGGGGCAACTGGTGCCCGAGCTGGTGCTTGGCCCAGTGCCTTTCAGCCCCACCCCCGCCCCGAGGCTGGGCAGCTTGCCCTTTAGCAAAGCTGTGAACATTCACTCATCCGTGCAGGCTCAGCGTGGTCTTTGTTACTGCTCTCTGGGAAACCTTTGTGCAGCTGATGGAGGTAGCCCGACGCTGAGCACCCTGACAACTCTGTCTTGGAGACTCAGAGGGTACCTTACCCGGGCTGCTCGCTCCCATCTGCAGGCTTGCTCTGTGTCCTTCTGCTTTCCTTTCACTGTTACACCCACCTGCAGTGCTGGCCTGTTTCAGTTTCCCTTGAGAGCAGTGCTCAGATGCAAAGACCAGGGCATGTGCCATTGGGGAGGTGGTTTCTGGGTTATTTTTCCTCAGAAACCCAGGACCAGAAGAAAGAGATGTAACTGGTCATCTAAGACATGAAGCTATTGGCTGGCAGCCGAGAAGCCAGCCAGTTGGAAGGAGGCAGGAGAATAGTAGAGAAAGGTGACGTAGTGGCAGTGTGGCCAGAGGTGGCAGGAGAGTGACAGCAGCTCATTCTGCTGTGAAATGAACACAGCAGAGAGCGTGAGCACACTTCTCTGGAGAGCTGTGGGTGAGTGTGCATGCAACGTCAGATGCTGGCTGACCCTGCAGGTTACTTCACCCTGTGCCTCAGTTTCCTGCTCTCTAAAGTGGGGACAATAATAGCACACCCCCCCTTCTGGGGTTGTTGTGAGGACTACATGTAGAACTCCAAGAAAGTGCCAGCCCACCCACTGTGACTGCCATACAAGTGTTAGCTAACGGTGTCACCGCAGGTACATGGCCATACGCACACCCCGAGCGTGGGACGGGATCTTAACAGCACCACCTGCCTGCTCTTCCGGCTTCTTTTCCTAAACACTCCTTCTGCAACGTGTCCTTTCCTCCCCCTCACAGAAATCATCTGCGGTTTTCTCAAGTAAATTTTATCCTCAAATTGTTCAAGGCCT